>CM053404.1:109449153-109523267 GCA_028644305.1 Xerus rutilus
GTAATGAAGAACACTGACCTCCCTCCCCTGCCCGTTAGTGGTTTAAAACAACAGAGGTGGGGTTTTCTTATACTTACAGTCCCCTGTGAGGTGCTGGGAGTATGGATAGGGGTCTTTGCTCTGTGTTTTTGTTGCACTCATTACTGGAACGTTGGTGGCTGCCAAGGCAGTAGAAAAAGAGAGGGTTAGGAAGCCCATGTGGGTGCTTGGTCACACCACATCTCTAGTGGGTGGGTGTGCAAGTTAGCATGCCAAGTCCGATGGGTTTGTGAACAGCCATTAGCCACCACACCTGCAGAAACAAGGCAGCAGTGGATGATTCAAAATTGGATTTGGTGAACAGGATTTCCCATCCGATAAACTTGTATGACCCTGTACAAATCACTTCACTTTCCTCAGTCTGTTTGCTTGTCTGTAAAATAAGACTATCTATGATCTCAGTGCTTTAAGGTTTTTGTGAGATATCTTTTGCCTGGTACCTGATGTCCCTGAGCGTGGTGTTAGCTTTCTATATTGGTGTTTTATTGTTAGATGTATGAAAGATTTTGATCCTAAAATCTTTACTATGGATACATCATTTATCAATTTTTTAAAAATTGGCTTCTTTTGTAAGATTCAATGTAATTTGTTTTGAATTGTATATTGCATTTGCCTGATATATCCTTGCCAATCTTAAAAAACAATATACCAAGTCTTTTATAGTAGCTCATTGTTATTTATTTAGTCTGAAAGCTTTTTTGTGTGTGTGTAGGCATTTGATCCATTTATATTATTTTCATGACTTTTAGATTAATTTTTCTTTTGGGCGTCTTGATTTATCATTTCTGTACTTCCCTTTTATTCTGATTTGTGATACACACACATGTATTACTTGCTGAGAACTTTCCTCTTTATAAACATCCTGTTTTTCATTGTATTGACAGATACCTTACAGAAATAAAATCCCACCTGGTAAAGCCTCTCTTTTTGAAATACCAAAATCAAGAACAAAACCAGGCAGCTTTCTATATCTGCAGGTTCTGCCTTTGCAGTGTCCTGCAGCAATGCAGGTATAGAAGTGTCTCAGGGTAGTGCAGAGTGACAAGACACACCCCAGGGCCCTGAGCGCAAAAGGAGAGCAAGCACAGGTGCTGAGCGCCTGCTGTGGATTAAGGAGGATTATTTAATTTTGTACTGGAATCCAGAGTGCTGTACCATCTAAAGCTTCATGTTATTACATGGATGGTTCTTCTTATTGCATGGTATTTTTGTTGTTTATGGAGGTGATTTGGTGGGGAAGTTTTTAGAATGTTCTTTTGTTTCTTAGCCAGAAGCTCAAGGGCATTTCTTTGTTCCCCAAAGGACTGAGAATAGTGCTCCAACTCAAAGGATTAGCATTTAGGAATTTCAGGCACCAGTTGGCAGGCAAGGGAATCTATAAACTCCCCAGCCTGAATCCAGGATGGATGTTAAGAAGCCATTTAGGAATTGTAGGTGAGACCTCTGGGAGAATTTCTGAGAAACAACAAACTCAGTCTCTGGAGTTGTTTAAAGCATTTGCAAAATTCAAGCACTCTAGCTCAACACAAATGCACATTATGTAGTGAACAGAATCTCGATAGGTTATTAAGAATTACAGCATTAAAAACCACCCCATGATTCTAATAGCTAGGCACTGAGCAGTGTCAGATCTGCGAGCAGCAGCTGCAGCGTGGAGATAAACACCAGCCTGTGCACGTGCTCCTGTGGCGGGGCCTGTCAGTGTCGCTTTTCAGCCACACCTGCTCTCCCAGATGGCGGCCCCTGCAAACAGCCTTGGCCCTTCAAGGAAGGACAGTCCCAGATTGTTTCGTAGAGGATTACTGATGGGAAAATAACTACCCATCATCTCAGGGAACATTCTTGTGTGGTTCCTTTATCACGCATTGGAAAAGGTCCCGCTTTTTCTTTCTTCTGAAAGACACCAGTTCTGCCAACCTTAAGTCTTGCAACATAGGCACATTCATTGGTATCCAATTGGATTTACACAGTCTTTGTAAAAACTTCCAGGGGCTCGGTGGGACCCTGATGACCAAGAGTAGGGCTACTGAGCCTGAACTGCCTGTGGGATTTGAGATTACTCCACTCAGGGTACTGCTGGGGCTAAATCTAAAAAGGTAGCTCAGCTTACCTATGGCCTTTGATTTCTATATTTTATTTATTTATTTATTTATTTATGTGGTGCTGAGGTTCGAACCCAGTACCTCATGCATACGAGGCAAGCACTGTGCCACTGAGCCACAATCCTAGCCCCATGTCCTTTAATATCTAGAAACTCTCTTCCCTCATTGCTCTCCCAGCACAGCCCAGGCTGCTTCACCTCTTTTCTCTCTATTCTTTCTCAAGTCTCTTCCATGCATTTCTCTTCCTGGTTCCTGAAATGCTGCTGCCTTTAGAGACATATCCTTGACCGTCTGCATGCTGTCTGTTGTCCATCTACAGTCCTGACTTCAGCCCCGTATCCACACTGCTGTCTCCTATTGAGACTTCTTCTGGGTCTCCTATGAGCACGTCACACCTCCCTCATTCCCTGTGATCTCTGTCTTAGTTACTAAATTTTACATCTCCCAGTAATTTAGCTCCCTCCTGCCCCAGTCTTCTCTAGGGATTATCAGTCTGTCCTCATACCAGCTTTGTTCTCTTTTTCTTTATCTTTTCTCTGTAACACCTTTCTGCGTTCCTTTCCAGAAAAATCTACGTAAAAAATTTTCTTGCTCTTTGCCTAAAACGTTGGTGGAACTTCACTTGTCTCTCACCTCCCCATGCTGGAATTTATAAACATGACTGAAGACCTGCTGGGTTCCAAGGGTCTTGGACCCCTGGAGTCCAATGTGGGGGATACACTGGTTAGTTGACATTTGAGGTGGTGCAATAAGATAGATGCTAAGTGCTGTGAGAACCCGAGGAGGGAGTTGCTGACCCTCCATTTTCAGGACCTCAGCAAGGGTCAGTGAGCAGGGAGCAGCTTGTGGCCCTGGTGACACCTGTGATGATGTACTCCTAAGCAGCCGTGAACTTGCCAGAGCTTTCTTTTTATTGGCCTACCTGACCTGCAATCCTGTCTTGCTTCTTTCAAACTCATCTGTCATCTATCACTCCACAGAGTGAAGTCAGTTTCATTTCCCCTTTTTTCTCTTTCCAGATCTCAGAGGAAATTCAGGACGCGTATTGAACTCCAACAAATATACCTTGCAAAATACAAACAAATCTTCAATGGTGCCCTCTTATAATGAACCTTTGGGTTCTGCCGCCTTTAATAACCTTCTCATCAGAGATCATCCCCTGTCCTGAAGTCCTGGCCTCCATCCCCTGTGCATTTTGTTTTTTGCCATGTGCTGTTCAAATCATGCAGCCTTTCTCTTTGCTGGTGAAAATAATCCTGAAGTCACAGTTTACTATGTCAGATCAAATGGTTATTTCAGAATGCAGTGGGGAGACAAGGTCTCACCCAGGAGCTGGAACCATGAAAAGAAGTAAGCATATTGGTCACCACCCCATCTCGTGGAATTTGGCAGGGTTTAGGAGCTGACTTGTAGGAGGAACTCATGGATGATGAATTTGGGGGATTGAAGGGAGTTTGGTGCTCATTTAGCTCAACACTTCTATTTTACAGAGACAGAATGGCCCAGAGAGGTAAAATGATAAGTTCTTGGTGCACAGAGATTTAGTGGTCAGTGTCTGGAAGCCAGTCTGCCTGACACCCTCCCTTTCCAATGGTTCCCTTTCTATTACACTGTCATCCGGGAACTCATGACTTATAATGTAACTTGTAAGCAGCTCTGTTGCTTGTAGCTGTGAACCTTAAACCTTATTATCACTGCTTTATTGGAGGGTGTATTCTAATTATAGATGAGGAAACTGTGAAGAGAGTGGTGCAGAGCTGGAGCAACTGTTAGTAGTCCCAGCAGTGGTAAAGGGAGCTCAGTGATGGCAAGGCTCTAACTATTCAGTGTTTGGTTTCTGCTGCCTGGCCTCTTTGTTCTCTCACCTGATAGCTAAGCTTGACTCTCCAGCTTTTCCTGTGAACTATTCTATATTGGTCCAATAAATTCTTTTTTAATGTAAGCCAGACAGAGTTGTCCACACCAAGAGCCCTGACCACTGCTGTCCAGATACAGGGTAGAAATATTTGAAACCAATTCTACAGGATAAACTTTCTGCAATGGAAAAATGATGTATATAAATTAGCTTTTCATCACTACAATAAAATACCTGAGGTAATTCTTATAAAGAAGAAAAAGTTTTTGGCTCAGAGTTTTAGATGTTTTGGTTCATAATTGGGCAGACACATTGCTTGATCTGACCTCATAGGAATCAAAAGAGGAAGAGGAAGGAGCCAGGGTCTTACTATCCCCTTCAAGGGCCTACTCCCCCAAACTTGGTGTTTTACCACTAGGATCCACCTCCTGAAAGTTCCACCACCTCCCAACGTCACCACCAAGGGAACCAAGCCCATAACACATGGGTCTTTGCAGGGACATTCAACTTCCAAACTACAGCAAGTGATAAGGGCAAGGAAGATGGGGTAGAGAGGTGGTATCTTGGAGGAGGATGTATATCTTGTCTTTCCTTCTCATCCAGCAGAGTTGGCTGCAAAGGATAACAGAATATATAGAAAAGTCTGGGTTTAAGGACAGAAGGGAATGTGTGTACCCTTCTCCTCTGGATCTCCAGGAAGATGCTGCCTCACACAGGATCCTCATGCTGACAGAAGAGGAAGTTGAAGATTGAGATGGCTTCATTGGGTGCTAGGGAGAGGGGAGGACCAAGACAGGCCATCTAATCTTCTGTTGCCCTTGGGACAGCCAAGTTTCCTATATCCTATGGAAAGCATGGAGGTTGACTGAGGGAGAAAGAAGGATGAGGCTAAATAGCCCCAGGAATAAGACAGCCAGTAGACCCAAGGGGCCTATGGGTACTACCTAGAGTTCTTGCAGCAGAAAGTGGTACAGGTATCACAGTCAAAGGCAAGGTGGGTATATAGACACCTAAGCAGAGCAGCCTGGAAAGATGGTCACACATGAAAACCAGGCAGAACTAAACAACTCAGGGCATCTTGGGGAGAAGAGGAGACAATTTTATATTAAACACTACTACTCTCAAGGTCAAGATATTTTATAACTTGCTGGAACTCAGGTCAGTCTAGCAGGGAAGAAGAAATGGGTGGGAGGAGGAAAATATGGAACTGATATAATGAAAGTAGCAATGATTGAGAAAAATCCCAAGTACAGATGGTTCCCAAATTGTCATGGCTCAACTTCCCATTTTTTTGTCTTGACAATGATGTAAAAGCAATATGTGTTCAGTAGAATGTACTTCCAATTTTGAATTTAATCTTTCTCAGACTAGTAATGTGCAATATGATACTCTTGTGATTCTGGGCAACTTCTAGTCAGCTCTGTGATCATGAGGGAAGGGATAGACACTCTGTACTGTGGTGTTGCTAAGCTACAATGCAGGTTCTGTTTATTAAGGGATTTTTTGATTTATGGTATTTTCAACTAACAATGGATTTATCAGGATGTAACCCCATTGTAAGCTGAGAGTATCTGTATTTTGTTTATCTAGAATCAACTAACATTTTATATCACTTGTGAACTTGAGTTAACAAAGAAAAACAGTGACATTTTGGCATACTTGAGATTTTTGTCCTTTGAGATTTTTGACTCACTACTGCTTGTAGTGAGTTGGGCCTTGGATAGATCCTATTGTTAAGGAGGTAGAGAGTACTATCCTTGCTGGGAGGATGCACAGCTGCATAGCTTCATCTCTGAACCACATTTCTGTGCTGCAGGGGGCAGGTGGCCCTCAGCCTTCTGGAGATGAGTTAGCTCTGCATGCAGCCATATGCAGCTGGGAGGCAGCTGCATGGGTAAACAATTAACTAGGGGTACACAGTGCAGTCTGAGAAATGTGATGAAAACTAGTCAGGAGGACACTAGCATCCCAGATGCACTGTGGAGCTGCTAACAGAGGGACCTGGAGAGGCGTGTGGGTTTCCCTTCTTTATTTTCTTGCGATTTTGTAATTGCAGCTGTTTTTTTCTTTTCCTTCCAAATTAAAGACCTTTCCAGGATAACAGTGTAAACTGGATGTTGGAAATACCTGTTGCTCTTTGTCCTGGGTTTGAAGGGCATCTTAGCTGATTAAGTACATGGGTCTGGCAAACAAGCATTTTAGAGGGATTTAGCATTGCCTACAATTTTCCATCACCAGGACTTTCTTTGAGTTTTAATTTTATAAAAATATTTTTATTAGTGCATTATAGATATACATATAGTGGGGTTAATATTGACATAATCACACATGTGTGGAATATAGTTTGCACCATGTCAGGCCAGTACCTTCTCACTCTTTCCCCTTCTCCCATTCCACTGTTCCTTCTCCTCTACTCTGCTGATCTTCCCCGCTTCTATTTATTGTTTTGTAAATTAGTACTTTATGGATATACACAATGGTGGGATTCACAGTGGTACATTCACACATGCACACAGCATAATTTGGTCAACCTAGTTCTGCTGTTCTTCCCCTTTCCTGTCCTAGCTCTTTCCCCTCCATTCCACTAATTTATCTCCTTTCCATTTTTATGGTGGCACTCTCCTCTTTCTCCCCTTATTTTGTTTTGCATATGAGATACAACATTTGACCCTTGACTTTCCAAGTCTGACTTATTCACTTAACATGATGTTCGTTAGCTCCACCCATTTACTGGCAAATGCCATAATTTCGTTCTTCTTCATAGCTGAGTAAAACTCCATTGTGCATATATCACATTTTCTTTATCTATTCATCTGTTGATGGGCACCTGGACTGGTTCTATAACTTGGCTATTGCAAGTTGTTCTGCTATAAACATGGATACTATATCACTATAGTATGCTGACTTTAGTTTTTTTGGATAAATACCTAGGAGTAGGATAACAGGGTCATATGGTAGTTATATTCCTAATCTTTTGAGGAATCTCCATACTGCTTTCCAGAGAGGTTGTACTAATTTTCAGTTTCACCAACATGTATGAGTATACATTTACCTCCACATCCTTGTCAGCATTTATTATTATTTGTATTCTTGATAATTACCATTCTGACTGGAGTGAGATTAAATCTCAGTGTAGTTTTGATTTTCATTTCCCTGATTGTGAGGGATGTTGAACTGTTTTTCATACATTTGTTGGCCATTTGTCTTTATTCTTTTGAGAAATGTCTGTTTAGTTCTTTTCCCTATTTATTGATTGGGGTATTTGCTTTTTGGTGTTAAGATTTTCTGAGTTCTTTATGTATTCTGAATGTTAATCCTATATCAGAGGAGTAGCTGGCAAAGATTTTTTCCCCCATTCTGGAGGCTGCTCTTAATTTCTTCCTTTGCTGTACAGAAATTTTTAATTTGATGCCATATCATTTATTGATTCTTAGTTTCATTTCTTGATCTGTAGGAATCTTTTTAAGGAAGTCAATACCTGTGCCAATACGTTGGAGTGTTGGCCCTATGTTTTTTTTCCAGCAGTTGCAAAGTTTCAGGTCTAAATCCTAGGTCTTTGATCTATTTTGAGTTGATTTTTGTGCAGGGTGAAAAATAGGGATTTCATTCTTCTGCATATAGATATTAATTTTTCCCAGCACCATTTGTTAAAGAGGCTGCCTTTCTCCAACATATGCTTTTGGCACCTCTGTCAAGGATCAGATGATTGTATCTATATGGGTTTATCTCTATGCCTTCTATTCTGTTCCATTTGTCTTCATGTATGTTTTGATTCCAATACCATACTGTTTTTGTTACTTTAGCTCTATAGTATAATTTGAAGTCAGGTATTGTGATGCCTCCAGCATTGCTTTTTTCACTTAGAATTGCTTTGGCTATTGTATCTTTTATTCTTCCAAATGAGTTTTAGGGCTGGTTTTTCTAGTTCTGTGAAGAATATTAAAATCCTTAAAAAGTATTAGCAAATAGCATTCAAAAACAGATTAAGCACCATGATCAAGTGGATTTCCTCTAAGGAAGCAAGACTGGTTCAACATATGCACATCAGTAAGTATAATTAACCACATAAATAAAGTTAAGGACAAGACTCATATGATTATCTCAATAGATACAGAAAGAGCCTTTGACAAAATCCAGCATCTGTTCATTTTAAAAACCCTGGAGAAACTAGGGATAGAAGGAACTTATCTCAACATTATAATGGCCATGTGTGACAAACTCAAAGCCAACATCATACTGAATGGAGAAAAACTGAAAGCATTTCCTCTGAAATTAGGAACAAGACAAGGCTGTCCACTCTCACCACTTCTATTCAATATAGTTCTTGAAACTCTAGCCAGAACAATCAGAAAAGAGAAGGAAACTGAAGGGATATAAATAGGAAAAGAAGAAGGCAAACTGTCTCTGTTTGCTGATGGCATGATCTTACATGTGGAAGATCCAAAAAATCTCCACTAGAAGACTTCTGATGATAAATGAATTCAGCAAAGTAGCAGGATACAAGATTGACATACAAAAATCAATAGCTATCCTATACTTCAATAGTGAACCTGCTCATAAAGAAATCAGGAAGACTATCCAGTTCACAATAACCTCAAAAACAAACAAACAAAAAACCATAACAACAACAACATGAAATAAAAACTTCAGGAATAAATCTAACCAAGCGGGTGAAAGACCTCTATAATGAAAACTATAGAATGATCAAGAGACAAATTGAGCAAGACCTTAGAAGATGGAAAGACCTCCCATATTCTTTGTTAGGCAGAATTAATATTGTTGAAGTGGTCATACTACTAAAAACGTTAAGCAGATTCAATGCAATCCTTATTAAAACACCAATGACATTCTTCACAGAACCAGAGATGTGAGAGTTTTTTTTTTTTTTTTGCTACTGTTGAAAACAACACATGTGCATATGTTGTTTTTGGTTTTTGCCACTCAGTGCTTTACCATTGAGCTACATCCCAGCCCTTTTTATTTTGTATTTTGAGACAGGGTCTCATTTGGGACTCACTAAGTTGCTGAGGCTGGCCTTGAACTTGCAATCTTCCTGCCTCAGCCTTCAAAGTTGCTGGGATTACAGGCATGCGCCATTGTGCCGAGCTGAGGTGTGTGTGTGTGTGTGTGTGTGTGTGTGTGTATGTGTATGTGTGTGTGTGTGTGTGTGTGTTTAAAGCAGGAAGACTCAGCGAGGAGACGGTCTGCTTGGGAAATTATGTCCTGATAGACCTGATGAGGAAGACCTCACTTTGGGCCTTTTCTAAGCACTCACAAACACGAGAGAGGCTAGTATGTTGAATAAAGAGAAACAGCAGGACTAATAATTTTTTTCCCCAATTCTCTGATTTCCCCATCTACCTACACTGCTTACTGCCTCATGAACCAATTCTTTGTAGCAAGGCCCTGTACATGCCACGTCACCTTGGAGACTGTAGGAGGAGTGGGATGTGTTGCAGGTAGGAATCAGGTGAGACCAGAATTAGGAAGAAGAAAGTGCATCACAGGACGATACTAAAGCAGCCCCCGGCTCTAAGGTGAAATCTGGTATTTCGGTTTGCTTTGGAGTGGAAATAGAATCCCAGCATTGTTTAGATCACATTAAAGTAGATCCATGTCACCTTTGAAGGAAGTTTCAAGGGTCTGGTAACTTAGGGGATCTTTAGATTGGACATGAGATAAACCTGAAAGAGACCCCCCTGCCCCTGAAAACCCTCTTGAGTTGTTCTGAATCCACCTCATGGGGAAAGTGAGGAGCTGGAGCTATGCTAATCTATGATGTTCTTCGAGAAGTAGTTTGATTCCATAGAGAAAGTACAGCCCTGAGTTTGGGGCATATGTAATCATAATTTTGAAATGAACCTTTTGTAAATGATTCTGACCTATCCCTTCACCTGTCTGTGCCTCAGTTTCTCCTCATGGACCTGACCACTTAACAATCCCTCCTTTATTGGGCATGCTCTGAGGATTAACTGAAAATCAAATCCTAAGCATTTCCACACATGAAGTCATGGTCCATGAGTGCTTAAGAACACTACTACTTCAGTGGCATTTCATTTCTATATGTTAATTGAATATAAATATTCTCTCTTGCCCATAATGATTCTTAAAATAATTGTGCGACATATTTAATTCAATGAAAAAGAGCTTCTGGACCTCTTTTAGATACACTAAGGCTGAATCAGCATGCGGCCAGAGAGTCAGGTGCAAAGAATTAAGTCCATCATCTAGATGCTGGCTTCTTGGTATTGTATAGGAAAATGATTCAGATGATTAAATCACATCTTTTTCAGCCTTGTGTTTTGGGCTGTCTCTGTGTGTATGTTTGTGTGTTGCACTGTTTGTGTTAAGCATGAGCTGCTAAGTTATACATGGGCTGAATCTTCCTCCTTGAGGATGTGTTCAGGCCCCAAGCTCAGCTTTGTGGAAAATTTTCCACTTCTTGACTCTGGCATTCCAGGTGCAGATTTCTGTTCCTCATTTCTTCCTCTGATGACACATCCCTTTCTGTTCTTGTGCCTCTCACCATGTGGCTGGAGACGGATGGGCTGAAACGATTAGTCCCACAGACCCTCAAGCGCCAGCCCTGCTTCGGCAGCACCTGCTACCCCTTTATTTCTTGTTTCTCTCAACCTCAGATCTTGCCCTTTTACTCATCTGCCATCTGGCAGCCACCCTACATTCCATTCCATCACCAGGGGGATGTGGCCAGGGGTGAGCCAGAAATGGCGCTTGCCTTGGTTCACAGACCAACTTCCAGGAGGCCAAGGCCCAGAAACTCAGGGGATGGTACAGCCCAAAGAGCAGGTGAGGAAATACAGGAAGTGCCTTTCCTCTGTGCCCCATCATTAAATCCCACTCACCTTGACTGTCATCCAGTTAAGGATATGTGACTCCAAAAAAAAATGGTGGAAAAATATGCATAGCATTTTAATCATTTTGCCGTGTACAGTTTGGGGACATTAGGTCCATTTTACGTTATCAGGTGCCATTTCCACCATTCATTTGTGAACTCCTTTTATCTTGCAAAACGGAAACTGTTCCCTTTCTACAATGGCTTCCAATTTTTCCATGCCCTCAGTACCTGGCAACCACTGTTCTACTTTCTGTTTCTGATTTTGACTACTCTGTGTACCTCGTATATGTAGATTTATACAGCATTTGTTCTCCTGTGACTGGCTTATTTCCCTTGGCATGTAATGTCCTCAAGGTTCATCCACATTGTAGCATATGGTCAGCATTTCCTTCCTTTTTCAGGCTTAATAATATGCCCTTGTATGTATGCACCACATGTTGTTTATCCTTTCCTCCGCTGATGGACATTTGGGTAAAGGTTGCGACTTCTGTGTGAGTACAATATTTGGGGAGCCAGTGCATACTCAAGGTACTTTAAGCACCATGAACATTTATGATCAGATGGATTTGGTTGCAGTCACAGCTCTGTTCCTTTTGAGTATGACCTTAAAAAGTTACTTAGCTTCTCTTTAAAAAAACACTTTTGGACTAGGGTTGTGGCTCAATGGTAGAGTGCTTGCCTCATGTCTATGAGGTACTGGGTTCGATTCTTAGCACCATATATAAATAAATGAATAAAATAAAAGTTCATCAACAGCTAAAAATATTTTAAAAAACCACTTTTAAAAATGCAAAGTATATCTTGAAAACAGAAGAGAGCATAAAACTTACACACTCAATTCAAGGAGCATCAATTTAATAATAACACAAAAATAGAACAAGCAACCATTTACTAACCACCAGACTAAGAAATTGAATGTTACTCAAACCTTTTTTTTTTTTTTTGGTACTGGGGATTGAACTCAGGGGTACTTGACCACTGAGCCACATCCCCAGCCTTATTTTGTGTTTTTTGTAGAGACAGGGTCTCACTGAGTTGCTTAGCGCCTCGCCATTGATGAGGCTGGGTTTGAACTCGCGATTCTCCTGTCTCAGCCTCCCTAAGTGCTGGGATTACAGGCTTGAGCTCAAACCTTTGAAATTCTTTAGGACCTCTGCTGGAAGACTCTTCCCACCTCTGTCCCGAACTATTATCTGAATTCTGTGTAAGTTATTCCCTTGTTTTTCTTTGTAGTTTTACCATACATGTAGATCTCTGAGCAATGCATTATTTTGTTCTGTGGTGACTTTTGAACTCTATATAAATGAAATGGCAGCTTTTCCCCTACTATAAACTATACTGTTATGAACTTTCTGGTATATATTTCCTTGTACACACATGCCAGAGTTTCTCTAGATCATCTTCATAGAGATGTGATTACCCAGGCATAAGGCATGTGCATGTTTGACTTTACCAAAGCTCACTTGTTTTCTGAACTGATTATCCTGAGTTGTGCTCCCAGTAGGAGTGGGAGCTATCAAAATTCCCATCTAGTTATGTCTTTGCTAATATCTGGCAATGTCATTTAAAAATTTTTGTCAATATGATGAGTGTGAAATAGTTTAACTCTCTTTTCAAATATTTAATCTCAGCTGTCTGTATTAAGCACTTCTACAGTGGCAAGTACGATGTAGATAGTGCACAAATGAGAATAATTTTGAAACAAGATTATCTTTTCATGAATGCGAACCAAGTGGAGTATCACAGATACTTTCTAATTCTGTTATTGATGAGAACCAATGCTGATATACATATTGGTTAATCCCTAAGATGACTTCTTTGCCTTCACCTAAGTAGGAATAGGGGACCTTTGGGTACACAGCTCCACACTAGGGTGTCAATTCAGAATTATAGATCAGGCATCTACAGGGGATATGACAAAGGATGTGGAAAATATAGGTCTTAATTGAATTGTGAAGGGGAAGAGAAACATGTGGGTCTGTTGAGTTCCTGGTAGGGGAATGATACTTTCCAATATATCAATCCCTACAATATGTCCTTCAAAGTAGGGGTAACATCTGAGTTCTCACAGAAGGAGAATCAGAGTGGTTGAGTCAGTCAACAAAAAATATATTTTAGTTCCAATGTGTTCCAAACATTGTCCTTGAGTATAAAATGAATATACAAAGTTTCCACCCTCAGGAATTTTGTACCCAGTCTGGCAAGGGAAACAGATGTGACTACATCTGTAATTGTATTTTCATGTGTTCAGGGGTGGTTAGGATAGAGGTATATGGTAGATATAGGGAAAGGTTCTCTGAGGAGGAGATACTTGGACCAAGTGTTGGTAAGTTAATAAGCTCCTCAGGGAGCATGCAGGGACATTTCAAGTGCAGAAGGCTTTGTGAGCAAGGTGGTGACTCCGTTGAATAGCATCCCCTCTCACAGGGGAGTGGAAGGAGTGCAGAAGCTGGTCTAAGGGAATGACGGCGTACAGGCAGGGATGAGAAAGGGGAGACCCAGGCAGGGGTTAAGTCTTGCTGGAGTTATAGACCAATGAAGGGAGTCTGAAATTTGTGGGAAACTTTGATAAAGCTGAGAATTTACATGGTTAGATTTGGGTTCTAAAACAAATTGCTCTAATGGCTATATGGATTGGAAGAACAAGGCTCAGGGCAGGAAAATTAGAATATGGTAATGATATTTCAAAGAGATGAAGGAGTCCTGAATCACAGTGAGGTAATGAAGACACATTCAGATTCTGCTTGAGTGCTGTTGACTAGTGGACATGGTGGGTGAGAATATGGTCAGTGTCCAGGATACCTCCTGTTTTTTGTTTTTTTCTGTTTTGTTTTGGTGATAGACAAGATGACAGCACCACTAACTGAGATAGTAAATAAATGAAGAGGGGAGGGTTTGGGGTAGGCCATGATGATGCTTCAGGGAAGGACATGTTGGCCTTGTGGTGTCTGTAGGACATTCAAGTAACAATGTTCCGCAGGATCTTAAGAGTTTCTAGGGTAACCAGTTCATTCTGGTTTGCCTGAGATTTTTCTCAGTTTTAAAACAAAAAGTGGCATGTCCAAAGAAGTCCTTCAGGGCTGGGGTTATGGCGCAGTGGTAGCGTGCTCGCCTAACATGCGTGAGGCACTGGGTTCGATCCTCAGCACCACATAAAAATAAAATAAAGATATTCTGTCCACCTACAACTAAAAAAATAAATAAATATTTAAAAAAAAAAAGAAGTCCTTCAGTCCTGAGAAAACTGGTGTCATCTAGAACTCAGTAAAGTCTGGACTGGAAAGACTGATTTTGAATTTATGGAAGCCATAGGGATGGGTGAGCTTCCATCGGGGATGTGGAGAGTAAGAAGGGATGGCTCTTGAGCAGACTAACCTTTATTGATAGCAGAGGAAGAAATTCATGAAGAAACCTCAGAAATGAAGCCTGGAGCGTCAGGGAGAGATTTGAGCAGGTGAGGGGGAAACATTTGTAAATGAAGGAGAGGCCAACTATGCGGTGACCCAGAGCAAGGAAGGTGGCATACACTTTTAAGAAGCTCTATGATGGACTGACAGAAGAGCTAGCTAGTTTGGGAAATAGGAACGAGAGACAATTTTGAAACAATTGGAGAAATGTGATCTGGTTTATATGGCAGAAGTTAGTGTAGAAAGACAGTCTGAAGATGTAAGGGGGGATAACTGTTGGAGCAATTGTGAAGGCTGGGGTCAACAGAAGGGGTAGAATAGAATAGACCCCTCTTTTGAAAGCAAAGGCAGCGTGTGTAGCAAGGGTAGGTAGCCACTGGCTACAGAATTAGGATTTGAATCAATGTCTGCCAGACTTCAAAAGCCATATTATTTCCACCTTATCATAGAAAAATCCATATAAGCTCACTAAAAAAAAGAGGTATTACACATATGCATAATCACTTAGTGCTATGCACAGACAGATAATGTGCTGTGGGTGAAATTGGGGAAGTGATTAGAGCGATTGGAGCCAGGTGTAATTCATCTGGGATGCTTAACAGGAAAGTTGAACTTTGAACAGAATTCTCAGAGAACAGAAGAACAAAGTAAAGCAAAGTTAGTTTAAAATTTTAAAAAAATTAAGTAATTTAAATCATACTTTCCTTAAGAAACTTTATTTGATGCAGTAAGAAATTTGCTTCTTATTCTTACTGCTCTATAGAATCTCAATAGATGAAATGGATGCAGAAATATATTATTCCTATAATAGCAAGTTACTTGTCTCTCCTGTATCCATTTTTAATGGAGACTATGGCCACTTAACTAACAAATATCCTATCTTTCTTGCTAATGTATTTGACCAAGGTCAGGCCAATGAGATACAATCAGAAGTGATAGTGCAACTGCTAGTTGTGCCTTTATTGGGAGAGACGTGTCTTCCTTTCTCTCCATAACCAACTCTGCTGCTTGGAATGCAGAATAGTAATGGTATGTCATCCCGGTCTATAACCACGAGTTCAATATCCTAGGAGTATACAGTGGCAGTATAGATGGAACTTGGATCTGTAACACTTAGAGGTTACCATATGGAAGCCATTGCTAATTTGGATTTATGTTAGAGAAGTTGAGCCATATACCCACTTATAGTAAAATTACTTGTTTTATTTACAGAATTCATATGCTTTTCTAGTATTGTAGTGATATCTGAATTTTTTCCCATTTCAGTCCTAAATAAAGGCTTCCAAAGAGTGTGTCCTTATGAATTTCAATTCCTTTGCCTGAAACTTAGCTTAAGGTCATAGGTAGGTACAAAAGTACCAAGTGTAAAGGGTGGGGCAGGCTCCACTTTGGTCCAGATCATCTTCGTCCACCATCTTTATTCAAAGTCATCATGTGCACTACATATTTTCTTCTTTATTTCATTTTTTAGGAAGCTGCTGAAGAATTGGTTTATCAAAATTAGCATTGCATTTTAGTTGCGAATGACAGAAAATCTGCCTAGATAGTGGCCTAAACAAGTTCAGATTTCAGTTTGTGTGTGTGTGTGTGTGTAATAGGAAGGCTGGGGATAGGCAGTTCAGAGCTTTACAATGCACTCAGTGACCCCATAGGCCACCTCTGTTTTTCTACCCCGCAATCTTTAGCATGTGGTTTTTGTTCTCATGCCTATCACTTCATGGTTCTACTTCAGGCATCACATCTGCGTTCTAGGCAGGAAAAGGGGGGCAAGTGAAGAAAAAAAGTGCAAGCCGAGTTGGCTCTTCCATTTTCATAAGAAAGTTTTATAGTGATATATAACACACAGAAAAGTTCACAAATCACAAGTATACAGCCTGATAGATTTTAACAAAGGAACACACTAGGGTAATTGACACTCAAAACAAATGCCAGAACATTCCAAACCACCGGAATCTTCCTTATTCTCCCAGAAGTCCCTGTTACACACCTAGAGGAAAAGCATAGATTAATGTTGCTTGTTTTGAATTTTGTGGAATTATATCACATGTATTCTTTTGTGTCTGCCTTCTTTTGCTTAGCAAAATGCTTTGTGAGATTCACTTATACTATTATACGTTAACTGCAGAACATTTACTCATTGACCTATGGCTCCATTGTTCTAATGTGGGAATACAATTTTTTTTAACCCATTTCAGTTTTGGCAGGCATTCAAGTAGCTGGCAGATTTTAGCTATTATGAATAATGTTGCAATAATCATTCCAGTATAAGTCTTTTGGTGAGCATATGTACACATTTCTGTGGATATATATCTAGATGAAGAATCCACTGTGCTTATGTTTAGCTATGATATGGCCAAGTGATTTTCTGGACTATTTGTACCAATTTACCCTACTAGTAGCAATGTATATAAGCTTCATTTGCTTCGCATCCCTGTCAACACTTGGTACAGTAGTTGAGTATCTCCCATTTTTTTCTGCAGGGAATACATTCCAAGACATTCTGCAGATGCCTGAAACCATGAATAGTTTTTTCACATATGTTTTCACATGGTTTTTTCTATGCATACATACCTGTGATAAAGTTTAATTTATAAATTAGGAACAGTAAGAGATTAACAAAAACAATTAATAATAAAATATAACAATGTATAAAAATTATTTAAAACTTATAATTTATTTCTAGAATTTTCCATGTAATATTTTTGGAGCATGGTCAGCTCTGGGAACTGAAATTGTGAAAAGCAGAGCTGTGGATAAAGAGGGACTACCGCATTATCTGTCTCTTCAATTTTATCCATTCTGGTAGATGCACAGTAGTAATTTTTATTACATTGGTAATTCATGAATTCAGCCGAGCAACTTTTCATATGCATATATTTATTAGCTATTTATATACAAAGTACTTTTTATATTTTTTGTACAGTTGTCATTGTTTTTTCTTTTTCACATTGTTTTGTAAAGTTTGCTTCTGGATGAGTCTCATATTGGTTTGCTAGGGTTGCCATAACAAAATACCGCAGACTGGATGTCTTATTTGTTTTCTTACAGTTCTAGAGTCTAGTAGTCCAAGTCAAGGTGTCAGCAGGGTGAATTTCTCCAGTGGCTTCTCTCCTTGGCTTGAGGACAGGAGCCCTGTTGCAGTCTCTTCACATGGGCAACCCTCTGTGCACACACACCTTTGCTGTCTTTGTAGGTCCTAATCTCCCTTTCTTATGAGGACACCAGTCACATTGATTGAGGCCCATTCTAATGGTCCTATTGCAACTTAATTATCTTCTTAAAGTGTTTATCTTTCCATATAGTCACATTCTGAGGCATTGGAGATTAAGGCTTCAACAAATTAATTTTGTAGGAACATAATTTAGTCCACAAGTCCTTGTTGAACGTACATGCTGTAAACACGTCCTCTACTTTGTAGCTGCCATTTCATCCTCTTAATGGTGTCTTTGATAAACAGGAGTTCTTAACCATAATGTTGTTTAATTTATCAGTCCCCCCCTTAGCACTTTTGGGGACCTGTTTAAAACTCTGCCCACTCCAAAGTGATGAATTTGCTCTATTGTTTTATTCTAAAAGCTTGATCATTTTGCCTTTGACATTTGAATATACAATATATCTGGAATTGATATTTTTATATGGTATGAGGGAGGAGTCAAGATTATTTTTGCCATAAAGATTTAACATAGTTTATTGAAGAGACCATTCTTTCCCTATAGCCTTGCAGTCTCACCATTGTTTTAAATCAGTTGTCTGTATTGCCGTGAATCTGTTTCATTATTCTATTTGTGTATCCTTGAATCCATATTACACTATCTTATTTAATAAAATAGATCTTGGTAGTGAGTGGTTTAAGCCCTCCAGGTTTTTGTTCCTCTTTAAGATTGGCTTGGCTGTCTTTGGCCCTTTACATTGCCATATACATTTTAGAATCAGTTCATTTATTTCAACCTTTATTTGATTCTCATTTAAAGAGTTTTCCTGGAAGCCCCAACCAATGACTGCTTATTTTATCTCATTGTCTAGACATAAGACAATCTCTAGTGGCAAGAAAACTGGAAAATATAGTATTTTTAGCTGAACATATTGCCACCCTAAACAAAATTGAGATATTATTCCTTAGTGAGGTGGGAAAAAATGGGAATGAATATCAGGCAGACAACTAGCAAGGTCTGACCCAGGACCTAATTCTTTCAAAACTAGTAGAGATGAAGAATGGAGGAGGAAAGTGGTACCTTCTCATCTTATCTGAGGAGCAGAATGCCAGGGCTTTTCCTACCACAGCTAGATGACCCTGGTGAAGCTCAGGAGAGTTAATGTCTCCTGTTGTTCCCTGACCTGCTAGGGTGGGGCTGAGAGGGATTGAAGGTTCCTCTACTCTTCAAGTAAGCCTATGGCATGACTCATGATGGCTTCATTTTGAAAGTGAATAGGCCCAAGATTTCCCCTCATAACTATATTTATGACGTGAAGGACCAGAGTGTCCCAGGAAAGCATTCCTTGGCATTCCAGCCCAGTCCATCTATTTATAAGAGTTAATTCTTGCACTAGTTTTGGAACAAAAGACTGTCAAAATACTTTAGGAAAGGAGCCTTGGTTCGCATGATCACGAGTAACCACATAAAATGCCTTAGGGTACTATGCTGTCATACTTCTATTTTCAGTAGGATGAGTTTTAGGATCTCTCTTAACTAGCCTTGTGGCTGTTTGAAGTTAGTGAGCTTGGAAGAGAGGACTAGTGGACAGAGCGATCTGAGTCTTGAAATAAAGAAGACATGACATCAGTTGTTCTCTCCTACACTGGTTTCATCTGTTTTGTCTAAACTGTGACCCGATCTAGCAGAAGGTAAGGCTCTTATTTTTAAATACTTACCCCACAGCCCTCCCATCTTTATTGAAAAGGACTAAGAAGAAAAAGTGGGGTCAGTTAGTCTGGGTTTCTGAGAAGCACACACAGGATGGGGTTAAATGTACAAGTATTTTGTTTAGGGAAAACGCTTACCTAAAAGGGAGGGAGCTAGAAGAGCCATTAGAGGATGAGCCATTCTAATCCCAAGTGAATGAGAGAAGGAAGCCAGATTGGGCGGAAATGTCCTAGACCATTGTGTAGTCAAAGGAAGGTTTAGCAAGGTTACTGGGGAATCCTAGAGCCAGAGTTGGTGTCAGAGGAGTCCCCTGTTTCTCAGGAACAGGTCTGCCTGCCACATCTCCTCATTGACTAGAAGCCATCTGAGGCCAGTGTGGACCTGGTACAAATGTGATGGTGGATATCAGGCAGGAGGCCTTGGTCAGTTACAGTCCCTTGTAGTTGCAGATCTGTTAAGGCACAGTCCCATGGCAGCCTCAAAAGCTTAGCTAGTTTTTGCATGAAATTGAAGAGTGTGCTGGGATGCTTGTTACGTCCATGAAATATAAAATGCAGCTTGGTCAACATGCGTTGATACCACTTTAGGAAGGGAATGACCTATTGCAAATCAGAAGAGAAGGGAGCAAGCATGCTGGATGTCTCCAGCATCTGTCATGTTAGAACTGAGCTAAGTCTTATTAGCTCCTCTCAACCAGATGTCATGAAAACTTAAAAGTTTAAATGAAAAATTTCAAATAGGTTGACATTTCATGTCTGAAAACATCTGCATCAAACATTTAGTGTGTGGTGACATAGCAAACCAAAGGCAGGTCAGGATATTCATGTTTTAAAAATAGGCACGTAATGTAAAATATACCCAAGGATACCCAAGATCAACTTATTTTTCTTTTTTTTTGGTACCGGGGATTTAACTCATGGGTTCTTGACCACTGAGCCACATCCCCAGCCCTGTTTTGTGTTTTATGTGGAGACAGGGTCTCACTGAGTTGCTTAGCACCTTGCCATTGCTGAGGCTGGCTTTGAACTTGCGATTCTCCTGTCTCAGCCTCCCAAAGTGCTGGGATTACAGGTGTGCGCTACCGCACCTGGCTAAGAATCAACTTTTTGCTACTTTAAATTTGTTTTAAATTTTATGCTCTCTAGTCCTAGAATGGACAAACACAAGAAGGCACTCAAACTAAATTCTGAATTTGACCCAAGGACAGTGTCACCCAGATGGATACATAATATCCACAGTAGCAGCTTATAAACCTGATTTAGTCATCTGTCATCTCGCTAAATCACAATTTATGCTTATGATAAGGTGACCAAATTTATTTAAAAGTGAAATGGAGTTGCTCACTGGAAATGGAGTGAATCCCAGGTTTGCGTGGAGCTCCTCCATTAGCAGCTGGACCATAGGCAAAAGGAGTGCAAGAAACAGCCAGAGACAGATCTTCACCAGGAACAAGAGTAAGAGACAAGCGTCCATGACTTCATCTCACTGAACTCACCACTCCACTGCCTGACAAGCTTGGAAGAGGAGGGCCATGTTCTGGGTATGGTCATCTATTTTCTCATTCTTTCTCTCCCTTTATTATAAATGATTTAGCTGATGACTTTCTTGCCATTTCCCTTAGGGAGATAGTCCTCAAAGAAAAAGAGAGGAAAAAAAATTAGTATCAGGAAGTTTTGTCAGATGAGTTTCACTTTTTTTTTTCAGATTATTTTAATCACTTGAATCCTCCAACAACTCTGAAATTCTTTTCCTCTTTGGGGTCCTCTCTGGAGACACCTGAGTTCTTCCTCATCATCTTAGCCTTCCAATCACCTGGTTAGGATGATTTCTTTTCTGACATGTGAGCTGGTCCATCCTTTGAGAGGATTTGCCATAGACGTGATTTCATCAATGGCTGTAGATTCCCTCTGGTTTTCACTTAGTTCTTGAAGGGTCCCACAGCCTGTGACCAAATGATATGTTTCACTGATTTCTTCCCAAAGGAACCTTTGCAAAAGCAACAGAATTTCCTTGCATATTTGAATCTGTTCCTGCAGCAATTTGAAGCCATGAGCCCTAGCTCAGAGGAATAGGAGATTAAACATCATCACAGCCAATGAGGCTTGGAAATGTTGCAGGTCTTTTGGTTCATAGGAAAGAGAACACCTTTAGCATACTAGAATGTTCCAATACATTTCACAAGAGGAAAAAGTCATGCAAGGCAAGAGCAATTTCAGCCTTCTGTGCTGATTACCCCTCTCTCTGCTCTCCCTGCGAGGGGGTTAGCAAGGGCAGCTGGTTGCAAGGCTGCAGCTGTTCTTAATTGTTGATTTTAAATTTATAGTAGTCCCTTGTGGGAGGAGATGCCGTATCTGCACCCTGCAATGGACTTACAGGTGTGTGAGAAATGTTTTCTTTCCTACGGGTTACACGACACTATAACAGGCAGGCTATTATGACATACCAGGCTGATGTCCGGAGACATGGACTTAACTAGCCCCCATCCTCCCTTTCCCCATTTCTCTGACATAGAGACCTGCTGGAAAAGATTGACTTTCTGCTTAAACCAATGAAGTGTGTATCTCTCAGGCATTCTCTCTCCATGTTCTCTGCAAATGGGTTGGATACATCAACAGAAACAGGAACATCAGGTTCAATTACTTTATGAACCTGCTCAAAGTAGAGTTCTGAGTGCCATTAAAAACAAAAACAGGGCTGGGGATATAGCTCAGTTGGTAGAGTGCTTGCCTTGCATGCACTAAGGTCTTGGATTCAATCCCCAGCACCACACACACACACACACACACACACGCTATATATATAAATAGACTTTTTAAAAAAAGATCATTTCAGTAAAAGCAATGCAGTGTGATTAATTTTGCACACACACACAAACACATGCTATATATATATATATATATATATATATAGACTTTAAAAAAAGATTATTTCAGTAAAAGCAATGAAATCTGATTAATTTTGTTGGGCTCTCCCTTAGGGCTGGACATGCATTCATGTTTGTTCTGTTGATGTAATGATGGGTTTCATTATCTGGCAGTGGGTGTCTCATGTTTAGATATTAGCACACTGAATGTATTAATTTAAATAGATTAATACTAGCATAGTACTGGTCCCACCTTCCTCTTTGGATTTTAGGCAATTGGACTCCTTACTGGACCTCATGCATACTCTGTTCCACCTCTGACCATCCCCTGCTCTTCCTCTAAAAACTCACTTTTAGACTATGCTTCAAAACCAGAACCTAGACTCCCTGGCCCTGTGTGCACACATTCAGGTCTGAGGAGTGTAGGACAGACATGGAGACAGCCTGCAGACTGCATCTGCTCACCGCAGCGTCTGCACACATGTAACCAGTGCTTCTTGACATGCAGCTCGGAGCTGGGTGAGAAGAAAAAGGAGTAACAGATCTGGTCTCCAAATACTAGCCATGTACCTAGTGTACTGCCTGTCCTGCTGGCTGGAGCAATACTTCAAAAAAGGCAAATAAACATGAATCTTCATAAAAAATACAGGTAAATTTCTGACCCATTTGAAACTCTAAAGGCAGGTGCACAGGAACTTAATCTCCATGGAAACAGAAAATGAAATTGACCACTTTAGTTTCCTTCTTTTAAATGAATCGGCTCCCTCAGCAGAGAATGCATTTAATTAAGCACAGCCAGAGGATCAACAGGGACATTTTTGTCTCAAATGTTGAACAGTACTTTGAAAACCCACATAATATATCAGGGTCTTGAAGGTTGGTCAGGTTCAAGGTTATGGTAATAAGCATAACCACAACTCTGGATTCTATTAGTTCAATCAAACACCTGAATTATTCAAGCAAATAAAAGTCTTGACAAATTTATTATAGTGCACAGCCTAGAAAAGACTCAGTCAATATTTATTATATTTTAAAAATTGACTGAATTTCCAGACAGGTTTGGTCACAGTTGTTTATCCAGTAGCCCAAGAGAGCATTGGCCTAAATCTCTTTAAAAAAAAATTTTTTTTTTAGTTGTCAATGGACCTTTGTTTTTTAATTTTATTTATATGTGGTGCTGAGAATCGAACCCAGTGCCTCACACATGCTAGGCAAGCGCTCTACCACTGAGCCACAACCTCAGCCCTGGCCTAAATCTCTTGGTGTTGCAAGAGCATTAGAGGCCAATCCTCCCATCTAAAGCAAACAGTTTTGCTGATTTGTTGAAGATACTTTAATGTGATAATTGGAGCTAATTTACCCACATAATGTGTAAGTAGATGCAGGAGCACTCTCACATCAGTGTGATTTGACTCACATCCTGAAAACTGGACCACTTGAATCTCAGGGTTCATAGCTGTTTTAGTCTGTTCTTTGGTCTTTGCCCATTAGATCTCTGTTCACTGTCTGAACTTGACAATGCGCAACCATTTCCATTAGGGTCTACCCAGGCATTTATATTATCTTTTTAAAAAATTAATTAATTATTTATTCTACTTAGGTATACATGATAGCAGAATGCATTTTGATTCATTGTACACAGATGGAGCACAACTTTTCATTTCTCTGGTTGTACCTGATGTAGAATCACGTCATATATGCAGTCATACTCGAAGCTAGGGCTATGATGTCCATCTCATTCCACCATCTTTACTGTCCGCATGCTCCCTCCCCACCCTCCCCTTTGACCAAAATTCCTCCATTCTTCCCGTGTCCCCTCCCCCATATGGATCAGCATCCATTTATCAGAGAGAACATTTGGCATTTGGTTTTTTGGGATTGGCTTATTTCGCTTACCCTGATTTCTCCAGCTCCATCCATTATATTATCTTTTGGTGACTGGGAAGGAGTTTGGGAATGGGTGACCTGAGGGGGAGCTATGTAGTCAGGAGATGGGTTGGCTCTAAGGAGCGGTTCCGTGGACGCCTAGAAGAATTCATGATGTGGTAGAAGCAGGTCTTTGCTTCCTCCAAGCTCTAACTTCTCAGCCTTAAGCCATTGTGAATTCTGCACTCCCTGAGACCCTGTTTCCTACTGTGAAAACCCTAATTCATATTTTTTTCTATTTTGCTCCTAAATGGACTTAGTTCCTAATATTTTTCAGATTGGGAATCTTGACCTATTAGTAACTATTAAATTAAATTTACAGGTCAAATCAGTAGTAAAGAATGAAATCATGCGACAGAGTCAAAAGTATCAGATCATATCTTAGGGAGCAGGGAAATACTATTTTTACAAGACATTTGTTTCAGTTGTGGGTGTATAAGAGGGTACTGAATAATGCTATAAAATGTTCTTGGGTTGTGCTGAGAAGAATTTGAAAACCCTCTTACAGATGAGTTACTTGAGGTAGATTTTTGGGCTCCAAGAAATTGAGGGACAGGAGATATTCTCTGCATACTTTCCTGCACTCCTTGCCAGCAGCCAGACTTTCACTTTGCTTACCCATTAAGGTCACCCCTATTGAGTTTGCTCCTTCATCCCTGCTTTGTAGAGGGCTCTCTCGAAATCAGAATATTATTCAGCCAATAATACATCCCAGCTTATAAGGTGTTTTTATCCATATTATCCCATTTGATTATGGATTCTAGATGCCAGATGCTAGGTTCCTCCCAAAGAAGAGGCCAGATCCAACTCCCTGCCTCTAATACTTCCAGCATGTCAAGTTTTCTAGCTTGTTTTTATGATTAGGTGATCACATGGCCACTGCCTACAATGGAACACATGGATCTCAAAGTATTTCCTATGGATGATTAATGTTTAACTTTTGAACTTACATCACTACTTGGCCTAAGAAAGGGACTTTTGGTCATATGACATCTCCAGCAGGCAAGGGTTGATAGTGGAGGGAGTAAAACAAGCAAGTGTCAGTGGCTCTCAGAATCTTGGTAACAAGAACAGGAAGATGGCACCTCACTGCAAAGCAGCTCAATGGAGT
The DNA here is from genome assembly GCA_028644305.1 of Xerus rutilus. Taxonomy (NCBI): domain Eukaryota; kingdom Metazoa; phylum Chordata; class Mammalia; order Rodentia; family Sciuridae; genus Xerus; species Xerus rutilus. The sequence continues at coordinate 109,474,175 of CM053404.1, forward strand.
GAGAGACCTCCAGCATTTCATTGCTTATTTCATACTATGCTCCACTGAGAAGCACAGGCGCATGGAGGCAGCCAGCTGCTTATCAAGGGCAATATTTCTGTAGTGTTATATACCACCATTCTATGGGTCTAAATATTGCCATTCTGGGGACTTAATTCTGAAGTGAAAGCAATTCACTTTATTTTATAAAAAGCCCACTTGCACTATTCCTTTGAGAATCTATAAAGGCATGGTTAAAAAAGATGGGGCTTACCTCTTGAGTGTTTGTTTAGTGGGAACTACTTATTCTCAGTTTTTTTCCCTTCAAGTGACACCGGCTGATGCCAAGGAGAGTGGGGGTCATATTGGCTTTGTCGCCTCCAGTTGAAAACTCCTCTTATACACCAAAAAAAAAACCTTCAGAGAAATCTTAAAACCCAGAAGGAGTTAAGCTGTGTGTCTGCACAGCACAGCTTTGTTCTGGCAATGTCCCATCGGTTTAGGTCATTTCTGATGACTTCACTCTCCTGGTGACATCAGCCCGTAATCTCCTGAAGGTGAATTCATGTGCGATTGCTTCAGAACACTCGCCCTGAGTTCCAAGCCATTCCCGGTGATATATGGAAGAGCTTGTCTTTCTCAGGCTGCAGTCTGGTTTGTGCACTGCATTTATGCTTACAGTATCGTATTACCATGCGGACATTATGTCACTAACTGGCACGGCACAGCTTGAAAATGAAATGTGCTTGCCGCCAGCAAAAATCCAAAAGCTAACATCAAATCCCCTCACTGCCTAGGCCAGGTACAAAATAAAGGAGTTAGAGGGATCGCTCCGCTCTATCTTGGTTTGATCAGTTTCTGACAGTTCTCTCCCTTTCTGTGGCTTGAATGTTGATAGTATCATTATCATCATTTCAGTCCATCATACCCACTAACTCTTGAAAATGTGTGGTCACTGGTGGCACAAATTTAATCTAAGACCTTGAAGTAATTTCGTTTAACCTTGTTCTTAAAATATCAAGTCTGTGAACTCAGGTAATCTGTTTACTTTCTTAGACCATTCCCTTTTATTTGCCTTTCAAATGTCAAGAAAGAATAGAGTGGACATGAAAAAAAAATAGCCTGGGTTTATTGGGTGGGTGCCAGGCATTGCCTTTGACAAAGATGGTGGTGTCGTGTAGTTGACCAGTGCTGGCTGACATGTAGATGTCTCTAAAAATTGTGGGTTATGAATTGGAAAGGTCCCCAGAGTTATCTGTTCTTAGGCCAGAGTAACTACATTTTGCGTCCCTCACTGCCTTCTTTGGTTATCCTGACACCCACTTATGTCACCAGAGATTTGGAATGCCACCATGCCTCCCTGACCCCAAGTATCCTCCTGCAGCCCCTGCTCCACAAGCGAGGGTCCTGTGTCCTCAGCTGGGACCTAGGCCAAAATGGGGCAGAGGAAGGAAACTGTCTGCAGAGAACAGAATCCCTACACCACTTTCAGGGTCTTCAGCATCCATTTCTTCTGATTAATGGCTCTTGGCAGTCAAGAGAAGCTTCTGGTATACAGAACTGCCTGGGTACAAACAGAGGTTGAAAATCATGTCAGGACAATTTCATACTTAACACAGTATTGTTAAGAGAAGAGATTGCTGTTTCAACAAGCCAAATAAACAGTTCTTGAACAGGTTCTCTTCATTTCATATTAAAGGAGAGAAAGAAATGAATAGTTTATTCAGCCTTACAAGTGTAGTAATCAGTCATGAGCATATATTCTCAGTTTTAGGGGTGAGCCTACAGACTGTGGGCTGACAGATACTTCTTTTGCTTCTTCACAAAATAAATGTTAAGATGATCATTTTTTGAGGAAGGAAATAAACTCCCTGGATGACTTGCAAACATATTTTTAAATGCAAAGAGGGCAGGCTGAGTTTCAGATCTGTTTTAGCTGGGGTGGGGTTGGGGGTGGCTACATTGGAGGAAGCTGGTAGAATCTGAGTCCAGGATGCTGGTGGCTGACACTGCTCACATCTGCTCGGGATATGCCAAGATACCAGACTCTTTTTTTAAGGTCTAATATGATGTCAAACACCTTCCTTTGTCCTCCTGCCGTATCTCTAAGGAGACGGAAGTATTAGAAAAGGCCCTTTACACATTCTCACTGGCATTCTCTTTATTGATTCATGTAGAGAGAGAAAAAAAGAATGAATAAAAACGTCTTGAAAACCTAATTAAGATAAATGAAAAACACATTCTTTTTTTTCTGCCTAGATCTTATCCTTTGCTCATCTAGTAGCACAGGTGTTTATACACACACACACACACACAGACACACATATACATACTCCATCTTCCCCAATAAAGAAATAGCACTTCCTTATTTGTAAGGAAATGGAATTTCTCACTCCTTGCAAGCTTCTTGATAACCTTTAATGGAGAGGTTATCCTTGGGCTGGGAAGACTGGAAGAACTCTCTGCCCTTGGAGTAGTGACATGCCTCATGTAGACAGTTGGGTCATTGTCACATGCAAGGATGAAAGTAGTGATAGGTGTCTGTCCTTTGGGAGAACGGAGCACTGGATGAGCCTTAAATTATTTCCACATGCCCTTCTGGGGTGGCCCTGGAGGTTGAGTGCTATTTGCTTTTGCACTTGCAGAAGTAAGCAAGCTAGGTTATTTTTTTTTGAGATGGGAGTTTCACTGTGTTGCCTGGCTGGCCTTGAACTCCTGGGCTCAAGTGATCCTCCTGCCTCAGCTTCCATAGAAGTAGCTGGGACTACAGTAGGGTCTCTAGCAATTCATGCTAAATATAGGTAATTTGGATATAACGCTGTTACTTTGATGATGGTGTGAATCACTTACAATTGATTCCTATTTTCTGCAAACTAGTGGGTTCTTTGATAAGCATGCCTGAATTCAGTTTGCTGAGCACTTTTCATCAGGGTGGAATTGCTAAACCACCTCCAAGACATGCTTCCCCTGCCCTTTGGGATAAGAGGTTGACTTTATGGTGTCCACTGTCTTACCAACTCTCCCCACCCTCTAGCCCAGCCCTGAGGACAGCAGTCTTGAAGGTACCAAATGGGAAAAGTGTTCTCTTTCTGTTGGTGTCTCCTGCTCAGATTAGGCTCGTGTCATGCTTAGAACTAGCAGTGCCATCACACTTGGGCAGGGCACTGGTGGTGAAGGTGGAGGGAGAGGGAGGCGGCCCCAAAGGCTGATGTACACGTACATATCCACCAAAGGATGTGGTGGGAGCACTAGTGTCAGCAGACCTTTCATCCCACCTCTGCCGTCTATTGCCATGGGACACTGGGCAAGGTCTCTAACCCCACATAAGACATTTATTATTTGTTCTGAGAAAATATCTCTGAAGGGAGTTTTGCTGGGGACATCAGCTGCTGTAGCCACTAGAATAATAAATACTGATGCAGCTGATGCTCAATAAATAATGGTTTAACTAATGAAAAAATTAATATGGCCAAACAATTTTTGAGCAGTTTACTGTTTAGATGGCCAGCTGAGGGACCTCTCATACATGTGTACCACCCAGTCTGAACTTCCCCAGCCTGCCAAGTTCTTTTGAGTTTGTAGGTCTAGTCTGAGACTAGAAACATCATTGGATGTGACATTCCTATGTAGGAGATCATGTTAGTCCTGGTGGTTAGCCAAAGCCTTTGGCTCCTCTAATATTAGAATTCTCCTGTCTGATAGGACATCATCATCCTTGTATCCCAGTGCTGAGAGCAGGGCCTGACATGGTCAGGCACTCAGGAACCACTTGAGGAGTTGAATCATTAAAGTCAACCAAAAAGTGTGCGGTCGAAAATAAACCAAACACGAAAACAGACAGCTGCACACACAACATTAAATTTTCATGATCCCAAGGATGTGGAATGAGATGGACATAATTACCCTAGGTATATGTATGAAGACATGAATGATGTGACTCTACCTTGTGTACAACCAGAGAACTGAAAAATTGTACTGTGAATGGAAATGCATTCTGCTGTTTAAAAAAATAAAAATAAAAATATTTAGAAAGATGATCCCAAGGATGCAAAACCTGCCGTTCTTTAAAATGAGCCATCTTTTTTTTGTTTTGAAGAAAAATCAGTTTTTAAAAAAATATTTTTATAGTTGTTGATAGACCTTTATTTTACTTATATGTGGTGCTGAGAATCGAACCCAGTGCCTCACACATGCTAGGTGAGCGCTCTACCACTGAGCCACAACCCCAGCCCCGAAAAATCAGTTTTAATGATTTCTCAGAACCAAAGAGCGTGAAATCTTTTTAGTCAAGTCAGAAGCACCCTGTCACCTTATCACTTTTCTCTTCTCTCTCTTTTTATTTTTTTAAAACAGCAGAATGCATTTCCATTCATAGCACACATATGGAGCACAATTTTTTATTTCTCTGATTGTACACAAAGTAGAGTCACACCATTTGTGTCTTCATATGTACCAAGGGTAATTACGCACATCTCATTCCACCATCTTTCCTTCCCCATGTCCCCTCCCTTCCTCTTTCTCCCCTATGCCCTATCCTAAGTTCCTCCATTTCTCCCATGCTCCTTCCACATCCCCGTTATGGATCAGCATCCATTAATCAGAGAAAACACTCGGCCTTTGGTTTTTGGGGATTGGCTTACTTCACTTAGCATGATATTCTCCAGCTCCATAAAAGGACCCATCTTGATCTACAGGAGCTCCTAGATTTATGAAGGGACTACTTCCTGATAAACCCATGTAAATTGAAAATATCCCAAGTTAAAAATGCATTTAATCTATGGCACACTAGGGTTTAGCAACACAGTACACTGTAGAGCATTGGATCTTTCTCCCTGTGATGGCAGGGCTGACTGGGAACTGTGCCTTGCTGCCGCCGCCCACCGTTGAAAAAGAGGTGTGTATGAAGCTGCATGCGTGTGGCTTTTACATCATCATCAAGTTGAAAAATGGCTAAGTTGAACCATCATAATTTAGGGACAGTGTGTATATACATAAATACTTTTCTTCCATTTGACATGTTATAATAGTGTACTCATAGGGTAGACTTCCAAAAGGGGCTTAATTTAAGAGAAGAGAACCCATAATTTTTCCCCCAAAGGGGAACTCTTAATATATCACATGGTCACATGGTTTTCTGTTTAACTTCTTTGTTAAGGAATTTAGGAAGTTAACTTCCATAGGAGATGACCTCTCAGATTTTTTTCCCTATAATATTCTGATACAGATTTTTCTTGATAAGGAAGCAGTAGCATTTGTTTATTCACTTCACACAAGTCTTAATATTGTTTGCTTGTTTGTATCCCCCCCACCCCCCATCTCCCTCTGTCCCCCCTCCTCCTCCAGCCCCACCCGCCTTCCCCCTGCACTGCCCTGGGAGCGCTCATTGAGAACAATGATCATGCCTAACTTGTTCATCACTGAAACCTTAGCCCCTTGCCCAGAGCCTGGAACACAGTATTTAATATCGGTGCACTTAATGAATGCATTGGTAGGAATGAATGATAATGAGTGAAAACATAGGAGTGCCTGCCCTGGCTTGGTTTATTGCACTAAATCCTGACAACCATCAGCACATGTGAAAAAACAATTTGAAGCCAGTTCTCTCCTGAATCTAGTTTTGGCACTGACTGATCGGTGTTCAGCCAATAGCCTCTCCTTGAATGCATTACTCACACATAAGGCGTAGAAGCCTGGCCAGAGAAGTCTTTTCTAAAAAAAATTTGGTATATAAAAATTATAGAGTGATATTGGCCAAATTATATTGTTATATTGTGTGCATGTACGAATATGTAACCACCAATCCCATCATTATGTACAACTATAATGTACCAATAAAAATGTGGAGAGAATTATGGAATATTACACACATAAAAATTGTACATGAAAATATGTATGGCTTAAGAATATATTATAAAGCAAATGATTGTAGAACCACCATTCAGGTCAAGAAGTAGACAATCACTGGCATCCCATGCTCCTTGCCAATCACCAACTCTTTTCTCCCCATAAAGGTAACCACTACCTAACGTTTATTGTAATGACATATAAAGTTTTTCTTTATCTTTTACTACTTGAATATATAGGTCTCTAATGTCTCTAGATATTAAGATCTGGATTTTTCCCAATTTTATTTGTTTATTTAAAAGTATTCAGTTGACAAAGATGGTATATATTCAAGGTATACAACATGATGATTTGATATAGTCATATATTATTTAATGATTATTACCATCAAATGAATTAACATATCCATCACCCCCCATTCTGTATATTGGATCTCCAGAATCCAATTTTGTATTATAGGAAAATGCAGATATAAACTTTATTATCTTAATCATTTTTAAGTGTACAGTTCAGTGGTATTGAATACATTCACATTATTAGGCAACCATGACCGCCATCTATCTCCAGAACGCTTACGTTTTGTAAAACTGAAACTCTGTACCCATCAAACACAAACTCTCTTTCAACTCAGCCTTTGGCAACCACTGTTCTACTTTCTTTTTTTTTTCCTTTTTTTAAATTTATTTTTAAAATTTTTTTAGTAGTTGATAGATCTTTATTTCATTCATTTGAGGATCGAACCCAGTGCGTCACGCATGCTAGGCAAGCACTCTACTGCTGAGCTACAGCCCCAGCCCTGTACTTTCTATCCTTATGAACTGGACTACTCTGGGACTAAATGTAAGTGGAATATTACATTATTTGTAGTTTTTGTGACAGGCTTATTTCACATAGCATACTGCCCTCAAGATTCACCCATACTATGGCATATGTCAGAATTTCCTTCCTTTTTCAGACTGAATAACATTCCATTGTGTGCATGCTACATTATTGCTTATTCATTCATCTGTCAGCAGACATTTGGGTTGCTTTTTGGCTATTGTGAGTAATGTGGCTTTGAACATGGGTGCACAAGGATCTCAGCGTGAACCTGCTTTCATTTCTTTTGAGTGTGTACCCAGAAGTGGAAAGGCTGATCATATGGTAATTCTGTTTTTAATTTTTTGAGGAAACTCCATACTATTTTCCACAGCGGCTGTGCCATTTTACTTAGCCCACCAACAGCAGTGTCTGGGGCTCCAACTTCTCCATGTAAGCACTAGCATTTTTATTATGTTTGCATTGACAATAGCCCTTGTAATGAGTATGCTACAACATATCTCATTATATTTTTGATTTCTATTTTCCTAATGGTTAGTGATGTTGAGCATCTTTTCATGTGCTTATTGGCCATTTATACACCTTCTTTGGAGAGAGGTCTATTCAAGTCTTTTGCCCATTTTTAAATTGGTTTGTTTTTGTTGTTGAGTTTTAAGAGCTCTCTATGTATTCTCTGTGTTAATCCCATATTAGGTACATGATTTGCACATATTTTTTCCAATTCTGTGGGTTACCTTTTTACTTTGTTGATAGTGTTTAATTTTTTTTTTTTTATACCAGGATTTGAACCCAGGAGTGCTGAACTACTGAGCAACATCCCCAGCCCTTTTTATGTTTTATTTAGAGAAAGTTTCTCAGTTGCTCAGGGTCTCGCCAAGGTGCTGAGGCTGGCTTTGAACTTGGAATTCCACTGTCTCAGCCTCCAGAGCCTTTGGGATTACTGGCATGTGCAACCATGCCCAGCTGATAGTATTTTTTGATGCACAAGATTTAAAAATTTTTAAGAAATCCAATTTAAAAATATTTTCTTTTGTTGAATGTGTATTGAATTTTCCATTGAAGCCTTCTGGGCTTGGAGTTTTCTTTGTAGGAAGGATTTTAATTACAAATTTAATTATTTTAGAAAATATAGAACTTCAGATTACCTATTTATTTGGTGACGGTTTTGGTAATTTTCATCTGTTGAGGAACTTGAGTTTTCTGATTTATTGGCATAAGTTTTTTTTCAGCTTTTAAAAATATTTATTTATTTATTCTGTTTAGGTTCACGTGATAGCAGAGTGCATTTTGATTCGTTGTACACAGATGGAGCACAACTTTTCATTTCTCTGGTTGTATGTGATGTAGAATCACAACATACGTGCAGTCATACATAAAGCTAGGGCTATAATGTCCATCATATTCCACCATCTTTATTGTCCCCCTGCCCCCTCTCCTATTCCCCCCTGTGACCAGAGTTTCTCTATTCTTCCCATGTCCTCCCCCACATTGTGGATCAGCATCCACTTATCAAAGAGAATATTAGACATTTGGTTTTCTGAGATTGGTTTACTCCACTTAGCATGATGTTCTCCAACTCCATCCATTTACCTGCAAATGCCATAATTTTATTCTTTTTTATTGCTGAGTAATATTCCATTGTGTATATATACCACAGTTTCAGTCAGAATGGCAATTATCAAGAATACAAACAACAATAAATGTTGATGAGGTTGTGGAGGGAAAGGCACACTCATACATTGCTGGTGGGACTGCAAATTGGTACAACCAATCCGGAAAGCAGTATGGAGATTCCTTAGAAAACTTGGAATGCAACCACCATTTGACCCAGCTTTCCTACTCCTTGGCCTATACCCAAAGGAGTTAAAGTCAGCATACTACAGTGATGCAGCCACTTCAATGTTTATAGTAGCTCAATTCACAATAGCTAAACCGTGGAACCAACTTAGGTGCCCTTTGATAGATGAATGGATAAAGAAACTGTGGTATATATACACAATGGCATAAATTTTCCTCTTTTCCTTTTAATGTTTGTAGAATGTGTAATCATGTTTCTGATATCCTTGCTGGGGTTCATAGTTTGTGTCTTCCATTTCCTCATTAGTCTGAGCAGAAGTTTATTAATTTATTGAAGTTCTCAAAGAACCAGCTTTGGGTTTCATTAATTTTCTCCATAGTTTTTTCCTTTTAGTATTTCATTGATTTATGTTCTGATCGTTTTTACTTGCTCATTTTGGTAGTTTCTTAAGTTAGAAGCTTATGCTATTGATTTGATTGCTTCTTTTCTAATATAGGAGTTATGGGCATAGATTTCTCTCTCAAATGCTTCTTTAGGAACATCTCATATATTTTGGTATGTTGTGTTTCTGTTTTCAATCAGTTCAAAATATCTTGTAATTTCTCTTTTGTCTGCCTTCCTTCCTTCCTTTGTTCATTTCTTCCTTTCCTTGTGGTGGAAGGACCACATGACCTTGTGAATTTAGGTTGTACCTCCAAGCTACATCTTCAGCTTGATTTCTTTTTTGAGTTATGGTTATTTACAAATATTTTATTTAGTTTCAAATATTTTGGGAATTTTCCAGAGATATTTATTTCTAATTTAATTCCATGGTGATCAGAGAACTTGTCTTGTATGATATACATCCTTTTAAATTCATCAAGGCTTTTTTTATGGTCAACAACATGATCTATTGTGATAAGTAGTCTTTGGTCCTGAAAAAAACTGCTGTTTTGGGGTAGAGTGTCCTATAAATAGCAGTTAGATCAATTTGATTTATTGTGTTTTCAAATCTTCTAAATAATTTCTGATTTCTTTGTACCTTATCAATCATTGAGAGAATACTGAAATCTTTGACTATAATTATGGATTTGTCTTTTTCCCCTTTTAGCTTTTCCTTTATGCATTTTAAGCTCTGTTATCAGGTATGTACATGTTTAAGATTACTATGTCCTCCTGGGAATTGCCTTCTTTGTCATATTTATCTCCAGAAATATTCTCCTTCCTAAAATTGACTTTATTTGTGATTGGTAACATATCATTGGAACTTGCTTTTTCATTAAATATGTGGCTTTTAATTGAAATGTTTAAAACATTTATATTGTGACTATTGATATGGTTTGTTTTAAATCTCTATTTTTCTTCTATTTGTTCCATCTCTTTTACTGTTTTTTAAAAAATTATTATTTTTTATTTGTTATTTTTAGATATACATGACAGTAGAGTGTATTTTGACATATTGTACATGCCTGGAGTATAACTTATTCTGACTAGGATTCCATTCTTATGGTTGTACATGATGTGTACATAGGAAAGTTATGTCCGATTCATTCTACTATCTTTCCTATTCCCATCCCCTTCCCTTTCCTTTATTTCTCTTTGTCTAGTCCAATGAACTTCTATTCTCCTCCACTCACATTGTGTGTTAGTATCTGCATATGAGAGTGAACATTTGACCTTTGGTTTTTTGGGATTGGCTTATTTCCCTTAGCATTTTGGTCTCCAGATCCATCAATTTACTGGCAAAAATCATAAAGTCATTCTTTTATATGGCTGAATAATATTTATTATATATATAATAAATATAAAATAATATATATAATATATATATAAAATATATATAAAATAATATATATAATAAATAAACATCGATATGGCTGTGTCACTGTAGTATGCTGATTTAAACTCTTTGGATATATACTGAAAAGTGGAATAACTGGGTCAAGTGGTGGTTCCATTCCAAGTTTTCTAAGGAATCTCCATACTGCATTCCAGAGTGGTTGCACCAATTTGCTGTCTCACCAGCAATGTACAAGTGTGCCTTTTCCCCCACGTTCTTGCCAACTTATTGTTACTTGTATTCTTAATTATTGCCATTCTGACTGGAATGAGATGAAATCTCAGTGTAGTTTTAATTTGCATTTTTCTAATTGCTAGAGATATTGAACATTTTTTCATATATTTGTTGACCCATCCTATTTCTTCTTCTGTGACATGCTTGTTCAGTTCCTTAACCCATTTATTGATTGGGTTATTTGGTTTTTTATTTTTATTTTTTTTGGTACTGGGGATTGAACTTAGGGGTACTCGACCACTGAGCCACATCCCCAGCCCTATTTTGTGTTTTATTTAGAGACAGGGTCTCACTGAGTTGCTTAGCACCTCGTCATTGCTGAGACTTGAGATTCTCCTGTCTCAGCCTCCCAAAGTGGTGAGATTATAGGTGTGCACCACCATGCCTGGCAGGTTTTTTTGTAGTTTTGGTGTTGTTTTAAAAAATTATTTTGTTTTATTCCATTTATCTCTTTTTTTATGTTATTAACTAGAATGCTTAGTGTTGTTATTTTCATGGTTTTTTTTGGGTATACATACTTAACTTACCACAGCATACTTTTGAATGGTATTACACCACTTCACATACAGTATTCTTTCATTTCTCTACTTGGTCTTCATGACATTGCTGTCAGACATTTTGCTTAATCATATATGATGAAACTACAGTATCTTATTACATTTTGTCTAAGTCACAAATTATGATTTGCAGAGATTTAAATACTGTAAGGAACACATTTAACCATGTACTTACCATTTATGATGCTCTTCGTTCCTTGGCATTTCTGTAGTGTGGGTTTGCTGGTCATAAAGTCATTTATCTTTATTTGTCTGAAAATGCTTTTATTGTACCATTACTTTTGAATGATATTTTTCAGTGGGTATGGAATTCTAGGTTGAGTTTTATTTTATTTTTTTTAATTTTAAAATGCTGATCTACAGCATACTATAGTGACATGACCACGTCAATGTTTACAGCACCTCAATTCACAATAGCTAAGCTATGGAAACAACCAAAGTACCCTTCAACAGATGAATGGATAAAGAAAAGTGGTATATATAGACAATGGAATATTACTCAGCCATAAAGAATAATGAAATCATGGCATTTGCCAGTAAATTGATGGCACTAGAGACTATCATGCTAAATGAAATAAACCAATCCCCCAAAACCAAAGGCCAAATGTTTTGCCTGATATGTCGATGTTGACTCACAATAGGTGGGGTGGGTGGTATGGGTAGGGAGGGGGCAGTGGAGGTTCACAGAATTAGGAGGGCAGAGTGGGGGGAAGGGAGTGGAGATGGGAATGGGAAAGACAGTAAAGACAGTAGAATGAATTGGACATAACTTTCCTATGTTCATATATGAATACACAACCAGTGTAACTCCATATCATATCAGTGTAACAACCAAAAAGTTATACTGGGAAGTTATACTCTATGTATGTGAGATATATCAAAATACATTTTACTGTCATGTATAACTAAAAAGAACAACAAAAAAGAGTTACTCTTGGAAAGGAATCCCTCCCTCCATACTGGAGGACTGGGAAGCAAATTGGGGAAGACACAAGGAAATGCTGTGTTAGACTAGAGAGTTGTTGAAAGACCTCATAATGCATGAATAACCTTGATTTTAGCAAGGCAAGGTAGAGGATTTAAAAAAAAGATATTGATCTACTGTCTTCTTGTTTGCCTTGTTTTTAATAAGAATATCTATGTTACTCTTATTTTTGTTCCTCTGTATATAATGTCTTTTTCTATGGCTGTTTTTTTCTTTTTAATCTATTATTGGTTTTGAGTGGTTTGATTATGTTTGGTTTTGGTCTTCCTTGTTTCTTGTCCTTAGGCATTTGTTGACCCTTTTGGATATGTGGATTTATGGATTTATGATCTTCATTGAACCTGGAAAACATTTGGCATGATTTTTTTTGGCATGGCATTATTTCTCTTTCAGTTCTCCTTTGGGGTCTCCAGTTGTCTACATATTAAAGGTCATGACCCCCTTAAAGTTCTCCTGTAGCTACTAACACTCGGTTATGATTTTTTAACCTTTTTTTCCCCTCTATATGTTATTTTAGTGAAATTTTCTTCTGCAACGTCTTATCTGCCATTAGTCTCTTCCAGTACAGTTTTCATCTGTAAGAATTTGATTCAGTTCTTTTAAAAATATCTACTCTGTCTTTAACTTTTTGGATATATGGAATACAGTCATAGTACCTTTATGCAATCTCTTGTCTGTTAATTTTAACATCAGTGTCAATTTTGAGTTGGTTCTGAATGATTTTTATCTCCAGTAATTTTCCAATTCTTTAAATGTCTAATAATTTTTCATCTAATGATAGATATTGTGCTTTTAAAAAATTCATATTAATTTGGGGCTGGGGCTGTAGCTCAGAGGTAGAACACTAGCCTAGCATGTGTGAGACACTGGGTTCGATCCTCAGCACCACATAAAGATAAATAAATGAACAAACAAATAAATAAAGGTATTAAAAATTCATATTAATTTCTTGACCTTTGTTCTGAGATGTAGTTAATTAGAAACTATTTGATCCTTTAAAATTTTAATTTAAATATTTGATGGGCAGGATTAGATCATCATTTAGTTTAGGGATAATTGTTTTCCACTACTGAGGCAAGAACTTTCTGAGTGCTCTACTTAATTTCATGTAAATTATGAGGTTCTCTAATCTGGCTGGTGGGAACAGTCATTTTTCCCATTCTTTCCTGAACCCTAGGTGCTGTTCTTTGGAGTTCTTTTTATTCATTTTTCCTTCCTTTCCTTTCCTTTCCCTTCCCTTCCCTTCCCTTCCTTTCCTTTCTTTCTTTTTTTTCGTGGTGGTAGTGAGAATTGAACACAAGGGTGCTGTACCACTGAGCTACATCCCCAGTCCTTTAAATTCTATTTATTTATTTATGAATGACAGCATCTCCCTACATTGCTCAGGCTGGCTTCGAACTTGTGATCCTCCTGCCTCAGCCTCCTAAGTAGTTGGGATTACCAGTGTGTACCACCATACCTGTCCCATTCTTTATAATTCTTGAAGATGAGTATCCCTGTGGCTCTGCTAGTTTACTCATGAGTATGCACTGATTAGTACTCTGTTGAATAGGATACTAATCAAGGGGACATTCTACAGATACCTAGTTCCCTTTCCCTACATCATCTTCTTCCCACTCTGTTCTGCCATCTTTAGCTACACTGGTGTTTCCGTATCTTCATTTCCCTTGATTTCTTCATCATAGGGAATTTATTGGGCTGCATTTGAGTCTCCCTTCCTGTGCCTTGCCTGTAAATTATTTAATGGCAGCAAGCTGGCTGTTATGTTAATTTTTTGTGTCATCAAATAGTTTTTATATTTTATTTAGTTTTTCTAGCTTTCTTTCATAGAAGACTTGGTAGTAATTACCTATTCTATAATTATTGAAATAAGAAGTCCCAAACTTTTAAGTTTCAGTTATGTTTGCTTTTCCAGAAGAGTGAGCAATTATTTTAGGTGGAATGGAGTCCTCAGATAGACTCTGAGTGGGATTTAGAACTGGCCATCTAGAAAGTCCTACTGATGAAGACCAATGAGATGCATATGTCCAAAGCTGCTTATCCTAGGGGAGAAAAAACAAGACATGATGAGCAGGGGAAAAAAACTGAACCATAATTATCAGAGCTGAGGAACAGTAGTGAGAAAGATGCCAGTTGCTTTTATTTATTTCCCATTCAGCTTCCATTAGACTTGTGAAGAGATGCATCTGGAGAGGGTTCACTGTTAAAGCTGAAAGTACACTTTTGCTAAAAATTCTGAAAAACAGAGAGCCAGAGGCTTTCCATCAGCAGGTGGGAATAAAAGGCAGTGAAATTTGAGTTATTACTGTTAATGTGACCATGTAAGCACACCCAGGCTGGTGGGGCCTGGGGATAATCAGGATATGCAAGTTAGCCCAGATTTAACTCAACCTTTACAGGGCTTCATTAATAGAAGAGGTCCTTGGCACAAACCCCTTGCCAATCAGCAACTGGCCTGAGGCCAAAACTCATTTGACCTTGATCTCAGAATGTCCATTGGCTAACGATGTCCTTGCCTGAGACTGGTATTTCTTTTGGCTGCTATACAGAAGGATTGACTTAAGGTTCTTTAAAATTTTGTAATGAGTCATACATAGAGTTAGGTTTGCTGAAATCGAATGCATTTGAACTACTGGGGGACAATTTATCAGTAACCTATAGGCATTTGAAAAGATATGAAAAGGATTAATATAATGCATAAAATGAAGGACAAGTAGTGAGAGTAAGGGGTGGGGGAAAACTATTTCCAGTGAACATAGCTCTAGTTCAGAAGATGAAATCTATATTGCACTCGGCAGAAGGTACATATCTGCATCACACAACTTAGCATTTCTAACCAAAAAAAAGACAGGATAGCAAATAATTAAACAGTGATTAAAACATTGCCCAGGCAATTGGAAATGTCTGTTCTTGCAACTGTTTGCTTAGACAAAATGAAATAAATGAAAGGCATACAAGCCATGTCTTTTTGATTATTCTCAGGGACGCTTCTCTGGCATAAAAGCAGCTTTTTCAATCATGAACTTGAGTCCTGTGAGTCCCACTGGAAATACCCTAATGAAAAAGAACTCTGAAGACTATTAACAGCTATAAGAATACAGAATATGTATTTTTATTTTAACATTTTTTTTACATTATATAAATGGCAGGGTGCAATCAGAGCTGATTTCCCTACCAGAAGGTTGAGTGCTTAATTCAAAACAAACTCCTATTTGATTTGGTAGCATACCTCTCCTTGCCACCCCCTAATTTGGCTCTTTGCCAGCTGTTAGTCTGGCAGTTACAAGGGTGACAACCTGAAATGCTGCAGCCCTCTAGGGTAACCTGAAGGAAATATTGTCATTACTAATTACAAAGAGGCTGTGATTAAAAGTGTCACTGTCCTTTGAAAGCCCTGGAATGATCTGATGGCACAGAAGCACTTGAATAGGCCCCATTAACCTTAACTTTATATGATATCATGCTAAAATTTGATGGTGCCATTATATCTTAAGAGACACTGAAAAATTCTGGTTCCAGTTTTCAGTCAGAATGGCCGCAACTTTGACTGAATCTCATTCTGTGTTTTCTCCAATCATCTTGAAAGCAAAGCTGTTTGGTGTGTAGCACAAGGCAGTAACGGTGCTACTGTGCTCTTTTATAGACAGGCAGCTGCCTCGGTGACTTCATTCATGTGGATAAATAGCATTTCCTGTCACAATATAGCCCTGAACTAAATATGGAGATGAGCAGCTCATCTGAGAAGAGGTGCTCCAGGTTGAATGGTGTCCTCCTGGAAAAGACACATTGAAGTACTAACCTCCAGTTTCTCAGAATGTAACTTTATTTGGAAATAGGGGCATTGCACATATAATTGGTTTAGTTGAAATCATACTGGAGTAGGGAAGTCCCCAAACCAATATAACTGGTGTCTTTAAGGAAAGGGGAAATTTGGATACAAATAGATAGAGCAAGGAAGAACATTATGTGAATACAACATTGGAGTGAGGCATATATTGTCTGAGGAACACCAAAGATTGCCAGAAAACCACCACAAAACCAAGAGACAGGCCTGGAACAGATTCTTCCTCAAGGTAGTACATATCTTCCAGCAAGGTAGTACCTATCTTGGTCTGCTCAAGCTGCTGTAACAAAACACCATACATCAGGTGGCTTGTTAAGAGCAGTAATTTATTTCTCACACTTTTGGAGACTGGTATGTCCAAGATCAAGGCACCAGTAAATCCAGTATCTAGTGAGGGCTCATTTCCTGATTCATCTGTGGTGACTTCCCCTTGTGTCTTCACGTGGTAGAAGGGTGAACAGGCTCTTTGGGGTCTCTTTTACGAGGATACTAATCTAATTTTTGAAACCTTTCCCCTTATGACCTAATAACTACCCCCAAGTCCCACTTTCTAATATCATCACCTTGGAGATTAGGATTTCAATACATGAATCTTGGGAGGACGCAAACATTAATCCATCATGACTGCTATAAGAAGGTGGCCATGTGAAGGCAGAGACACAGAGGGAGAATGCCATGTGGCAATGGAGGTGGAGGTTGGCATTCATGTAGTTACAAGACAAAGACCACCAGCAATCCCATGGTAGCTGAGAGACCCAGGAAGACTTCCCATCTGCAGAGTTAGAGGGAGCTCAGCCCTGCTGACACCTTGATTTTGCATTTTTGGCTTCCAGAACTGGAAAATAATAAATTTGTATTTGAAACCACTCGAATTGTGGTACCTTGTATGGCAGCTTTAGGAAACTTAAGATGGTCAGAAATGTCTCTTGTCCTTAAGAAACATGTACCTAGCAACAGATACGTCATATACACCACATGTGGTGAGGGTGAAATGTGAGGCTAAGGGGACAACCAGAGGAGACAAAATTACTGGAGGAGTAGATTTTAAGCTGGTTTTAGTGTCGTGATGGGAATCCTGAAAGACAATTGAACTGCCTCCCCCAACCCTCAACCCCTAGTGGAGTCTGGACCCAAGAGAGGGCAATCTGTAATCTGGCTTGGATGGCCAAATCTTTCTCCTCCCACCACATAGAATACACTCATTCAAATAACACAAACTAGCCCCAGCTTAATAGACACCCTTTTTATTACTGGTGGGTCAACAAAAGTATAGGCTAGGCTAGTTACATAAATGAAAAGGAATTTGAAATGTGAAATGTTGAAGCCAAGTGTTCAATGGCTATTTATTCCACATCCAATATAACTATCCCAACCCAAGTAGCTATTCTAAAACCCAAATGACTAGAACCATGATAAAACTTTCATTTAAAGTGCTAGGTCAGAGATTCAGACTCTCTAAACTTGCTGATTAAGTGCAAATTTGAATCCAGCGCCTAGTTGCTAGCCTAGCAGCTCATTGCAGTCCTCATAGTATGAATACAGAATGCTTGGTTACGTCCCCAGGAAGCTCTGTGAAACTCTTCTCCCCAGGAAACTTCTAGCCACCCCAGGGTCATAACAAGTCTCTAGGGCTGGGGATGTAGCTCAGTGGTAGTATGTTTACCTAGCATGTGTGAGGCTTTGGGTTCTATCCCCAGCACTGGAAAAAAAAAATCCTTAACAAGTCTCTAAAATGAGTATCACATCATGCCACTGCTATGTATAACCTTTTGGTGACTTTGTCCGCAGAATCAAATCTAAGCATGATATCTGAACAAGTCTCCATGATCCATCCCCTCTCTGGGTTTCTCTCCTGCTACACATGGCCTTCCATTTTATATTTAGCTACACAAAATTATTTGTTTCCACAATTACTTCATTATGTGTCCTGTCCCTGTGACTTTATTATCACTTAAACTTAACTTTCCGTCTTTTCCACCAGGAAAAAATTAATCACCAAAACTTTGTAAAGTATTCCTCTTTCTTATGAAAGCCTCCAGCAAAACTTAATAATTGTTTTTGTATTTTTTTTTGCCTTTTTCTTTATTGTGCATCTCACACATATTTAATAGTTTGTGTATCAATCATCTGCTAACGAAACTGAGCTCCTTGGAGATAGGAACTATGTTTTATTTTATCAGATGCCCAATACTATGCACAGTGCTTTTACCAGGTAATTACTACTTAAATTAATTTTTTCAACAAGTATTTTTTGAGGCTTTTAATATGGTTGGCATTGCAATTGGTTTTGTAAATATGGCAGTAAACCAGAGGGCCTTGGCTACATGGAGCTCATATTCTGGTAGGGAAGATGGGAAAATCAAACAAAAATAGACATGGTATATACTTTTAGGTAATGATACATGCTATGAAGAAAGTTAGATATGAGGTTTTCCCCAAAAGCTTATGTGTGAGACAATGCAAGAAAATTTAGAGGTGAAATCATTGGGTTATGAAAACCTTAACTTAATGTATTACTCAACTGATAGGGATTAACTGGGTGGTAACTATAGGCAGGTCGGGTGTGGCTGGAGAAGCTGGGTCATTGCAGTGTGCCTTTGGGGTATATATTTTATCCTTGGTGAGAGGATAAGATTCTCTCTGCTTCCTGGTACCATGCTCTGCACTGCTTTCCTCTACCATACTCTTCTGCCATGTCTGTCTGCTTTATCTTGGGCCCTGAAGAAGGGAATTGGCCACCTATGGGTTGAGGCCTCTGAAATTTTGAGAGCCAAATAAACTTTTCCTTCTCTAAAATTGTCCTTGTCTGTTTTTTTTGGTCATAGTGATGCAAAAGCTGCCTAAAAGAATAAAGAAACAACATTAGGTTATTGGTTGACGGAGATTCTCTTAGATTCACAAGTCAAGAGGCGTTCAAATGAAATCTAACCAAAAAATGAAGAGACTTCTCTGTAAAAAAAAACACACCAACAAACAAACCTTGGATTACTGGTAGTCTTTCTATTTGAGTCAGCTTGATTTGTTGTTCAAACAATGACTAGAGAAGGGAGCACGGAAGAGACTTATAAGTGTCAGACACACTAGGCTGGGAGTTTTTTATATATCATCTTTGTTGTGGTTTAGATATTAGGTATTCTCCCAAAAGTTTGTGTTACATAATGCAGAAATGTTCAGAGGTGAAATTATTAGATTATGAGATCTGTAACCTAAACAAGGAGTTAATCATTTGAGTGTATTCCTGGATTGTAACTGTAAGCAGGTGGAGCGTGATGGGAGGAAGTATGTCACTGGGAGCATATGCATGGGGAATATATTTTGTACTCCCCCCCCCATCTGTCCTGGTTGCCATGAGTTGAGCAGTTTTCCTCCACCACATACTTTGGCCATGATATTCTGCCTCACCTTTGGCCCAGAGCAATAGAGTCAGTCAATCATGGACTAAATCTGTGAAACTATGAGCCCAAATAAATTTTTCCTCCTCTAACTTGTTCTTGTTAGGTATTTTGGTCACAGCAATGAAAAACTGACTAACACAATCTTATTGGATTCTTATAATATCCTTTGAAGGAGATGCTATTACAGATGCAGGATAACCTGAACTTCAGGAAGCCAAATAATGTTCATAGTGTAATGTTTCAGTATGGGAGATAAGATTCAAACCTAAGCATTGCTGGGCCACTTGGTCAACATCAGTTCTATAGCAGAATTCAATAAATGGTTATCAAATGCTGACTTAATGCTGATCCCTGTTCTACAAGCCTAGAATATACCACTGAATAGAATAGACAAAAATCCTTGCCCTTTCAGCAAGTAACAAATTTTGATAAAGATGTGGAGAAAATGAAATTCTTGTGTTCTGTTGGTGGAACTGTAAAATGGCGCAGCCATTATGGAATAGAGTACACAGCTACTCAAGAAATTAAAAATACAATTACCATATGATCCAGCAATTCCACTCGGGGAAAAAAACCCTAGATAATTGAAAGCAGAATCTTGGAGAGATTTTTGTATGCCCATATTTATAGCTGTATTAGCCAAAAGATGGAAACAATGCAAGTATCCATGAACAGATGAATGGATAAATGGAATGTGGTATATTGTAGTCCTTCTTATCCATGGTTTTACTTCCTTCAGCTTCAGTCCTATGGTCAACCATAGTTCAAAAATATTAAATGAAAAGTTACAGAAAAACAACTTAAAAGTATTAAATCATGTACTGTTCTGAGTACCATGATGAAATGTCATACCATCCCACTCTGTCCTGACTAGGATCAAAATCGTTCCTTTGTCCAGCACATCTGCATTGTGTACACTATATACCCATTGGGCCTTCGTAGCTGTCTCAGTTATCAGGTCAACTGTTGTGAAATTGCAGGGCTTGTGTTCAGGTAACCCTTTTTTCCCTTAATAATGGCTCCAAAGTGCTAGTGTAGTGAGGCTAACTATTCAGATACCAAAGAGATGCCATAGAATTCTTCCTTTAAGTGAAAAGGTGAAAGTTCTCAACTTAAGGGGAAAATAAGTATGCCTAGATTTCTAAGATTTGAGTAGGAAATATATTTTTACTGGGAATTGTTGAAGAAGGAAAAATAAATTCATGTTAGTCTTTCTGTTGCATGTCAGACTGCAAACATTACAGCCAGAATGTGTGAAAAGTGCTTTGTTAAGATTGGAAAAGGCATTGAATTTGTGGGCAGAAGACAGAACAGGAAATGAGTTCCAATTAATGACGTGTTACACAAGAAGAGTTAATTCTGTATGAAGACTTCAGCAAAGGACCTCCTGAAACAAGCAACACTAAGTCATTTACTGCAAGTACGAGATGGTTACCCAGATTTTAATTCATAAATTAAACTTAATCATAGAAAGATACCTACAGAAGAAAACAGCACATAGGATTTGGTACTATCCATGGTTTGGGGCACTTACTAGTCTTGAAATGTATCCTTGAAAGATAAGGGGTGACTATTGTATATCCATTTACCACATGTGGAATTTATTCAGTCTTAAAAGAGAAAGAAATTGCAATATATGCTACAACATGGATGGATCTTGAAGACATTATGTTGAGTGAAGTAAGCCAATCCCAAAGAAACAAAACGATATGATTACACTTATATGAGATATAGAGTAGCAAAATTCATAGAGATGGAAAGTAAAGTGGTGGTTGCCAGATGCTGGAAGAGTACAGAGGAATGGAGAGCTATTGGGGATAGAGGTTCAATTTTGCAAGACGAAAGAGTTCTGGAGAGAGATGGTGGTGATGGTTGTAACACAGTGTGAATGTAATGAATGCCATGGAACTGGATACTTTAAAATGGTTATAATTTTAGGTTTTATGTTATATGTATTTTACCACTGTCAAAAAATCAAATGCTAAGAAGTTGAATTTGATGATATAATTAGTTTTTATCAGCAATTCATGAACTAGGCAGCATCCCATTCATGTAATAGGATGATGGTTTAATGAATAGAGCAGAGGAGGTTGGCTTTATAGGAAGAAAAAGGCCAATGAAATAGAAACAAAGAACAAAAATTAAATTGGTTATTTTAAGGTTACTTTTGTTATCTGGTTAAGGCAAAAGAGACTACCTTATCATGCCAGTTTAGGTTTAGTTGCCCCCTTTGGATTTGTTGTTATGAATCTTCTGTTGTTTGGGAAAACTGGTTTGTTTTAAAGTTCTGTTTGATTATGTGGCACCTAGCACCAGTGACTCCATTCTGATTTGGTCTGTTCTGTTCTGTTGGAACCTAGTATTGGAGCTAAGTCTGAAACAGTGGCCTTCCACAAACTTTATTTAAATTCACAATTAAAAAATCTTCCTGCCTGCTGGGTGTGGTGGCACATGCTTGTAATCCCAACGGCTGTGGAGGCTGAGGCAGGAGAATCACGAGTTCAAAGGCAGCTTCAGCAACTTAGCAAGGCCCTACGCTACTCAGTGGGATCCAGTCTCTAAATAAAAGATAAAAAAAGGCTGTTAATGTGGCTCAGTGGTTAAGTGCCCCTGGGTTCAATCCCCAGTACCACACACACACACACACACAGACACGCACACAAGAAAATTCTTGCCCATAGAGCTAATAGTTCTATTGGTGGAGAAAGACAATGAGCAATAAACAGATTAAATGTATAAATTATGAACTGTTAGAAGAAGATCAATGATATATTGGAAAAAAAACAGTGCAGGTTAAAGAAGATTGTGAATGCATGGGACAGGAGGCACATATTTTCAGTTTTAAATAGTGTGGTTAGTTCTATGGTCTCCTTTGTTAAAGTTAAATCATCAATAAAGCATGTCGGCCATGAAGCGGTGATATCTTACTTGGCATACGTGTTTTACCCAGAGCTCCCTGGCTTTTTGGAGCCTTGAGTGGGAATTTAAAGTCTTTCAGAAATGACTTCCATTTATCCAGAGCTCTAGAGGAGGGGAGAAGAAATGTTACCTAGCAGCATCTAATGCGGCTTATTTTCAAGTTGTGAGGGAGAGAGCCAGAAGGCGCCTGCACATTAGGGAATAATGAGGAGTAAGAGAAATTGGAACAAAGGTGAAACAGCTGGGGTTGAATGGGGGTGCTCTGAGGTAAGTCAGGAGGCTTTAAAACTGCTAGATATTGGTAAATAGTATAGTTGGGATCTTGAATGTCCCCTCAAAGCCTGTGGGTCAAAGGCTTTGTCCCCAGGGTAGCGCCATTGGGAGGTGGTAGAAACATTAGGACTTGTGAGAGGTCTTTAGATGGTTGGGACTTGAAGGGGATGGTTGGAACACAGCTCCCTCATCTGTTTCCTCTCTTTTGCTCCATGGCTATGAGGTGAGTGGTTTTTTTCTGCCATGTGCTCCCACCATGATTTTGCTCCCTTGCCAGAGGCCCAAAAAACAATAGGACCAAATTGATCATGGATCAGAGACATTAAAACCGTGAGCCAGAATAAATCTTTCCTCTTTACAAGTTGGTTATCTCAGGTATTTTGTCATAGTGACAGGAAGCTAACACACTATGTAAGCACAGAGTTTTCATTTTTATTGCTAATTATTTATTTACTTCATCTATTGACTCCTTTAATCAGTGTTGGAGGGGCCAGCTTTGCCGATGCCTCTAGACTGGATCTGGGGTTAGGGGTAGAGGAGTGGTTTCCTTTAGGGAACAAATCATAATCTAGAAGGAAAGTCAAAATATATGTACCCTGGGACTATTTAAATAACAAGGCGTTGTAGTTTATTTATATCCAGAAGAGTGATTGCTACAGTTTAGCTCTTGCTGAAGGCTTGGTCCCCAGCCTGTGGTGCTATTTGGAGGTGTGGCATAGTGGAGGCAAGTTAGGTCACTGGGGGGATGCCCTTGAAGGGGATATTGGGTTCTTAGCTGCTTCCTATTTCTGTTTTTTTGCTTCCTGGCCACCATTAGGTAAACAGTGCTTCTCTACCATCCACTCCCACCAAGATGTACTGCCTCCATCATGGACCCAAAGCAATAGAGCCAATTGACCATGGACTGAAACCTCTGAAACTGTGAGCCAAAATAAACATTTCTTCTTTTTAATTTGTTTATCTCAGGTATTCTGTCTCAGTGACAGAAAGCTAACTCAGTGATGGAAACAATAGATGCTACAGACAAGGATGACAATCACAGTAACACTTGATATTGCACAGGCATCAGACTGGATTACAGTCAATATTGGTCCCATCGGAACACACTTAGGGAATGAACAGGAATATCAGTCCAAGTTATGACAAGTTTGAGAAGCAAAATTCCCTGAGGACTGGGGCCACTCTGAGACAGTTCAGGGAGAAGATAGGACTCAAACTGGGGAGGGAGAGAGGAACAGGAGTAATTAAGTTCGTTTCATGATGTAAGTGGAATTCCTGGAAGATTACTCTGACAGCTGTGTGTGGGATGGAGTAGAGTGGGAGAAATGAAGGAGGAAAATTAGTGAAGAGACTGCTTGTTCTAGGAACTGAAGTGTGAGGTGAAGAGAGTGGTGGACTATGCACTGTACAGAAAGACTAACCCATGAGAGAAGGAGCTGAGGGTTGAGGAGTAACCACAGCATACCACCAAGTTCCAAAGCACTTCTTATAGTGAATTGTTCAGATGTGACTATGAAGAGTAATAAAAGTATAATAAGGTGTGAACTTAAGCTGCTGACACCCCTCCCTCTCCCTCCCCTGAAATTCCTCTTTTATGATCCAACGAGAGAGTTGGAAAGTAGTGTTGTGAAGATGACTTGCAGAATAGGGCTGGATCCCCACAGGAACAGCCTTGGTAGCAGAACTTGCTCCAGGGTCTACGGTATTCCAGAGCACAGAGGTGGGCAGATCAACCTCAGCCTCTGGCTTGGGTTTGGAAGAATGTTATAAATTTTTTTGAAGCCCTCAAACCCTGGAAGTTCTGTTCCTGGCAAGTCCCACCTGAGAGGTTATGTCATAGGAAGGTTCCTAACCTGCTATTTTAGCAAAGCCCAAGCTTCCTTTCTTGCTAAAACTGGATTTGAACACTTTGTTCTTTGGCTCGCCACCTAGTTGAGCTCCATATAAAACTCAAGAGGCTCTCAGAGTTCCCAGGGCTTCCCTTCTGCAGTTTTGAGTGCTAAGGAAGAGCTCTTCAGGCAGGTGACAGTGTTTGTATAGATCTCTTCCAAAAGAGGGAGATGACTGAATGCATTTCAACTTCCACAAGAAGTACATGAAGAGAATGAGGATGAAGGGTAAAGGGGATAATGGGTGTTGGAGTGGCAGACCAGTTGGTGTAGTTTATTCCACAAATAACAGTGAGATAATTGAGTACCCTTTTTTTCTTTTTTCTTTTTTTTTTTGGCAATGCTCGGAATCAAACCTAGGGCCTTGAGCATGCTAGGCAAATGCTGTACCACTGAGGTACACCCTGGCCCTTGAGTATTCATTTGTAAACATGTACAAACACCACACATTTACAACCTAACTTGATGCACCAATTGCATCAAAGAGTTAAACATACTACAGTTGGAACCATGCCAGTACTAATTTACCATAGGAAGGTATTTATAGAGCTGGCACAAAGCTCTGAAGCTGTTAAAGAGAAGATTAATGAAATGAACAATATAAAAACAATGGTTTTGACATTAATAATGTCATAACCAAAGTCAAAAGACAAACAAACTGAAAGACAAATTCACAACATCTGACTCAAACCACTGCTATTTTGATGTTTTCTTGCATCAAATTATGAGATATCTGTATGTTTAAAAACTGAGCTTTTAATTTTGAGGCAATTATAGATTCACATGCAGTTGTAAAAAACAATACAGAGAGATCTCATGTAAGCCTTACCCAGTTCCCCACAAGGTAACATCTTGTAAGACTATAGTATGATATCATAACCATGACATTGACATTGACATAGACCACTGATCTCATTCAGATTTTCAAGTTTTATTTGTATTCCTTTGTGCATGTATTTAGTTCTGTAGAATATGACTACGTGTGCCGATTCATGTAGACACAGCAGTTTGTTTACCACAAGGATCTTCCATTAAATGTGGGAAATCATATAGGATGAAACCTTTTGAGATTGCCTTTTTTGAAGATTCATTTCACCTGTGTATATCAATGTGGTTTTTTTTTTGAATTTTCAGTGATTTGTTTATGAGGTTATGTATGAAACACTATTTTAGTAGCAAAAAATTGGAAATGAACTAATTGTTCTTTGATAGGGGACTTTTAAGTAATTATGGCACATCCACTCAAGAAAATACTTGAAAATTATGTGGCTATTACATATAATTATGTGGACCTTACTGAAATGAACGAAATAGTCTCCAAGATATATGATTATGTAAAATATGCAAGTCAAGAGTAGTGTCAATAACATGATGTAGTTTTAAATAAGTGCTCCATTTATTTAAGTAAGGGTACACACATATGTATATGCTTGTTAAAGAAGAAGGTATGAATGTTAGAAAGTCACCTCTGTGGAGACTTAATCATTTGTGTGTCACTGATAAGGGGAGGAAGGACATCATTGGGCGTAATTGGCCTCTGCAGGCAACATGGGGGATGTTTGGATGCTTTCTTTGTTGTGACTGGTAAGGAGGGTGCTACTGGCATCTAATGAGTACTGGCCAGGGACGCTGCTAAAGACCCTACAGGGCGCAGGACAGACCCCACAACAAAGACTTATCCGGCCCTAAAAGTCAATAGTGCTGAAGTTGAGAAATTCTGGATTAGAAGGTCTTGATGAAAAGGTTTCAATGGGGCTTCTCAGAAGAGGTGAAATGTACGAGTGTATTTTGCTTCATCATGTCCACTTTATTCTCACCGGTAGCATGGGAGCTACAATCTTCACTGATGCCAGCTGCCGGGAAAAGATGGATCAAACAAGAAATTTTCGTCTACTTCCTTTGACCAAATCTGTCATTTTGTTGGTTAGAAAACATTGGCAAAAGCCTCATCTGTATTGGAATATATGTTTTGGTTATAACAAATAACGTGCTTCAACAAATGGAAAACGTATCCTAAATGGCAACAGATGTAGTTCAGTGCTGGCTTTAGATGGCAGCACGGACTCCTAGAGGACCAGTAACCCTGCATACTTTCCACTCAGAGCCATCAGTCAAAACGCTTGCAAATGAGAAAGTCCTGACTATTGCTGTACTTGTTAGGAGAAACCAGAAAAACAGCCTTTGGCTTATTGAATCTATTATTGAACCCTAATTAGCTGTGGTGTTTGGGGGCATTCTAAGGCCTATGGTAAGATAAATAATATTTATGGTTTCTTCAATGTATCAAATCATTGTTTATGAAATGCAGTGTCGTCTGAACTGCTCTCCTCTCTCAGAGTGTAGACCACAGAGCGACCGGGTACTCATTCTGGGGTTGCCATTGAAATACTGGAGCCCAGCCTGGGTAATCTTCAGGTAGTCACGCTCGCCACAGATGTCAGAGCGCTGAGCAACGTCTAGACCCAGGCAGACTCCTTGCTGGGTTCTAACCAATGCCCTTAATATGGCCATGTGAGCGTGGTGTGGAATGGAGGAAGGGAGCATTAAATACACTGAGTAATCTGAAAATGAAGGGCGGGGGAAGGAAAAAACGGGCTCGCTTGAGTTCAAGGACAATTTCTGAGGATGTCAGCATTTTCCATTTTTTGGGGGAAAAATGATGTCTTTAAAAACTGTTCCCTAAGAGAACTTGCTAAAATCTTGTGAGTAAGGAAGCGAACTGAAATGATGCTGAGGGAAACGATTTAAACCATCACCAAAATAGTAAAGTCCCAAAGATACAAACTAAATTATCAGAGATATGTCAGCAAAGACAAACTGAAATGGCCTCAGTTTCTTTATCTGTACAATAGGGAGACATCACCCCTCATCCTAAACTCTTGGGTGCCAGATTAGTTTCAGAATTCAGGATGCTTAATATTTTAGAATGATGAGAAAATGAATATTTAATTTATTATGTAGAACTCTAAGAAGGGTTTGAAGGCAGTACCCCCCAGTGAGACACATTAATGATTCTATACTGAAACGTGCACCAAATGGATAAAAGACTATAAGTAGCCTCATCTTAGATGGTCAGGCTTTACTGTCAATGAATTTCTTCCAGACTTATGAAGAAAACGTGCATTTTTAAGAGCTTTGGAGTTCTAAATTGCAAATGAGGAATTATTTATTCATATCGATCTCAAAAAAGCATACTAAGAATAAAATGTCATAACAGATATATTGTGCACAGTACTGGCATATGCAATAACAGTGGCTATTGTTGTTAGGGTTTTTTTTAAGGTAAAAATAATTTAATATTATTATCAGTATGGAGATTTTTTGGATTGGTGTATATTTTGGCCCCTTTCTGTTTTTCTCTCCTTTTTTCTTCTTCTCTCACACGGGGCTTTGACTTAAAATCTGTGCACATAAAAAGTGATGAGAATGGTCATCTTTCACCTGGTTTGGTTGCTGGGCGGGCTCTTTAAGTTTCATCTAATTGTGTATGGACAGAAGGCCTTTTCTCAAAAAAGATAAAAACCCAAACAGAAACAAAAATAGTGAAATGAACATCCAGCATCTTACTTGTTTTAGATTTCTGTGCTCTTCTTTCTCAGCAAGTCCTGAGTGTTCTAACCGCGATGATTCTGATGACTAGGAATTCCAGAGCTGGCAGTCTGGGTCAAGTCATAGGGATTTCAGTTGGATCAGCACAG
Organism: Xerus rutilus; assembly: GCA_028644305.1. Lineage (NCBI taxonomy): Eukaryota > Metazoa > Chordata > Mammalia > Rodentia > Sciuridae > Xerus > Xerus rutilus. Next base: position 109,502,228 of record CM053404.1, read on the forward strand.
AGTAGAGGCCAAAGTCATGGTGAACTGGCATGGGGGAAAAAAACCAAAAAAACAAAAAGCAGACACACAAAACACCAAGTGGCCAGTGACCAACATCCTCAGAATCGTACCCAAATGGATCTGCTGCTCATGACCGCTTCTTGGGCCCCATTGCTCTGATTTCTGATTCTTTTCTGACTACAAATGGCTTAGCCTCTCCTTCAGAATATTCTAGCTTTGGACTTTCTCCCTTTCTTGGTCTTTGTCTTTCTCTCTCTCTTTTTAAGCTTTAAGTGCTCTCTGGCCCCCAGTAATGTTGTGAACCATTCACAGGGTAGAAGTTAATCAACTCTTGAATGACATTTTGTTTACAAGTTCATTTTCATGTCTTGTTACCTGTTTCAAATTTATATATCTATAAATTTATATGTAGTTGCACATGGACACAATACCCTTATTTTATTTATTTTTATGTGATGCTGAGGATCGAACCCAGTGCCTCATGTGTGGCAATGCAAGCGCCCTACCACTGAGCCACAATCCCAGCCTCTTGTTACTTGTTTCTTTGATTAAGAAGTTCTACATACACTAGAGGATCATGGTAATTGGAAACCACTTTTATTTTACTAATATACTTAATAACTCCTGATTCTGATAAGAATGAATCTAGGTTTGTCAGATATTTTCATGGTGATTTCTCTGATGAAGTTGGAAGACCTTAATTAACCAAATGATTTATGCTAGGAATCCAGATATAGAAAAATGAAAGCAATGTCACTGTTAATTTTTCTTTCTTTCTGTGATGACAGCTTGCTCTATAGCAGCAGTCCTTAAACTGGGTCCTGTGGTTCACAGGTATTTATAGGTATTTTGGAAAAAGGAAAGGGATCCTGTGCTCAAACAACTTTGTGAAACTTTGCTTTGAAGAAAATCAAGTAGGTTTCATTAATGTAGAACCCTTATAGCTTTTTTTTGGGAGGGGAGGGTACCAGGAATTGAACTCAGGGGCACTCGCCCACTGAGATACATCCCCAGCCCTATTTTGTATTTATTTTGTATTTATTTGTATTTTTCTTTTTATTGCAACATATTTAGTGATTACACCATAATCCTGTGTGTCCAAAGTAATCAGTTCCCAATACTGGACATTTTGATGATTTATTTATTTTCCTACTATTCTATAATCAATCTGTGACAACAACCTTGCAGGTAAGTGTTTGTATACATCTGTGATTATCTCTTAGGACAAAGCCCCAGAACTGGAATTATTGGGTCAAAGTGTATGCACAGTTTTAAAGATTTGGATACTTACAGAAATTTCCCTTTGGAATGTCTGGTCTGTTTTACATGCAATCCAATAGTCTCTGCTAATTAAACTTGCTTTGTTTGGCTTCTTTCCAGGGATCCTCTACCCAAACACCAGGTAGAACCTTCTGGACTTTAATAGTAAATTGTCCTACCCTTTTGATTTTTGGAGCATTATCCTTCTCTCCAAGCTTCTTAGGCTTCTACAGTGAAATCACTACTCTTGAACTTTCCAGTGCTGGCTCTTGCTGCTTTGCCTCAGAGTACCCCCCCACCCCCGTTTTCTTTTTTTTCTGCCTCTATTGAACTACTGCTTACTGAGCAGCAGAAGAGAAAGGTGAACCCAGTTTTATTTGCGTCTATCTTGCTTTGGGATGCAGCAAGAGCAGCGAAGTAAGTAGAAGCCTCAGATCATTTGCTTCCCCTAGGAAATGAAAGGTCTCCATTCGTGGCAAATAAATTAAGAACATAAAACCAAAGAATGTCACAGCATGCAGCTTGGTATTACATGGTTGCTTAGGATGCAGATAATTTCTCATTGCTGAAATGTGTTAAAGATGATGACAACTCAGATTATATTCCTGATATACTAGCTAGGGCCAACCACCTGTGGCCCTGTCAAAGATGTCACAGATGTTGTGTGAGGCAGCAATAGCTTAGGATGGGATTAAAAATTTCAGTGCAACTTTAATTGTGTACCATTCATCTAACGTGTTTAGAAGAATAGGGCATGAGAATCCTATTTGTGGACTGTCTGACTCTTTCTTTTGCCCTTGGGTGGTCCAAAGGGCATTTGGGCAGCTTGCTGTTAATTGGCAGTTCCAATGCACCAAGTAAAGATAGGCTGAAGAGGTGAAACTTGGGCCTCTTACTTATTTATTTGGTATTAGGGATTGAACTCAGGGGTGCTCAACCACTGAGCCACATCCCCAGCCACTTTTATTTTATTTTTTTTAGATAGGGTCTTGCCAAGTTGCTTAGGGCCTCGCTAAGTTGCTGAGGTTGGCCTTGAACTTGTGATCCTCCTGTTTCAGCCTCCTCAGTTGCTGGGATTATAGGCATGCTCCACCATTCCCGGCAAGCCAGTTATTTTTACTACCTGTTTGCCCCTCTAGTTATAACTTCTGGGTGAAATTTGAGGTCAGCTACTAAAATGTATAAATTGGGCTTTTGTGAATTATCTAATTTAGTTATTCATGTCCTTCTTAATAAGTTCTTGTGGTTGAGAATAAACTGAATTTTTCATACATTTATTCATTCACTCTCCCTTGTTCACAAATGTCAGTTTAATATCTATTATGCCGCATGCTCTGCATATTTAAAAAAAATATTTCAATGTATTTTATTTAAGAATTTAAGGTTCACTAAAAGCAAGGAGTTTAGACTTTTGTATATTATTACACCCAGTTATATCACAACCTAATAATCTATCCCCTGGAAGTCTCCAAATCCTCCAGTTTTATAAGGGGTGGAGTCAGAAGGTTGAAGGATTGCTCTTTAATTAAATAAAAAGTCATGAGTTGTACTCGCATGTATGACAAAGAGCCAGAGCCTCGCCCAGTACTTCCATGAGGTTTCTTTTGTGGGGATGCAGGGCTGGAGACTTGTTCTGGTACCGCCTTCTGTGCTGGATTTGTCTTCTTTTCCTTTATTTCCCCAAAGTACTGCTAATGTAGATGGTGGTGAGAAGCTGACTTTTCTGAGGTTTTGGGGCATCATGTGAAGTAATTAAGGAGGAGTTGGCTAAACTACAAGGGCTGAGGGAGCAGCCCCACAGGTTGCTCTCGTTTCTGACACCACGCCACACTCTGGCTTGATAAGTTGCTAGAAGGAGCTGCGGAATTCACTGAAAGCTACACTCATGCTTTATGACAGGCGTGTGATCCAGATTGACAACAGCCAAAGGAAGAGATGCTTAGGGCATGGTCCAGGAGGGGTCCAATTTCGTAGCTCTAGGTTAGCTACAGCTCACGTAATCTCCTCTTGACCACATGATCAGAGAAACTTGGTGAGACTTTCGTGTCTAGAATTTTATTGGAGCTTGATCACGTTCATAGCTGACTTTTTGTCTCCAGGACCTTCCTGAAGTTGGGGCTAATTCCTTCCATCTGCAGTTTCTCTGCAGGTGGGAACAGATGTATCACCTCCATCCACCCTAACTAGTTAGATTCTATCATCCTGATTAGTCTCTCTGGTGGGCAAATCCCCCATGTAAGCAAAGGCACTCCCTCTAGGCAAGACACTCCAGGAGCTGAGACATTACCTTCTAACAGCAGTGAGCAAAAGCCAGAATCTCTCTTTTGGGTAAGGTTAATCTTTCTTTACACAATTACATTGATGAGAATTTCCTAGAAACTTATAAGCCATGCTTAATTTCACTGATGAGGGTCCCCATCCCATTTTTCATCATGCTTTTTGAAGTTCTCTCTTTATGTAGAACTTCTTAATATCTTCTTCTTACTTCATTCACAAATGCATATTCATTCTTTTTCAGGCTGTCCTTAGGCAAAATTCCCTTCACCTCAATGTGAGGGGGATCCATCTTTCCTGGATTTGTCTTAGTATAACCAAATTGAGCCCAGCCCAGGAGGCTTCCCCCTTCTTGTCCTTCAATAGCCATGAAGGTGTTTTCTTCAATAAATGAAAGATCTATTCCTGATTTAAATCACTCCTTTAGAACATAAATACTGAACAAAAGGACCCATTAGCCAGAGATTTCTATACCCAGGGAAACTATCTTTATCAATGAAGGTAAATAAAGACAATTTTTTTTTTTTTTGTACCAGGGATTGAACTCAGGGACACTCAACAACTGAGTCACATCCCCAGTCTTTTTTGTATTTTATTTGAGACAAAGTCTCACTCTGTACCTTGCTAAGTTGCTGAGGCTGGCTTTGAACTTGTGATCCTCCTGCCTCAGCCTCCCAACTCACTGGGATTACAGACGTGCACCACAGCACTTGGAAATAAAGACAATTTGAAACACACAAAAGCTGAGAGACTTTGCTTCCCAAAGCGTCTTAGGAAAGGGACTTTCTAAGAATAACTTTAGGACCAAGGGGAAGGGTCCGAGAAGGAACATTTGAGAGACAGAAGGAAAGTTGGGCAAACAAAGCGAAGAACAAAGAAAATGTAAAAATATGGGCAAATAACTTTTGCAAATGCAAGTGCAGTTGGTTTTTGTTTAAAACAAGAAGTTTTCCCTCTCAAGCACATGCTACTTGTATGTTTACATTTCAGGGAAATCACAATTTAAATTGCAATTGGTGAACTTATTATTGACTCAGAAAGCACATGGCTTTTCTTTTAGAAGCATTTCCCAAGAATCCAACTCTTTTACTTTAGTCGTAAAATCAGGTGTTTTTCTTAGGTAAGTGGAATGTCAGTTCATTTATTGATTTTTAGGTTAATAAACATTGAAGAGCACTGATAAAAAAAATAGTGCCAATGTTGTGTTGAACAGAAATGACTTACAAGATCTCTATCTAATTGGGGGCATCCTGTTAAATAATTCTAGTCAATGGATTACTCCTGCTTCTGCTTAACCTTTAAGTTCAAGAGAGCCAGTGTGGAAAGCAAAATCAACTGTGTGGTGCAGTTTAGTGAAGGAACAAGAACTCAGGTTCCATGTAGATCCTAGTGTTTGGGAGCTGGAAGGGTCCCTGGGGTTATTCCATCCCAAAAGAGAAATGAAGAATCAGGAAAGCACCACGGAGCACTTGGGGTCTGAATGGACTGCCGACCAGACCTTCTGGCTGGCAGAGGGCTGAGGAGCCTTTCCAACTGGCAGAGCTGACTCGGGCTTCTCCAACCTGTGCTTCTCATAACTCTTGTGAGACCCTATTTCTTTTTAACGTGTGCCTCTCTTGCTTCCAGTGACAGCCATATGGCTGTTGATATTCCAGCTAGATCATTTTCTTTCTCCAGAAAGTTGTGATCAGATCGCCATAATGTCTGGACAAAAGCATTTGGATAAACTTGAAACCAGGGTGCATTTATCCAAAGATTGTTGTTTTTAACAAGTGTATTGCAAGCCTGTGGATTGCTCCCCAGGGTGTGTGCTCTGTGATGCTCTTTCTTCCTCTCTCTCTCTCTCTCTCTCTCTCCTTCTTTCTTTCTTCCAATCAGTTATACATGACAGCAGAAGGCTCTTTGATTCATTGTACACAAATGGAGCACAATTGTTCACATCTCTGGTTGTACACAAAGTAGGGTCACACCATTTGTGCAATCATACATATACCTAGGGTAATGATGAACATCTCATTCCACCATCTTTCCTATGTGATGCTCTTTCTTAACAAGTTAGCAATGGTAAAGGAGAGGGATGATGGTTGGGAGTGGAGAGAGGATATTGCTAGAGAAAGATGACCAAGTGTAGGAGAGAAGGGAATAACTGCCATGCTTTTATATTTGGAGGCAATTGCAGAATTTCTATGTGGAGATTTTCTTTTGCTATGCATAGCATACCTGGGAAAAGCCTCAAAAAAAGTTGATTGTCTTAGACCTGCAAATTCCATTTCTTCTAAAAGAATGTCTATTTGGTTATGGCGCAGCCCCTAGGCGTGCAGAAGTACAAGTGTGTGTCTTTCTTTTCTACTAAGGGCTGGCACTGGTCCTGAGCCTGGCATGTCAGCAACCCAGGGTGGTGGTGCAGGGTTGGCGCCTGTGTGGCAGAACTTCATGGATGATCCAACCTCTGTCTTTCCAAAATGTGCACTCAGCTATGTGTCCTTTGCTCTAAACAGCCAATGTCACTCCTTAGCAGTGGTGTATCTACACATGTACAAATACCCAGACACTCACCGGTCTGCCAAAATCTGCCTTGTGGGCTTTTCCAGGGCAATTGCTCCATCTCCTTCTCCTGGGTGACAACATTGTGAATTATGTATATGTTCAGCAGAGATGTTTGACTGGCCTCGGGATTTTAATGTGGTCTTTATTTGAAAATGGGAATCATGGAGGTGTTTTTCATCGTTTGTTTTCATAACCATATGTGGATGGGGAGGAACAGAGGAAAACCGTCCTCAGAATGTAAACAGGGCTCACGAAGTCCTACAATTTCAGGTCTGTGCCTCCATCTCTTAAGCCAAGTCTGACCGAGTGAGACATAACCAAAACACTGGGAAATTCAACTGGAGAAATGAGTAAATGAGTAAATAAATGGACGAATAATAAAACCTGAACCTAAGAACATGCAAAGACTTCTGGAATTGAAAAATATCTTACCAAGTGTTTTGTTTGACTCCCTATCTTGAAAATGAGAATAAAATGAAGGTGTCCTGACACAAATGGCCTGCTACGTAGGTGCAGGACCATGGCCACTTGGTCAGGGACACTGGACTTGACACGAAGGCCCCTCACTCTAGGAGAGCTGGGGTTTGCACAGGAGCCTCCCCTGTGTGCAGCTAATGTGGAGACATCTCTGTTCTATGTCATAAATGATGCTGTCCTCCTCATGGAGGAGATGCCTAGGCTGTTTGCTAGATGACCCTTGAGAGGACTCACCTTTCACTTTCTATCACATCTTACTTTTTATATAATCAAAATATTTTTAGTATTGTTTTGCAATAAGAATAATGATTTGAGTTCCTCTTAGTTTTTTTATTTTTAATTTTTGTTCAGTATAGTATTATCTTCTTTTTTTTTTCTCCCTCATGAATCTTTTAGGTATCCTGTTTTAAGTTTTATTTTTACTCAATATCCATTTTATATGGTGATAATGATGACAACAATAGTAATGGAAAATTCATGTGGCTATCACCGTGTATCAGGTACTGTTCTGAGCACTCACTGGGTTAAAATATATAGGCCTATTATTATATTAGTCCTCTTTTAAAAATGTATGTGTATTTAAACCTTCTTTTTATTACATTAGATTTTAATTCTGGAAAAAATTGTACTGAACAAATAGTTTTTTTTTCTCTAAACAATATAGTCTAACAACTATTTACATAGCATTTACATTGCATGGAATATGAAAAGTAATCTAGAGCCAGGCGCAGTGGCACATGCCTGTAATCCCAGAGGCTCAGGAGGCTGAGGCAGGAGGATTTCAAGTTCAAAGGCAGCCTCAGCAACTTAGTGAGGTGCTAAGCAACTCAGTGAGACACTGTCTGTAAATAAAAATTAAAAAAAGGGCTGGGGAAGTGGCTCAATGGTTAAGTGCCCCTGAGTTCAATCCTCAGAACAAAAAAAAAAAAAAAAAAAAAAAAAAAGAAAAGAAAAAGAAAAAAAAAGTAATCTAGAAATGATTTAGAGCATACAGGAAGGTGTGTGTAGGTTATTGCAAATAGTACTCTATTTTAGGTAAGAGACTGAGCATCTACATACAAGCATCTGAAGATTTTGGTATGCCAGGGCGGGAGTATTCCTGAAACCAGTCTCCCACAGATATTGACTTTCAGTTCTCTCTCTCTCTCTCTCTCTCTTTTTGTATTTTACTTGCTTAATAACACATCATAGTTATTTTCTTTTCTGATGCCACAGGTTTAATTTTTTTGTATATTTTTTAATCTTTTAAAAGTTCTTCCTTCCATACAGGAGATGAAGAAAAGTTAAACAGTATCACAAGGACATATTCAGACAAATCTAGGAAAGAGCCAGAATTATGGAGGAAAATAAAAAGATAGGGGTGTGGATGTCCTAAATTAAAAGAGACCACAGGTAATTAACCACAAGTAATTTTGAACCATGATTAAGGCTGGTTCAAAAACAAAACAAATCACAACTAGCAAAGATAGTTGTGAAAATTTACATACTGTTGGAATAATTGTACATCCTCTTACATGTAATAATGACATAAAAGTTTTGTAGGAAATTATCCTTATCCTTAGGCCATGCAAGAAGGTTAAAAGTGAATAAAGTAAATGTGGATAAAGTAAATGTGGCAAAATATCAACTGTTATTTATTCTATACAAAAGAGATATAGGCATTGGCTTTACTACTCTTCAACTTTTCTGTAGGTATAAAAATTTCATTAAGAAGATTTTACTTTATCTGTTTTTAACCTTTTTTCATATTTTTATTGGTGCATTATACCTGTACATAATGGTGGGCTTTGTTGTTACATATTTGTACATGCACATGATATATGATGAAATTTGGCCAATATTATGCCCCAGTCTTTTCCCTTTCCACCCCCTCCTCCCTCCTGCTGGTTGTTTTGAACGTTTTGTTGGTAACCTGAGTGTTTTTACTTATATTAGTATCTATTTTCTATGTTTCTAATGTAACATGGTTAGTTGTTATGATCTTATTTTACATTTTGCTCAGGGCTTTTTTTTTTTTTTTTTAAATTTTGTTTTTAGTTGTTGATGGACCTTTATTTCTTATTTATTTATATGTGGTGCTGAGGTTCGAACCCAGTGCCTCATGCATGCTAGGCAAGCGTACTACCACTGAGCCACCACCCCAGCCCCTGCTCAGGGCTTTTTTATGAAGCCAGATAATGACTTTGGTCTGGAGGGTGGTTGGTGGGAAGGAACAGAGTGCATTTATCAACCTTGACATTCAGTCTGGTCATCTGACCAGCCTCTTTCTCACTTCACCCACCCTCTTCGATACTGGTTTCTCCAAAAAGCTCATACATAACTAGGAAAACCACAGGTTAACCTGTTTCTCAGAAATTACTAAATAGCCTAAGATGGAAAGATTCACTTCCCCTCATCTTTCCATTGAAATAATTGTGAAAATAAATCTCCTGGAAATAATCATGAAAACAACAACAATTACAGAGATACGAAAAGCAATGCAAAGGGCAGGAAAACTGCAGAAATTTCCAAATCAATGTAGGTATACGATGAAACAGCATGCAAAATGCAAACTCCAAAACAATAGGAGCCTAAGGGTTACTTGTGATGGACTGCATTAGGTCCCCTCAAATTCATATGTTGACATCCTGTACCCCAGTGCTTCAGAATGGGACTATATTTGAAGGTAAAGACTTTAAAGAGGTAATTAAGGGGACTGGGATTGTGGTTCAGTGGTAGAGAACTTGCCTCACATGTGTGAGGCACTGAGTTCCATCCTCAGCACCACATAAATTAAATAAATAAAAGTATTGTGTCCATCTACAATTAAAAAAAAGATTTAAAAAAGAGATAATTAAGGTAAATTAGGTCACATGGGTGAGCCCTAATCCGATAAGGCCGGTGTATTTATACAGAGAGGAGATTAGGACACAGATACACACAGAGGAAGGTCCAGGTGAGAGAGGGCCGTCTGCAAGGCGGGACGAGAGGCCTCAGGAGAAATCAACCCTGCCAACACCTGGATCTTGGAATTCCAGCCTCCATAATTGTGAGAAAATATATTTCTGTTTTTTAAAACACCCAATCTGTGGTACTTGGTTACGGCAGCCCCGGCAAACTAATAGACCACTGAATGCTACTTCAGATTGTGCGATTCCATTAGTTTGTTTCACTGATTTTCATCATGGTTTTCTACATTTTCACTCAGCCAACATTATTTTGACTTTTGACTTTCTGATCAAAATGCGAAAGGATAGGGTGAGATAGCAGACATTGGAAACTCAAATGCCTTAAGGATCAGGCCCGTGGATGTGTGAATCAGTGGTGTATGATCAAGGGGTGAGGCAGTTACTGGGAAAACAGAAGGGTGTGTTCTCCTTTTAGGAGCTTCATATTTAAACATTGTAAAACCCTGTTCTAGCCAACAGAACGTGTCCTTCCCTGGACTGTCTGGCAGTTGCAATCCTTGCTCCAAGACACCAAAACTTGGGCTTCGTCCCCTTCCCTTGATTTGTTACAAGAGGTCCACAAATCCATGCATCAACCAAACCTTGCCAGCTGACTCCATAATCCCACTTGTATATTTACTTCTTAGTGAATTGCACACTCATCTGGTAAATTCCAAACTCATTTGAGAACCTTATTTATCATGCAGTGTCTTCATCATGATGATGTTTGAGGTTTATTCATATTTTGGAAAACATTCATTTTTTACATTATAAGAGTAATGCACCAGTGTGTTTATTGTATGTTCATTGATACATATATTTTCCCTCCTGTGGATCCTCCACTTGGAATTCCAGTTCTAATTCTATTCCTTGTATGACCCCCTTGAACATGCACCCATGCTCAGTCACTTTTCTGGGTTCCTCAAGGCAGCTCTATTACCTCCAGCTAGAAGGACTAACAGGAAGGAGAGGACCTCATCATAGGCTATTTGAAGTGGTTACTCACCAGGCCTGTATATACATATTAAAATTCTCTGAGTTGTTATAGCAGCTGTTGCAACTGAAAATTCAGCAAACAGGATCATTTTCTGTGTAGTTTATGGGTTCGGGAATAGTCCAGAAGCATTGGAATTTGAGTTACTGTTAACCCGCTGCTCAGCCAATCTCCACATGTCATAGGCTGGTAATTTGATCTACAGCTCCCTTGAAGTGAGTTTGCACTAAACACAGAAAGCCCTTTTTTTTCCTTCTCCTTTTGCCAAACATTAAATGGACTTTCATGTGTGTCTTTTTTCCCCTTACAAAACCACAATTTGATTCAACAAAAATATTACACACCTTCTTCTGAGGGTTTCGTATCCTTTTCTTGGACTCACAGCCATATGTCTTAGGTAGCAAGCTCCCTGGGACCCTGGGCAGCTGCCTGCCCTCAGTTTTCTGGAGAGCCTCAGATAGGGAGAGACCAGCCTTGGATTTACTGGGCCTAAGAAAACACAGGCGGGCCAGTGAGAAAAATATCTTCCAATGACCTTTCCTTTCAAGCCTCAGGAAATCTGTTTCTTCTCAGTCCTCTTATCACTGCTGCAAAGTTTTGATTTTTCCAATTTCCGGTGGTGTTTTACAAGGCCAGGGAAACAGCCCTTGAAAGAGCCTTCTGTATGTAAAGAGCAGGAGCCCCACTTGCAATCTCCATGACACCTCCCCATGGTCAGGGCCAGCGGTGTGTGTCTAGAGATAGAGACGGTTGGAGGCACGGTGGCAATGGGAGCTGGAGCACACTGGGTATTCCATCTGCTGATACTTAGATTGTGGTGGGTGGGGCGCATGCCTGATGGTGCTGTCAGCTCCCTACCAGGCAGCAGGTAGCCTGCTTTCCAGCTGCTCTGCATGTTTGCAGACTTCCTGGCTTCCAAGCTTGTGGCTCACAGCACTACTCAATCGCTTCCTTTCTGTTAATGAGATCCAGACCCGTGGTGGGGATACCTGAGATATTAGTGGCCACAGTGATGTGCTATTTTGGGTGCCTGAAATCTGAAATTTGGTTTTTGCTGTAGACAGTTTGTCTGATAATTTAGTAATCTTTTTACTGGTAGTACCAAGACTTCTGTCTTACAGGCCTGTGGTGCTATTAAGGGAAGATTATGTATCTGTCTTCAGTCACTGAAATTCTTGTAGCATTTTTAATTAAAATCCAATAACTTTTCCCCAGAGACACCTAAGTTTACTTGATCCAGGTCTTGGGGTGCTGAAAGTCATTGTGATTTAGATTATGCCTATTTATGACTGATAAAATTTGTCTTAGATGTATAGTTTTGGGGTCTTGCTGTCCATCTGGGAGACCATTTGCATAAAATCTTAACCACTGCAACTTACTTCTAACTTTTCAGAACAGAGATTGGTTATGAAGGAGGCAACTAACAAACAAAAATAATGAAATATTTAATTATAGCATTGATTTAATGGTTATTTCTATGGGAGTGTGTGAGGGACGTTAACTGGGTTCTGATTCTTGGGAGAGGAAAGACTTTGGCCTTGGATCCAATGCTGCAGGATGACCAGGAAGGCCATGCTTATGCCTTGACGCCAGTGCCCCAGGAGTAGGTTGTCTGAAGCTTCCCATAGACAAATATTGGAGAGTGACTCAGTGACCTTGACCTTGAGCATGTGAGGATAGACTGGAGGTTCCCTCAAAGAATTAATGGAATGTAGGGATAAAATATTTCAAATGTTAAAAAGAATTTAAAGGGGGGATCTCTAGTCTATTAAAACATTCCCTTTTCTGATAAATCAATCAATCCATAAATATTTTTAGAATGCCTTCCATGGTCAAAATATGGATCTCAAATTTCTTATTAGAGCAATTTCATCTGCAAAAAGAGCTCACATCGAGTGGTAAGGTCAGAACCATGTGCAGAGCAAACAGTCCTTGTTTGTTTGTTTATTTATTTATTTATTTATTTATTTATTTATTTATTTATTGGTATTGGGTATTGAACCCAGGGATATCTAACCACTAAGTAACATCACCAGCTCCTTTAAAAAAAAAAAAAAAAATATATATATATATTTAATTTTGAGACAATCTCACTAAGTTTCTTATGTCTCCTCACTAAGGCTGACCTTGAACTTGTGATCCCCCTACCTCAGACTCCCAAGTCATTACAGCCCTAATTTAAAAACATGCCCCTTTGGTTCACTGGGGGATTGAGTTTCCTCCAGATTAGGCATTCAGTTACAATGACAATTTTTGCTACAATTTAAGGGATATCTATAGTTTTAAAACAGGAAATGGAAAAGAATAGGTAAGAAACTTTAAATTAAACTGAGCATTTAGCATTCTTTTATTTTTTATATGTAGTGGTACATAGGGTTTACTTTAGGAAATGACAAAGTTTATTTAGATGGCCAGCAACTTCTGGAGTCTCTCTCTCTCTTTTTATTAAAATGGAAATGGCAGTAATGATAGGTACACCGAGGGCTTAATTTTTCTTTCTGAATTGTGAACTGGGGAGCTTTACTATATACTTAAAAGGGTTTTTGAAAAATTTTAATATTTACATGCCATTTTATAGCAAGATGAATCTTTGCTGTGAATTTGAATCTGGGTATTAATATTGGGTACATTTTATTTAGTGATTATGGTGAGTCAGGCCCTGTGGTAAATACGTAGAATGCATTAGCTTACTTAATTTAACATTGTGACATAGGTACTATTATTCCCATCATACAGATGAGGAAATGGAGGATCAGAAAAGTTATAATTTGCCTAGGATATTTGCTACTAACCAGTGTTGTGAAACAAAGCCTGTCTCCAGAGGCATCATTCTGTATGAGGAGACTAGAAAGCTTCACACAAAGTGAATCTTGGGAGCTCCTGGGGAATCATGTTTCAATATTATTTATTATTTATTATTTATTTTTTGGTACCAGGGATTGAACTCAGGGGTACCAGACTATTGAGCCACATCCCAAGCCCTATTTTGTGTTTTATGTAGAGACAGGGTCTCACTGAGTTGTTTAGCTTCTTGCCATTGTCAAGGCTGGCTTTGAACTCATGATTCTCCTGTCTCAGCCTCCCAAAGTGCTGGGATTACAGATGTGCGCCACAGCGCCTGGTTCATGTGGTGATATTAAAGAAATATTTAAGTAAACTGTACACACTGTAACTCCTATTTGTAGTTTCTTTGAAATAGTTGCTTTCAAATAAAAGTAAGAGGAATCCCAGAACAACAAACTCAGATCTCTGAACTGGACCAGTTTGTCAGGTATTATTTCCCTAGCATTTGGATTTTTAACCGAGAGTAAAGTTGGAATGGTCACTCCCTTCTCTGGGCTTCAAGGACTTTAAAAATGTCCTGGCTGCACCAAAAGCTGGAGAGCTCTGCATTTTTGCATGTAGTTCCAACAGGGCATGTCAGGGTGTAGTGGGAGGGTCATGGGATTTATAACCTAAGGAAGATCATGGGATCCCAGTGACCCCTCTCTGTTTTACAGCCTCAGTTTTGATATCTCTATAATGTAAAGAATATCAATACATACTCAATCAGAAAGCTGTTAGCATTAAATTAGAAAACACATGGGAATGAAATTTGCAAGTTATTATTTTTGGAGCTGTTTGAGTTCTCCTCCCATGCTTGATGGTGGCTGATGCTTTACCATCCGCTGTTTCTAAGGACCTGTAAAGTTATTTTTCTGAGTGCTCAATTCATCAGGATCCTGGCAGGAAACAGATGGTGCACTCATGCTGGAAAGAGTTTAATAAAGGGACTGTTTACAAAGGTGTGTGCAGGATTTAGGAAAAGCGACTAGGGTTGTTGCAGTGCCCCAATAGGGAGCCATTACCAATGCTAAGGCATAAGGGGAAGAGGGGGAGAATTCACTAGAACCTAGAGAGTTTTTGCAGAGGCACTGTGATCTTTGGTAGAGGGATTTCATCAACCCACAAAAACCTATCAGGGAAAGATCTTGGGGAGGAAGAGGGATCTTGATCTCAATTTCCTGCCTCCCTTTCATCTCCTGCAGGTACTCTGCACTGGATGAATCCTAAGGGAAGCCTGAGGCACTGGGAGCTCTTGATGTGGTGAATCCAGGTCAGCTGCCAGGGCAGAATGTAGGTGGAGAAAGTGGAGAGTAGACCTGGGGGCAAACAAAAGGTATTGAGTATGCAGCCGGGCATGGTGGCGCAAGCCTGTAATCTCTTAGGGAGGCTGAGACAGGAGAATTGTGAGTTCAAAGCCAGCCTCAGCAATGGCGAGGCGCTAAGCAACTCAGTGAGACCCTGTCTCTACATAAAACACAAAATAGGGCTGGGGATGTGGCTCAATGGTTGAGGGCCCCTGAGTTCAATCCTCAGTACCAAAAAAAAAAAAAAAGGTATTGAGTATGGTTACATAGCTCTCCTATTTGTTAACCGATGACCTTCTTCACTTGGGTCAGATTTGGTCCAGAGTCAACCTCATGCAAAATTATGTTGTCTCTGGTGACTCTGTTTCCTTTCTGTATTTTCTCTACTTTCAGAAACTTTTACCCTCTTCTTCCAAGCTCTTTTGCTCCTCTAGATCGTCTCGTTGAGAAAACATATTAAATTTTAAGTATTTTCTCTACTTTCAGTAACTTTTACCCTCTTCTTCCAAGCTCTCTTGCTCCTCTAGATCGTCTCGTTGAGAAAACATATTAATATAAGAAATTAACTCACACATTTAGATGTTTTATGCCTAATTGTTATTTTAAAACACACATACTGATGTTTGCTCCTGGGATGGCTAAGTTGCTACCAGTCTGAACACAGATGAAGAATGCAAAGAGCAGCTACCTGAAGGTCTCAGGAAGTGAATCAAGGCAAGCAAGTTATGGAAGGTAGTTGGCACATGGATGAAAGGACCATACAAAATGTGTTTTCTTAATTTATGGTTTTTGGCTTAAGAGCAGGTCATGGGCAATGCTAGTTGTCTTTCAGGCCTGAAGAATTAGAGGAAAGAGTGGAGAGCAACCATAGCCAGCGAAAAGTGGGGGGAAATTCTAAGAGGAAAGAGTCAGAGAAGGGCACCCCAAATTCTGTGTATCAAGTGCCCAAGTTTCTGGCTGATCCCTGAGCCATGTGTGTATATGGCAGTCAGACTGTAAGTAGCTCAATAAAAGACCTGAATTGAGACCTGAGCTATTGCCCCAAAGACAGAGTTTATAATATCCAAACAAAAATATCAGACTCTTCAGAAGCATAATAGAATCCAGAGTCTTCACAATTAAATGACCCCAATATCAAGAATATCATCTAGAATTACTGCAGATACAAAGAGCAAGGTTTGAGGTTCTTAATTTAGGCTTAAGAAAAATATAATCAAGGTGGATCAAATCTGGAGATGGCTCGGAGATTCGGATTGGCAGACACAGATTGTAAATAATTATACTAATAGTACTTAAAGGAAATTTTTATCTTTAAGTGCTTATATTAGAAAAGAAGTCAAGTCTAAATCAATGACCTAAAGTGCTACCTTAGATATCTAAAATGATTAGAGCAATTTAAGTCCCAATTCAGTCAAAGGATGGAATTAATTAAGATAAAAAAGAAATCAACAAAATAGGAAACAACGTGAGAGAGACTGCTGATTTTAAGAGATACACTTAAATATAAGTTTAAATATAAACACACAGAGAGATGTAAAGTCGATTCTTGAAAAGAGCAAGAAGATTGATAGATCCATTGCTAGACTGATGAAGCAGGAAAAAAAGAAAAAAACACAAATTACCAGTATCAGGAATGAAAAAGAAGCTCTAACAGCAGATCCCACAGACACATCATAAGATGTGATGACTTCTGCCTCATAATTCCTGGGCACCAGGAGTCTACTGCTCCTTGTTAACAGTGATAGCATAGTTCACTGGAACTCTTGCTGAGAACTCTGGCTAGAATAGACCCTTTTAGGGCCAAAGCCTCCAACTCTGAAGAGCCCAGAACTGGGGTCAGGAAGAACCAAATCTCTCAGTGGATCACTAGAAAGGATAGCAATGGGGTCTCTCCTGTTTCCACACCTTGGTTATACATTTAGTACACTGGAACATATTGAGAGCTTTTTGGTTGTAAATATTTGGGTCCAGGAATACTGCCATTGACAATGCTTCTCTAAAATTCTTTCCATAAACACTTTTTATTCTTTTCATCCCTGTGGCCTGATTTCCCCTTTACGCCTGCCCCTAATCTCATGGCAGACCATTTGCTTAAACAGTCTGTGCCCTTCTGCTTCAGGGAGGGAGAAGGGGAGTGGAATTAGATATGTCTGCAGTAGAGTAGTTGATGCTTATAACACTCTCGGTCAGGGAACCAGATGTTAGGTCGGTTTGGGGCGCTCCCCTGTATTCCCCAGTCTCCCTCATGGTTATTTCTGGCCAGGGGGCTGTGGTAGACCTTCTGACAGAGGCAGTTAAGAGCCAGGTTGTTTCCTCTGAGCCTCTCTTTCCCTGACATGGTGGCCGTGGAGACCAGATCTTCCAGTGTGGCTGTGAATTAGCAGTGCTGCCTAATACTCATCAACTTTCTGTAGTTATCTGTGCTAAGCCTCTAAGATTTCTGGTTTGTTGGTCATGGTAACAAATACTGATGACTTTGATTAATCAATCTGTTTGGTACACACCTACCAGTCAATAAAAATCATTTTAGGACTCTGATTATAAATGTTGTTACACTTAGGAAAAGATTGGTCAACCAAGAATTTATTGTGGGTTACTTTTCACTGAACTTCATGCTGGGTATTTTGTTACTCTGGGTGGACTAAATGACTAGAGGTTAAGATATTCTAGAAGCATGCTAGGTCAGCTTTATTAAGTTCTTTTTTGGGCATGGACAAAGTTACAGATATGCAGAGGATGTTCACACCCAAGCTCTTTTCCTGGCTGACTTTCTCTTTGATAGTCCCTTTCCTATAATGGAAACATCACCTGTTAGTCTTCTAATGTATGTGCACAAAACAGATTCTTGCTGCATGTTTTCTCTCTAGCCATGAGTATTCACGCTGCCACCACAACAGATCCTCATTTGGTTATCTGAGTCTTGGGGTTAGTTTCTGAGCAATTCCTGCTGCTGTTGTCATTGGTCCTTTTCTTAGTAACTGTCTTATTGGTTCAAATTTTTTTTTGCTTTGAACCCATTCTTTGTTACCTTACCCTTATAATTCTGTTTTCTTCTTCCTTCTTTTTTGGGGGGAGGGGTACTGGGATTGAACTTAGGGGTACTTGACCACTGAACTGTATCGCCAGCCCTATTTTGTATTTTATTTAGAGACAGGGTCTCACTGAGTTGCTTAGCACCTGCTTTTGCTGAGGCTGGCTTTGAACCCGCAATCCTCCTGCCTCAGCCTCCTGAGCCACTGGGATTATAGGTGTGTACCACTGTGCCTGGCTTCATTCTTTAAAAAAAAGTACATATAAATATAAATTATGTATATATAAATATATATTATAATATATATTTGTTGTTGTAGATGGGCACAATACCTTTTATTTAATTAATGCATTTATTTATATTTGGTGCTGAGGCTCGAACCCAGTGCCTCACACATGCTAGGCAAATGCTGTACTACTGGATTACAAGCCCAGCCTTTCCTCTTCATTACTGCAGTAAATAAAATGATTGACACTATAATCAGTAGGATTGTGCAATAGGCACCATAAGTGCTTTCATGAGCAATTCTGTGTCCAACTCTGTGAGGTAGTTGCTTTTATTTTCTTGTCAAACATGAGAAAATGGAAGCTAAGTGAAGATGTAGGAGAGAGGATGTGATTCTCCTATGTATAATCTGGAAAGAGAAATAATGTGGCTATGAAAGGAGTTATTAAAATAATAGTGATATATGTATTCTATAAGCACCTAAAGGTTGCTAAGAGAAATTAAAGACCTAAATAAATGGAGAGACATGCTGAATTCTTGGACTGGAAGAATTTACATTGTTAAGATGTTAATTCTTCCTAAACCAATGTATAGTTTTAAAGCATTCCCAATCAAAATCCCAATAGGTTTTTGTTTTTTGTTTTTAGATATTGAGAAACTGATGTTAAACTTTATATAGAAGTGTACAAAGTACTTAACACAGTCAAAACAACTTATAAAGAACAAAGTTGGAGAAATCATACCTAATTTTAAGACTTATCATAAAAATAGCAGTATGTTGTGATTCTATATCACTTACAACCAGAGAAATGAAATGTTATCCCCTATCTGTGTACAATGAATCAAATTGCACTCTGTTATCATGTAAGCCTAAATAGAACAAATAAATAAATTAAATATGAAAAAAAACTATACAATACAAAGAATGAAGCCCAAGGCAAATTGTGAACTTTAGTTAATAAAATGTATCAATATTGGCTCATCAATTATAAGGAATGTACCACACTAATACAAGATGCTAATAGGGGAAATTGGGAGGGCAGAAGTGAAGAGGGGATAAGATACATGGGAACTGTCTGTGCCATCTGTTTAATTTGTCAGCAAACCCCAAATTTGTAAAAAGTAAGGACTTTTAATTAAAAAAAAATAGTACATTGTCCTATATGGTAATAATAACCTTTGTAATTCCTTTTTCTACCCAATAGAAATTATTTCTTCTTGTCAATCTTGCAAATAAATTTCCAAATTATGAGGTAAAAAAAATAGCAGTAATCAAGATAGTGTGGTAATGGTGTTAATATAGATAAATATATACATATAATAGAAAAATAAATCCACATCTATGTCATCAATTGATACTTAATAAAAGTTTAAAAGCAAGTAAATGGAGAAAAGATGGTGTTTTTAGCAACTGATGCTGGAACGGTTGGATATCCATGTGCAAAAACAAAACAAAACTCTTTGAGTCAAACCTGGCAACATACACAAATCCAAAATGGACCGTACATCTGAATGTAAAATTAAAAAATATAAAACTTCTAGAAGAAAACCTAAGAGAAAATTATGACATCATATTAGGCAAAAGTTTCATCAATTTCATACCAAAACATGATTCATAAAAGAAAAAAAAAATTAAATTTCACCAAAAATTGGTCGCTTTTTTTTTTTTGCAAAACACTGTTAACAGAGTGAAATTTATCTATATTTTGGAAAGAAATATTTTAAAACCACCTAACTGACAAGATTGTGCCAGAAATAAAGAACTACTATAACTCAGTAACAGGAAAACAACCAAATTTAAAAATGAGCAAAAAATTTATACAGACACTATCAAAGAAGAAATATAGATGGCAAATAAGTACATTAAAATTTTCAATATAATAATTATTTAGGGATGATTTTCAAACCCCAGTGAGGTACCACTGCACATCTGTTAGGAGAAAGACTGACCGTGGTAAGTCAAAGATGTGGAGAAGCTGGAAACCTTACACTGCTCATGGATGTGAAAAATGGTCCAACCACTTCAGAAAACAGTGTGGCCGTTTCTTAAAGAGCTGAAGTTACAGCCACCATACAACTCAGACATTTGACATTTTGGGGGTTTTTGAAGAGGAATCAATATGTATGTATATACAAAGACCTGAACATGATTATTCAGAGAAGCTTTGTTGTAATAGTAAAAAAAAAAAAAATGAGAAACTGCCTAAATGTCCATCAGTGGATGAATGGATAAACAAATTGTGGTCTATCCATATGGTGGAATACTTAGCAAGGAAATGAATCATTTATGTATGCAACAACATAAATAAAATTCAATATAAGTACACTGGTAGAAGTGGATAAAAAATGAGGATGTGAAATGGGATGGATTCAAACTAAAAAGCTTCTTCTCAGCAAAGGAAACAATAATGTGACAAGAGAGCCTACAGAATGGGAAAAAATCTTTACCAACAGTGCTCAGACAGAGTACTAATGTCCAGGATATATAAAGAACTCAAAAAACTTAATACCAAATAAACAAGTAACTCAATCGATAAATGGGCTAAGAAATGCAATCGATCAACAAACATATGAAAAAATGTTCATCATCTCTAGTAATTAGAGAAATGCGAATCAAAACTACTCTAAGATTTCATCTTACTCCAATCAGAATGGCAATGATTAACAATACAAGCAGTAATAAGTGTTGGTGAGGATGTGAGGAAAAAGGTACACTTATATTGTTGGTGGGACAGCAAATTGGTGCAACCAACTTGGAAAGCAGTATAGAGATTCCTTAGAAAACTTGGAATGGAACCACCATTTGACCCAGTTATCCCACTCCTGGGTTTATACCCAAAGGACTTAAAATCAGCATACTACAGTGACACAGCAGCAATATCAATGTTTATAGCAGCTCAATTCACAATAGCTAAACTATGGAACCAACCTAGGTGCCCTTCAACAGAGGAATGGATAAAGAAAATGTGGTACGTATACACAGTGGAATATTACTCAATCTTAAAGAAGAATGAAATTATGGCATTTGCAGGTAAATCTATGGAACTAGAGAATATCATGCTAAATGAAATAAGCCAATCCCAAAAAAACCAAAAGCTGAATGTTTTCTCTGATAAGCACATGCTGATCCATAGTAGGGCGGGAGGATAGGGAAGGAACGGAGGAACTTTGGTTT
>CM053404.1:109523767-109608100 GCA_028644305.1 Xerus rutilus
TTTGTTGTTGAGGGAACCTTGTCTTTCTCTCTAAGCATCCCTGACACTTGCTCTTCAGACAAAGAGCAACAAGATTTAACCAACTGACTCATTTTCTGAATGGCACATTTATCTATATGTCTAAACCTTTAGCAATTCCCTGATGCTTAGGACACATGAAATGTTATTTTCTCTTCCCCAAATGTTTGAATTTTGTAAGATGGATTCCCATTAGTCATTCCTGACCATGCTGTTGTACCACCTCTCTCCTGTGTCGAGGATGGTTTCTGGGTTGTTCTTTAAACACGATGTTCAATCCATCCTTGAGAGGTGCCTTTGACGCCTCACTTGAATCTAGCTCAAGGTCCACTTTTCTGCAGGACTCCATAACTGAGCTGTCAATCACTACACACTATTGCTGCATCCACCCCTGGCCGCAGATGCTCCAGTCAGATCATCCTCAGAGCCTGGCCTGCAGGATGAAAGCCTGTGAAGCTTCTGGCCCTGGCACTGAGCCACAGAGTCTTGATGAATCATGCAACTTCTTTGAGCTTCAAAAAAAAAAAGGAGTTTGTAAATTGTAAAACATTAACCAAATGACAGAAAAGTGTCAAGGATTCCATTCCACACTTATAAGAAGCTGTCTTATGTAGCTGTGATGGCCAACTCCCACATGGTCTTCACCCCCAGAAATGCACCTGAGATATATGCCACTCATGTGCTTGGGCCTCAGAATGTGTCAGAAGCTAGCATTAAACAACATCTGTTGGATGAACACATTTCAGTGGCTAAGGCTGCTGGAAACGACCACTATGTTTCGTTTCACTTTAAACTCCTCACCTTTATATGAAACAAAGTCAGAGCAGAGCATTGAATGGATTTGCCCTTGGCCACAGCATCAAGCAGCTCAGTAAACGGAAGGAGAATATGGTGTGTGTTAGAGGCTATCAGTATTTGCCAGACCACGGTCTTTTAAAATATATATACATACACTGCACAAAGAGTTTGGCATTATAAAAAGGATTTCTTAAGTACTCCATTCTTTTATCCAGAACATTATTAAGAACTTTTTGTTTTAAAAATTTAGATGCCTAAGAAACCGTATAAAGTTTTAAAAGGCTCTACCTTTCCCCTTCACCCTTTTCAGGCACCTCAGGAGAGATGGTAGAATTCTCAAACAGTTGGAGAGAGCCCTGTGTGGAACGATCTGCTTTGCCAATCTGTCCCGTATTGGCCAAGGAAAGACATCCACCACCTTGATTTTGGTTATTTCAGCTGCTGTTAGGCGTTCTCCTGCAAACACACCTGCGCTGCTTTACGGACCCTGCCCCGGGCAGGCAGCACATGAGGTGTTTGTGGCTGTACCACTCCTTCCCCACACATGAATATACACCCCTGTCTGTACTCATGGAAGTACCCATATGTTTTCTGTTTTCCATCGGAATTCTCCTCTGAACGTCAGCACCAGATCAGATACATATTCATTCATCAATACAGTTTGTTCAACAGAAATGAGCACAACATGGGGTCACTTTGTTCTGTGGGCCTCCATCCACCTCCCTTCCAGTCCCCTTCTTTGACTTTCTTCTTCTTTTTGTTTGCTAATATAAGGAGAGTCTTAAAATTTTCCTTGAATGTACCTCTTTTTGTATTTAAGAGACCTTTTGTAGGATGCTGAAACTTGGCTCATACATCCTATCCTGCTTGCTCCTGCCTGGTTTCCTCACCTTGATTTGGCTTCGGCTTGTCTTTCAGAGTGCAGTGTGTCTTCCATTGAGCCTATTCATTTCGATCTCTTAAATTCCCTTCTGGGTGCTTTCCTTGGTCTTCTTTCTAGTTCTCCACTTCTGATAACAAGCCATTGGGCCCCAGTTGTAAAAGCAAACATCTTTCTCTTTCATTTCCTCACAGTTGGACTTCCTTACTATCATCTCTTGTTGGTTGAAAGATCCCCAAAACTCTGAGTTGGCTGTTTCCTGAGCTTCTCTTTTATATTCATGGAGGACCAACTGAAGCTCTTTGTCAGTCTGAATGTAGTTAGGAATTCTCTGGCTTGCCGTGATGGTTCTTCCATTCAGTAAATATTTCTTGAGCCCCTTTCTTATAAAACACAGTATCCTAGGTGCTGAGGATGTGATAAATCTATGACTGAGGCTGCCCTGGAGGGACTTGCAGGCTGCTGTGGAAAACAGACATAATGACACTCATGATGGTTTATTGTATATTAGTATATTGTATATTAGTAATTGGGGCAGGGATGTCTGGGATGCTTTATTTCATGCTGGAGAACAGACCACCTCCTTCAGAGCTTGGATGGGTATTGAGGGGCTGGGATTGTGGCTCAGTGATAGGGCACTTGCCTCACACATGCGAGGCACTGGGTTTGATCCTCAGCACCACATAAAAATAAATAAATAAATAAAGACATTGTGTCCATTTGCAATATATATATATATATATGTAGTCATACTTGAACTGGGCTTTGGAAGCATGATGTGGCATTGACCAGGCAGTCAGCCAGGGCAGATGGAGGGAGCAACCTAGGCACAAGGGAGCAGAAATCTCAGGAGGTTGACCGTGTCCACTCTGTATCTGAACCTTGTCAGGGGTCCAGGAATCTTGTTCTCATATCTTGCCAGGCCTGCACATAGAATATGGGTTATCAGGAAAGGTCTAAGCCTTTATGGATGGGGTTTGGGGTTGGGGGCTGGGGCAAGGAAAGAAGGAGGGAAGGGTGAGTCACTTGAAAGTTTCATGTACTGAGAAACGGCTCTTAAAGGAGTCCTGTGGTTTTTGCAGAGGAGAAAGTGCTTAAAGGCAGATTACACAGCCAACAGAGAGCCAGTAAATGGTTTCACTGGGGCCAACATTGGGACACTTTGGCAGCCCTCTTTATTGGGCTTGGGACTCCTTGGCTATCAGGTACCTTTGGTACCCTCCTTGCAAATACTCATGAGGGGTTAGGACAAAAACATAGAGATTTTAAGTAGTTTAATGTGATTTCAATTGCATTTTAATTTTTAATGAAACTTTTAATAAAGTTCTGTTTAAAGAGCCACAGGGATCAAAAGATTTCATTTAATAAGGACTCCAATATTTTAGTACTCAGAGATAGATGGGTTTAACAAGACACGGGCACATCTCTTTCAAGTAAGTTCAATAAATGGTTGTGTTGGAATGGGAAAAAAGGGAAAGTACACACATACACACACGCATTTATCTTTTCATTTTTCTGTATAGCCAGGGATTCCACCCTTTGGAAGTAATTGCTGCGCTTTTGGCGTCTTTGACTAATACTCTTCTCATACGATAGTTACGCCGCTCCAAAGGCTGTACAGACATCTGAGCCAAACATATTTCTGTTTCATTTGCAAGAAATTGAACTGACAGATATACCTGTCTATTTTATTTCCAAGAAAATGTCTTGTTAGAAATGTGTGAAAATATATTATATGACAGTCGCTGAAAATGTTTCAGATGCAGCAATAAATTGATTGTGGTTTTTGGACCAGATGTGCACCATGTTTAGAATTTATTGTGCTTTTCCATATTCTAGCTCAGTGCTTAAGTAAACAGAGAGAAGTGCTTTGCTTTTCAATGAAAGCCCTTGTGTGAATGGATGGCATTTGCTTCCATTTGGTGATGAGAAATTAAAAGAATCATATAAATTAGAAATCCTCACTTCACACCCATTGTGTGGCTGATAAAGTCCTGGGATTTTTTTTTTGTTTTGGTCTGTGAGGTGAAGAGGAAGGCTGAGTCAGGGAACCCCACCACTTAAGAGTGCGGCATTTTCTCTGCTCACATAGAAACTGAAGACATGCACTTCATATCTGATTATTATTTCAAATCCTTGCCTTTTGATCTGATGTATTAGAAAACCTAATAAGACCCCATTACTTAAAAAGGCTGAAGGAGGAATCTTTTTATTGCATATCCCTGAAAGACTCAAGGCAGCCTTTACAAAAGGTGTTAGACACTTTTTTTCTATGTGTGCTCAATAAAATAGGCTTCTAACTGTTGAAATGATCTGTGTGCAATGACTGGTCTGCTTTTTTTTTTAATGCTATCTCATTTTCCACTTCAACTCTAGTGGCACATTGGTCTTGAGTGATTAAAGATCTATCTCATCTCCTTGCCAACTGGGATTGTGTTTCCAGCTTTTTGTTAATTCTGGGCATATCAAGAATTGCTGCTGATCACGTCCTGCATAACTGTGCTAGGCATTCCATGGATCCAGGAGCTGGTGTAGGATATGGTCCTGCCTCAGGGAAGCAGTAAGACAGCTAGCTCACGAAGGGCATGAAAGCAAGTGCTTCACATGGGACACCTTGCATAGGGCTCACAGCAACCCTAAACTTTGGAAGGGCTGGTTAATTCCTTCATTTTAACAGAAATGAAACTGAGCCTCACGTAGCTCAGAAACTAGGATCCAGAACCAACAGCTGCTTGACTTCAGATTCTGAGCCCTTCCTTCAGCTCCCTGCCTGGCTGGTCGGAGAGTCAAGACATAACAATGAACATAAGGCTAGGACATTTTGAATGCCCACACAGGCATTAGTGCATAAAATACCTTGTGCATTTGGGAAGGATCACCGTGTGCCCTGGAGTCAGCAAAGACTTCCTGGAGGAGCTCCTGAGCTGTGTTTGGAAGTCTGGGATGAGGGTAGAAATCCCAAGTGCAGAGTCATGGAGGAAGACAGTCTTGCAGCCTTGACAAGCTGTACCCTACTTCCAGCTAGTGCTGGAGAGCTGGGCATAGTGGGAAGGAAAGTGAAGGAGCAGAGCCTTGGTACAAACTGTGTGTGTATGCAAGCGTCTAAGGGTTTAGATGTGGAGAAACAGTGTGTTATGGTTTGGATGTGAGGTGAGCCCAAAAGCTCAAGTATGAGACAATGAAAGAAAGTTTAGAGGAGAAATGATTGGGTTTTGAGAGCCTTAGCCCAATCAGCAAATTAGTCCCCTGTTGGGATTAACTGAGTGGTAACTGGAGGCAGGTAGGGTGTGGTTGGAGGAGGTGGGGCATTGGGGACGTGCCTTTGGGGTATATATATTTTATACCTGGCGTGTGTAGTCTCTCTCTCTGCTGTCTGATCATCATGTGAGCCACTTCCCTCTGCCACACTCTTCCACCATGATGTTCACCTCAATCCCTGAAGAATGGAGCTGGCTGTCTACGGCCTGAGACCTCTGACTGTGAGCCCTAGAAAAAACTTTTCTTCCTCTCAATTTGTTCTTGTCAGGTGTTTTAGTCACAGCAATGAAAAAGCTGTCTAAAACACAGTGCCACTTAACATTTTAACATTTGGGAACCAGGATGCAGGTTTTTCCCTTTGTGGCCAGAACAAGTGGTGTTTTACTAATAAGGAGAATGTCAGGTTTTTTGTTTGTTTATTTTTTGCTTTTTTGCCAATCAGCAAGCAAAGTAAGTCACCCTTTCTGCTGAGTTGAAAGTGTCTGAAAATTATTTGGCAAAGTGAACAAATTGCCTTTGTCTCAATGAGAAGGCAAGGGTGGAGGGAGAATGGAGGAGAGGGCCGAGAAACACAGTCTGCCATTTCTCTGATTTATTAGAGGTGCCTGGAAATGAGGAAGCAGAATAAAACATAAATGAAAGAGAATTTAGAGGAAAAGCCCCATGAACCCAGGCAGCAGGCAGCTTGGCTTCTTCCATCTGGGGACAGAGCTGGGATTTAGATGAGTTATTGTTTCTCAAAAGAGTATAACTTTTTATATCCAGCAAATATTTGTTGGTGCAGGCACTGACATATATACTGTGAAGACATAAAGTATGATTTCCTCTCTTTTCTTTTTTGTTTACAG
Organism: Xerus rutilus; assembly: GCA_028644305.1. NCBI lineage: Eukaryota > Metazoa > Chordata > Mammalia > Rodentia > Sciuridae > Xerus > Xerus rutilus. Next base: position 109,529,570 of record CM053404.1, read on the forward strand.
GAAGATACTGAGCCATTTCATGCAGCTTAAAACTTTTCAATTTAAAATACTTACTATGGAAATTAATGACATGTCATTTTATAATTAGGCAGAAGAAAAAAAGAAAAACTAAGATGCAGTGCATGACCTAGGAATCACTGTGTAATAACTGAAGATGCCTATTTATTGATAAGATTCCCCTTTCAAACATGGAATTTAAATATAGAAGAAAGATGTGAGTCTTGTAGAACTCTGCTGAGAATCTGTCTGGCCATGGGCTCTTCTTGGTTGGTAGATTTTTGATGACGTCTTCTAATTCCTTGCTTGAACTTGATCTGTTTAAGTTGTATATGTCCTCCTGATTCAGTTTGGGCAGATCATATGTCTCTATACATTTGCTGGTATCTTCAGGATTTTCTATTTTACTAGAGTATAGATTTTCAAAATAGTTTCTAATTTTCTTCTGTATTTCAATACTGTCTGTTGTGATCTTTCCTTTTTCATCTCAAATTTTAGTAATTTGAGTTTTCTCTCTTTTTCTTTTCATTAGGGTGGCTAAGGGCTTATCAATTTATTTAATTTTTCAAAGAACCAGCTTTTTGTTTTGTCAATTTTTTGAATTCTTTTGTTTCAATTTCATTGATTTCAGTCCTGATTTTAATTATTTTCTGTCTTCTGCTTCTTTTGATGTTGATTTGTTCTTGTTCTGGAGCTTTGAGATGTAATGTTAGGTTGTTTATTTGTTCACTTTTTCTTTTTTTAATGAATGAGCTCAATGCAATGAATTTTCCTCTTAACGCAGCCTTCATAGTGTCCCAGAGATTTTGATATGTTGTATCAAAGTTCTCATTACCTCTAAGAATCTTTTTTTATCTCCTCCCTCGTGTCTTCTGTTATCCATGTGTCATTCAATAGCATATTATTTACTTTCCAGGTGATAGGATATCTTCTATTTTTTTAAGAAATAAAAGTGAGAATCAACAAATGGGATGGATTCAAACTAAAAAGCTTCTTTTCAGCAAAAGAAACAATCAATGAGGTAAACAGAGAGCCTACATTCTGGGAGTAATTTTTTGCCACATGCACATCAGATAGAGCACTGATCTCCAGGATATATAAAGAACTCGAAAAACTTAACACCACAAAAACAAACAACCCAATCAATAAATGGGCTAAGGGGTTGAACAGACACTTCTCAGATGAAGATATACAATTGATCAACAAATATATGAAAAAATGTATAACATCTCTAGCCATTAGAGAAATGCAAATCAAAACTACTCTAAGATTTCATTTCATGCCAGTCCGAATGGCAGCTATCAAGAACACAAACAACAAGTGTCGGCAAGGATGTAGAGGAAAAGGCACACTTACACATTGCTGGTGGGACTGCAAATTGGTGCAACCAACCTGGAAAGCAGTATAGAGATTCTTTAGAAAACTTGGAACGGAACCACCATTTGACCCAGCTATCCCACTCCTTGGTCTCTACCCAAAGGACTTAAAAACAGCATACTACAGTGATGCAGCCACTACAATGTTTATAGCAGCTCAATTCACAATAGCTAAACTATGGAAAAAATGTAGATGCCCTTCAATCGATGAATGGATAAAGAAACTATGGTATATATACACAATGGAATATTATTCAGCAATAAAAGAGAATAAAATTATGGCGTTTGCAGGCAAATGGATGGAGTTAGAGAATATCATGCTAAGTGAAATAATCCAATCCCCAAAACCCAAAGGCTGAATGTTCTCTCTGATAAGTGGATGCTGATCCATAATGTGGGAGGGGAAGAATGGAGGAACTGTGGTCAAAGGGGAGGGAGAAGAGCAGATGGGACATGGGTGCAGGAAAAATGGTGAAATGAGATGGACAATAATGCCCTAGGTACATGCATGACTGCACATATGGTGTAACTCTATATTGTGTACAACCAGAGAAATGAAAAGTTGTGCTGCCTTTGTGCACAATGAATCAAAATGCATTCTGCTGTCATGTATGCCTCATTAGAATAAATAAATTTAAAAAAAAAGAAAGATGCAGATCAAATTGATACCTGTATTTTTTTTTGGTGGCTGCAAAAAAAATCAGGAGTTTTTTTCTTTTTCAAATGTGTGGAACATTTGCATGAAATTTTCAGTGTGTACACCATCATTTATGTGTCAGACAATGCAGTGGATGCTGGGGTACAAAGAGGAAGCCCAGGGAGCTTATAATTTATTGATGGAGACAAAGACATGTGTCATAAAAGTGATTTGTGCGGGCTGGGATTGTAGCTCAGCGGTAGAGCGCTTGCCTTGCATGCGTGAGGCCCTGGGTTCGATCCTCAGCACCACATACAAAGCAATAAAATAAAGACATTGTATCCATCTACAACTAAAAAAAAAATAAAAAATTAAAAAAAAAAGTGATTTGTGCTATAATATACAGAGTGACAGAAATATAGAAAAGGAATGATTCACCCAGACTGGAAAGATTTGGGAAGATGATATGGACAAGGTAACATTTGAGTGGGGTTTTCAGTATTGATAAGAATTCACATAGAGAACAAGAAGTAGAATAAAGGAATAGAGTGAGGAGCATTTGTAAGTGGAGAGCTACAGTAAAAACTCAAGCAAGTGATCTGTCTACTTAGGAATGAAATATAAGCCCCCTTTTTTGCATAATTCCTTATCAGATTTCCTGAAAGTAGCATTCCCAAACCTAGATTGGGAAATACCACCGTGGACCCAGAGGAACCACTGAGAGGTTTTAACAGGAGGTGGATATAATCTGGGGTGAATTGGAGGAAAGGAACTGGGGCCATTGTGGAGGCTGAAAGGATGATGAGTCTAGCCCTGTGACATAATATGGATATTAAGTTAAACTAAATTTTATCTGAGGAGGCCTCCATACTGGGTTGTTATGTAAGGAACTGCAACCTAACCTAAGCAAACTAACAGGAAAACCTAATTTAGGAGTACACTCTTCTAACAATAGTTAAGTCTAAGCCAATCACTGTAGCCAAGCTTCAGTCAGTTTCAGGTTATCAAAAGTATTAACTACGTTCAAATAGGGCAAACGTCAAGTTACAAGCAGTGGGGCTGTTTCTGTACCTCATTTCCATTTTTTTTTTTTTGGTACCTCATTTCTGTTTTCTGTTCATAGATGCTTTCTTACCACATATCTGACCAAGTTTCTCTAAACCTGCTCTGTTCTGAGGGCTGATTTGCTTTTTTTTTTTTTTTTTTTGCTAAATAAATTCTGCTAAATTTAATTTGTCCAAAATTTTTCTTTTAATACAGAAGAATGGAACCTAGTTCTAGGAAGTTCTTCATGATAGAGCTTTGCTTTGTGTTGTGATATCTCTCTTATTCACTGGCCTACAAGACAGGTTCCTCATCTTTGTTGTCTTTCTATCTTGGTGCCAATACAGTGGAATTCTTTTCCCTTCCTTCCCTTCCCTTCCCTTTCCCTCCCCTCCCCCTCCTTTCCCCCTCCCCTCCCCCTTCCCTCCCCCTCCCCTCTCTTCCCTTCCTTTCCTTTCTTTCTTTCCTTCCTTCCTTTCTTCCTTTCTCTCCCTGTCCCCCTATTTCTTTCTTGGTACTGGGATCCAACCCAGGACTACTTTAACACTGAGCCACATCCTCAGTCCTTTTTATGTTTTATTTTGGGACAGGGTCTCACTAAGTTGCTTAGGGCCTTGCTGAGTTGCTGAAGCTGGCCTTGAACTTGCAATGCTCCTGCCTCTGTCTCCTGAGTCACTGAGGTTATAGGCATGCACCACCAGGCGGCTATTAATTCTACTGTTAGTGGTAATAAACTGTATAGAATACATTGTACAGTATTGAAATGTTAGTGACCCATCATGTGAAAAGCATTTATTTATCTGCATTCAAGGTACTTGTGTTTGGTTAAGGTCCTTGGTTAAGTTACATCAGAATCAGAATGTTAAACCAGTATTGATACAAGTCATAATTAGCAATAGTGATGATGATGATGGTGAAACTTGATGCAACTTGGTCTCAGGCTTCCTGTGGTGTGTGAATGCATCTGTGTATTATATCTCATTTTGATTTTATTTTAAAAAATACTTGTTCTAATGACCTTTTCCTTTACATATTGACCCTACTGTGACATCTAATAAGATATGATTTTTTTCCAAACTACATGTTTCACAAACAAAATATATGTTTATATCTGACTACCCAGCTGCTAACTATGGGCATCTCCTTCTATAGCTCACTATTAATCACTCATGTCTTTTGGATTATATAGAAAACAATTTATGTTACAAAATAAAATCCTCCCTTAAAAATGTTTGCTCTGGAAGTGAGGAAGGAGGAAATTACAAACTGTTATTATTTTCCCTTAGATGGATCTAAATATTAGCATTCCCTTAGCTTTAAAGATTATTTTTATGCTGCTCCCTTATAAACAATTGAAGTACAGTAACTCTTCTGTTGTCTCGGGTTCTGTCTACAGCACACCCAAACAACTTAGCTTAAAAAAGGAGCAAATCAACCCAACAGGTTATTTGGCATCATATGAAGAAAATAAAAATATTTAAACAGCTTAAAACATTTTTAAAAAGCATAGCATATGGTAAATTAATGTGAAAGTTTAAACACAGTGAGGAGAGCAGGCTGTGGTCTGCTATGAAATATTCCATGATGTATGGAACAGTAGTTTTCAGGCCAAGGCCTAACCCTCAGTTACTCCATTTTGTAAAACAGAAGTTGGCCACAAGTTACTCCCTTTTTAGTGTAAGTGCCAAGGTAGAATGACTCTACCTTGTTTGTACAAGTCAACAACCACCATCTGCCTGGCACAACCCTAAAGCAAAATTTGATAAGTAAGTAATTCATACCAACTTATCAAACTAAATCAGGGGTACCTGGACATGTGGCCTTCCCAGATTATATCAGAAACATCAGACAAAGGAGCTTATCAACCTCCAAAATGCAATCCCCTCACTTAACACCAATAAAAGGAAGAGCCTCCTAAGACTGGACACAGTGGCACCTTGACCCCATCACCTGGCCAATCATCATGAGCCTCGCCCCAGAAAATTTCAGAGATGAGCCTCCTATTCTCTGTCCCTGGGCTTCAGCTCAGTTTATTATCTCTTGCCAGCCATAACAGGACAAGGCCACTGCAACCTGACACCTCAAGCTGACACTTCAGACTGACACTTTGAAACCACTGTCAGTCTCCAACCTTCCCCTAGTCTTGGCAACTGTACAGAACTGATTTGTTAGAAGCCTTATCTGACCACCTACAATGACTTTTTGCATTCCTGTCTTCTCTCTGTCTTTGCTTTTGGCACAGCATCCTATACCCCTGTGGCAGTCTTAACTCTCTCTTAGTTTTTCTGTCTATACACCCACACATTCTCATATCTCATTGTGTGAAGTATATTATGTGACTTGAACCTTATGGATATTAGAAATTAAGTTTGGACTGGAATAAAAGAACTTGAGATTTTTCAGTCTATGACTAGCAGGTGATCTATGAGTACCAGGTGAATTTCAACCCATGAAAGTGGTGTAGCTTGTGAATTTATTATTTTTTCAGAACATTTTGACTTTTTTTGTAGACGAACACAAATGTATTTGGTCTTTGTTAATGGCATAGCTTGCTTATAACACACAGCCTAAGGATCCCTCACATGGAGGAAGAAGTTGCTATTCATTTAACTGCATTAATTACCTGTGCTGTTCAGTTTTTCATGGCTGTGACTAAAACACCCAACAAGCAAACTTAGAAAAAAGAAAGTTTATTTTGAGCTCACAGTTTCAGAGTTTCAGTCCATGGTCCACTGACTCCTTCATTATGGGCACAAGGTGAGGCAGAACATCGTGGTTGAAGAGCCTGGTGGTGAAGAGATCTGCCCAGTTCTGGTGGCTGGGAATCACACAGAGAGAAAGAGGGCAAGGGACCTCAGAGAAGATGAACCTTCCCTGAATTGCCCCCAGTGACACACCTTCTCCAGCCACCCACCTACATTTACCACCAGTTAGTGCATTCAAATTATTAATCCATCAAATGGATCAATCCACTAATTAGCTTATAGCTCTCATAATCTGATCGTCTCATCTCTGAACATTCCAGTGTCAGCACAGCAGTTTTGGGGGGATACCTCATAGCCAAACCATAACACTCTCCAACTTCTAGAACAGTAATGGTAGTAATAGCAGCAGTAGTAACAGCAGTAGTTGTAGGAGGAGGGAGAAGAGGAGGGAGAATAAACTAGTGTGAAAATAACAGTCGGGGTTGTGCTGTAGTAACAGTAGGTAACACTATGCGCAGACATCATGCTAGGTACTTGGTACACAGCAACTCGTTTAATCATTACAGCAACCTTAAGAGTTATTGCTAATATTTCCTCATTTCTCAGAAGAGGAACCTGAGATTCTGGGAGGTGAAGTAACTAGTGGAGAAAACAAGGTTTAGAGAACAATAGTAATGGCTGACACTGATCAAAAGTTCTTTACCTACAGCTGGTCACAGTGGCACTTGCCTGTAATCCCAGCGGCTCAGGAGGCTGAGGCAGGAGGATCGCAAGTTCAAAGCCAGCCTGAGCAACTTGGCAAGGCCCTAAGCAGCTTAGCAAGACCCTGTATCAAAATGCTAAATAAAAAAGAGCTGGGGGTGTGGTTCAGTGGTTAAGCACACCTGGGTTCAATTTCTGGTATAAAAAAAAAATTATGTACTTCTCAGTGATTGACCCTATTACCTCATTGAATACTCACAGCAAATCCAAGAGGTCGGTGCCTTTATTATCCCTAGTTCACAAAAGGCTTGGGGGCCTGGCTAACAAATGGCAGACAAGGGGCTGGAACCAGGGCTCCATTGCCAGTACTTCAGTCTTTCAGCTTGGGGCTGGAGTGGGCTCTGGACTGATTGGTTAAGAGAAGGGAAGTTCTGTGAGCAGAAGTTGTTGCCCAGAGGGAAACTGGGGAGCTGACTCTCCCTCACAGTGGCTGCCCTTGAGCAGAATCCTCCAGGGAAGGAAGCTCTCTTTTTCTGATACACTGTAGAGTACGGGGTAAAACAGTAACGGGAGGGCAGCGAGCCATTTGCCTCAGGCACAAAGTTTCTGGAGTTACTGAAAATGCAATAAACAACACAAATATTTTTAATGCAACACATGCATGGGTAAATATTAAACGTTTGGAATAAAAATTTGAAACAATGAATTCAAAGAAAAATCTACACCTGAACAAAATATCAACATTTAAAATAAAGACAGGATCAATACAGTCCTCCATCACCTGGAACCAGCCGGCCAGGAGGAGACCAGGCAAGAGGGAGAACCCAATGCTTTCCCCACCCCTCCAGGGCCTTCTTTGGCCCTTGGTAACATGTTGGCCTCCCTGGCGGGCTCTGGATGCCGCTGCACGCTCAGGTGGCCCTCACAGAGTCACCCTGCAGGAGGGCAACTTGAGTTGTGCTTCTGTAAGCTTCTCATCACCAAAACAATATTTCTTCATTCCCTGCTATTTTTTATAAAATGCAAAATGGATCAAAGACCTAGGCATTAGATCATAGACGCTATACATACTGGGAACAAAATACAGGCCCAATATTCAAACATATCAGCTTAGGAACTGACTTTCTTAACAAGACTCCTAAAGTGCAAGAAATAAAATAAAATAAATTAATAAATGGGATGGCATCAAATTAAAAAGCTTCTTCACAGCGAAGAAAACAATCAAGAATGTGAAGAGAGGGCCTACAGAATGGGAGAAAGTCTTTGCCACCTGCACCTCACAGAGGGGGTTAATTTCTAGGATATACAAAGAACTCAAAAAACTTAACATCAAAACAAAACAAAACAAAACAAAACCCCCCAAAACAAATAACCCAATCAATGGGCAAAGAAACAGAACAGATACTTTTCAAAAGAAGAAATATGAACAGTCCACAAGTATATGAAAAAATGTTCAATGTCTCCAAGAATTAAAAAAATTCATATTAAAACTACACTGAGATTTCATCTCACTCCAGTCAGAATGGCAATTATCAAGAATACAAGTAACAATAAACATTGGCGAGAATGTGAGGGAAAAGGTACACACATACATTGTTGGTGAGACTGTAAATTGGTGCAGTCACTCTGGAAAGTAGTATGAAGATTCCTTAAAAACTAGGAATGGAACCACCATTTGACCCAGCTATCCCACTCCTTGGTATGTATCCAAAGGAGTTAAAATCAGCATTCTATAGTGATGTAGCCACCTTAATGTTTATAGCAGCACAATTCACAATAGCTAAGCTCTGGAACCAGCCTAGGTGCCCTTCAACAGATAAATGGATAAAGAAAATGTGGAATATATACACAATGGAGTATTACTTAGCCCTTAAGAATGGCTTTATGACATTTGCTATTAAATGGATGGATCTAGAGACTGTCATGCTAAGTGAAATAAGCCAATCCCTCAAAACTGAAGGTTGAATGTTTTCTCTGATACGTGGAAGTTAACCCACAATGGTGGGGGCATGGGGATGGGAAGAGAATAGAAGTCAGTGGATTAGATAAAAGGCAATGAAGGGAAGGGGAGATAGAAATAGGAAAGACAGTGAATGAATCTGACATAATTTTCCTATGTACATATACAAATACATAGTGAATCTCACCATTGTGTACATCCACAAGAATGGAGTCCTAATTGGCATAAGATACATTCCATGCTCGTATAATTATATTAAAATGGACTCTACTGTTATGTATAACTAAAAAAAGTCAATTAAATAAAATGACAATGGCATTTTCCAATGATATACTTAAAGAGTTAAGCCTCTTTTCTCTCTAAAGCCTCAGGAGTTACTTAAAAAAGAGACTATCAATGACTTACTAATTTTTAGATCTGAATACCACTCTGGGGCCACTCTTGGTTTGTCTTATTAACTCCTTGGGGTATCAACTTAAGAAAGCCCTGGCTGTCCCATGGGCATGACAGTGGAGACACATGTCCTGCTATCTTTTCCAAAGGCACTGCAGAATTGTCCCATCCTGGTGGACTTGAGCTTTGAGGACTTGACCTAGCAGTCTTATTGCTGAATATGAACATAGCTGCTTCCCACCCTAAAAGACATTTTATTTATTATTTCAAAAATATTTTCTTTGGGCTCTTTTAATCCTTGGGGACATTTACTTGATGAATAGCAAATAAGTTCCCTACCCAGACTGTTGTTATAAATATCCATGGCATTAATTCAAACCATTTGCATTGGAAACTTTTTTTTTCTGGAGGAAAAGGGGTGGCTGACTTAACCTCAACATTTGGGATATGATTTTCCCTAAAATAACTACAACATCCATCATTTTTTTTTTCCTGCTGGTGTGTCAATTTTTTAATGAGAGGCTGGGTCCCTTCTGTACCTTTGGTCTCCTTGGTAACAATTTCATGTGTTTATTCTGGCTTACTGAAATAAAACACTAAAGAAAAGGTCAGTGACTCACTTTTGATTGGAGGTTACTCTTCATTAGAGGATGATTATTTAAAATTTGATCGCTCACACGAAGATACTGTGTGCTTCAAAATAAGATCCACGGCAGGCATTTTAAATGTCAAATTATAAAACATTTAGACAGTCAGATGTTTTCAAACTATGGCTCTTTCTTCACAGGTGCAGGTGTTTTCAAGATTATTATTGTTTTCATCCATGTAGAACTGAATTCAACTTCCCGCCACTTCCTCCCCAGTACCGGGATCTGAGTAATGCATTGAGTAATGGACTAAAGGCTCTGGGTGACTAATGCAGGTAACAGGAGTCTATTTAGACCTATAGCATATGCATCAGAGTTGAAGTGAATCAATACCATGAAGTCTTTCTCAGGTGCCACTGGGTGGCCAGGAGAGATAGACACATTGCTAGGACTCTAGTCCTTCCGTCTTCTCTGTCACTGTTTGTTGCATTTGGATATGTGGGACAGCAGCAAGGGGCCTGGGTTGATTTTGATTGTTGCCTTGGGTTTTTATTGTTTGATTTAATAGGTATTATGCTTTTCTCTTCTATAAAATGGTAGCAACAGCAGAATCTGCTTTGTAGGGTGTTCGAGGGCATCAGTTGTGATAACCCTGTGTATGCTGTGCCTAGCAGAGTACAGGCTCTTGGTACACACCACCTAAGTGTTGGATGTTATAATTGCTCCTCTTACTTTTCATTATCTGATCAGCATTTTGGCCTGCAGACTGAGTTCCTTTGCTCTGAAGGGAATTGTTCAAAAGCAATGTAAGACTGAATTACATTGTGGAATTTCTTCTTTAGATGAGAAATCCCTTGCATGAGGAGTGGACACACCATTCTGCAAAGAACACAGCCTTCCTTCAGGGCTCCAACAAGCCCTGCTTTCTTATGTTTGAAAGCCCAAGGCTGCTTTGTCCTCTTGAGCCCAGGCTCGTGGGCTAGCCAGGACTGAGGGTAAAGCTCAGGGAAGAGCTCACTTCTCAGGGCCCATCTGGTTGAATCTCAGTCAACAAGATTTATTTAAAATGTAAAGACAAGCAGAGTTGTCTGGCAAAATTGGAAGTCAGCTGCAAACCTGTGACCCCGTATTGTGGCCTTAGAATGATTCCAGGAGACACAGTGAAGCAAAGCTGACCTTGGGACTGGAAGCAGGGTGGGCTTTTGGGGAAGGGGCAGAGAAAAGCTGATAAAGTTTAGATGTAATTCTGGGGATTTGCATGATGTGTTTTTCCAGGTCTCTTGGAAATCCATCTCTTTGATGACTTTTAGTAAACCCTAGGCCTTAAAAGTCAGGCCTTAATCAGGGACTTCCCCCATTTACTTAGTTACAAATATTTATGTTTTATGTCAAGACTTGCTGCTTGGTCAGCTGGAAACGTGAATAACATGGTTCTCTTCTCTTGGAGCATGCATTGTAGGTTGGAGAGATAGACAGTAAATGAGTAAAGCAAAGAAAGAAAATCATTGTCAAATGTTGAATGCTTGAAGGAAGGGATTGTGTGCTGGAGAACATTTGTCAGAGTGTCTTGACCCCTCTGTCCTGCTCTTGGGGAACATTGTGCCTTTTGCAGCTAAGAAGGACAGAGATCATGTTCCAGTACTTCCTCTGTGTGCAAGGCTATGGAGCAATTTCTTCATGTTATGTGTTGACACTCGCTCATTCTTTCCTCTTGGGTTGTGCAATTGAATTGAGCAAAGTGATCTCTATTGCTGTTCCTATTTTAGTTGTGAATAATAATGTTGCCAGGGCCTGAGTCTCTGCTGCTATAATTACTGTTTTTATCCTCATTGTCAGAAAACATAGCTTTGCAAGTTGATTTGCTCACAGATTGCTTTCTCCCCTCACAAAGCAGCTCACGGATTTGATGGTTTCTAGAACACATTTTAGAAAACAGTGTTTTAGAAAATGCAGTTTGGGTGGTGCTGTGTTATGAATGTTTGAAGAGTATAAGCATGTCTTTGAAGAGAAATATTCCAGATAAGATATTTACATGTGTTGGTGACTCTAGGCTTTTGAATGCCTGGCTAAAGTCACCTACTTTGAGCTCATTTTGTAGATCTTAGGCACCTGTCTATGTTTCCTTGAGTCTCAAAACCTACCTATACCCCCAGTAGTATATAGTTGTGGCACAGAAAATTTAAAATAGTCTTCTTGACACAAAGCAAGACAAAACAAAAACAGTAGCATTTATGGCAAACATACAAATAAATTCCATAATAAAGGATAGTACAAATTAAATAGGTATAAATTAGCCTTGTTTTAAAAGTTTACTAAAAGACAATATAAGAGGAATTCCTTGGTGGAAATTTTATACACGTCAAAAAAAGATGTGCTATTTCTCCTTTTCACCTTTATTGTAGTCTTAAAAGATTTTTTAAAAAATTAAAGCAAGAATGCAATTCTTTGCTTAAATATTTTAAAATATAGATGTAAGAGAATTGACTTGCACATCTGTTTGACCTCCACATCTGTCAATAGAGAATGTAGCAGCCTGAGTTTAGTTCATTGCTCTGGGGACCTGATCTGTGTCTGGTTTCTCCTAACCATCTCTAGCTATTATCCACAGATACCTTGGTGCTTTCAGTTGGCACCAAGTTTGGTCATAGATTCTTAGTAATAGGTCTGAAGAAAAACTATGGTTACTTTAAAAATTGGTTTCAGTGATTTTGGATTTTTTTTTGACATTTTTGTCTAAAATATTGACAATTATGTCTAAAGACCATGTGCACACATATGCTGAAGTGTAGCCAAATATTTTTATTATAGGAAATCCCTCCTACCTCCTCCTTCCCCAATGATCAGGATAACACTGACCCTCACAGCAAACTGATTAAAAGTAAGAGATGCCCAACCATTGTGTGGAGTTCAGAAGGCGACAGGGCTGTGAAATAGCTAATTAAGCCTCACAGAAGAAGCTGCTACCTTGCCACTCATTCCCCAAGCAGTACGACAAAGGAGGTTACTATGACTGGGGACCAGTCTCTGCCCTCTGACCTTATAGATCCCCATTGCTTTTCTTACTCCTCATCTAGCTCTTTTTGTACCTTCTTTGCATCAAACCCCCTTCCCCACATTTGTTGGCTCTCCAAAAGTGGAAATAGTTCTCAGACATTAGTGTGTCAGAATGACACTAACCAGTAGCAGAACATATTAGAAATGCAAATGTTTCTGTCTCTAGGGTGATTGATAAAAGAATATCAAAAAGAATATATAACTTAACAAACAATGCTGCTATTTGTCACCTATAATACTAGTACTCATGCTGGGAAAGTACTTGATAATGTCCGTGGTGCTATTGCTCAGTTTGGATATTTCCCTGTGCTAGCATTGATAGGCCATTAATTAATCAAGAGCCTATCAGATTAGTAAATATAATATTAAAAAAATTTTCTTCATCATCATCCCTCTTTTAGTTACTGCAAAGAGCATTTAAAAAACACATTCTAGTTATCCCTTCCCTACCTCTGATCTCTTCCCACTCAATCCTCCTTCCCTCTAGTTGCTGCTTAATTCCTTGGTGTATTTATTCCTTCTGCCAGTCATAGGACATTCATTGTCTGCAAAGAATCAGGTACTGTTTGGTACCTTATTACATTATCTTGAATTTTAACAAAACTCTGAAATATAAATTTTATTTCAGATGAAACTGGGGAGTCTTAGTGGGTGAAATAAGTTTCCTGGACTTTCGTACAGCCAGGATTTGAACCCCATACCAACCAACTATGTTTTGTGGCCTTCTCTCCACCTGGAGAGTTTTGCTGGTGACATTGCCAAGATCAATCCAAATGATAACTATGAAAGTTCACTGGTGCCATACAGAACAAAGAGAAGAGAAGAAAGCAACCAGCTTTGTAAGTGAATAAGAGTTGAAAATAAGCCAGGCGCGGTGGCGCAAGCCTGTAATCCCAGCACTTTGGGGAGGCTGAGACAGGAGAATAGCAAGTTCAAAGTCAACCTCAGCAACGGTGAGGTGCTAAGCAACTCAGTGAGACCCTGTCTCTACATAAAACACAAAATAGGGCTGGAGATGTGGCTCAGTGGTCGAGTGCCCCTGAGTTCAATCCCCAGTACCAAAAAAAAAAAAAAACAAAGCAGAGTTGAAAATAACTTTGGAGAGTCTAGTTTTCCCAGCACACCTTGTTGAAGAGGCATGCTGGGAAAACTGGAAATCCATATGCAGCAAAATGAAACTAAATCCCTGTCTCTCACCATGCACAAAATTCAACTCAAAGTGGATCAAGGACCTGGGAATTAGACCAGAGACCCTATGCCTAATAGAAGGAAAAAATGGGTTCAAATCTTCATCATGTCGGATTAGGACCTTACTTCCTTAACAAGACTCCTACAGCACAAGAAGTAAAATCAAGAATCAATAAATGAGATGGATTCAAACTAAAAAGCTTCTCAGCAAAGGAAACAATCAATGAGGTAAACAGAGAGCCTATATTCTGGGAACAAATTTTTGCCACACGCACATCAGATAGAGCACTGATCTCCAGGATATATAAAGAACTCGAAAAACTTAACACCACAAAAACAAACAACCCAATCAATAAATGGGCTAAGGAGCTGAACAGACACTTCTCAGCAGAAGATATACAATTGATCAACAGACATATGAAAAAATGTTCAACATCTCTAGCAATTGGAGAAATGGAAATCAAAACTACTCTAAGATTTCATCTCACGCCAGTCAGAATGGCAATTATCAAGAGTACAAATAACAATAAGTGTTGGCGAGGTTGTGGGGGAAAAGGCATGCTCATACATTGTTGATGGTACTGCAAATTGGTACAACCAATCTGGAAAGCAGTATGGAGATTCCTTAGGAAACTTGGAATGGAACTACCATTTAACTCAGCTATCCCACTCCTTGGTCTATACCCAAAAGACTTAAAAACAGCATACTACAGTGACGCAGCCACTTCAATGTTTATAACAGCTCAATTCACAACAGCTAAACTGTGGAACCAATGTAGATGCCCTTCAATAGATGAATGGATAAAGAAACTGTGGTATATATACACAATGGACTATTACTCAGCAATAAAAGAGAATAAAATTATGGCATTTGCAGGTAAATGGATGGAGTTAGAGAATATCATGCTAAGCGAAGTAAGGCAATCCCAACAAACCAAATGGCAAATGTTCTCTCTGGTAAGTGGATGCTGATCCATAATGGGGGAGGGGACATGGGAAGAATGGAGGAACTTTGGTCAAAGGAGAGGGAGAGGAGAGGGGGCATGGGGACAGTAAAGATGATGGAATGAGATGGACATCATAGCCCTAGCTTCATGTATGACTGCATATATGATGTGATTCTACCAAAAAAAAAAGAAAGAAAAAGAAAAGAAAAGAAAAGAAGTTTGGAGAGTCTAAAGGGAAAAACTTGTTTTGGATAACCAATGGAGCGTCTGACTTTGCTGAATTTGCATACAAAGCACTGAGAACATCCATCCTCCATGGCTGGAGAGAAGAAATAAGTCCTCTGTAAAGAGCAAGTTCACTGTGGATTTTCTGTGATTTGGATAGGTTTCATCCAAATTTCAAATACACATAAATCACTAGTTCTTGTTAGGCAAATTCTGATTTTATAGATCTGGGGTAGGTCCTGAGAATCAGCTTTTCTGACAAGCTCCCAGGTGATTCCTTCAATCACACTTTGAGTGCCAAGGATGTAATATGCCTGGAAACTAACTGCACCCTGACATAGTCTAGGGAGTAGGGTTACAGTCTGGTGCTGACTGCTGTGATCCCAGGGTAAATAGATGTCTATTTAGGAGACTTGGAATTGAAGGTACCTCTGCCATTTTCTCTGTTCAAAGGTCAACTACTTAAGTCATCTGAGCTTTTCTCTTCCTCTAGAATAAGGACAAGAGTGCCCATGTTCCTGGGATATTAAGAAGACTAAGATGAGATAATGGTTTGTGTTTTTACACAAACTTTCATGTATGAGACTGTGATCTGGTTTGGTCTGTGCACTGAGCTGTCACTAGGAGAATGCTGTTTTGGATTTGGGCTGGGTAATTAATTGATTCCCCAAATTTGAGAACAGGGGATAAGGATCCGTGAAGCAAGGTAGGAAAAGGAAAGGGAGAAGGGACCTGAATTGCTGTTAGTATGGCAATTCGTGGAGCAGGCTTTCACAGGGAGCCTGGAGACCGGACAGGGCGCGCACTCACCTGGTGCATTTTTTTCAAGCACGTCTTGAAGTAGGGTGACTTTAGGTGAATAATATTAGGCTAAGTACATGAAGTAGAATTCCATTACCACTGAAAAACATTTTTTTCTTTTTAAAAAAATGTGGTTCAGTTTTCAGTAATACAGGCAAACCAGATAACCTGAAACCCTCCTGCTAAAAGCCCTTGGAAATGCTGGATGGATCATAATAAACATTCTTTCAAGTGCATATTTGAGCTCTCAAAAAGTAAGGGAACTACTCAAAGATACAAAACAAAGAGGACTATGAAAATTAGAGTAGTGACAGGTAGCTGTTGGTTTAGCTGCCTTTTATTTTTTAAACTTGTTGCAGTTATCGGGGAGTTTGGGTTTCATAGCCTGCAGGATCTTAGACATGGCCTGAGGCCATCAGAGGTGAGTGGTTGGAACTGAGCTCCCTCTCTGAACATGTCTAAAGCACACACTCTTTAGTTCCTCTTCCCAACCGCCTGGTTTTTTGACTCTCTTTCCTTTTGCTCATTCTGTAATTTATTAACAAAATATTTATTCAGCTTCTCCTTTGTGGCCAGTACCAGTGTCGGTTCTGTAAAAAGGGAATTCGGAGTGCTCTTCCCTCACTCGGTATACTTCCATGTGTTCATGGCTAAGGAAGTGTTTTGAAGACTGTGAAATTCTATTTAAACATGCTATTTTCCTGTAAGAGTCCCCTGGATGAAGTGCTAGTCTCAGCTCAGCTACCTCCTGGTGAGTTCTTGGGGGCACTTCCCTAACCTCTCCTATTCTTTCTATTTTTATTATTTATTTGTTTATTTATTGGTACCAGGGATTGAACCCAGGGATGCTTAACCACAGAGCCCCATGCTCAACTCTTTTTATTTTTAAATTTTGAGTCAGGGTCTCGCTAAGTTGCTTATGGCCTTGCTAAGTTGCTGAAGCTGGCTTTGAACTTATGATGCTCCTGCCTCAGCCTCCTAGACTCTGGGGTTATACACTGCACTGCATTTGGCTATTCTTTTTATTTTTAATAATGCTTATGAAATGTATTTGATATTCACAAAATGTTCTGGGTTGAGGTTATCAAAAACAATTCTTGACACCAAAAGAACAAACCATAAAAGGAAAATTTGATATTAGATTTCATCAAAATTAAAACTTTTTACTGTAGGAAAGGCACCAAGGGAATAAAAAACAAGTAACAGTTTGGAAGAAAATATTTTCAAATCACATACCTGACAGAAGACTTGTATTCAGAATACATGAAGAACTATCAAAAGAGAAAACAAACAAGCCAATTTTTAAAATGGGCAAAATATTTGAACTGACACTTTATGAAATGAAAAGATGCTAAACATCATTAGTCATTAGGAAAATGCAAAATAAAACCACAATGATATAAGACTACAAACATATTAGAATAATTAAAGTAAAAATTTAAAACAGCAAACTAACAATATCAAGGATGGTAAGGATGAGAGTCAATGAGAACTTTTATTCATGGCTGGTGGGAACACAAAATAATACAGACACTTTATTTTTTTAAAATATTTTTTAGTTGTAGATGGACACAGTATCTTCATTTTATTTATTTTTATGTGGTGCTGAGGATCGAACCCGGTGCCTCACGCATGCAAGGCAAGCGTTCTACCACTGAGCCACAATCCCAGCCCAATACAGACACTTTAAAAAACAATTTGTCAGTTTCTTATAAAGTTAAACATACTCTCGCTATGGGACCCAGCCATACCATTCCTCAATATTTACCCAAGAGAAAGGAAACATTATGTTCACATAAAACCTACAGGTAGATATTTATGGTGGTTAATACATGATCTCTAAAAATTAGAAATAACCTCAATATCTTTCAAATGATGGGTATATCCATTCAATGGAATACTACCTGTAATAAAAAAGACAAAACTCTTGATACAAGCAATAATACAGATGGATCTCAAATGCATTATGCTGAATAAAAGAAACAGACTCCAAAGACTACATACTATAGAATTCCATGTATATGACATTCTGGAAAAAGCAAAGCTATAGAGACAGAGAAATGGTTTTTTGACATCCTCCTGGATCTCAGCCTGCACCCACTCATCCTGGAGTGCAGCATTGCTACAAAGGGGTATGTAAATAAAGCCTTGGAGGGGGGGCTTTCAGCATAAGTTGGCTTCTGGTTGTCCAGCCACTCCATGTCTTTATTCTCTCAGGATTGTCCTCTCCACGTGCTCTGTGGTGGATATCATGAAGAATATCCAGAGATGTGGCACCATTTTTCAGACCCATAAATGGTACCAAGGGTTAAATTGGAGGTAGAGGGAAGCCAGGAGACAACCAAAAGCAAACAGTGGACTTCCCTTGTGAAATTCAAGGCTGAGTGCAACGAAAATTGAGCTAGAGTGTTTGTGCAGCTTTCTGCATGCAAGTTTAGCAATCTCCACATTAAGACCTTTCAAGAGAAGGGCTCAGTATGGTGCTCCCTCAGTCCTGAAAGCCAAGGGATGTCAGATACTGTCTAGGGCTTACAGTTTTGGGTGCTATGGGTCTCCTGGCTGGGATCCCAAGTGTCTGCTTTGAGACAGAGTGAAACAGGAACTTTGGGGAGCTACTCCCTGAACCTCCCATGGGGGATGGAGTTTCTCCCACAGCAGTCTTGCAGGGTGTTCTGAGACCTGAAAACAGAAATTTAGTTTGTGACTAATTTAGGTGGTAACTGTTAAGCTCCCTGAGAGCTGCACTGAAGGCCAGATTTTTCTTCTAGTGGAATTATTCAAGAGCAACCATTTATTGGCAACAGAAGAACAAAGGTAGATGTGCCTCTTATTCCAGGCCAAGGGAGGAGCCCTGGGCTGCAGTGTGGCTGAAGTATATCCATCCATCTATAGCCTGTCTTCAAAGCTGGGGGAAACAGAACTGATTGATAGGCTGTGTTGGAGTTTGAGTTACTAGGGAGCTATTGTTGACAACTGTTTACTGTTCAGTTAAGAATATGTTTTTCAAGTCTCCTTTAGGACATGAGCTACTTTAAAAGCTTATAAAAACCCATTTCCCTTTAAACAACTGGCATCCTTATGTTTTAGAAGGTATCATAGATTTTGGTGCCAGACAGATGTGGAGCTAGACGTTTGGGCATTGCCACTTATAAGTTATACAAACTCTAGGGCTGGGATTATGGCTCAGTGGCAAAGCACTTGCCTTGCATGTGTGAGGCCCTGGGTTCGATTCTCAGCACTGCATATAAATAAATGAATAAAATAAAGGTCCATCAACAACTAAAAAAAAACTCAGGCATGTCCCTTAAACTCTCAGAGACTCAATTTCCTTACTTCAGTGACAACGTATGGCTCGCTTCAACAGAAATTGGATGTGCTGGGATTCGGGTGACTTCTGTTTTTGTGTTGTGTATTTTTCAGGACATTTTAATAAAAAGCACAAGGCCAGGTTTACTCTTAGTTCCTTGCTTAGCACTTGCATGCAGAGAGGTGAAGTTCAGGGTAGGGGTGCCTAATAGGTAGGCAAAGACCCTCAAGCCTGGACCATGGGGCTGGAGGAAGTTCCCATACACAGAACTTGACTACTGGAAAGACATACTCAGGGCTTATCTTAGAGACGTTTTCCACAGATAATGCCCATGACATCTTGAAACCAGCAAAGTAATCAGAAGTAAAAGACAAATTTGGTTTGATAATGTAAAAAAGTTGTACGTGTTGCCATGGGTTCTACAAATCACTAGCTCAAGTAATGCTCAGTACAAGTGTGGCCTGAGTGAATACTTGCTGGGCAGAGCCAGAGAATCATTCACTCACCTGTTTGTTCACTTATTGGATATTGCCTGAGCCTCTGCCTAGCAGCGCCAGGCATGGTTGTCAGTACTGGGAGCAGGCAAGTGAAGATAACAAAGAGATGCCACTGCAGAGCATAATTCCAGCCAGGGAGACATTAAGAAATAAAACTGTAATGTAATGGATAGTGACAAGGAATTAGAAAAAAGCAGAGTAAGGACTGGGGATAGAACATCATTCTTCAAGAGAAGTGGCTTCTTTCAGGAGATGCTGTTTGACCAGAGACCTGGACCAAGCAATGGAATGATCCGTGGGAATGTGGGATGGGGCGCAACTCCACAGCCATAAACCAAGATTGTTAAAGAAAAACTAAGAACCATGGTTACCCTCTATGCCACAGCAGGGACTTTGGGTATTGTAACTGTGAAGAGAAACCTTTAGCATGTGATCTGATTTGTGGTTTAAGAAGATCACTCTGGATGGTGGACTGATGGAAGGCAAGAGCAGAGACAGGGAGGTCGGTGAAGAGGCCATTGCACAAGCCCAGGCTGTAGATGACAGCTGACCTTTAAAGAGGGTTGGCTTGCATCATTTTTTTTTTTTATAAAGTAGTTTCTTTTTTTTTATGGATCTTTATTTTATTCAATTATTATTTATATGTGGTGCTGAGGATCGAACCCAGTGCCTCACATATGCTAGGCAAGCGCTCTACCACTGAGCTACAGCCCCAGCCCCGGCTTGCATCATTTTTATTTAACTCCACACTGAACTGTCCTGAACGCTCAGCTTTCTTGTTCATTTTTGAAGCAGAATCATTTGCTTTCAATACTAAAGCACAGCACCCAAGAATGGTGCTGGTGCTGGGCTGGTGGGTGATGCAGAAACTCTCGGTGGTCTCACTGTCCTCCCTCCCAGGGCAAGTGGAGGCATCTATCCCACTTCCTGCTCTTCCTTGTCACTGCAGTCTTTTGGTTCCAGAACTGAATGTCCTCTCCTCCTTTCCTTTCCATCTGTGAATCAAACATTTCCAAAGTAACCTTGAGCATACAAGAATTGCATCCCTAAACATCCCCATCAGGGACACTTTGTATTTTGTTGGAGTTGATCCAGAGGTCATGATAGATGAATTGGAAATTGTTCAGTAGTCCTTGGAAAAGTTTTATTAGGTACATGGTGGACCTGGGAAGACTTGTTGAGACTTGTAGGTTATGCAACTCTTTTAGTTTCGTTGCTAGAATGCTTGGGACTCTTACCCATGACTTCATTGCTCCTGAATGTGGGTTTCATGCATCTGGTTGCTTGACTGTTTTCAGAAAGTAGGGGTAATAATCCCATTAATGTATCATCTTTTCCATGATTAGAAAAGAAACCTGAGAATGCTTGCCTAGCAAATATGTAGACACACTTTTCTCCAACACCTGTTCTTTTAAGTCATGAGATGTTTGAAAATAACCACGTAAGTTCCTATGTCTGTTCCAGTCTTTTAAATATGTACTAGAACAACATAAAATTTTTGCTAGCATGAACTAAGGTCAGTGTGTACCCTCCTTCCCACTCTGCCTGTGAATTCATGTACAGTAAATGCCAGTTGTCTTGGAAGGATCAGGAGATGGGTACTTTGGTTTTGTGTAATTAATGAACAGATGAGAAAATAGATTTTTAACAGTCAACTATCTAATGTTACATTGCTGTTAAGTTTGGAGCAGGAATTCTTACTCTGTATCTCAACACTCATCCATTCTGCTATGCTTTGGAAAGTTTAAAAGCTATGAAAAAATGCACTCTCACGGAAAAACTGAAAACATGGATTTTTTTAAAAAAGAAATGAACCTCAAAAAATTTCCACCACTCAGATATGACTACTGTTAATTTAGTGCACAGCTTTGCAGAGTTTTTTCTACACAAGTGCAATTGAAATACATTTTTCAAGGATGGATTCAGCTTTGCAACTTCCTTTCTCTTTTTAAATAATATTTTGTGTTTTGGTAGTGTCTTTCTAGGTCATGAATATAGATTCCCAGTATCATCTTGAAAATTTGCACCATTTTCCATTCCAGGATGCTAGTGCCATTTGTTAAGTACTTCATCATCTTTTTCTGTCTTAGTGAGCTGGGCTCCCCCTTGATCAATTAATACTTCAGTTTCAGGACATTTACTGAGTGCTGGTTAATATTCCAAGCTTGTGTTATGCAACTTACATATGTTGTTTCGTTCATTTAATTTGCTTAACAATTTCTCGATATTACTCACATTCTTATTTTTTATGTAATTTCTGCATGATTGCACAGTAGTTATTTAAAGCCTTTTCATAAAGAGTGCAAAAGTATCCTCCAGTAATGTTCTGACAATTTACACTTACAAACACTTGAAAATGTTTAATTATTTACATCTACACAACCAGTGGGTGTTATCAATTTCTAAAATCGTCTGTACTCTTCCAAGGAAAAATGCTGTCTCATTATTTTTGCTTGAATTTCTTTGATGATTGGAGAAGTTTTTTTTTTATTATTGGTGGTTTTGTCTTTTTTCCTTAAAATATTTTAAATTCAATATATATTAAAATCTTTTTAAATAACATATTTATCTATCTATCCTTATATAATCTTTATATAAAATACAAATATGCATACATCCACTCATTATGTACACACACAGTTTTATGTGTGGTTTTTTAAATGAAAGTACATTCATATGTTACATGTTTTGTCATCTTGCTTTTTTCACTCAAAAATGTCTCATTTGAAAATTCTCCAAGTCATCTACTGGACTCCAATTCACTATTTTTAATGACTGGAATTTTTAAAAAGCCATTTTCCTATTGGTGGGCATTGCTTTTGTTTCTAGTTTTTCTTCTTCTTCTATCCCCACTAACAATGCTGTGATTAATGTCTTTTTGTGTATGTCTTTACAAATAAATACTCTTATTTTTATAGCGGACCCTATTGTTAGCCTACTTACAGATGTTGCAAGCATGTCGGATTTGAATACTAGAGACAATGAATGTTAGAGCTTGCTATACAGTTGCTACCTTGACTGGATTAGTCATTAGGAATTTAAGTTTTCCCATTCTGAACTTAGATACTGTTTGTTAAGATGATGAGAGCTCCTGTAACAACAACAATAACTTACCAAAGGCTTATTTTATTATTTTTGTCATGTCCAAAATTGTTTCTTTTTAAATGTACAATTCCAAGTAGTGGTTCATGGCTCCTTCCTGGGCGCCTTCTGTCTGTGCTCTGCAGCCTCTGACCCAGGATTTCTAAGGGTGTCATGCCATTGATGTCAAGCCAACATTGCGTTGGAGGCTTTTCCATAGGTGAGGCCTGGGGGTGGCATGCTCCATTTCGTCTCACATTCCATGGGCTGCAAGGAAGGCTGGGGAATGTAGTATAGATGTGTGACCAAAGGGAACAGAAGTGATTAGATGAAGAGCTAGCTAGTGTCTGTGAAGGAGGATTTCCTTATTATAGCATTCCATATATTTAAATTTGAAGTTAAAACTCAGTGAACATGGATTCTCATCTTCATCTCCTGTGACCGTCATAGGGCCAAGTCACTCACAACTTGGTTGTCAATAAAGACACTTCTTTTGGGGTGAGGGGTGGGGAAGGCTGGAGAAAGTTGCTCACCATACCAATACCAAAGCTCTCAGAAACTTTAAGCTTGAACTTTTACATTTAAAGGAACTGGGCCTTTTTAGTGAACATTTTAAACAGAAAAGAGAAGGTTTAATAGAATACTTATTCAAGTCAAGCACTGATATCTTCTCACTTCATGCTGAGATTCTTTTTTCTTTTACAATTAACTCTTGAAAGTCTTTGAAAATATATTTTAAATTTAAAAGTAGGAACTTTGAGTTCTATTTTTTGAGTTTTGATTTCAGACAAAAGGCATTTGTATAAAGAATCTTCTAGAGTGTTTATACATGTCCCTGCATCTCACATTTTTCTTACAAATCTCAATCCCCTGGAGTCATGGGGCACTCAGGACTTAATGATTCAAGTTTACCATTAGTTTAATGATTTTGACCCCTGCTCTGAAGTGTATTTGTACAGAGAAGTCATGCCTTGCATGTTCTGGAGTCATTAGTTTGGCATGAAACGATCCGGCTGCTTGTGTTGCTTTAGAATTATTTCTAAGTTGGGCTTCTATAAAATAACCACAGTCATGTGAAGACCAGGAAAAATTTAAGAGCATACTACCCATGGGATGACAGCATTTAAGGATCTGTGACTGTATGATCCTCTGTGTTGAGTAGGATCTTATTCTCTCTACCCATTTAGTCATATAGAGCACTGACTCAATGATCTGAGGGGCATCTCTTTTCAAGAATGGTGAGGATCTCCCAACATGACCAAGGACATCGTTGTGTATGTTTGCCCAACTGGATGTGAACAATCTATTGGGAACTTATTATACACACTTTACTATTGAGTATTTTTGCTCATTATGTTGGAGTCCTAAGTATGTCTCTTCTTTTTAATGTACAGTTGTTAGTACTGGTATGTATTTTTAACTTTATACTAGAATCTAAGACTACTAGCTTCATTAGTTTGATGATTATTTACTAAATGCATATTTCTAGGTGTCTGGAATCAAAGATACCTGCTAAATGACTTTTTAATGATGAAGTGATCATATTCTGGCCAAATAGAAGACCTAAAAAATTTGAATAAGTAAATTTTGTCATATTTTAGAAATTTGTAAGTTCCATAGAGAAAAAGAAGTTGAAGGGCAGTGGATTTTGCCATTTCAAGTATGGTGGTCAGGGAAGGCATCATTCATTATATGACATTTGAACAAAAACCGAAAGGAGCTAAGGAAAGTGTACCCAGGTAGAGATAAGAGCAATGATAAAGCTTGTTAAGCTGGTTAACCTGAGAATAGCAATGAGACAACTGTGTGGCTAGTTAGAGAGAAGGAAGTACGATAGGAGATGAGGTCAGAGAAGCCACATCTAGGTGTGGGAAAAGGAATGAGCAGGGTAGAGGAACGTAAGTTACCAGGAGCAAAACCTGAATTTTTGTGGCATCCTGGGAAGTCAAGTGAAGAAAGTGTGTCAGGAGTGAGTGATGGATTGTGTAAAAAATGCTGATGAGTCATGCAAGGTACATTCTGATACATTAAATTTAAATTTACTTTGAGTAGTCGTCGTGGGATCCAGAGTGAATGAGAGGAGAGAAAAATCAACATCTTTTTAGAGAAGTTCTATTGCGGTGGGGTGGTAGATATGGGAAGCAGAGTAAGAGAGTTATTTTATTTTAAAAAAGGAAAAAAATTATAGCTTGTTTGTGTAGTGATGAGACTAATCCAGGAGGGAGGGAAAAATCGATGAGATGGGAGTGAGAAGAGAGAACTGATGGAGGCAAGAGGGAAGGAATCTAGCGAACAAGAAGAGAAGTTGACTTTGAGTAGAAGCCTGGCCAGTGTGTCCAGTGGGAGGGCAGAGGAAATGGGACAGATGCTTCTAGGTGGATAAATATAGAGGTGGAGGCAAGGAACTCTCTTCTAATTAATTTTGCTTTCTTAGCACATAGGAAGAAAAATTATCAGGTAGGAGTGGGAATGGGGGCACTTTGAGGAAGGGGAAAAAAGGCTTAAAGTACTGTGATTACTGTGCAGCATTGAGGTGGTCAAGTCTACAATGCACTGAAAGAGAGGTAGGAATTAGGGTCTGAGAGATGTCTAGGGGTCTGATCTAATAGAACTTTGCAGTCTGTTGTAATGCTGTTGGATTTTATTCCAGCCATTGGAGGTTTTGAGCTGTGGAGATACCCTAACTTTGATTTCTAAAGGATTGCTTTGATCACCCTGTGCAGAATATTCTGTAGGAGCAGAATCAGGACGAAGCCTAATTCAATAGTCTAAGCGAATGATACCAGTGGTTTGACCTAGGGTAGAAGTGGTGAGGGTAGACAGAGGGCTGGATTTGAGATAGATTTTGAAGGTAGACTTGACAGGATTTGCCAATTACAAGTTCAGCTTGAGAAAGAGGGAGGCATAAGGATCAATTTAAGGTTCAATCCTGAGTGATGCATGAACAGTAGTGCTAATTAGATATTAGGTTGCTCAATCCCAGATGCATATAAGATCAATAGCAACTAAGCTGGCATCATCAGCCAAGTACTAGAATGATCTCTTATAGACTGAGGCAGTAGTTCTCTAAGGTTAATGTCACTAAGACCCTAATGTTAGTCAGCTTCTTGTTGCTGTGACCAAAATACATGAGAAAAACAACTTAGAGGAGGAGAAGTTTATTTTGGCTCAGAGCTTCAGAAGTTCAGTCCATGGTTGGCCAACTTCATTGCTCTAGGCCCGCAGTGAGGCAGAACATCATGGGAGAAGGGTGTGGTGGAGGAGCGCTGTTCTGTTCATGACAGCCAGGAACAAACTATGATCCCCAAGGGGATGCCTTCAGTGACCTACTTCCACCTGTCCACAGTTACCACCTAGTAATCTATTCAAATGATTAATTCATCAAATGAATTAATTCCCTATTTAGGTTACAGCTCTCATAATCTAATAATTTCACCTCTGAATATTTCTCTGTTGCCTAACATGAGTGGTTTTGGGAGACACCTCATATCCAAACCATAATAAGCCTCATTATAGACAGAAAGCAAGATGATTTTTGATCAGGGCACACCATGAAGAAAGGGTAAGATATGCAATTTTTTCCCTAAACATTTAGCATATTTTCTTTTAATTTTATAATTCTAAGATAAATTAAGTAGCTATCAATCTAACTTGCTTTCTGGAAATGCATTGGGCATTTCTTCTTTCGAAAACTGACAGAATGTAGTTAATAGTCTGGAGCTCATTAGGGTTTTCCAAACAATAAAACAAAGTGCATTCATTTTAATGGAAACTCTGCTCTGTCCATTTAGTATTTAATGTTTTCACTTTTTCCTTCCTAAAACTTAGTAAAACTATAAAAATCTAAAGAATGAACATGCCATCAACTTTAAAAAGAAAGATGGCACTTTGCTCCCAGTTATTTAAAGAGCAGCTTGTCTCAATTTTCCCAGTCTTTGTGTTCTTGAAATTTTATTAGCTTTGTGACTGGGCCAATCTGGCTACATATCTGCTCCTCCTTCTCCTCTTCATCCTCCTTCTCCCTCACCCTCTCCTCTTCCTTCTGTTTTCCTCACCTCCTTGTTCTTCTTTTTTATCAGCAAACTTCTAGGGCTGCTGAGAAACTATTGGCATCTTCTGTTCTGTCCTCTTAAACTTTGAGACTTCAAAATTTTCTGGAATAGCTCACTAACCAGAGAGAACCAAACCAAAGAATGCCAAAATATTTCCTCGAAAATACAGTTTAGTCATTTTCTTTATTGTGTTTGCAAATGATGCCCCTGGGACTGAGGTAGGAAATGAATGTATTGCCGAGGAATCTTTTTTGTGGTTTGGGAGATCAAGAAGAAGAATGCTACCTGGATCTTTTATTAATGTCTTCAATTTTGTTTCTTCTGGTCTTCTTTCCTCTCAGCAGGGTGAGTGGTTAATTTCAGGGGAAAGGAAGCACATCCTTTATTGCCTTTCCCCATTACCAGCTTCTCAGTATGAATTTGATGGCTGTACTCGTTGTTGCTCTAAATTGTAAACAGCTGTCAGGTTTGTGGATTGATGTGGGGTCAGGAAAAGCTCCACTGGTATTTCAGAGGTAAAGGTAATGTGGAACAAAAGTGGAGAGATTGGGTTCTGAAGCCTAACATGGGTACAGACTCCATTGTCACTTAACCAGTCACTTAACCTCTAGGGCTCAACTTACTCATCTGGAAAATAGGGATAATCTTACCTTATAGATTTGTTGCAAAGATTAAAATAAGCAATGTATCATAAGCAGTTACCACAATAAATAATCACTGCTCACAATAAACAATCACTGGTAGCTATTATTATTTTTCATTTTATCAATTTGTTATATATGTCACCGTACATTTTTGAGTCATCACATATCATATATGCTTATATATACATCTACATGTAGGAATAATATAAGATTCAGATGAAAGGAAATATTACTTTACTTTCTCCAAACCAGTGGCATCAGCATCAACTAGAAACTTGCTGGAAATTCAGTTTTTTGAGCCTCACTTTAGACCTCCCAAATTAGGAACTTTGGGGGTGGGGCTCAGCAATCTGTGTTTCATTGAGTCTTCCTAGTGATCCTGATGCACTATAAACTTAAAGATCCACTGGCACCATGTCCCCATTCCAGGATAATGACTTCCATTCTAAAACATCTTGGTTTAGTTTTTGTCCTGTTTCATGCGGTAATGCCTAAGCAACTCATAAATGCTGAACTAAAAATCAAGTAGTAATATACAAAATTCAAACTCTTTGTTTAATGACTGTCTGTTGAGTGCTTACTATGTAATCATGTTAACCTGCTGGCTGCACACCAAGTATCACAGTCTTTGGCACATTGGGATATGGATAGCACACAACACACCTCTTGCTGTTTGAGGGATGGCATGGTAGCACTTTCTCCCTCCTATGTCAACAGGTTTGAGTGACAGGTTTGGAACCAGCACTGTCTGCTTTCCTAATATTTAAGGATTGGAACAGAAAACCAGTGATGGTGTCAATCCTCTTGGGCATTTACTACTGCTTGGCCAGGAAGGGACCCAATGTAGGAGGAGGTTATCAGTACTTGTCAGATCTCCAGCCTCCTGGTGGCATCTCGTGTGACCTCACCAGTTTGCAAATGTAACCCTCCATATTAGGAGACTTTATTCAGTGAAATGTTATAAAACTTTTATGACCTCCTGGGAAAACTCAGTTCTGTACCATGGTTTTAAGTGTGATTATAATTCTGATGTTCTCCTGTAGCATCAGATTATACAATGCATACACGTAGAGGGAATATTTAGAATAAAATAAAAGCACAAAGAATAATATAAGAAACTCCTATAGAGTCACTATTTAGATTTAACAAACGTCAATGTTTTGCCATTGTATTAATTAGCGCCGGTTGCTATAGCAGAATACCATAGATTGCGTAGCTTAAACAACAGAAGTTTATTTTCCCATAGTTCTGGAAGCTGGGATGTCCAAGAGCAGGGTGCTTCCTGTTTTGGTCCCTGGTGAGGGCATTCTTCCTGGCTTGCTGTGACCCCACATGGCCTTCCCTGGTGCATGTACACAGAGCAAGAGGAAAGGAGCAAGCGATCTCTCTGTTGTCTCTTCCTATCAAGAGTCTCCATTCTTACTACCTTGCTTAGCTTTAATTTCTTCCTCAGAGGCTCATCACTAGGTATAGGCACAGTGGGTTTATAGCTCAATGTATGAACTAAGGAGGTCACAATTCAGAACATAGCTGCTATGGATCTAATTTTACCTTCCCTGACCCATTCATTCTCTTTCCGTCTTCCAGGGTACACTTTCTTTTCGAAGTTGGTGTGTGTTTTTACTTTCCTTATATTATACTTTTAGTATATATACACATTTATGTGTTTATTTCTATAGACTCTATTACATCTGTTGGTATGTTTCACATTCGATATGAATGGTGCTTGCTTTTTTCCCCTCTAACCATTTCATTTCTGATATTTATCCGTGTTTGTGGATCTAGCGAATTCATTTTAACTGCTGATTGATCCTCTGATGAATGCATACACTATGGTGTATTTATCTATGCCATTAGTCACAGATCCTACACAGCTGATTCTATCTTTTTTACCATTATCAGTGATGCTTCAGTGATCATCCTTGTGCATAATTCTGAATGAATATGTGCTAGACTTTTCTTATGGTGTATACCGAGGCTTGGAATTTCTGAATAGTTGTGTTATACATTGATTTTATTAGATGATGTTAATTTTCTGTCTTTAAAAGTTTACATAAGGTTAACCACCTGTAGAGTTTTCATTTTTATACATCCTTCATAATTTTCATTACTTATTAAATTTTGCTTATCTCATGAACATGAAATGCTATTTAATTATTATTTTAATTTACATTTCTCTTATCATTGATGAAGTTAGACATCATTTATCTGTATTATGATCAGTTAAATGGCACTTTTATGAATTGATTATTTGTGTCATTTGTCCACTTCCTATCAGCTAGACTTTTTATGTAAAAGTTATTTATATATTTTGATTATTAAGAATTTTTTATAGTAATAGAAAATAATTCTAGTCTGTAGCTTGATTTTTAACTTCTAAATTATATAGAGGATTTATTTTTAATGTTGTTGAATTTATTTATGGTTTTTGTTTTTTGTTTTTTTGCCTTTAGGTTTGGGTTTATTATTTTTTTTTATGAAATTGTTTCCTACCCAAGGTCATAAAGATATTTCCTCTGAGAGAGTTTCAATTTCTAAGGTCTTTATTTTTTCCTATTGGTCTGTTATTCTTTATGTTATTTTAATTACTACAGATTTGCAGTAGCTTTGATATCAGTTGCAGCAGTTCTTTTTCTTTAATCTCCTTGACTATTTTTGACTCTTTACCTTTCCAATAAAATTCAGGATTAACCTTTCAATTTTCATGACAAATAGCAATGTTTATTAGGATTTCTTTGAATTTGTAGATTAATCTAGGGGAAGTTGACATCTTTATGATATTGAGATCATCTAGTAAATAAGTGTATAGTATGTTTTTTCATTTATTTTATATCCTCTATTAAAATACTATAATTTAAATCTTTCAGGTAATATGCTACTTTTGGTAGTTTATTTTCAAGGGTCCTAAATATTAAAGCATTCATTTATCATGGAATGGTCATTTTAATTTGTCATTTATTTTTTAACTTATTGTTTATTATGTATGGATATTATTATTATTATTATTATGACTTGATCTTAAAATTTCACAATCTTACTGAACCCTCTTGTTAGTTACAATAGTTTGTGAATTTTTTTGGATTTTCTGTGGACAAAAATATGATGTACAATTAATGGTGATTTTGAACTTTTCTCCCTTTTCTTTTCATTCTATTTCTTGTCTTACTGAATTGGTAAAAACCTCCAGCAACAAGTTGAACAGTTATGTTGTATTAATAACTTTATAGCAGGTGCTTCTATCATTGATCAGCCGATAAGAGGTTACATATTTTTTGCATATATTGTTTTCTAGGTTAAAAAAGAGTTTTTTCCCCTTTCTAGTTTCATAAAACTATTACAAAAGTATGTTGACTTTCTTTGTTAATCAGATAATGGCCTGCATCTGTTGAGATTGTTTCCTCTAATATACTGATGGAGTACTTATATTAATAGATTTCACATTTATTGAATCATCTTTACTTTCCTCATGTTTTGCTATGTTATATGTAGGATTTATGTTCATAAAAGTGAGTCTTAAATTTTGCTTCCTCATACTGTTTTTTTGTTCAGTTTTGATACTAAAGTTTTGCTAGTCTCATAAAAAGAATTGTAGAGCTTTTCTCTTTTTTGGTTTTTGCAAAAGTTTGAATAAGAAAGCAGTTAGATAATTCTTAAAGATCTGGTAAAATATGCCCTAAATTTGTCTGGTCCTGGTACTTTGGTGCTTCTTTATAAAATAGCACCCCGTACTCCCACCTTTAAATTCTTGATTCACTTTCTTTAGTGGAAATATGTTTCTTTAGTTTTTTTGTTTGTTTGTTTTTTGTTTTTGCTTCTTCTTGAATCAATTGTGGTTAGATGCAGTATTTGCCAGGAAAATTTCCATGATATTTAAGTTGTCTTTTTTTTTTTTTTTAAATTTACTGCCAAAATTGTGTATGGTGTTCTCATTTTATTTCACAAATCTTTACTGCTTGGCCTGAGTGTGTTACCCCTAATTTAATATTCTGACAACTAAGACAGAATGAAATAGTATTTAGATGTGGGAAGTTTAGGAGATGATTATAAAAGAGACTTGAAGAGCTTGTCCCACTCTCCTGCTGAAGACACAGCAGACATAGTTGCCAGTGAAGCAGACAGCAGCCCTCATAGATGTGGAATCTGCTGTCACCATGATCTTGGACTTCTCAACTTTGTAACTGTGAGCCATAAATTTCTGTTGTTTATAAATAACCCAGTCTGAGGTACCGTATTATAACAGTCTGAACAGACTAAGGCACTTGTTATATCTATTCTTTGCTCTCTTTTCATTTCTAGTACTCCTTATTTGGCACACATTCTTTTCTTCTCTCTTGCCAAAGATTCTTCTATTCAAAGAAAGAATGTTTGGTTTTGTGGATACTGTTTTCTTTTCCCTCTTCTGTTTAATTTGTTTCTTCTCTTACCATATTTTCTTCCCCCCTCTACGCTGGCATACTTCGTAGTTTAAAAATAACGTTTTGAGTTGAGTGTATTAATTATTAATTTACACTGATTTTTCTCCTAATCTGAATTAATTCTAACGTTTTCCTATACTACTTTAACTGCATCCTGAAAATGCTTCCACTTTTTATAATTTCCACAACAATTCTTCTCTGACCATTTTTTAGAAGTATATTTTTAGTTTTAAAACATAAATTAAAATTTTTATTGATTCCTGATTTTGCTGCATTATTAAGTACAGGGTTATATGATATTATTTCTTTGATATTTGTTGAGTTTGCCTTCATTGGCTTCAAAGATGTATTTTGAAACCTCAAAATAGTTTCACATGTACTCAAAAGCACAGAATCCTCTATGTGATGTATGTTTATTAGATCAAGGTCATTGATTTTGTTGTTTGTTTTTTAGATCTTTATTTTTTTCTGATCTGTTTAAGGGATATTAAAATTGTTCATTGGAGTTGTGATTTGTCAGGTTCCCTTTATAACTCATCAACTTAGAACTTATCTATTTTAAAGTAATCTTGTGAAGTGAACATAGCCAAGTGCCGAGAGGATGGATATAGAAGTGGATCAGAAGCAACTGGGAGATGCCAACCAGAGACAAAAAGCAGAGAAGTGGAGAAGAAAGACTTTTTCTCACAATTGAAGCCAAGGATTAACATAAAAGAAATGCCAGGTATGTTTGCCAAGTCCAAGGGAGACAGATTCACACCAGGGCTCTGGGCTGAGTGAGGAATGAATGCATAAATGGGGATTCGAGGTGCAGTCAGCTGGATGTAACTCACTGCAGACTGCTTCTCAATGCTACCATACCTGTGAATTTCTAAGTGGCTAGACTTGACGTTACTACATGACACTGAGTCTTGGCTGGAAGGGATTCTCTTTGTGGACTAAAACATATCAGAGCAACTTCTAACATTTAATTAATTCCCACCCACATATTTTGTTTTGGAAGAATACTCCTGACTTTTGGACACTTCTTTCTGCAGTCTTTGTATCACATTTCATATTGCCTTTCATGCTTTGTGATCTAGGAGGATGAATTATTCCAATTGTCTCACTTCACTGGCTGTTATTGTGTGGAGAGAACATCAGTGAATTCAGTTTACTTGGTAGCCTTTTCCTCTGAGATTTTGTTTCTAAGTAGACTTCACCACAGAGCAGAAATACTCCTATTACAGCACTCAGTTTATCTGGAGATGAAAACCTTTGCTCTTAAATAAAACACTCAGCTAGTGGAGTCAGGTTTGGCCCTGCTTCTCTTCAATGGTGCTCCTAAATCTGTTTGCCGAGTCTGAGGTCCTGGACTCATGCCTCTTGGAAGCACACTAAGGGTAAAGGTGCTTTTCTCTGAATGTGAAAAATAGCATTGTGCTAAAGACTATTTTGCTCACTTACTCCAAAGTAATTTCCCTTAGGGAAGAGTGACCAAGTCTGAGACATTCAAGACTAAAATGAAAGTAGATTTTTTTAAAAACATGTATTTATAAGCAATCAACAAAAGGGATTTTTTAGGAAAGTTATCCTTCAACCCTATCAGTGACATCCTTGTGGTGAAAGACTCAGCACTCTCACAAGCCTAAGAAACACATATGCCCCTCCTCTCATACTTCATTACTTCTAGCTCTCTTGATTGTGGGTGAAAAAAGCAAGCAGTTTGTGGTGAGGCTTATTTTAGTAAATCAGACAATTACCCAGATGGCTCAAGATTTTGCCTTTGCCCAACTCCATGCAAACATTGATCTTTTTTATTTAGTGTATGCAAATGAATGAGCCTCCTGGGGTGTGCACCAAATACTCTATATAATTGCACAGTTTTTAATTTCAGTTTCTGAATATGGACATGGTACCTATGGTATAATGTTATCAGTTTCCAAAAATCTTACAACAAGTTTTAAAAATTGGGCATAAGTCTGAGTGTTTTCCCGTTGGTCATTTCACATCATTAAATTATACTCCACATTCTAAATGGTAGATCTGACACCAGATCCCTTCTGTGAGTTTCTTACTCCTTTTTCAAGTTCAAAACTATAAAATCAAAATAACTAAATTAAGCTGCAGGTAATCTGAGAGTTTATTTTTTCAGGGGAGGAAATAACAAGAGTTCAGTTAGATAATATTATTTTAAAAACATGTCACTGAGATATGATTGGCATATAAAAAGCTGTATATAGTTAATGTACACAGCTCCATGAGTTTGGGGCTAATATTCAGCAGTGAAACCATCACCACTATCAAGGCCGTAGACCTAGCCATCATCCCCCAAATTTTCCTCCTCTCCTTTTATTATTATTATTATTATTTCTTATAAGAGCACTTGACATAAGATATACCCTCTTAGAAAATTTTAAGTATATAATACATTATAACATACTACAGGTTTAGGCACTGTGCTGTATAGCAGATTTCCAGAACTTATTTATCTTGCATAATTGAAATGTGTCCTTTGAATATCATTTTCTCATTTCCCTTGCTCACCAGCCCTTGGTAACTACCATTCTATTCTGTGCATCTATAAGTTTGAGTTTGACTATTTTCAATTCTAGATGAAAGTGAGATTATATAATTATTATCTTTCTGTTTTTGGCTTACATCACTTAACGAGACATTCTCCAGGTCCATCCATGTTGTCCTGAATAGTGGGTTTACATGTTTTTAAGGCTGAATAATATTCCATTGTACATATATATATTTTCTTTATCCATTCATCCATCAGTAGACTTTTAGGTTGTTTCTGTATTTTGGCTACTGTGAATAACGCTGCCATGAACATGGGGTGCAGGGCTCTTCAAGATCCTGATTTCAATTCCTCTGGATAAATATACAGAAGTGGACTTGTTGAATCATATGGTAGTTTTATTTTTAGTCTTTTGGAGAATTCTCATAATAGCTATACAAATTTACATTCCCATCAACAGTATATCAAACTTCCCTTTCTCTGCCCTTGGTAACATTTTCATATACATAAATGACACACACACACACACACACACACACACACACACATATATATACACATACATATATACATATATATTAACTAAAAGCCATCCTAACAGGTATAAGGTGGTTCTAATTTGCATTTACCTGATGATGTTCAGCGCCTTTCCTTTGCCTGTTGGCCATTTGCATTTGTGCCATTTGTGTGGTTTTCTTTTTTTTCTTTTTTTTGTTCGATCATGTCCTTTGCTCATTTTTTCTCCCTTTTGGTACCATGGATTAAACCCAGGGCGCTCAACCACTGAGCCACATCCCTAGGCATTTTTATATTTTTATTTGCAGACAAGGTTCTGCTAAGTTGCTTAGCACCTTACTTTGAACTCCCAATCCTCCTGCCTCAGCCTCTTGACCTGCTGGGGTTACAGGCATGTACCACTGTGCCTTGCAAATCCTTTGCCCATTTTTTAAACTGAAGTTTTCCTCCCTTGAGTTACACAGTTGCACATACATATTTTAGGTACTAACTCCTCATTAGATATTTGGTTTACAAATATTTTCTCCCACCCATAAGCTACCTTTCCATTCTGTTGATGGTTTCCTTTGCTGTGCAGGGCTATTTAGTTTGAAGGCTTTGGCTATGTTGAGGTACATTCTTTCTGTACTTAATTTACAGTTAACTTTTACTTTTGTTACTTGTGCTTTTGGTGTCATATTAAAAAAATCATTGTCAAGATCAGTGTCAAGGAGCTTTACTTAGCAGGGCATGGTGGTGCATGCCTGTAATCCCAGTGGCTCAGGAGGCTGAGGCAGGAGGATCACAAGTTCAAAGCCAGCCTCAGCAAAAGCAAGACACTACGCAACTCAATGGGACCCTGTCTCTAAGTAAAATATAAAATAGGGCTGGGGATGTGGCTCAGTGACCGAGTGCCCATGAGTTCAATCCCCAGTAAAAAAAGAAGCTTTCCTTCTATATTTTCTCTAGTGGTTTTAATTCTAGGTCTGATACTTAAGTCTTTAGCCCATTTTGAGTTGACTTTTGTGTATTGCATGAGATATAGGCCCAATCTCATTGTTTTGCATGTCAATATCTTGTTTTCCCAACACCATTTATTGAAAAGATCATCCTTTCCTCATTGTGTCTGCTTAGTGAACCTCTCAAAAACTAGTTTACTGTATATGTGAGGATCTATTTCTGGGAAGTCTCCTTTGTTCTATTCATCTGTTTCTCTTTTTGTGCTGCTGCCACACTGTTTTTATGATTATACCTTTGTAACCTAATCTGTGATCAGGAAGTGTCATGCCTTCAGTTTTGTTCTTGCTCTGGATTGCTTTGACTATTTGGGGGTTATGGTGGTTTCATGTGAATTTTAGAATTGTTTCTATATTTTTATAAAAAATACCATTGAAATTTTGATGAGGATTACATTGAAGTTATATATCAATGTAAGCAATATGGATATTTTAACAATATTAATTCTTCTAATTTATGAATTCTAGATATCTTTTTTGGTTGTGTCTTCTTCAATTTCCTTTATCAGTGTTTTAAAGTTTTCAGTATACAGATCTTTCACATCTTTGGCTAAATGTAATTCTGAGTATATTATTCTTTTTTAGTGACTATTGAAAATGGGGTTGTTTTTTTCTTAATTTTTAAAATTTGTTGTTTATGTATAGAAACACCACTTGTTTTTGTTTTGGCCACTTATATATATTGATATACAGTGTATAGTTTGTATCCTGCAATTTTATTGAATTCATTTATTAGTTATAACAATTTTTTTTGGTTGTGTCTATAGGGTTTTCTACATATAAGATCATGGCATCTGCAAGCAGAGACTATTTTACTTCTTCCTTTCTAATTTGGATGCTTCTGATATTTCTTTCCTAATTGCTCTGGCTAGGATTTCTAGTACTATGGTGAGTAGAAGTGCCAAAGGTTGACATCTTTGTCTTGTTCCTGATCTTCAACAAAAAGTGTTTAGTTTTTCATCATTGAGTATGATATGATATATAGCCTCTGTTATATTGTGGTATATTCTTTCTGTACCTAATTTACTTAAGTAGATAAGAGGAATGCTTTTACAAATAAGAACTGCCTATTTGTGAAAAGACTGGGAAAGTGCAAAAAAAGTAATATTTACAAATTTTAAGTTAATAATTTTCAATGCCTAAACCAGTTTTATTATAATTATTCGGTTATATTAAGTGCACAAATTAATGGGCTTTACTATGACATTTCCACACACATACATCTTGTGCTTTGATCCTATCCACCCTCTCTCTTTTGTCCCCCCCCCCATGGTCCCTTCCCCTCCTCGGTGGTCTGCTTTCTATTTTCAGTTCATCTTATTTTAATTTTGATTAATTTCCACACATGAGAAAAAACACGATGTTTCTGTGTCTGGCTAATTTTGCTTAATAAGATAATCTTCAGTTCTATCATTTTTCTGAAAATGATATGATTCCATTCTTCTTCATGGTGGAATAAAATTCCATTGTGTATATGTATCCTTTTCTTTATCCATTCATCTGTGACAGACACCTAGGCTGATCCATATCTCGGCTATTGTGAAAGTGCTGCAGTAAACGTGAGTATGCAGGTATGTCTTTTGTATGGCCACTTAATTTCCTTTGGGTATCTACCCAGGAGTGGTTTATTGGATGGAACTATTTTAAGTTTTTGAGGAACCTTCATACTGTTTTCTATGGTGGCTATATTAATTTATATTCCCATCAAGAGTATATAAGGATTCCCAGCCGGGCATGGTGGCACATGCTTATAATCCCAGCAATTTGGGAGGCTGAGACAGGAGAATTGCAAGTTCAAAGCCAGCCTCAGCAATGGTAAGGCATTAAGCAACTCAGTGACACCCTGTCTCTAAATAAAACACAAAATAGGGCTGAGTCAATTCACAATAGCTAAACTGTGGAACCAACCTAGATGCCCTTCAATAGATGAATGGATAAAGAAGCTCTGTATATATACACAATGGAATATTATTCAGCAATAAAAGAGAATAAAATTATGGCATTTGCAGGTAAATGGATGGAGGTGGAGAATATTATGTTAAGCGAAGTAAGCCAATCCCAAAAAACCAAATGCCAAATATTCTCTCTGATAAGTGGATGCTGATCCATAATGGGGGAGGGGACATGAGAAGAATGGAGGAAATTTGGTCAAAGGGGAGGGAGAGAAGAGGGGGCATGGGGACAGTAAAGATGGTGGAATAAGATGGATGTCATAGCCCTAGCTTCATGTATGACTGCATATATGATGTGATTCTGTATCAGGTACAACCAGAGAAATGAAAAGTTGTGCTCCATCTGTGTACAATGAATCAAAATGTATTCTGCTGCCATGTATACCTAAGTAAAATAAATAAATTTAAAAAAATAATAATGAAAAAATATAGGGCTGGGGATGTGGCTCAGTGGTAGAGTACCCCTGTGTTCAATCCTTAGTACCAAAAAAAGAAAGAAAGAAAGAAAGAAAGAGAAAAAGAGAAAGAAAGAAAGAAAGAAAGTGTATAAGAATTCCTTTTTTTCCCCCCTACAGCCTCTCTGGCATTTTTTTTTTTTTTTGTATTCTGACGAGAGTGAGATAGAATCTCAATGAATTTTTGATACATATTTCCATGATGGCTAAAGATGTTGAACCTTTCGTTATATTTTTATTAGCCTTCTTTTGAGATATGTCCTTCTTTTGAGACATATCTGTTCAGATCATTAGCCCATTTATTGATTGGATTATTCTTTTGTTAATTTTT
Source organism: Xerus rutilus (assembly GCA_028644305.1). Classification (NCBI taxonomy): domain Eukaryota; kingdom Metazoa; phylum Chordata; class Mammalia; order Rodentia; family Sciuridae; genus Xerus; species Xerus rutilus. The sequence continues at coordinate 109,567,937 of CM053404.1, forward strand.
TTAGTTCTTTATATATTCTGGACATTAATTCTGTTAGATAAGTAGCTGGCAAAGACTTTCTCTCATTTTCTGTAGGTTGTCTCTTCACTCTGTTGATTGCTTTCTTTGCTGGGCAGAGCCTTTTGATTTGATATGATCTCATTTGTCAATGTTTGCTTTTGTTTCCTGACCTGTTGGAGTCCTATGCAGGAAATCATTGCCTGTGCCAATATCTTGAAGTGTTTCTCCTCTGTTTTCCTCTAGTAGTTTCAAAGTTTCAGGTCTTAAATTTAGGTTTTGGATCCATTCTAAGTTGATTTTTATACAGGGTGGGAGATAGCTATCTAGTTTCATGCTTCTATTTGTGGTTATCCAGTTTTCTTGGCATCAGTTTTAGAAGGGGATGTATTGTCTGCAACATATGTTTTGGCATCTTTATTGAGAATGAGATGACTGTAGTTGCATGGGTTTAATTCTGGATCCTGTATTCTGTTCTATTGGTGTATCTATGTATATTTATGCCAATACCAAGCTGTTTTGTAACTATGGCTCTGTAGTGTATTTGAAATCAGGTATTGTGAGATCGCCAGTGCTAAACCATTATTAAAGTTTAAGAATGTTTACACCATTGAAAACATAAAATCAGGATAAGAGCTTTAGGTCAGGCTTCCTGAATTCTGATCCTACACCATCTATTTAACTATGAAATGTTTAGAAGTGTGCCAAGCACATTATAAGTGCTCAAGAAATACTAGGTATTATTTTCATCAGTGGAGAGTTTAAAAGAAAATTAATGAAAATGCGTCCAATACAAGGTGAATGAGAATTTCTTTGGAACATGTCATTTGAATCTTGGAATTGTGACTGTTGTCTCCTATACTTTTTTAAAAAAATTGTTCTTTTTAGATATACATGGCAGTAGAATGTATTTTGATATATTATGCATACATGGAGGATAACTTCCCATTCTTGTGGTTGTACATGATGTGGAGTTTCACTGGTTGTGTATTCACATATGAACATAGGAAAATTATATCCAATTCATTCTTCTACCTTTCCTATTCCCATTTCCCCTCCCTTCCCTTCATTTCCCTTTGTCTATTCCAATAAACCTCTCTTTGTCTCCTACATTTGATTGCCAAATTAAGTCCCAAAGAATTTATTTCCTTGTGCTTTCAGTTCAAGTGATTCTTGGCTGACAGTACATTGAATCACCTTGGTGTGCTTTTAGCCCTACCTTTCCTAGGGCCCCACCCAGACCAATTCTATCACATCCTCTAGGGTGGGTCTGGTACATTAGATTCTTGGACAATTTTGTTAGGCAGTCAGAGTCAGAGTGACAAGTCAGGGTGCACCCTCCCAGGGTCTTGTGAAATCTCAGCTGCCCTCAGGCCCAGGGAAGCCTGACCTCAGGCACAGGTGAGTTGATCTGAGGAAGGTTAGAACTTTCTTTCTTCTGTTATTCTATCAAAATAAATGATAACTCATCACAGAAATTGGTAAATGTTGAATAAAGAAGATTATCCCAAAAATGGATTTCTCAAAAATCCTTCACATTTGTTTTACTAATATTAACTTATTTCAAACCCTGATCTCTTCATTAAAATAAATTTAATCCTCATGAAAATGATTCCTGTTAACCATTGCTGTTTCTTTGCATTTAAATACAAAAGCCCTCCCTGTAGCATTCATAGAATCCTGACAACAGTGGCCTCTTACAATCCTAATCCAAACACAAACCCTAACCCTAACCCTAACCCTAATAGTGGATGCTCTTGTGCTAAACACTTCCTGTGGGCTGGACACAGTGCTGGCCTCTGTGTGTGTCATCTCCTTGTCCTTACAGCTCACCACAGGAGGTGGGCATAATTACCAACCCTGTTTGAAGATGGAAGTGATTTTCCTTGGTCATACACCTGCTAGGAGGAGGAGGAATAGTTAAAGGATACGGGTCCTACAGAGGAAGCAGAACTGAATAGTGGCTAAAGGCACCAACGTTGGGCAGATTGTCAACCTGCCTGCACTTTGGTTTCCTCATATGTAAAACAGATGGAAACGTCTACCTTATATAATCCTTATAATAACTTCAAAAAGTAGAGAATGATAGGTGACAGTTGTGAATGAATCAATGAGTCAGATGGGTTAATGAAGGGATTCTATTTTTTTTTTAACACTCTAGGACTTTTAATGAATTAAAACTTATTGTTACTATTTTATGAAAAATGCAAATTGATTATAAAATTTTTAAGAAATTAAATAAGCAAAAAGAAAGAAAAAATACCTTTAATCCTACAAATGAGAGAGAACTTACTAAAATTTTTTCCTACCCTTCCATATTTTTTCCATGCACATGCACACACACATACATTTAAAATATGATACTGTATATTATTTTTCTTTAACTGCCTTTTTATTTGGTAATGTTTGTGTTTTCATTTTTGCTATAGCATCGCTATTATGCTTGCCTTTGGATGCTTATACCCATAGATGTTTAATCCCATTAAAAATGAATCAGGGCCTTGCCACAGGGTCATGTATGATTCAATAACTTGCTGCATAAATAATTGGCTTGTTTTCCAGTGAGTGTGATTATCCTTGTCTTACACAGAGTGGAGTTAGGATACTAAAGTGGGGAGAGCTATGTCTGGATGGAGTCAGAGACTTTCTCCTGGAATGGCCTGAAGCTCAGCAGCTAAGCATGTCATGAGGCACCAAGGAAGCCAGGTGGGGAGTACTGCAAGAGGGCAGGGTGGAGTCAAATGGAGCCCAAGGCCAGGCCAGGCCAGAACCCCAGGCTAGGCTACAATTGGACGATAGCTAGACCATATATAAAAATAGAATTCTGCTTCATAACCTGCCTAGGAAACCAATCTCCTTATGTATAAGAAGCAACCCAGGTAGCCAGCCTGCTATAAGCAGATTTTCAGGAAGCCAGATTGCTCTCTATATTAATAATCCAGGAAGCTAAATAATAACTTCTATAATAATTAGCCCCAACTGCCCCTCATGAATAACTGACAACTTCTCTAATTTTTCACCCACTTCCAACTTTGGACCAACCAGAGAAAGCCCAATATGTCCCATAACCAGCTCCATAGGATGCCCCAGGTCTGGTTGGCTGACTGCAGGTTCCATGCCAACAGCCTCCATCCAGGCACACCTGAGCCTCCCCATCTTTCCACTCTATAGCTTTCCCACTTCTCTGCTGCTTTTGAGTCCTTGCCCAAACTCAAGTGATGGTGGCTGACTGACTCCCTGGTACAGGGAGCTTTTCTCATTGGGTGGGTCTTTGTTTATTTTCTTTTGTTTATTTTTTATTCTTGCTTCAAGTCCTTGTGGGACAGTTCATGTGTACCCCCTGTCAGATATGGCCCTTTGTCTTTAATGGAACTCCACTTGACCTCTTTTTGTGAGGTGCAGGCTGATTTTCAGGAAGGCAGGGATCATAACTTACCCAACCCAGTATTGTTAGTGTCCAACACCATTTAGCTCATAATCAAAATTGTTGAAAAGGGAGGGAAAGAGGTCCCACTCATAAGGGTCAGGCAGTTTGTCTTCCAACATGGAACCTGGAAAGTCCATGTTGACTATCCTGTTATGATAGCATGAAAGGTTACCCCAAATTTCAGCCTACTATACTCCAAACTGGAATTGACCTGGAGGTGAGGGTATTGGTCAGTCTGATGGATTTCACAGATTCTCTAGAGAAATACTTTTAAATCTTTGTGGCAAAATTCCCCCACCTCCAGCTTTTTGTTTGTTCGTTTGTATAATACTTCCTCCTAATCTAATCCAAGTGAATTTAGAGGCAAATTTAATTTAAAAAATATTTTTTCTCTAGCTAACTGAAAGCAGGTACTAGCCAGACTATAAAGAAAATCATGGATAAGTTAATTTTGCTTGCTTATCATTCTTGTTTTCCAGGAAGATGAGTGAAAGGACCTGTGGCCTATGCTTGTCAGGGGGATGAAGTTTCTGTGAGGGGTCTCACTGATATATCTACTGCAGACCCTTTACCAGAAGCACCATGCCTCAGTATGGGTCTCATCTGTTCCAGGCTTCCTGCTTCAGAACAGAAATGTCTGCTCAGGGGCTGTGCATGCTTTGCTTGGTCTACAGATGGCCCTCACCTTGTGTGTTCTGCCAGAACACTCTCCAAATTCAAAGACTGCAGTAATTTTATTTTGTAGCTGAGATTTCTTAATGTGTGGGAACAGAGTCCAATGGTGGGAGGGATTCATTCTCAGAAATTCTGCATAGATCTCAGGGCTGTAAAGAAATTGTTTATTATGCTAAGCATCTTTTTAGAACCTGTCACTGGACTGTAAGCTTTACAAGAGTGGGAGCTGTGTCTGTCTCATTTATTTAAAATTTTATGTTTCCTATACCTGATACAGAATAGCATTTATTAGAATTTTGTTCAATGAGTGGTGGGAACTTGGGATTCAGAGTCACTTGAAAGAAGGTGCAGCCCCTGCATTATCCTAGTGAGACTGGAAGCAAAGAGCCTGTAATGAAATATCTACAAATATCAACAACACTGTGGCTACTCTCCTTGCAGAGAGAAGGATATTTTGGCTAGATATTTGTTAATAAATAGATGACCTCCTACCCATCCCTCCCTCAGTATCCCATTAGTGAGTCAGGAAATTTTGTCCCATAGGTCTCAGTCACTCACCGGTTAAGTAATCTGACTGCCTCATTCAGAAGAGAAGTTACCTTACACTGGCTTGTGGGCAGGTCATGTAGTCAAGGGACATAATGAGTTTGGACAAAGGAGGACAATGCTCCTTCTTAAATGTTGCTGCCCAATGGACGGTTACTACCTAGGGAATGCTTCCTCCAGAGCAGCCTAACAAAAACAGCTCTGCTCACTTGTCGCCCTCTATTAGTACAATCAAATCCTTACTACATGGATGGACTGGTTTTCCCATATTCCTCCCAGCAATCTGGCAGTGGGAGGAAAAGAGATTGTGAGGAAGATTCGTTTTTTGGTGTTGACTTCTGGGGTTGTCACTCAGCATCCATTTCAACCTCTTTTTCCTGGGCCTTCCTAGTCTACAGGCGCCAAAGAGCTAAACATCTACATTTCCCATACTCTCTTGCAGCCAGTTGTGGATATGACTTAGATGTACACTTACTCCAAAGACAGAGGGAGGCAGAGGTATTGCTGCTGCTGCCCTAGGTGAACTTAGTTTGTTTGCTTGGGTCCCCTACACACCGCCGGCCCCCAAGGAACTCTGACCACTACACCTTGCCAATGAGAGGCTGAATCAAAATGTCTGGGTTAGGTATTACCGATGGTTGTCCTCGCTGGTTACTATTGCCTTGGTTTTAGACAATTATTTACAAAAGCACTGATGTGTTACTCTTGATTCCTGAATTCCAAGCTATTGTTTGTCTACTGTATCCTGGTAAATGGTAAGCAATTAGAAACCCACGGTTATGGGTTTTATTATGTTTAATAAAATGTTGAATCTGTTACCTATTAAATTCCGTTCAGAAAAATGTCAAGACTAATTATCCTACCAGAGCCTGGGCTTAAGATTGCTTTGTCATTAATGTGCCTTTGCCCCTGGGTGTCTTAGAAACCTCCAGATGATGTATAATGTAAAATCTGTACCAATAACCATTATAACAAAATATTATATTTATTTATGTTTGGGTACTGGGGTTAGAACCCAGGGATGCTTTATCACTGAGCTACATCCCTGGTCCCCACAACTTTTTTTTTTTTTTGAGACAGGGTCTCACTGAGTTGCTGAGGCTGGCCTTGAACTTGCAATCCCTCTTCCTCAGCCTCCCAAGTTGATGGGATAATTGGTATGTGCCATCATACCCAGCATGAAGTATTATATATACATATATCTTCTATGATTTTTGAAAGCATGATCTTTTACGTAGGGAAAGGAAGGTGTTACAAAGAAAAAATGCAAATCCAGAGAAGTATGAAATTTGTTGAATGTTACCAGATTAGATAATAAATAGCAGCATCAGGTCTAAATTGGGTCAGAAAAGCTTATCTTTAGATAACAAGAAAGGCAACTGCCTGATGATACATGTTTCCACCACTAACCAGCCAAGAATAGACTGAGAAAGCTACTGGATCTAGTGCCCTTTTTTTTTTTTTAAAAAAATTCAATTGAAAACGATTCACTGAATAGTTCAAAAAAAGCAGGAGCAACTTTAGATGTATCAGCTTCTTTGCAAAGGCCTATGGCATTCATGGGCTAGGAGTCATGAGGCCAAGGGAGAAACAGGATTCAAGCTGAAGTGAGTTCTTACAACATCTGTTAGTGCTGAGGCAAGCTTGGGTTACGGCTTTATTCCATAAAACAAGGATGTGAAAGCAGCAGTAAGGAAAAGACATTAGGATGTGCTGAGGCTGTGGAGGAGGAAGATGCCGAGGGTGGCTTACGGGAAGCAGAGCAGACTACCTGCTGGGCTTAGTACCCCACTTAACACTTCTTTTTTTTTTTTTTTAATTTGTTCTCGCTATTAATTTCTATTGTGAAAAAGAGTCCTTCAAAAGAATGGCTGTGGGTTTGAAACAGAACAGCAATGAATCACTCTTTTCCACCAGATATCTCTTCAGCACTATGGCTAAGACTTTCCTGGACTTCGTTTGAGCTTTTCTGGTACATGAGGAGGTTTCCTTTTGCTGTGGAAGGATTTACATGCAGCCAAATGTTTCATGGCCCTATCTGTAATGTGCTTTAAAGCCTTTTCTGAAAGTGAAATTTATTTAAAGGAAAAGCTGTTTCCTACTAGTTGGAACAGCAGCTAGCCTCTGACTCATGCTGCAGTTCCCAGGAGCTTTCACAGTAGGACTGGCCATGGAGCAAGCCTAGAGACATTATTAACCTTCAGAATATTGATAGTAGGAACTGAAGCCTGTTGAGGGTGTTGCAGATTTTCCTCTTAGGAGATAATGGTGGCTGGGAGTGGGGGGGGGGGTAAGGCTCCTTGTCCCAGGGACTGGCCTCAGAAACCTCTGCCTAGGCTGTGTATGGAATCAGGTCTGAAAAGGAGCCATGGTCACATCCTTACATCATGGGAATTGGATGGGCTTTGCATGCAGACAGACCTGAGTTTTAGTCACTTTACCAGCTATTCGGTACTAGGCAATGTATTTAGTTTTCTTCTCAACCTGGGTTTCCTTGTTAGTAAAATAAAGATGATACCATTGAAGAACTGTTGTGAACACTAGGGGAAAATGGTTTTAAGGTACAAATGGCAGGTATTCAACAAAGGGCAAATGGCCACTTCAATATGCTCATGGTTATTTGCTGGTTATTTTACTTAACTTTTGCTATCTGACTTCCTCTTCAGGAGCTCTGTGTTAGTCAGCTTTTTGTTACTATAATAAATTCCTGAGATAATTGACTTATAAATAAAAAAGGTTTACTTTGGCTCATAGTTTAGAGGTTTCAGTCTTATTGCTTTGGGCCTGTAGTGGAGAGCACTGGATGGAGCAAAACTACTCAACTCATGGCCCAGAAACAAAAGAGAAAGCAAGGAAGGGAGGGAATGATGGAGGTTCTACTACACTCTTCAAGGGCATACTCCCAATAACCTGAAGATCTCCAACTAGGCCTCATCTATTAATGGCTCCATCACCTCCCAATATTACCACACTGGGGTTCAAGCCTTTACAACATGGAGCTTGGGGGAGGGCTCACTTAAGATTTAAACTATAGTGGGCCCTTCTTACTCAAATCCATTCTAACTTATTTCTCCATTGCTATTATAAGGATGAGGTTTATTACTTGCAGTGTTTCTGTTTTGTATTTCAAAATTCCATATTTTAAAGAAATCCTGATACTGTCTTTGCAAAAAAGGCAGCCAGTAACATTAATGTCTATATTTCACAAGTGGAAATAATGAGGCTGAGGAGAAGAAGAAAAAAAAACAGAGGTGGAGAAAGACTAGTACAGGAATCCTAATCTGGGGCTTATGGACATTAAATCTCTGAAAAAAAATGCCAAAAAAAATTGGTGCATTTTGATTGTGAGGTCTATAATATCCATCAGAGTCTTACAAGGATCTGGGATCTCCCCAAAAGGATAAGAAACACTGTGGTTAAAGACCTCCTAGAGACCTATTTGGAAGTGGTTCATGGTTTCTACCTCACACAAGCAGCATGATAGGGCAGGAAGTTGGTGTACCATTTTGGTCAGAGTCTGTAGGACTGTCTTAGAAGTGTAGATCCACAGTCCCCAGCTAAGACCTACAGAATCTCAGTGTCAACAACTGGAGCTGGAGAATCTGGCATGTGAACAAGTTCTCCAGGTGATTTTTATAGCTGCTCAAGTTCAACAATCCACTGGTGTGGTAGTAAAACCTGATTTTGGAGTCAGATCACCCGGAATGGACCCACCACTGGCAGCTGTGGGAACCTGGGACCAGGACTTCAGTTTCTCAACTGCAAAGTGGGAAACCTTAATCATGTTTCTCCCATGAAACCATTATGAACATTAAATATGATGGTGTCTACACAGTGTTTAACTACGGGCTTACTATGATTAAAAACTCAAATGTTAGCTGAACTGATGATCATTATTATGAGCATTATTATTACCAGTACCATTATTAGGAGACAGAAGCAAGTTGAAGGCTCTAACTCTGCAGGAAATTGCTGGATAATTAAATCAATCGAGCATTTCCTTCAACTGTTTTTGAAAGTCATCTGGTTCACCTGCAGTATTGTCAGTGTCAATCCTAAATTGTGCAGGCTGATGACATCAACAGATCAGTACCATGAGAGTTGATGGGAAATTTCATTTCCTTTTTTTCTCTTTAGTTTCCAGTTTTCCTACCATGAGCATGTATGGTTTTTTAAAAAATCTTTGTTTTTAATGTATGATTTATTGAAAATTTATTCAGTTTATTATCTGTGGATTGTGGTAAATTAACTGATCAGGGTTTTTATCCACTGTATTATATTACTTAAAAAATTAGATTATATCAGAGTCTCCTTCTGGGTTTCCAAAGCAACTGAGAAAGTCTTACAAAATGTGTAAGATATATGTGAGAACACACCTTCAGAGGGTGGACTGTACTTTCCAGCTATGTTAGGCTTGTTTTTTAAAACATGAAGTTAAAGAAGAACATTGTTTAAGTAATTTCACATGCCCATGCATAGATACATGGCATATGTACAAATATGTTTAACTGTAAGAATGACGAACTATGGATTGAAAAAAAATCACATAGTTTGAATCAAGACGAAGAGCCAGGTCAAATGAAAAGCAAAGTATGAATAATGCAACAAAGAATTAATGCAATAATGCAGAATCAAACCTTGGGATTAGTACTGGCTGCTAAATTGTTTAATGTGTTGTCAATGGGAAGGAGTGGCAAGTCCTCTGGTGATAATAATAAACTACTTTGGAAAGAAAGACATGCAGTAAAGGGTAGCAAAACTCAAGAATGTAAACTAAGGAGGAACAGCATGAAAATCAGATGCACAGCAACTTCACAAGTCCCAGAAGGAATAAAGAAACACAACTGTGAGTTTGAATTAAACGTTTGTGATAATCAATGAGGAAAAATAAAGGTAGCGAATTGGTAACAGGGAAGAACACATAGTTAAAGGCTTTCTCTTTTTCTCTTTTCTCTTCTCTGGAAAAGTCCTTCCCCAACCCCCGCCAGGTCCTTGTCAGCTATGGCTCTTGGCTTTATACTCTTAACCAGATCTGCTGCTGTTTTAACTTGCACCATGAGGTGTGTGTGGTGTCCAGACATTGACATGGCCCCATTCCATCCCTGGGACAACTCAGCAATGCGACTGGGAAGAAATCTGAAGGGCGAAAGGGAAGGGTGCCGGTGGCTTGGGGTATGAGGTGGTGAGTCAGTGTGGTCTAGCTGCACAAATGGATGGAGCCACTGTCTCCTCCAATCACTTCCCAGGCAACACAAGGAATTTAAACCATTATAGGGGTTTTAAATGAGAAAAAAAATACTTGTGCTGGACCTGTGACCAAGCCATGTCGGTTCATAGTCAGCTAAGAAGAAATGGCCTCATTGAAAAGTTATCTGTGTTCTTCAGATCAAACATCAGGCACTGGAATGTCCTCTATACCTTGGTCTGAGGGAATTTTCTCTGCTCCAAAGTCTTCTAAGACTCCTTCCAATCTCTTATTTGTTTTTCAGCTACAGCCAACTGTAACATGGTGGTTCATTCTCTGCTCCTAACTTCCAGTCCTGTTCTCAGCTCCAGTTCCTGCTCTTTGGGAGTAGGACTGGGCAATGGTTTTGCTGCTGTATTCAGAAAACACCCAAGAAGGAAATTTGAATTTTCAAGTCATCCTCACTCTCTTGTGAGACACCCTAGTGACATCCTAGCCTCTGTTGCTATCTCTGACTCTCTGTCCCATACATACATATTTATGAATTTCGTGTTGAACACTCTGCCTGTCTTTGCTCTCTTGTAATTTTTATAGTCTTCCTCCTGTGATTTACATGTCATTCCCACTTGTCCCTTTCTCTTATAGTGATAATAACTTCCATTATAGGTCTCATTACCATGATCATCTTCTTTACTTGCCTCAATCTTTTTTCAACTATGCTGAAATTTGCCAATAAAACTCCTTCCACCCTGGGGATAATAGTTCCCCTTTCTCAGAATATGAAGAATACAATGAAATACAAAGGGAGAGCCCCTTCCCTTCTGAACCAGGTGCCTCTGGGCATCTTTACCTTTTCTCAGGTCTCTTGCTATGAAGTGGCACGCTCCAGTCTTGTGCACACGGCATAGTTCCTTTGGGCCTAAGATTGGACTTAGCTACTTGGTGCAATTTGTGGCTGCACTGCTAGCTCTTAAATGACTTACAAACTTCATTGAAAAACAATTTTGAAGTCTGGTAAGGAATATCTCCAGGCATGAATTTAATTTCCTGCCAGAGCATTCTTTCTCGTCAAAGTCAACTTGGGAGTCTCCTTGTGACAGGATGAGCTGGGCTGGCACCACGGGAAGGCATGGCCAGGAGCCCGCTGTCTCTCACAAGTCTGGTCCTCAAGCTGGCTTTCCAGGCACAGAAACAGGCATGTGAGTTTTCCTCTGAGCCCAAATAAATCAAATGAGGAAATACGTGGAGGTGTTGGTTTCCAGCCCTTAATTTTTCTGTGGCTTTCCTAATAGGCAAAGCAAAGGACTATTTCAAACTTGAATTTCTACAGCACAGCAGGGTTGCATGAATAAAATAACAGTTAAAAATTGGCAACTTAATTCAAGGGCAATCGATCTAACATCTCAAGGGATTGGTTTGGTGAAGTGGATCCAAAAGTAGGAACGAGGTTCATAGGCTAAGGTTTTGGTTCTCTTCCAGGGTTGCTATTAATGTGCTCTGTATCTGGGTCCATGCCTCAGTCCTATTTTTCTGGCTTTGTTGAAGATACCACGACATCAACCAAGCTGCTGTAAGAATTTATTAACTCATGTGAGGTGATTTATAACCTTTAGATTAGTAAGTAGCAGCATATGGTCATGTCTTATTGTTGTTTGCCAGCCCTCCTTGACATAATGCATACTTGTCTATCAGCTCTTAATAGTTATTAACAAAATGAAATTCTATTTATTCCCTGTGTATAACTTGCTGACAATATCTGCACTGCCTACTGCTATTTTAGCCCATATATTTTCTTTGAAGTACTTTTCCCATTTAATTATTGACATGAGGTATTTCCAATTTGATCTTATCTATGGTTTTTCCTTTTCTGTTTTCCAAGAGTTCTCTTTCTAAAGTGTTTTTTTCTGTCTTTATCATCATAGAATTTTATTTTAGTTTTGGGATTTATTGAACCTCTTCTCCAATATTTCATTAGGATTTCACCCATGGTTTCTCAGAATTCCTAATTCCTTCACACGGTTGAGCCATTTTTATACTTCTTTAAACTTTTAAACCTTTGATGAAATAAATTTGTGCGCCAAAACACATAAAAATTCTTTGACTTGAATAAAAAAGAACTTTTCAGAAATGAATACAATTCTTATAAACATGTTTATATACCATATTAAGTTCAAAATAGATTGTATGTTTAACATTACACACTTTAGAAATCCTAAGTTTAATTTTTAAAAGCTTGAGTAAATACACACTCAGAAATGCCTGCAATTCTTATAAACAGTTCTTATCTACCTGTCAACTGTCAGTGTCAACATTTACAAGTTAACAGATGACATGCTTTAACACAATTACTAAATCCTTGTCTGTTTATTTCTGAACCGATCATGTGAAAGTCATGTCCAACTGAACCTTACAAAAACATACACATTTAACATAGAGAGTAGAGGTTTTCAACAACGGATCTGTCTAGAAATTTTAGGGGCTTTATCCATGTGCAGCTAGGCCAGTTTCCTATGCTTTAGACATGGTGGTATTAGATAAAGCATTTGGTTGCCAAAGTATTTTTACAAACATTGCCTATAAGTCACCAAAGGAAAAAAATAATAAGAAATGCCAATATTAAAAAAGCCTGGCGTGGTGTGGCCATTTACCAAGTGACAGCTGCTGTTGTACCCTATCCCCTGTTAGGATGGAGCAATGGTAGCATTATTTAACATCATCTCAGGAGGCTACAGATTCCTCCCATATACCAACCATCAGGGTCAAGTGCTTTTTGTTGTTCTCTTCCTTGTATCTCTGCCACATATTTCTGCTGTGGGTATATCTGATTCTGGTTAATTAAACATATCAATGGACCCAGCTAATGGCTGCCCTCTATTCTCACCTTTGCAATGTGATTTTGTTGTCCCTCTAATCTAGACTCTGTTTTCCCAGTTCTTGAATCTGGCTGGCCTGTGACTTGCTTTGTCTAATGAAATGGAGTGGACGGGACCAGTTCTAAGCCTGGGCCTTAAGGGGCATTAGGGACATCTATTTTGGATGTCCTTTTGGAATCTGATCTCCATTGTAAGAATGAGCCTGAGTTAGCCTGCTGGAGAACATACAGAACAGGGGATGAGGCATCTCAGCTGAGGCCAACCTACATTGGCCAGTCCCTAGCTGTCCTATCAGCTTGCCATAGGCATATATGAGTAAGAGTAGCCAAGATCAGCTGAGCCCAGTCAAGACCAGAAGAATAATTGCCCACCTGACTTGGGAGCTAGATAAATGCTTCTTATTTTCTGCCACTGCGTTTTGTGGCTGTTTATTACACAACACTCTTGTGGTAATAAATAGCTGATATGCTGACATATTATTTCAGTGTAAAAATAGGCTTAGTGTTTATTTTGGTTATAAAAGTAAACATGGTTAATACAAAAAATTTAAACAATACAAGAAAATACATAGGAGAAAATAAAAATCACTCTATATTTCACCACACAGAGAGTGCCACCTAAATGAAAATTTTGCTGAATGTGGTTGAAGTCATTTCCTTGTGCACACATAGATTGCACATATACAATTTTTACATAGATTAAATCATATTATACATTGCCTCTCTACATTCTTCCTTTTTAATCATGGGTCAAGAATATTTCTTCATGTTAATAAAAATTAATGTTTCATCAATTTTAATGACTATTCCATTATACAGACACATTAAAATTTGTCATTTCTTTATTGATACAGGTTGTGTTTTACTTTAAAAATTTATAAATAATGCTTCTGCAAACATTCTTTTGACTGCACCTTTCTAATTATTTCCTTAGGATAAATTTCTAGAAATTGGCAGAGTAGGCTGGAGGTTAAATATATTTAAACTTTTTATGATGCTAACCTGCTTTCGGAAAGGCTACTCATTATTTTATGAACTGGTGCTGGTGGAGGCAGGAATTTTATTGCACGTGACAGGGTGAAGAGAAAAATCTGTGGTTATGGACAAAAGAAAGGGGAATGGGTGAAACTATGAGTGAAACTATGAGAAAGTCAACATGCTGATCTTTCTAAGAGAAAATAAAATGGAGTAGGATTGGGAAAGTGAAAATTCAGAGACATTTCTGAGGAAGGTGGAATGGGGGTCAGGGAGACGTGAACCACTATCATAACAATCACCAGAATGACAACTTGAGCAATTAACAAGTTGCCTTATTAACCTTGCCATAGTGCATTCTGTCCTATAGAGTGTCACATAAACTTAATACAGCTGTCATTCCCACAGGTTAGTGTTATGGTTTGGATGTGAGGTGTCCCTAAAACTCACGTGTGAGACAATGCGAGAAGGTTCAGAGAACGGATTGGGTTGTGAGAGTCTTAACCCAATCAGTGAATGAATCCCTTGATGGGATTAACTGAGTGGTCACTGAAAGCAGGTGGGGTGTTACTGGAGGAGGTGGGGCCTTGGGGGCATGGCTTTGGGGTATAGATATATTTTGTATGGCAAGTGGAGCCTCTCTCTGCTTTCTGATCACCATGTGAGCTGCTTCCCTCTGCCACACTCTTCCACCATAATGTTCAGCCTCACCTTATGCTCCAAGAAATGGACCTGGCTGTCTATGGACTGAGACCTCTGAAAACTTAAGTCTCCAAATAAACTTTTCCTCCTCTACAGTTGTTCTGGTTGGGTCATTTAGTCATAGCAATGAAAAAGCTGACTAAAACAGTAGCTGGGGTTGTGGCTCAATGGTAGAGCACTTGCCTAGCATATGTGAGGCACTGAGTTTGATTCTCAGCACTGCATATAAATAATTAATTAAATACAGGTCCATTAACAACTAAAACATATTAAAAAAAAACAGTTGGTAATTTTATTGAGGAAGCAGTGAATAGAGGGCAGCTTTAATTGGGAGGATATCAGTTGAAGATGTTTTCATTTCATGATGGGTAAAAGGCGTCTTTATACCAGGTTGCCATGAGAAGAGACTCCATTATCTGGTGGGCTGGGGAAGTGAAGACACCTGTACTTCAGGAGAGTGAGGCATGGAGGGCACCTGGTTCTAGGGTTTGGTAAAGAAAAAGCTGAAAAGGAAGGCTTAGGCAGCAGGAAGTTCCTTGTGAACATTTGGCTCCAGATCAGGCAGGAAGCCAGAAAAGACTGCCTGACCTTGGGGGACTGCCTGGAGAAATGTGGCTGATACAATTGATCTTCAAGAGACTCTTAAGGAGTATCCAAATGACAGGACAGTTTCAGCAGAGCAGTGTGAGGTAGATCCACAGAAGGACCAGACTTTGTGGTCAGACAAGAAATATGTGCCTTGAATGGTTCTGTGATCTTGTTCTTGCTGTTCCTTCCATATTCTGTTAAAGAAATAACTTTATCCTATCATTCTGTGTGTTTCTCCCCATCAAACTGCAACTTATTTGAAGGAGTAGATTATGTCTTCGGTTTTTCAATGCCTTGTGCCTGGTACTCAAAAGGTACTTTGTCAATTTTTATTAAACAAAAAGAAGGTGCATTTCAGTTAAAAAAAATGATGATACCAGTACAGGATGTGGGAGACTGAAATGACAGCCTTCTATCAGAAAAAGGCCTTAGGTGCTGAGGGGCAGACACGCAGATGTGAAGATATGGTGGGAGGGTGTAGTTGGGCAGTAAAAAATTACAAGCAAAATGTTTGCAAATTGAATTCTATGACATATTTAAAAACTATATCCTAAGTGTGACTTTTCCCTAAAAATGTAGGGATGACTTGGTGTCAAAAATCTCATCAGGCTGGGCACAGTGGTGCATGCCTGTAATCTCTAGCAGTTCAGGAGGCTGAGGCAGGAGGATCTCAAGTTCAAAGCCAGCCTCAGCAACTTAGTGAGGCCCTAAGCAACTCAGCAAGACCCTGTCTCTAAATAAAAATATAGAAAAGGGCTGAGTATGTGGCTCAGTGGTTGAGCACCCCAGGCTTCAATCCTCAGTACCAAAAAGAAACAAAACACAGAACCAACAAACAAAAAATCTTCAATGCTATCAATGTAATTCAAAATATTAATAAAGAAGAAAATAATCTATCTCATTGGATGTAGGAATAGGAATAGATAAAATAGGAAAAGGGCTAAAATTCCACGTACTTATGATTTCAAAAAAGGTCATAGAAAATATATTAGTTTCTTATGTCTACTCTAACAAGCTACCACACATTTAGTGGGCTAAAACAACAATTTATTCTCTTATGGGGCTGGAGAAGAGAAATCCAAAAGTAGTTTTAAGGGCAGTGGTGGACATCTGTAATCCCAGCACTTTGGGAGGCTGAGACAGGAGAATTGCGAGTTCAAAGCCAGCCTCAGCAATGGCAAGGTGCTAAGCAACTCAGTGAGACCCTGTCTCTAAATAAAACACAAAATAGGGCTGAGGATGTGGCTCAGTGGTCGAGTGCCCCTGAGTTCAATCCCCGGTACCACACACACACACACACACACATAAAATCATGATGTTGGCACACTGGTTCTTCTAGAGGTGGGAGGGGAGAGTTCATATCCCTGCTTGTACTGTTGGCTGTGGCCCCTTCCTCATGTCACATCACCTTTTCTCTCCCAGCTTCCATAATCAGGTTGATTTTCTCTTTTTCTTCTGTAGTCATATCTCCCTCTGCCTGTCTAGGTTTTGATCACTTCTGTAAAATCTCTTTTGCTTTACAAGATGATATTCACAAGTTCTATGATTAGGCTCTGGGTATCATTGGAGATCCATTATTCAGCTATTCATAGAAAGAATAAGCCTGTAAGTTGAATAGCTACCTTGCACATACAGCACTGAAAGGGTGAGCTGGACTTTCATTTGTGGCACATGAGTAAAGGAGGAAGGGCAAAGATATCCATTGCAGCATTGTTTATATTAAGGAAAAAAGCCCCATAGTGTTGTTATTATAAAGGGAGAGTGGAGCACAATGTGCTAGTGAGATTATAGCCGTTGGAGCTAGAGAGACTTAGATCTGATTCCTGATGCTTTTGCTTCCTAGCTAAATCATTTTAGGCAGGTTAATTCATCTCTTTGATTCATCTTCCTCATTTGGAAATGTGGATGGTAACAATAGCCATCATAAGTAAATCCATGTAAAATGCTTAGCACAGTGTTTACTATATGATATGCTCCAAAACATACATGAAAATAAAGATGATGATGAAAATACAGTTGAAGAACTGATCTAGTTTGTAGTGGAGCATACAATTAATGCTTAGGGAATGGAAATCTTCTTATACTGTGTTGTTCTATAGGTTGATCCAGGACCTGGATGGATATGAGAGATGGACAATTGGAGCTCTCCAGCGATAGAGCAGGCAGCCATGCCAGAATAGGAAAACCCCCTATCCCTGGAACTTTTCAGACGTCCTGGAAGTCCATCTGGTAGAGGTGTTGCTCATGAGACTCCTGTTCTAGGAGGACTTGGAAGAAATAAATTCTGATGTGTCTTCCAGATTTAATAACATCATTACCTTTTATTTATTTAAAATATTTAATTAGCTCTTTCTTTCGAACTGTTGGTTTTGTAACAAGTCAAACCACAAGGCAACCAAATGATGGGGTGGGGTCCTTGGGAGAGGCCTACCTACCCCATTCCTCCTGATCACATCTGTCTGGGGTAACCACTGTTGACAGCTTGGTTTGTGCACTTCTGGGCTTTTCTTTACACTCATCCAACTTAGGCAAACCACATGCATACCACTGGCCTTCCCTCTCTCAGTGTTTTCTAGTTTTATATGAGCATAAGATCATATAATGTATACTATTGACAATTTTCACTTAATATATCATGGAAATAAATGATTTTAAACTTCATATAGAATGATAAGCATGCTTGAAATTTGAAGACAGTTTTCAAAATTGCCTCATCAGGTATGAAAACTAATAAAGCTGCTTAATCAAAATAGTGGATGTCAGCACAAAAATTAGATCATAATAGAGTCCAGGAGTAATTCCAAGTTCATATAGGAATTTGGCATTTTAATTGGTAAGAAAATGATTCCCTTCCTTCCCATCTATGTAGATGTTTGCTGCATACTGTATACGAAGACTATTATAGAAAAATAAAAACAAATTTAAGGAATTAATATAAGATACTAAAAATACTAGAAGGTAACCTACGATGCTCTCTGTATAACCCTCAGTGAACTTCTAAATAAGAAACCTGGAAGCCAAAAAGACCTTTGAATTTGACTGTAAAGAAAAAAGAAGAAAAGAAAAATGACTTTGTCTCAGAAAAAGATGCAGTAAACAAAGTTGAAAACAAGTTCCGTAGGGAGATGATATTGGTAATGTATATAGCAAACAGTTAAGGGATTAATGGCTGATACTCTAAAAAGAAAACCCTACACACTAATAAGGAAAAATTAACCTAGCTTTAAATTGGGACTAAGAGTATCAACAGGTAATAAAAGAGGAAATCAGATGGGCAATACCCACATGAAAAGATGTTGTGAGGAAAATGCAAATTAAGGCTGCAACAAACTGTGACTTTTATGCATTTTATTGACAAAAAAAGTGAAGGATTTATCACATCCAGAAAGAATGTGGGGAAAATAGCTCTCATAAATTGCTCTTGGGAATGTGAAATGCTCCCTTTTGGGAAAGTCATCTGGCAGGTTAAAATAAAAATTAATCATGCTCTCTGATCCATTAGTACTATCTTTTAGGATCTCTGAGAAATGAACTTATCGGCATGTAAAAGTATGTGTTCAAAGACACTATGAACTTGTTTGAAATGGCAAAAAGCAGGAAAAATCAATGTTTATAATTTGGAAATATGTTCAATAAATAATAACATTCATACTGTAGAATATTATGGAGCTACTTTTTAAAAAGATTGATTGGGTGAGACAATCAATTTAATTGGTTAAAGAGACTTTTTTTCTTTTAAATTTTTCAGTTGTAGATGAACACAATACTTTTATTTATTTATTTTATATGGTGCTGAGGATCGAACCCAGTGCCTCACACATGTGAGGCAAGCACTCTACCGCTGAGCCACAACCCCAGCCCTAAAGAGACATTTTTAAATTATAAAAGTAGCACATAGTCAATGTAGAAAATTCAGAAAATAAGTGTTAAAAAACCTTTGAATTTTTGTTATTCAGAGTTAGTCCCTGTTATATATTTGGTATGTGTGTATACATATATATAATATGTGTTTATATGGTTATATTTATGCATACTTATACTAGAATTTTTAACTTAGCATTAAATGGTGTGCCTTCTTTCCAAGGAAGATGTATTAAAATACTAACTTAAATAGCTGAATTAATAGTCTACACTGAGACTGTAGCCTAATTTGTTTTGCCACTGAAAATGGGGATTATTTACCATTTTCAGTGTTTAGAATAATGTAATGGGTCACTCATACATCGCTAACAGGAATGTAAAATGGTACAGCTACTCTGGAAAACAGTTTGGCAGCCTCTTAAAAAATGAAATATGAACTACCATCCAACCCAGCAATTGAACTCTTGGGCATTCTTCCTTCCCATAGACATAAAAACTTATGTTCATTGCAGCTTTATTCATAATAGCCCCAAACTGGAAACAACCTAGATGTCCTTCAAGGGGCAAAGGTTACACAATTCATGGTACATGGATGCCTTGGAGAGTCACTCAGGCATAAAAAGGAAGAAGCTGTGGGTTCACCCAACAGGTTGGCTGAATCTCTAGGCATTGGTTTAGTATATAGAGCCAACCTCAATAGTTGTATACTGTGTAATTCCATTTATAAAACATTCTTGAAGTAACAACATTATAGACACAGAGAACCTGTCAGTGATTGCCAAGAATTGGGGCGGTGGGGGTGGGGCAAGGGGTAAGGGAGAGGCAGGAAGGAAGTAGTTGTGGCTATACAAGGCATCATTAGGGAGTCTTGTGGTGATGGAAAGATTTAGCATCTTGACCATATCAATGTTAATATGCTGGTTGAGATATTGGACAATAGTTTTGTAAGATTGCCATCAGGGGAAATGTGGGAAAGGGCCTACAGGATTGCTCTGTATTTATTTAATATAACTGCATGTACATCAGCCATAATCTACAAATAAAAGTTTAAAATTAAAATCATTAATGCAATGTGCATTCCTATATATGAATATGTTTCCCTAGCTGCATTCCTAGAGGTGAGATTTCTTCTGCAAATTGTATTAACACTTTTAAGATTTTTGAGACATGTTGCCATAGTGCTTTATAGAAAGGCAGTTTGTGAGAGCCTGTATGTTCAGATAACGTAGGTAGTAGCTACAGCTTTTCTGTAATAAAAGCCAACATTTTCCAGTTCTTGCCTTTTGTGTAAGAATTTTGTCTTTCACTTAAACTTCCCAGAAGAGCTTGTTGCTGCTCTCACTGCTCCTATGAGGAAATTGACTCAAGGAGCTTGAGTAAACTCCTTGTTGTTCCATGCTGGTAAGGCATACTGTGTTTGTTTAATGCCAAAGTCAGTGTGCTAAACACTGTGATATCTTATGCTCTTATTTATAAGACTTGTCTTTTAGTTGCTAAGCATACAACCTAGGGATTAAGGGGATAGTCTTTAGAGACAGGGAAGAGAACCATTGTCTGAATAAACACTGGGATCTTAGAAGACTGAGGGTCTTGGTTTGACTTGTGGAGGGATTATTGATCCAGAGCAGACTTTTCCTTGGTCTCAGTCTCCTTAGAGTTCTGTAGAACTAAATGATGAGCTCAAGTCTTCATACTGATCTCCTCCTAGCCTCTCACCAAGAGTTTTTCTGCTTGCTTTTAAAGCATAGAGGTATGAATGGATGAATGGATAAAGAAAATGTGATATACACACACACACACACACACAATGGAGTTTTATTCAGCCATAAGAAAAATGAAAGTATGGCATTTGTGGGAAAATGAATGGAAAGAGAGATCATGTTAAGCAAAATAAGTTAAACTCAGAAGGTCAAGGATATGTTTTCTCTCACACGCAGAAGCTAGAGAGGAAAAAGAAAAACAAAGATGGAGTGGATCTCCTAAAATATTAAAGGGCGATCAGTAGAGGAACGGGACCAAGAAGTTGAGGAGAGGGAGGGGAAAATGCTTGGGAGTGATATTGGCCAAATTATATTGTTATACTGTGTGCATGTACAAATATGTAACAACCAATCCCATCAATACATACAGTTATAATGCACCAATAAAGATGTGAGGGAGCAGGGCATGGTGGCGCACGCCTGTAATTCCAACACTTTGGGAAGCTGAGACAGGAGAATCGCAAGTTCAGAGCCAGCCTCAGCAATGGTGAGGTGCTAAGCAACTCAGTGAGACCCTGCCTCTACATAAAACACAAAATAGGCGTGGTGGAATATGATGGCCATCATAGCCCTAGCTTTATGTATGACTGTATATATGTTGTGATTCTATATCACTTACAACCAGAGATAAATGAAATGTTATCCTCCATCTGTGCACAATGAATCAAATTGCACTCTGATATCATGTAAACCTAAATAGAACAAATAATAAATTAAATATGGAAAAAAAAGATTAGATAGTAAACGTGAAAAAAAAAACCCAAAAAACAAAAAAAACCCACAAAATAGGGCTGGGGATGTGGCTCAGTGGTTGAGTGCCCCTGAGTTCAATCCCCAGTACCCAAAAAAAAGATGTAGGGGGGAAAAAAGCATAGAGGTGTGACAGTTCTCTATGGCTGGAAAATTTCTGGTAGTGGAAGACCTAGTCCTAAATTTTAAATGTTGTATCTATACCACATGTCGTTACATTCTTAACTCATTTATTGGCTGAGTTGAATGTCCAAATAGGGAAAACACATGATACACAGTACTGTGTATATGCTCCATTTATGTGAGGCCGCTCATCATTACTCTCATAAATATGCCAAAACTCTTGTCCTTCAGTTCTTCCAAGTAGGAGTTAATCATCTTTATTAAGTGGTTCCCAGTGAGTCTTGTTTTAACAAAGCTTCTTTTTATATGCTTTTCAGATTTAACTTTATGTACTGTGTTGAGTCCTCCAGGAAAATGACATTTTCATGGTGGTCCTTCATTTATGTAGGACCGTATTTCACTCGCAACTACTTTATTTGATCTAGTTGCATAATTTCTTAAAAATATGGCTGATAACGTTTAAGTTAGAAGTTGACAATTTTTCTAGCCCAGATAAATGTAGACAGCAACTTGTTCTGCTTGTCTGTAGGAACTGGAATTTTATATGATTTTTTTCATTGTCTTTAATTCAGTTTAAATGAATCCTCTAGTGATCTATTAAATTGGCTTGAAAATTCTGAATTGTGTGGGAGAAGGGGAAGAAGGGGGAGTGCTGGGGAGGGATATTGGCCAAATTATATTTGTTACATTGTCTGCATGTATGACTATGTAACAATAAATCTCATCACTATGCACCAATAAAACATGGGGAGAAAAAAATCTGAATCATTGTTATAATTGTGGCTAGAGATTTTAAGAACATTGATTAATTTGCATAGAATGCCAATCATTTATTTGTTCTCTCGTTTTAATTTTGTTACACCTATGCGTGTTATTTCCCATTTCTCCAATTACTCCAAAGTGATGTCTTCCTTTTCCTAAAATGTACTTAGCTTTCCAATTCCTCAGTCTGTGAAAATTTGCACCCTGCCTTATTTCCTTTTGGTCAATCTTTTGTGAAACATTTTTTCATCTTGGGAGGGTGATTCTGAATGATAAAGATTAAGACAGGAATGATTTATGAAACAGAATGATAATATATCCCATAATTTTCCAAATCCCTGTAACTTCTATCGCTGCCTGCCGCACTCCCTGTCCCCAACCCTTTCTGGACTACCAATGAATATTGAACATACATCTTCATGGAGCTGTCCAGATCTGGAAGCACTCCATGTCTTCCTCAGGGCCAATGTTAAGAAGGATTGTAAATTACCAAGAAAGCAAAAATAAAAATTCAGATGTAATGAACATGTTATGACAGAAGTGATTGAATTCTTGGATGTGAAAAGTAATTGGATCTAATTGTGAACCCCAATTGTTTATAGCAGGAACAGGTGTAGAATTTATGAGTTTGGATGTTCTACTCCTCACCGAATAGAAGTAGTTTTAGTGCCACGTGATCATGTGCGTAGCGTGTCCCTTCAAGTCATGCTTCTGATGGGTCAAAGCAGATGAAACTAATACTGTTACAGTGATGGAAGGGTCTTCCACTCAAAGGGGGTCTGGAGTGAGAGTGTCCACATGATGGTTCTCAGTATCCTTTGCCATTTGGGTGTGTAATGTGTCTGTTTCATTTCAATGATGGCTAACAGTGGCAAGAGCAAGGGATGGGTGTGATGAAGCACAATGGGAACCTTAGAAAAATGCTGGGGCACGATCTCTTCAAATGCCTCCCAGGAGATTATGGGGGCCACCTTTCCTCTCAGTACCACCTGTCCCCTGCAGTTGAGAAGAACTCACACGAGACTAACAAGAGATATAAAGAAACACTACATTATACTCCATGCCAAGAAAATGGAAATTTCCAAATAAATGGGTCTCAAAGCTTGTACAGTTGCTCATTATCAAGATTGACTCTAAAAGAAAGAAACATTAAATGGACAAATACATTAATGAAAAGTTTTTAATGTCAAAGATTTATATCCATAAAAGACTTTAGAACAATATAGTTATATGGTAAATTCTCTTAAATTTTCAAGGAACAAATAATTCCTATGATATAAATAAGCTATTCTAGATAATCTTGTATGATCCCAATTTTTTAAACAAATGCACATGCATGCTATCATTTGTGGATATAAAAACATTGGAAACAAATATCTTAAAATAGTAAAGACATTTGCATCTGGTTGCTGGGATTTGGGGTTTTGTATGTTTCTTCATAACTTTCCAAATTTTCTATATTAACCATGAAATACTCTTATACATTTATTTTCATAAATTTATAATACAAAATCTATATATTTTCTTGAAGGAAAGAAAGTAGTCATGAATAGAATGAGTGACAGATCACTGCAGCACAGTGTGCCAATTCTGTGACAAATGTCTGACTAGCATTGGAGAGGTCTCCAAGGAGTACCTGTTGTCACTGTTGTTAATAGGACTTGAGGCTTCCCCCAAAGCCTGTGGCCCTCCACCCTGGCTGCACATTAGAATCATCTGGGAGACTTTAATAAGGATCTCTGAGCACTGATATGTACGTTTAAGGCTCCCCAGGTGATCCTATCATGCAGCCAGGTTCAAAACCATTGTCAGAGGCTCACTAAGTATGTGTGAGAGAGTTCTGACATTTTGGCTCATTTTAGCAGCTAAGGAAGTAGAAGCTGGAGGTCCCTTTGGCAGGATAAGCTGAGGCAAGTGAAAGCCCATCCCACCCTCAGTCTGTTTTTTGGTCCTTTGAGTGTAGGGCAGAGCCTGCAAGTCACTGTTATGTCAGCCAGGTGTCCAGTCTGAATCTCCTTCCTTTGCTGAGGTGCAATTTGGGATAATAGCTCTCCAGGGAGAATCACTCAGTATGAAGCTGTTGTGTACATGAGCTCTTCTGTTCAAACCTCAGGGAACAAGAACTTTAGTTTGGTTTCTAGTGATGTACAATCTCAAGAATTTCCATTACACCTGGCCTGGATGTCAATTCTATTTCTTATCACTCAATAAAACAATTTATTAGGAAAATAAGGTTTAAAAGTGCCAGACTGACATATGATATGGCCCTTACAAATCATAAATGTCCTAAATTTTTTTGGACAGCAGAAGTAACTCAGCCTTGTCTGTTCTTGGGGCTCCTGACTGGGAACTATGTCCTGAGGCTTGTGTTGGGTTGGAGAATGAGATTGTGCAGATGGTCAGAAGCCAAGTGGGAAGGGTCTAGATGGAGGCTTCTGGCTCTGGTCTGAAGCCCCGCTATGGGCATAGGGCTTGTCAACAGTAGGTCAACTTAGTGATATCACTAATAGGAAGCCTAATTTTTTTGGCAGTGGCCAAAGATGAAGGAGCCAGGTGGATTTAAGAAATGGGATACGAAACACTGCCTTATTTTACAGTCCTTGGTTTTTCCATCGAACTTTAAAGGTGGGGATAATAAGGATAAATGATCAGAGAAAGCACGGGGTCAGAAACTTTTCCGCTTTTCCCCCAACGTCCCCTACGTCCTCTCCTGTCCTGTCCATTCCAGGTGATTTATCTTGAAACATCTACAGCTCTCTGGAGCAATAGGAAAACATTTATTGTACCTATCTAACTACAGGAACATGGAAAACTTTCATAAAGCCCAGTCGCTCCTCTTCTTGCCCCCATCCTCCACTGAACCACAAAGAGTTTGGAGATACAAATATTTTCCATCAAGCTTATGAATAACACCACTTGGCAGAAGACCTTGAACAAAGACCCAGACTGCAATGTTTTGTAGTGACTTTACATACAATGTGCCTTAATTACTGGCAAGCCTGTCAAGAGCTTATTCCCACATGTGTCAACACTTTCTTAATACACTGTAATTCATCATGTTCGCATGGCAGAAGCGAGGTACTCTGCATCTTTACATCCATCCTTCTCCAAATGCTGGTCTTGAACTGTGTATCCCACTTGAGCCTCTTCGTCTGGTAAACAAAGAACAGGCTATAGCATGGAAAGGGCGAGGTCCCTGGAGCCCGTCAGAGTCGTCCATCACAGAGCACTTCAGCCTGCGCTCCAGACCACTCTCCATCTGAGAGGCACCGCTTCATTGTCAAGAGGACCTTTGCTTAATAATGGCAGTAAATCCCAAAAGGCTGTCTAATTTTAGACAGAAAGCTTGGCTAAGAGGGAATTCTATCATTTACCCCTTGTGACAATTTTATCCATCGAATTCATTTTCCAGCTAGTTGTGTGATTAAATTAAGACAATAATTTATTTCTTTTTAATAAAAATAAAAGAATGCCTTTGGGTTGGGGAAAAGAGGATGGGAAGGGAAAAGGGGAAATCTAAGTAATAAACATTGCATTTCAATTGGAAGTAGAGTAATTTGAAATGCCACGTTATGCTTTCTGGATCATCTCTTAACCCTTTGGCTTTTCTGAGTGAATTTAGGAATGGGCTCTGAGCCTGATTTTAGATGGTATGGGAAAGAAGTGGTGAATCTGAGCCTTGTCTCAGAGGAAAACTGGCATTGGATCCCAAAGCAACTTTGCTTTTAATAGTTATTCAGATTGCTCATTTCACTTTTGCATTTCAATTTTATAGCTGAGGAGAGAGAAGATAAGGTTATCTACTCAAAGTGTCAGATTGCATGAGATGTGCTTCAAATGATCTCTTGGGTAGTACAAGCATTTTATGAAAGTTCAAAAGGAAGGGAAGCCCAAAGATCTGGAGTTGGAAGCAAAGAAAACTGTCTTCCTCATATGGATGAGGCTTTGAGGAAAGTTCTCCATTTGTTTTGCCAACTGTAAAACCTCTTTTACAGGCATTCTTGGCCCTCAATTGTTGAAATACATGCTTAAGGTTAATGGTGGCCTCTTGGTCAACAAGGGAAAGACCACCTATGATGCATTAATTTGTTCCATTATTTCACATGACATTTTTCAATAATTGGAGCAAATTATATAGGGTAGATCTCTATTAATATCTCTAAAATATTGAGTATATATTTTAACAGGCATAAAATGCATAGTACAATCATGTGAATAGCAGCAAATCCCTTCCCATCATAGCAAGTTTCTCTCTATATGCACGCATTCATCATACAATTAGGATGAGATTAAAGTGCATAAGGAAGCATACATTTTCATCTTCTAGAATCTAATTGATGTGTATATGGTTAAGTGCCAGTAGTAGGGGTACTGCCAGCAAGAACCATGTCAAGAAGGAACATGGGAGTGACTTTAGGTGGTAGTTGCCCCTGGAGTTAGGCTTTTTCGGGTAAGAACTTATTAGAGCAAAAAGAAAGAGAATTCCAGCTGGGCGCTGTGGTGCACACCTGTAATCCAGCAGCTCTGGAGGCTGAGGCAGGAGGATCATGAGTTCAAAGCCAGCCTGAGGATGTGGCTCAGTGCCCCCGAGTTTAATGTCCAGTATGAGAGAGAGAGAAAATTCCAGAGAGAAGAGTAACATATGACATTTCTGAGGGCTCATAATCTCTGACAGAAACTTTCTTGCTTTCTAGTAAGACACAGTGTTAAAATATACAGCCAGTGACTTGATAGGAAGATAAAACTGAACATAGCCCCCTCCTCCCCACTCCCCATCTTGCCATTTTTCTTATGTTCTTTGTGTATTCCTGGAACAAACATCCTGTCAGCCTTCCAGGTTCTTTTTTTTTTTTAAGTTGTCGATGGACCTTTATTTTATTCATATATATGCGGTGCAGAGAATCGAACTCACTACCTCACACATGCTAGGCAAGTGCTCTACCACTGAGCTACAACCCCAGCCCAGCCTTCCAGGTTCTAAAATTCAAAATGCTCTTTGCTTTTTCCTTTCAAAATCCTGTTGAGTTTTTATTATTCAATATCTCTGCAAACCCCCTCTTCTCCTCCCTCCTCACCATCCCCAAGTTCAGATGGATAATAATTTCCCCACTTGACTCAGCCTCCTGTCTCCCTGTCTCCATCTGGTTCATTTGATGCTTAGCTGTAGATAAGGTTTTTTTGTTTTTGTTTTTTTGTTTTTTGAAGCACAATGCTTACACTCTCCTGCTCAAAACCTCCAGTGGCCCTCACTGCTTATAGAAAAAGTGTCTTTGCCTTTCCTGCCTACAAGGACCTCTCCATTTGGCTTCCTGGGACTTTTAACACTATAATTCAGTGAAGCCAAACTTTCCCCATTCTTCCCTCCTTCCTTGATTGTTCTTTCTGTTGGAACCATCATCATTGAATAAATACATTAGAAATTTGTTGAGCATAAAATGCTCATTTACTGGAGGTTTTTATGAGTTGGTTAATAAAATAATACCAGCATTAGACATTCATTATCCGTAGAAGAATTACTATTCATACTTAAGACCAACATTTAAAAAAAAATCTTCCATTTCCATTAAATCAATGATCCTATTAATTACGGATAAAATTACAAGTCCTTTAAGTTACTTCCTTCCTAATAAAATTAGATTATGATAGCTACAAGTCTAAGACATAAGATCATAGCTAACAGAGAAACAGGAATATCAACACATTAGAGTACTATTATGTTACCATGTTATATTATATTAATAAAGTAAATGTCCACACGCTGTGGTTTAATAATAAAGGTTCATTTCTTGCTACGTACAATCCAGTGAAGGTCAGAAAACCTTCTAGAGAAAATCTCCAGACAGAGGCTCTGGGGTTCAGGTTCCTTCCATTGTATGTTATCACCATCTGCTATGGTTTAGATGTGGTGTCACCCAAAAGCTCACAGGCGAGACAATGCAAGAAAGTTCAGAAAAGAAATGATCGGGTTATGAGAGTCTTAACCCAATCAGTGAATTAATCCCCTGATAGGGATTAACTGAGTGGTAACTGAAGTGGTAGGTGTGGCTGGAGGGGGTAGGAATTGGAGCATGGCTTTGGCTTATATATTTGTATCTGGCAAGTGGAGACCTCTCTCTTTGCTTGCTGATCATCATGTGAGCCACTTCCCTCTGCCACTCTTCCACTGTGATGTCCTGCCTCATCTTGCGCCCTGAGGAATGGAGCCTGCTGTCTGTGGATTGAGACCACTGAAACTGTGAGCCCTCAAATAAACTCTTCCTCCTCTACAATTGTTCTGGTCAGGTCTTTTAGTCACAGCAGTGAAAAAAGGTGACTAAAACATCACCTCAACACATAAATGCTCAGCTGTTTCTTTTAGTAACATTTTTATTTTAATGGTACTTATTTTCATGCATCATGTTTACTCATATGCTATTGGTTAAAGCTAGTCACATGGCCCTGCCCACCTGCAAGGCACTTGAGAATTAGAGAAGATCATATGAAACATCTGTGGGGTACTATTATCTCTGTCTGGAAACTAGTGAGAAGAGTAATGGTGGGATCCCAAACATTAATATAGAAGACAGTGGTCCCTCTTACAAGCTGTGTGACTTTAGGAGGGTTTTTAACCCTTCCATGACTCCATTTTTCTATGTATAAATGTTTATTATTATAAAAATAGTACCTGTTGCATACATAGAATTTAATCCCTGTAAAGCAATTGGAAGAGTACCTGCAATATTGTCAGTTTGAGTTAATGCTAATTATTATTATTATTATTATTATTAATTATTGTATAAACTGGGGATAGAGAGAAAGGGAACAATGACTTGAAATAAAAGTCTTAAAAATAAGGCTTAATTTGAAAATAAAACATCCCTTTTAGCCTTAATAGGCTTCTGTAAAACAATTCCAATGACCAAGGGGCCCATCAGGTCATTTGCTTGGGGAGGTGGACTGAAGAAGAAATATAGTCATTTTATTATTATTCTCTTAAGTGGGGCATTTCTGAAAATTATGCATAGAAAACCAGATTTAAAAAAATATTTTATTAGTGTATTACGGTTACACATACTAGTGGAGTTCATTTTGACATATTCATAAGTGCATATAACAGAGTTTGCTCCATTTCAGTCCCCAGTACTTCCCCTTTCCCTTCCCTCCTCGTTCCTCCCCACCTCTACCATGTCCTTCTCTACTCTTGTCAGAAGACCAGATTTTAAATTTATGGCATGGATAAAGAGGATTCAGTTGACAAGACCAGTCTTATAATTATCAGACAGTAAAACGGACTAGTGGGTGACCTTCAGCCTCCCTGCAACACAAGATAGAAAAGGAATTAATTTATAAGGAATATTACATCTTTGGTGACCACGTGATTCATACAGATAGGGGAGCCTGTTGGGGCCACACAGAGGACTGGCTGCAGCACATTCTCTGTAACTAGACTGTAGGACTCCAGGTCTTGACTCTGCCTCTTTACCAGCTGTGCAGCCTTAATTCTCTGTGCCTCAACCTCATTATATGTAAAATGGGCTTTTTAATTGAACTCACTCACCCAATAGAGTTGTTGTGAGGATTGAAGACATTAATGTGTTTACAACACTTAGTGAATGCTCGTTATTGTTATCTGTTGTTATTTACTGGAAGACAATGAAAATGTAAAGATGGAAAGAGTATAGGACAAAAAAAATCTCCAAAAAGAAATGGAGAAAAATGTCTACAATGAGTCACCAATACTGACAGGCATAGGAAGTTGTGCAACAGAATGGAATCTCTGTTGAGTTCAGAAAGCTCAGGCAAAATCCCAGGGAGTGAGCCCTAAGAAGTTCCCTCATGCTTCTAAAGATGGAACAAGATGACCCAAGGAGGGGTTTTTCACCCTGAATTTCTTCTCAGATGGCTGGGTTAAGAAGCTGGAGAAACCAAATGTTGCTCTTTTCAGGGAGGGAACCGTGCCAGGAAAGTGTGTGCTAACTTGGCCAGAATGTGGTCTGAGCTCAACATGTATCATTACTTACAAAGGTACGAGCTCTTCAGGTTCCAAAGTAAGGCACAGAATAGAAATGACCACCTGGCTAATTTGGGCCAAAATACTACAGCAAAATGAGGGGAAGGAAGTTTTTGAATTTAAATTATCTGGAAAATTACTTTAATTTCCAACATCATTTTGCATGTTACAAAAGAAAATTTGTGGATTAAGGATTTTTTTCAACATACCTTAATAAAGAAGGTTTGTAGTCTTTTGCTATTTCTTAGTTTTGCCTTCAATGCATCAGACTAAACAGATGTACCAGGTACGTATTCAGATAAGTGGCCTCTACTGCAATTTTATTTTTTCTTAGCTAGGAGGAGGAAACCTAGATTCACTGAGAGAGGTAATGGAGGGGAAGTTTAGCATGCTCCTCAAAGTTATAACAATATATGGGACTGGAGCATAGAGTGCTTTTTAAAAAGCCTTTTTAATATTTATTGTTATGGTTTGGGTACACTTAAGCACATAATGCTTGTGTTAATGCAGGTATATTCAGAGGTGAAATGAGTAAATTAGGAGAGCTGCAACCTAATCAGTTCATCTTGGTTTGGACTGAATGGTCACTGTAGGCAGTTGGGGTGTGGCTGGAGAGAGTGGGTCTCTGGGAGGCATGCCCTAGAATAATTCATCTTCCGTGAAGCCTCTGCACTCATCCATCCCTCTCTTTTTCTCTCTCTTTCTCTTTCTCTCTCTCAGCTTCTGGCCCACTTTGAACTGAATAGCTTTCTTCCACTGGCCCTTCATCCATGATGCCCCACCTCACCTCAGGTCCAAAGTGATGGAACTGGCTGACCATAGACTAAAACTACTGAAACTGTGAACCAAAGTAAATTTTCCTTCTCCCAATTGTTCTCATCAGGTATTTTTGTTACAGTGACAAAAACCTAACACAAAACAAGCCTAACACAAAAACACTGGAAATATCAGTGTTCATTTTCTTAATATAAGCTACTTAAAGATTACCAAGATTTTGACTGGCATAGAGAAAATGCAGTGGTTCTTAATGGTGTCTGGGAAGGCAGCATTATTAATATATTAAAGGGAGGCAGGTACATGTATATATATATATAGAGAGAGGGGTAATGGAGGGGCAGTTTAGCATGCTCCTCAAAGTTGTAACAGTATATGGAGGCTGGAGCATAGAGTGCTTTTAAAAAAGCACTGTATATATTTCATATATTTACTTGTATTCTAGTGAACGAGGATCAGTATCTCCACAATTGACAGGTCACAAGTCTTGCCTGGGACAAGTTCAGTTTATACACATAGAAGGAAAAGCAGGACAGTGTAGTGAAAAAGTTCCGTGGGCAGCAATTCAAAGAACTGAGTTCTTGCTGAGCTGGGGTCCAGTTCCCAAACCTAGAGCAAGTCATTTAATATCACTGAGCTGTCTTCTCTTCTGTAAAATGAGAATAATAATAATAACATCCTTTTTATTAATCTATAGAACTGGAATCTACATAGAACAAATATGAAAAAGCTCTTCCAATTGTAAAGTGTTTGCTAACAAAAAACAGATTCTATCATGATTATACAGTAACTTCTATACCTGAACTTATCCTAAGTAGACAACAAAAACCCACATATTTTCAATACATCCAGCACACCATACACACACACACACACACACACACACACACACACACACACATACTTGTTCCAAACACTGTAATTTTCACATTTTTGGCTAAGGTATTAAATCTTATTTAAGTTTTTTCTTTTTTTTGTATAAATATTCATTCTATTCTTATTTTAGAAGAAAGAGTGAAAAGAAATACTTTTAAAAATAGGTGAAGGAAAGTACCATAACTATCTCCTTTATCCTAACTTTACCTAGCCACCCCTTGCCTAATAGTGAATGGTCTATGCATGAGTATGCTTTTGAGATCATAGAGAATTATTTTAACTTTACTTTAGCCTCTGCTCCAGGAGAATGGGAACATTTAATGTTCAGGTCTGAAATAATCATTTCTCTGAAAATAACATTCTTCTGCTTATTCAGACTTCCTCCCATGGCTTCTGGTGTCTGTTTGGCATGAAGCAAACATCTGGAAACTCCAGACTTTCTGGGATTTTGTCTTTTCCTTTGTGAATTCATGATTGGACTCTTGACATCTGACCTTTCCTATACTGCTCTCATGGAGAGCTCTCCTCTGACAGTCTTGGTGCATAAAGGAAGAGATATTTATAGAACACCCAGTTATTGTACAGGCTTGTGTCTCTATGGTTAAATACTGGGTTTCTGCCTCTAAATTAGTAGTTTACTATGTTTTCTTAAGTGCTGGAAATTTATGGAGTGATCATAGTTGAATACTTGTTCCTAAAACAAAAACAAAAGAAAACACCACTTGCTGATTTCTTTCTATTTTTATGTCTTTGGATGGCTTAAACTTCCTTGCAGTACCAAATAAGAGTGTTGCAGAATTGTTTTCCCCAGAATCTTATTGCTTTTGGGGGGTACTCCATGTACGTCTTTTATTAATGGTGCTGCCCCCAACCTCAGGAATCACCAATAGAGAGAACAATGTTTTACATAATGTTAAAATTTATTTTTTTAGTCTTATAATATTTTGTCTGACATTTGAAGTAAATGGTGAAATACAAAATCTTGATGTGTTGCTGATAATTACTTAAGAAAATTAGAAAATGTTGCAAGTCATGTAAAAGGGAGGGAGAACATTTATGGAGGTGTCAGGATTCCTAAAGCTAATTCACAGAATCATAAAAATTGAGTTAAAAGGCACTTTGGCCCCAAGGAGAACAATTCCAAATAATTTATGAAGATACTCTCACTTCAAGCAAAGGGAACATAGCTCCCATTCCTTAGGTGTGGGCTGTACATAGTGACTTCCTTCCAGATTGCATGATGTGGAAATGGAAAGGGAAAAGAAAAATGATTTTACAGAACAGAAACCTGACAAACAATGCCTCAGCCAGGTGATCCAGGCCAAGGTTACTAGTTATAAATCATATTGACAATATGTACTTTTGGTATAATGGGATGAAAATGTGATTCTCCTTCTAGGATCTTCTTCCCCATAACC
Organism: Xerus rutilus; assembly: GCA_028644305.1. Classification (NCBI taxonomy): domain Eukaryota; kingdom Metazoa; phylum Chordata; class Mammalia; order Rodentia; family Sciuridae; genus Xerus; species Xerus rutilus. The sequence continues at coordinate 109,601,218 of CM053404.1, forward strand.
TGTTACTGGTGTCTGACCTTGAGGAAAAAACAGCACACAAGTTTCCATAGTGCTGTGTCCTACAAAATACCTGACCAACACTCCTCAAAACTCTCAAGGTCATCAAAAACAAGGAAAGCCTGAGAGATTGCCACAGCAAAGAGAAGACAACAGAGGCAAGACAACTAAATGCAACGTGGCATTTTGTAGAGGATCCCAGAGTAGATAAAGGGCATTGGGCAAAAAATAAAATAATCTAAATGAACTGTGGACTTTAGTCTTAATATTATAATAAATGTATCACACATATGTAAGATATTAACAATGGGGAGACTAAGTGCTATGCTCTGAATATGTTCCCTAAAATAGTATATGTTAGAAACTGAGTCCCTAATGCAACAGTGTTGGGAAGTGAGGCCTAATGAGAACTGATCAGGCCATGGTGTCTCTGCCCTCATGAATGAATCAATGCCTTTATGGAAGGAATGTATTCTCATAGAATGAAAAGTCTGGTCGTTTCTCTCTGTCTTTCCTTCTCTTTCTATGTCTGTCTGTCTGTCTGTCTGTCTGTCTTTCTCTTTCTCCTTGCTTCTTGCCTTTTGCTATGTGAGAATGCAGGAAAAAGGCCTTTCCCAGGTGTTGGCCTTGGATCTTGGACTTCCCAGCTCCCACAATGATAGGCCAATCAATTTTTATGCTTCTTCCTCATAAATTACTCAGTGTCAGGTATTCTGTTATAGCAGCACAAAACCAACAAAGATACTGGGTATAAGGTAGATGAAAACGCTCTGTACTTTCAATTATTGTATAAATTTAAAACTACTCTTAAAATAATGTCTGTTGTATCTTTTTTTAAGAAAAGCATTTTGACAACTGTCTAATACCTTTTTAGTGATCAAAATGCAGTCAAGATTTAGTGTCTTTTTTGAATTTCTTGAGTATTAGGCAACTTACCACTTCAACTCTTAATGTTTTTTTTTTCTTTTTTTAAAATTCTTTGATAAGTAGCAACAGCTACCAAAAAATTTGAGGTGTCTAGGATTAACCACCTCCCTATAAACTTTCTACAAGACTATAATAAAAATACATCTCAGAAGAGATTCTGCTCCTCTACATTTACTATACTGCCATTTGTTAGCCAGTAAGAACAAAGTAGTTCATATAGCCTGTCTTGTAAGTTTGATGCAGTCTAAGTTCTCCTTCCTTTTTGATACTGGCCACATCTTTTATGAAAGATTACTCTAAGCAGGCATGATATTCCAGAGTTAGGATTTTGCAGTAGGCAGCCGGAAATCAGAAAGCCTCTGAAACTAATTGCTGTAATTAAGCATCTCTCTTAATCATTTAGAGTACAGGATCCATTGGATTTTCAGACTTGTTTCCTGCAAGAGTGTTTCTGAACTGCGTTGACTATTTCTGTATCTTAGTACTTCCGATTTTGCCAATGAACCCATTTCTAACAGTCATCATCATATCAATAGTTTAACCAATAAAACCCATGTTGATATTTAGGATGCTCAGTAAGCAAAGTGGCTTGTTGGTTCAGACATTGGGAGCCTCAGGACTCTAACAGCCACGGTAGAACATGGCCTTCATGTAGATGACCACCCATAAACTATGTGTTCTGGATATCATGGCAGCTAACGATCCTTAGAATTAAAGTCTAAACTGGTCAAACAGATTACATTGATTATATGAAATGTTTTAAAGTAAATTACAGACATCAGTACAAACAAATTCCATTTTTTAAAAACAACTCAACCTGGAAATCATCTGTGTCTCTTCTACCCATCGTGTCCTCTGAGGCAAAGAGAAGTATGCTTAAGTTTGCCTCTGAGGTGAACTCTGTGTCCCCGTACGGGAACTCTGAGAGCAAACTGCTAGAGCTGTCAACTCTTGGGGCAGCATGGCAGGTGAGGATGTGAAAGGAGGAAAGTGGAGTGAATACAGTGACCATGCTTTAGATATCACTGTTAGTGAACCACAGTGTTCTAGGGAAATATTATCTCCCTTTACTCTGGAGTTTTTTTTCATTGTTTTGACAAAAGAACATATTTAGAACACAATGACTCTTAACTTTCCACAGAAATAATGTTCTGTGTAACATAAATTCTACTTCCTTCTAAAACACTGTATTAGAAGATCAAGTAGAAAAGGTTAGCATATGTATTCCCTTGATAAAAACCATACAAATGATAAATGTCCTCACAGTAACAGCAGCTAACATTCATGTGGTTTTACTATGTACCCAGGTATAACTTGTATTAACTGTTCTAAGTATATTATATGAAGCAACTCATTTAATTTGACAACAAATCTGGGCCATCTATTTGTGGGACACTATTACCAATGACTAACTATTGGTATTGTATTGGGATTAGAATTGTACATAGGCTGGAAGAAATCGCTGTTTTGTGAAAAACAAAAAGGTGAACTGTCCGAGTTAGAAAAATCCAAAACAATAAAAAAAGAATGAAGTAGAATACTAAAGAATTTAGTATCATCAGCATCCATTGAGCCTCCACAGCATCCACATCTCAGTACCTATAATGTTAAAAATTACATTTAGGAGATTAACTCATAGCACTTACCAGTACTGGTACAAAGTATGTTTTATTTAAACATTTGCCAATTTCTTAACTTTTATTATTCCTAGATGTCCTAGAGAGGTATGGATAGAATTGTTTGACATCATCAAAACTGTGCAAGAGGCAGAAGGAAGGTGTTGACTTATTATGGACTTGAATGGTGGAGAAGCCCAGATCATCAATACCATTTATTGAAAGGCACAGTGGTTGACTTTGAGAATATCTACTGACTCATGGGAGGGGCATTCCAGGACCCCACTGAAGGTGAGCTCAAGGAGGCCATGTCAGGTCTGATGACTGATGGCATGACTGTCAGGCTCTTGGAACTGACCAACTGAAATTTGTGTTTTGAACAAAACCTTATGTTGAAGAAAGAATGTATTTAGAACTCAGATGGTGAAGCAAAGAAAAAGAGAAATTATACACAACAGTGGGGCAGAGGAGCAAAGGAGGCTGATCTCATAGAGTGTGAGGCTATGCTTTTTTAATTCCTCCTGGAAATAAAACCTCTTTAAAACAACAACAGATGGAAGAGGTTGTTGTAGAGTGGAGTGTTAGGCCCTCACTACCATTCTGAAAGTGTAAGAATGCACATCTCACTTTAACGTGAGCAACAGAGAAGGATTATAATTAGACCTCATATAAAGTTGTTATAAGAAAAAGGGGCCAGGTGTGGTGGCACTTGCCTGTAATTCCAGTGGCTCAGGAGACTGAGGCAGGAGGATTGCAAGTTCAAAGTCAGCCTCAGCAACTTAGTGAGGCCCTAAGAAACTCAGTGAGACTCTGTTTCTAAATAAAATACAAATAAAGAAAGAAAGGAAAAGAAAAAAGGTGCTTGGGATATGGCTCAGTGGTTAAGTGCTCCTGGATTCAATCCCTGCACCAAAAAAAAAAAAAAGAAAGAAAGGAAGAAAGAAAGAAAGAAAGAAAGGAAGGAAGAAAGAAAGAAAGAAAATGAATAGAATGGTGTCTTTTTTCTTTTTTGGTACTGGGGATTGAACTCAGGGGCACTCGACCACTGAGCCACATCCCCAGCCCTATTTTGTGTTTTATGTAGAGACAGGGTCTCACTGAGTTGCTTAGCACTTCACCGTCGCCGAGGCTGGCTTTGAACTTGCGATTCTCCTGTCTCAGCCTCCCTAAGTGCTGGGATTACAGGCGTGTGCCACCATGCCTGGCCTAGAATGTGAGAGCACCCCATAAGGAGATTACAAGGCAGATAAAAACTATAACCTAGTATTTCTAAAATGAGCTGAAAGAAATTAAGACATCTGGAATACATCTGGAATAATAGATAGGGATGAAAATAACAGATAATTGATATAAATGATAACAGCAACACAAATAACTAGAAATGAGGTGACTGGAGAAAAGAATTAGAAAGAGGGAAGATAGAAAGCAAAGAATTGGAAGTTAAACTTTTTAAATGTTGGGTTCAATGTTGAAATCTGAACTAGGAGAAAACTAAGAATAAATAAATATATCAGCTAATACCTTAAGAGAAACAGAAGAACAAACCTCAAAATATAAAGAGGACAAAGAAATTTAAAGGACTGATGAAAAGGTGATGTCTATAAAAAAACAGGCAAGAAAAATCCAACACATATAAGGGTCCCCAAAGAAAGAACCAAAGCAAACAATGGGATCGAAAAAATAGTCAAAATGATGATTGAAGAAAAAAATTCCTAACTTGAAGCAACTTACTGAGAGGTAATAATACTGCAAACATGGGAAAAATTACTCAAGACTTATTCCATTAAACTTATGGGTTTTAAAGAAAAGGGGACAATCCTTCAGTCATCCAAAGAGATGAAGTCATTGATAAAGGAAAGGAAATCTGGCTGTACAAGACTTCTCAGATCTGTTTCAGCGGACCATGCAGTAACACATTTAAGAAAGTCAAGAGTTGAAATATGAGCCAAAGATATCATACCTTGTCGAACATATTTAGTTATAAAAGTCAAGGACAAACTGTGAGGCTTATGCAGAACTGCTTGGTATGTGGTTCTCCTGAGGCTTCCTGGACATACAACTGAAAAACAAGCTTGAGGTAAATAAAATGATTGACGGGACTGGATTGACAGCAATGGATATATAGTAATGTGTTAGATTAATATTATATAATGCTATGAGAGAGATTTTATAAAATATCATGGCTGTATGTTCTGACAATGTAGATAGACCAGTTATAAAGGATTTGGGGGATAAAGAGGAAAAGTTTTAGTATAAGTAAAATAAGTTCTTTTATTTCCTTATAGGTAAAAATTAGGAACAGAAGGATATTTCAAGTTACATACTAGGAGAAAGGAAAGAATGGAAGGAATGTTTACCAGCTAATTTCAGTCATGTGTATAGTATAGTTGAGTGATAGCTAATAGCAAAAGAGAAAGAAGAGAGAGAAAACGAATAATGTTAGTAAATAAAGTAACCAGAAAAATATAAACCTTCCAAAAATATCAAATATATGCCAAAGAAAGGGCATATATTACAAATAAAATAGACCTTGTATTTAAAGACTGATTATGTGAGGACACATACACACACACAATATGACAGATTGAAGCTAAATACATTGAATACATTAGTCAATGCAAATGGGTGTAGCTCACACATTAAAATAAAAATGAGATTGCATAACAAAGCAAAATGTAACACTGTGTTGTATACAGGGGACAAATTTTACATAGATATTCAGAAGGTGAACAAAGATACAAGAAAAAGTAGGGCTTGCTAGCTAAGATATTTGACCAAGTGGATTTTAGACCTAAAATCATTGAAAGAGAAAAAGAAGATTTTGTGATATAAAAGGTTATAATCCACAGTTTAAATACAAGTTATGAGGGCTGAGGCTGTAGCTCAGTGGTAGAGCACTTGCCTAGCATCCATGAGGCACTGGGTTCAAGCCTCAGCACCACATATAAATAATAAATGAATAAGATAAAAATCCATCAACAACTAAAAAATATTTAAAAAAAATAAATAAACACAAGTTATGAATGTTTATATTTGCAATAACATAGCAACAAGGAGACAGGCAAAAAGTATGCCAGGAAAAACTGGTTTTAACATACTTCTCAATCTCAGATCAGGTGGATAAAAAAGTTAATATGGATATAGAAGATCTAAATGACATAATCATTAAGATATCTTATAGATAAATATTTGAACATATATAAGAGAGAATAAACTTTGTTTTCAAATACATGTGGAGCATGTATAAAAGTTTACCATGTCTGTATGGGTGCAGTGGCACACACCTGTAATCTTAGCTACTGGGGAGGCTAAGCTAGGAGGAGTGCAAGTTTGAGGCCAGCCTGGGCAACTTAATGAGGCCCCGTTTCAAAATAAAATTTTATATAGGACTGGGAATGTATCTCAGTGTTAAAGTGCCTCTGGGTTCAATTCCCAGGACTGGAAAAAATAAAGTTTACCATGTCTAAACAACAAAGAAGACATAAATTCCAAAGAGAAGAAAAACTACAAGTAATAATCTTCAGTTATGGTGCAATAAAATAGAAATTAGCAAAACAGTCATAATTAATGGTATTAATTAACTTTCAGGCTAAAGAAGCTATCAAAGTCACTTTCATAACCTTCAAAATATCTATAATGATAAACAATGAAAACGAATAAATAAATGAAAATCCCACTTGAAATAATGCTAGTAATAATAACAACAAAAGGGAGAGGATTAATAAAGACAAAATCAGAGCTGGGCACCATGGTGGACACCTGTAATCCTACTGATTTAGGAGGATGAGACAGGAGGATCGGGAGTTGCAGTTGACATCCTGGGCAACTAGCAGGATTCTGTCTCAACAAAACAAAACAAGCAAACAAAAACCCCCAGTAAAGATCAGAAATTAATGAGAAAGAAACAAGAAAAATGTGGAAGAGCTCAATAACAACAAAAAATTTGCCATTTATAAGGTCAACAAAATAGGAAACCACTAGATAAGATAATCATGAAAGAAATGAAAAAAAAGCACAAATACACAAAATTACAAGTGGTAAAGTGGAGAAAAGTATAAAATAGAGAAAAGTAGAAGACAGTTTGATTAGCAATAAAAATTAGAATGGAAGCAAAATTATCTTTACTTTTGATTATATTGAATGAGTGGAAATACCAAACATACCAATTGGAAAAACTAATTAGTAAAAGAATATCATAGAGTGTTAGGACATAAAATCAGCATACAAAAATAAGCCTTTATGCATAAGAGTAAAAACTATTTTGTAGATATAATGGAAAGGAAGATTCCACCTTTAACAGCCAATAAAATGGAATGGAATTGAAGAAAAGAAATGAATTGAAA
>CM053404.1:109608600-109659102 GCA_028644305.1 Xerus rutilus
TATGTTTTTAAACTCATTAAATGCAAGGAAACAATGGATGCCTTTCTTAGCTACTTGCAAAAGGTCATATGGACAATGAACATGGGCAGAGTAGCTCCAACTAGACATGCAAGCGCATGCATAACAGAACACATTTAGCACGTTGTCTGTCAGAGTTAACCCTTTGGTTACACAAGAAAAGGGAGACTGTTCTTCTATCTTCAGGTGGTTTTAAGTTGAATTTGCATTAAGTAAAAAATAGGAATCACTGCTCTGTTAGAGTTGGGAACTCTGGAAAAATCCAGAGTCTGGGAAGAAGGATGCTTATGAAATAGGTCAGGGATTTTCCTCTCAGGTCTCAGGACAATAAACAGAGCAGAACTGCAGGAAAACCTTTCAAAGCCTCTAATACTATAAAGATTATGATCCTGCAAAACCAGCTAGAAGGAAATAATAATAAACTATGAATAAACATAAATAAATATAAATAGGTATGCAGCTAGAAAATATTCTGACTTTGCCCATGTGATTAATAGTTTTATAAAAAATCAAATATCAAATTCCTTCAATGATTTTTTAATCTCATAATTTCGTACTTATGCTTTGTTGGGGGCCTGAACACTTGCCTTGCTTTTGGGTAGCGTAGTATTGCCTCAGCCCTATCTTCTCAGGCAGTCCAAATAATCACTTGTCAGGAAATCTGGTGTGATGATCTGCTCACCAATGTAGTTTTTTGGCTAATATTATTATGCTGATCTAAGAGTACTGTTTACTTTTGTTGTAATATAGATGCTTTTGGGAGAATATGGTGAGGTTAGGTCATCCTCAGGTTGCTGGAAAATATTTTATTCTAATATGGAAGGATTATAATACCTCTGGGATTATCTCAGAAAAAACCTGGTCTGCAGTGCCACTATTTCCAGCACAAAACATAAAAATACTGAATCCATTCATCACAATGGAGTTTTCGAAAACCAAAATCTTGTTTTATGGTTGCCAGATAGAAACAAGAAGGGACTTCAACATACGCGAGATGTAAGAAACTCTTCTATAAAACAACATCACTAATGGATGTAAACAAACACTTATGGCAGCTTTGTGAAAAGTGGCTTTGCTGCACCAGTAAGGGATACAAGAAAATCCAAGTCCTCTGACCCGCATGTGAGATACATGCCTGAGAAAAAATAATAATAAAATACTTTTAATGATCCAGCATGTCTTTTCTATCAGGATAGAACAAGAGATTCAATATGCATTGTGTATAAATAATGTCTGAAAGGCTGAGAACTTGTGCAATCAGAATTAAATTCTGTGAAACCAGTACATGGAACTGATGATTTCATTTTGAATGCAGACGTCTTTTTTCTGCTTATGTTCTTTCTTTCCTCCCTTTTTTCCTTCCCTTCCTCCCTGTCTTTGCACCCCTCCTCCCTACTTCTAAAAGAAGAGAACACTGTTCTCAGAACTCTCTCAGGCTTTCTTAATTGAAAGCAATGATTCTGAGTCACTCCTTTATATTAAGTGAAACACTTTTGCATGAATCTCCAGGGATGAAGTGATTAGCCCAGCTAGAAGCCAGCAGACTCCGGTTATCCCTGCAAGTGGTGGAAAGAATTAAATACAATTTTGCAAAGATAACACTGAAAGAATGGTATTTTCTTTCAAAACATGTCCCTCTCTGAAACATCAGTGCAGACATATGTCAAGATAGAAACTGGATCATATTTCTAACAGTTGAAGACTCAGATTTCATCAAACAAGACTGTTTGTTCTCATGCCCAAACTGTATCCTACACTGTCCCGTTGTCTGGACTATAATGGAATATAACATTAACTTAGGACAGTGGAGGTTGAGCTGGTGCCAACCTTGCTAATGAACATGTGGTTTCAATAATAATGTGGCTACTTGCACATTAGGTGGCAAGGTGCCAGGTACTTAATGTCGAAGGGGTAACTGATGTAAAAAGTACCATCTCTTGATATGATTGCATTTCCAAAAATGCTCTGGGCCCAGATTAAGACTCAGTAAAACAGGGAGTATCATTCAGCATCAGGGAGTTTAAGACACTGACAGATGAGCTGGGGGCCTGCAGATCCCAGGTACACGCTCTGCAAACTTGAAGCATCCTGGTCTTGATAATGAAATGGCTAACCTAACACTGTAGTGAGGAGAAAGGACCTGGCCCAGGAGGGTGGGAGGTAGGGGAAGGATTAGGATCACTTTCTGCTTCAAGTTCCTGGTGCACTGGACTTGGACTTGAGGGTCTGAAAGCTAGAAGACAGTGAAATGAATTACAGTTTAATGATATTCCCATTACTTGGATAAAATGGATTCAATTACATAATGGTAGCATTAAATGTTATTTAGAAGGGATCCAAAGTCTTGAGGCCAGACTTTCACAAAAATCATGATAAGCTGCTTAAAACAGCTGAAATAGCACATTTATAGGCTTTCCAGCCCTTGCTACGTTGAAGGGGAAAAGACTTTGTTATTTTACTCAAACATTATGTAATGCTGGCCTGTAATCAGAAGCTGAATGCATAAAGAGGGGGTGTCATGTCTGATTTGATTATTATATCTTAAGGTGCATTTTTTTCTTCAGAAAGCTTTTGTGAAGTGTGGAGCTGGATGGCTAATCCGAGGCCTTGATGACCTATGTGGATTAGTAGGATCGTGATTTTTCTTGGGGGCAGAACCTCTTTTGTAATGTGGCCAGGTTTCTAGAGGATAGATTATTTTTCTTCAATTCTATCTTTTCCTTTGTGTAACAGACTTTTAAGTTTTATTTTAAGTCTGTATTCTGTAAAACTTGATTGTTCTTGTACACCATTTTGAGAAATGTGTAGTTGTGTATCCACTACCACTCTTAACATATTGAGGGTCCCACACTTAGAAGGAACCACTGTTGCTGCCCTCTTGTAGGCTATCTTCTCACCTCTTGGCAATTGCCGATTTGTTTTCAAGCCTTAGAGTTTTGAAGTTTTCTGAATATCATGTAAAGGATATTGGGTATTTTTTTTCACTAGGTACTTTAGTCAGCTTTTGTGCTGCTGTGACTAAAAGACCCAACAGAACAAACGTAGAGGAGGAGGAAGAGTTCATTTGATTAACCGATTATTTATCGGTTTCAGAGGTCTCAGTCCACAGACAGCAAGCTCCATTCTTTAGGGCATGAGGTGAGGCAGGGCATCACGGTGGAAGAGTGTGGCAGAGGGAAGCAACTCACATGATGATCAGAGAGCAGAGAGAGAAACTCCACTGGCCAGATACAAAATATATACCCCAAAGCCACCCCCCCCCCGCAATGTCCTACCTTTTCCAGCCACACCCCACTTGCCTTCGGTTACCACTCAATCCTACCAGGTGATTAATTCACCGATTGGGTTAAGACTCTCATAACCCAATCATTTCTTCTCCGCACCTTCTTGCAATTGTCTCACAGGTGAGTTTTTGGGGGACACCTCACATCCAAACTGTAACACTTGACAAAATAAGATTTGCTCATGATGTTTTCATGTATCAGTAGTTTATTCCTTTTGCTCTTTTTTTTTGAGTAGTATTCCATTATATGAATGTACCACATTTGTTTATCCAAATTTATTCACCCATGAAAAGACATTTGTGATGTTTCCAGTTTTGGGTGATTATCAGTTCAGCATTTGTAAACATTTGCCTACAGGCTTTTGTGTAGTCATAGGTTACTTTTCTTGGGTAGAATTCTAAAAGGGAGGTGACTGATAAGTATGAGTTTAAGATGATAAGAAATAACTATTTTGTTTTACAAAGGAGATGTACCATTTTGTATTCTTACCAACAATGTGTGAGTTTTCCAGTTGCTCTTCTTTCTTACCAACTCTTGCTATTGTTAAATATATTTTAAAATTATTTTAATCATTTTAGTAGGTAAGTAGGGGTACCTCATAGTGGTTTTAATTTGTATTTTAATTGCACTAAAATATATATAAATATATATGTGTGCAAATATATATATGTACATACATATATATGTACAAAAAATACAATACACACAATTATTGTAGTGCAATTTGTTGAACAGACTTTTCTTTATGAAATTTTCTTTGCACTGTTCTAAAAAATTAGCTCACTACATTTGGATGTGTCTTTTTCTGGATTGTATTTTGTTTCATTGTTTTATGTATCTAGCCTTTCATACATAGAAAACTGTCCTTTTTGTAGTTTTTAAATGAATCTTAACAGCTGGTGTGGGTCTTCTTTTTTCTCCCCAAATCATTTTGACTGTTTTATTTACTATGTACGACATATATAACTCTGCAGATCAATTTGGGTCTACCAATTATGAGCATAATGTATCTCTTCACTTATTTAGGATTTTGCTATTTTTCATCAGCTCTTTGTAGTTTTTAGGTCACATTGTATAGTATATATTTTGTTAGGCTTACACCTTTGTTTTTTTACTTTCAATATTTTTTATTGTTGTTGTTGTTGTTTTTTTTTTTCAAGAGAAGATCTGACCATTGATGCCCAGGTAGCTGGTCTTAGACTTCTGGGCTCAAGTGATCCTCCCACTTCAGCCTTCTGAGTACAAGGGGACTACAAGTATACGCCACCATACTTCACTTTTATTTTGGTTTTTTGCTATAAATGGTTCTGTTTTATAAATTTTGAATTCTAATTGTTCATTGCTATGTACGACAATATACATTATACCATTATACCAATATACCATTGCTGGTATATAGAAATACAATTTTTTGACTTTTTATCTTATACCGTGCAAAACTCATTTATTAGTTCTGGGAGCATTTTTTAAAAAAACTTTGGTAGATTATATAGTTTTTTTCTCCTTAGACAAACATTTGATCTGCAAATGGAGAGTTTCCATTTCTTCTTCTATGCTGTATGCCTTTATTTCTTTTTCTTTCCTTATTGCATTAACTAGGATTTTCAGTGTTATGTTGAATAAGAACATCTTTGCCTATTCCTGATCTTATTATAAGAAAAATATTCAGTCTTTCACCCCATAAGTATGTTAACTAGAGGTTTTTTGAAGATACTCTCTGTCAGATTAAGAGAATTTCCATATATTCCAAATTTGCTGCAGATTTCTATCACAAATGGATGTTGAAATGTGTAAAATCACTCTATCTATAGAAATTATTATTCTCTTTACTTTTGATGTGATTTTCATTGGTTGACATTTAAATGTTAAATTGGTTTAGAATTTCTGCAATAAATATTATTCAATTATGATGTATTAATCTCTTAAAATATATTTTTATATATTGCTACCTTAAACTTGTCAATAATTGTTCAGGATTTTTTGTGACTATGTTCATATAAGGATTTATGGCTAACATTTTTCTCTACATGGCTTTAGCTGGATCTCACAAATTTAAATATGCTGTAGTTTCATTTTTATCCACCTCAAAATAGTTTTGGTTTTCTCTTGAGACTTTCTCTTTGATCTATACATTATTTAGAAGTGATTTAATTTTCAAATATTTGGAGATTTACAGATATCTTTCTCCTATTAATTTATAATTTAATTTCAATATGATCAAAGAACATTTGCAATCTGATTTCTTTCTCTTAAATTTGGTAAATATTTGCCTTATGGAGCAAAATATGCTGTATCTTGAACTATGTAAGTATATTTGAAAAGAATATGTATTCTGTTTTGATTGATGTAGTGTTCTATAAATAGCAATTATGGAAAGCTGAATGATAGAAATGATCAGGACTTTGGTCAATTTGTTTTATCAACTACAGAGGGAAGGTTATTGAAATTTCCACAATTATTGATTTGTGTGTTTCTCACTTAAGTTTAATTAATTTTAACATTAACATTTTGAAATTCTGTTAAGTAAATACCCACTTAGGATTTGTATATCTTCCTGAATAATTTCCCCTTTATCAATATGTTGCACTTTTCTTATTCCCTCTTAATGCCACTCTTGAAATGTACATTTCTTAATGTTAATATAGTTATGCCAACTTTTTTCTGATTACTTTTTGCATAGTATATTTTTCTAATTCTTTACTTCAAACCTATTTCTTGAGTATGGTTTGCATATAGTTTTATAGTATAATTTGTATAGTATAATTTTTTCTATCTCTTTACATTAAACCCATGTCTTTATGTTTAATGTTATTATTGACAACATTTTATAGATGGATTAAAATCTGTCAACTTGCTTGCTATTTTCTATTGGTTTATCTTTTCCTTTTTCTGCCTTTTGAGGGGATAATTTAAATTTTTATCATTGTTTCATGACTTTTATTATTATCTTTTAAAACCTCATTATTGAGATATGACTGGCATACAAAAAGCTGTCCATATTCAAAGTATACAACTTGAGCTTGGAAATAAGTATAGCCTCATGAAACATCGCTATAATCTATGTCATAAACTTTATATGACTTCCAGATGTTTTCTCTATCATTTTTATTTAATATTACTATTATCTTCTATATTATTTGTGATGAGAACTCTTAATATCTACTTTTCAGTGTATTTTTACATTTATAATACAGCAATAAGTACAGACCTTATGTTTACAATGGGTCTCTACTGCTTATTCATCTTATGTAATCAACACGTTGACCTTTTGACTAATATCTCCTGATTCTTCCTCTCTGTAAACCCTAACAATTGCTATTCCCTTTTCTGCTATGAGGGGACTATTTCAGATTCATCCTATAAGTAATATCTCATAGCATTTGTCCTTCTGTGTCTGGCTTATTTCACTTAGCTTAATGTCCTCTAGGTTCATCCATGTTATTGAAAATAGCAGGATTTCCTAAAGGCTGAATGCTCTTTCGTTGTGTGGATATACGACATTTTCTTTATCCATCTTTCAGTGGGCTTTTAGGTTGCTTCTGTGCCTAAAAGTTATTGTGAATAATGTTACATTGAACATGGAAGTGCAGCTATCTCTTCAAGATAATACTGGCTTATTATTTAATCTGTTTTAATTTTATTATTGGTGGCTGCTCTGGAGTTACAATTTGCATTTTTAATTAATCCAAATTTTCCTTCAAATAATACTGTATCTCTTCACATGTGGTATAAGGATCTTTCCAAACATAGTCCCAATTCCTTTATCCTATACCTGGGCTGTACATTTACATTTTTTTTTTGACACATGGTCTCACTGTGGCATTACCCAGGCTGGTCTCCAACTTCTGGGCTCAAGTGATCCTCCTGCCTCCACCTCCCAAGTAGCTGGGACTACAGGTGTATGCCACCATGCCTGACCACACATTTTAATTTTACCTATGTTATAAGCAGACAGAAAATTTCTACTATTTTTCCTTTGCAGAATTATTTATCTTTTTATTATTTATTATTATGATTATTAATTTTATTATTTTATTAATTATTATGATTATTTATTATTTATCTTCTAAGAGCACTTAGAAGAAAGAAAATGGACTTTATAACCCTTTATTCTTTTCCTTTCCAGCAATTCTTTATTTGTTGCTAAATTGCTATCTGGCATTCTATTCTCTGCCTGGATAACTCTTTGAACATCCTTATAGTATAAGTCTTCTGGCAATTAATTCTATTATGTTTGCTTGTTTTTTTTTTAAAAAGCATTTCTCTTTCATTTAAAAATTTTTCTTGTCTGGCTGACAAAAAATTATCTTTAATAACTATCCCTTCATTTTCTTTTCTTTTGACTATCATGATTACTGGTGAGAAGTTTGTTTTTATCTTTATTCCTCTGCATGTAATGTGTCTTTCATTTAGTTGTGTTTTTTTGTTGTTGTTTTTTAAAAAATATTTTTTAGATGTTGATGGACCTTTATTTTATTAATTTATTTATGTGTGGTGCTGAGAAACAAACTCAGTGCCTCACACATGCTAGGCAAGCGCTGTACCACTGAGCCACAACCCCAGCCCCTCATTTAGTTTTGTTTTAAATAAACTTTATATTTAGAATAGTTTTAGGTTTACAGAAAAAAATGTAGTTCCAGTATACCCTCTAGCCCATTATTAATATCTCATATTAGTAGAGTACATTTGCTGTAATTATGAACCAGTATTGATCAATTACTATTAATGAAAGTCCATACTTGATTCTGATTTCCTTAGTTTTTACTTGATATCCTTTTTGTGCTCTAAGATGCTGTCTAAATACCTCCTTATGTTTAGTCATAATGTCTTCTCAGGCTCCTCTTGATACTGAGAGTTTTTCACATTTTTTTTGTTTTTGACAACCTTAGTAGGGTTGAGGCATTCTGGTCAGGTGTTTCGTAGCCTGTCCCTCAGGCTGGATTCACCTGATGCTCCTCTCATGATCGGACTGGGGTTGTGGAGTCTGGGGATAAAAGTCACAGAGGCTGAATTCCATCTGCATAATAACATGATGTTTCACAACATCCCCGAGACATACTGTCTACATCCCGTTTTACTCTCAATGTTGACCTTTACCACCTCACTTGGCAGTGTTGGGAAGATCTCTGCTGTAAAGTTACTCCTGATCTCTTTTGTATTTTTTGGAAAGATGTCAGTATGCACAGCCCACGCATAAAGAGTACAAAGTATTGTTTCTTCTTCTTAAGGGTGAAGTTGCTATATAAATTATTTGGAATTCTTCTGCAAAGGCTCTATTCATTATAATTATTTTGAATCTTATTTATAGTTTTGACACATATGTCCTATCTGGCTCTGGTTCTAGTGATCTACTCTTGATGGTGTGTTGTGTTTCTTGCCTTATTTTTGTGTCGTGTGCACTTTGTTGTTGTTTTCCAGTTATTTATTCAGTCATTTTTATGTTAGTATTTCTTATTAATTATCATTAATAGTTAATAATATTCATCAATATTAATAATATTAACAGTAATGATTATAATTAATTATTTAAATTATTAATAATTATATTAATAATTATATTAAATTACTAATTTAATTATAATTATTAAATAATTTATAATTGTTTGGAATTATTCTGCAATAATAATTATTATTAATATTAATATTAATATTTCTTTTTGGCTCCTTTCAAATTTTTTCTTTCTCCTTTCTTTGCTTTTTACTTTTTAGCACTTTGGGTAAGATATGTCCAGTGTTGGCTTTCTGTTTTTGTTTGTTTGTTTTGTATTGCATAGATCCTCTTTGGTGTTCTTTGTGTTTCCTGGATCTTAGAGTTAGTATTGGTTGTTGATTTTGGAAAAATTGTTGGCTGTTATATCGTCAGATGTTTCTTGGGTTGTATTTTCTGCCTCTTCCTGTAGAATTGCAATTAAAAGTGTCTTTGATATATGTAATTATCCTGCATGCCTTGCATGTTCTGTTCTGCTTTTTCTTTCCACTATTTTTTTCTTTTTGTATTTCAACTTGGCTAATTTATATGAATCTATATTCAAATTTACTGATTTTTTTCTCTTGACTCTCTTAAAGCTACTTATGGTCCACTCAAAACTGTTCTTCATCTCTGTTACTTTATTTTTTTATTTCTAGCATTTCTACTTGAATAGACCTTGTAGTTTCTGTCTCTGCTGAAATCACTCATTTGATCTTACACGTTGTCTCCCTTTCCTATTTAGAGCCTTTGACATATTCATTATAATTATTTTGAATCCTATTTATAGTTTTAACACATATGTCCTATCTGGCTCTGGACCTATTGACTACTCTTGCCTTATTTTTGTGTACTGTGCATTTTGTTGTTGTTGTTGTTGTTGTTGAACTCTGGAGACCTGTAGAACAGTACACAGGAAGGGAAGTGGGTTTTATACCTGGAAGTGAGCACACGTCTTACGTTAGGACTTTTGTGTGGATTATTGAACCAGCCTCGTTGGGTATTGAGCTGGAATAGGGATGGTCTCTGCTCTGGTTGCCCACAGTGCATCATAGGCTTCAAGTTCTTTCATGGTACTTTTTTTAGGGTGAGGGCTGGTCTGTGGCAGGCCTTTTCTTAAAGTACATCCTCAGCTTCAGGGCTCTGTCTTACACGGTGCTTCAGAGAGGATCTCTTCCCATGCTCATAGAACTATTCTAGCACTCCCGTGTTGCTTAATGCATGTCAGAGTGCCGATGTGGGGTCAGGAGTCGTACTTCGTTCTCCTTGTTCAGCCTGTTTGGGGCAAGCACTCTATCCTTGAAAACCTTTTTTTTTTTTTAAACAGAGTTTTCTTATTTATTTACTTATTTATTTTTACTTTAAAAAATAGTATCTATCCTTAAGGATTCAGGAAAGCAATAGAGAGATACTCTGATGAGCTTTAATCCAAAAGCATGTTTGAACACCTACCCACTATGTGCCAGACCCAGTGCCAGAAGCTGGAGATGCAGATGTGACTGAGTTGGCTCATCCCATTCAGAAGCTCCATAGCAGAGAACCACAAACTGGTAACTATGACAACCTAGTGCACTTCACCACAGTAGATCCTAGGCTCTTTGAGACCCAACAGAGGGCACTTTTGCTCAGTATTGGATGATGATCAAGAGATATTTTTCCTGGATGGAATTCATCCAGACATGTCCCAAGGACATTTTACTCTATTATTTCAAATAAAAGACAATAGTTTGAGTGGAGACAGGAAAAGACCTGAAGAGTTGAAGTAAGAATGCAGGAGGTAGATGAGGAAATGATGGAGAAATGCAATGTCTTCTAGAAGTCATAGCCTTACATTACTTCAGGTGTTCCCATGGTGTAATCTCTAGAAAAATTGGGAGTTTTAAATTCAGATAAATGTTGAAATTTGGCCTTCTTACAGGAAAGCTAAGGGATGTTGAAGAAATTACCTCCCCAACGTTCAGTTTTCACATATGTAAAATTTTAAAGATGTTTCCAATCTCATAAGATTGTTGTGAACTCTCTGCAAAGCACCAGACTTCCAGAAGAAGATCCGTAATGAGTAACTACTATGGTTGTTTTTGCTTTGGTATTTGTAGCCACTAAATTAAATTATTTTCAATTCTTCAGGTACCTCAGTGATAAGCTCACCCCAAGGTCTTCTGAAGAGTCCACTTGGAAATGCAAAATGTCTGTTCTTCCTCCAGAAGTTCTTCCCAGAGTGGCTGATTCTATGTTAATGGCAAGGAAGCAACTTTCAAGTCAGACTCCCTAAAAATGTATCTAACAACTCATACCCTGTAGTCATCTCTTCCAAGTGCCTAAATCTTGAGTTTTCTCCAGCAAGCATATCGGCCCTGTAGAATTTGTAAGCCTTCAGTGTCTTGGCCATGTGTATCCATCTGGTACATCCAACCACCAAACTGGAATATGATATTATATTTTCTAAGCAGGATTAAGAGTGAGCACTCTTAGGTTCAGATGGCCCCTGCAATCAGGGACAAGAGGGCTGTAATTGAAATGTCACTCAACAATCATGCCAAGAATAATGGAAACTCACATGACTACTATGCTTTGTGGTGAGTACCCTTCTTTGGAGATTAGCAAGATGGTCAGAAGATGAGCAGAAGGCAGCATGGTGGCTCTTAGCCCTGGTCCTTGCTTTAGTGTATAATTTAGTTTGTTTTAGGTATGGAACACCAGTATGTCCCCGTAGCAATTTCTGCCTTAGAAAACTCTATTTTGTTTTCTTCACAAGTGGAGACTATAGATAAGATTACATGAATCAGGTAGTTGGGAGGTTCTTCTGTGCCAATCTTTATTTATTTGTTTATATATTTACTCATTTACTGATTTATCCATTCATCAGAGATATATTCAGTACTTTACCTACTATTAACTGTGTTTCAGAGAAATAATTCTGGAATCTTTTTGTTCTCTAATGGAGCTTGTGATCTATTAAAGGAATATAGATACCAACCAAGTAATTACAAAGATAAATGTATTTCAGGTAACCTGTATTTCAGATTGAAGAGAAGTTATCTGACATGATAGTTATTGGAAGTCTTCCCTAGAGGAGATAATTTTTGAACTAGGTGAGCTGGTCAGGGTTGGGGAAGGGTGTACAGAATGAAGTAATAAGTAACTTCTTGAGCAGCATATAAAGGGTCCTGGGGAGACAGGGCATGGTGCATTTGATGAACTGAAAGATCAGTGAGGTTGTAGCATTGGGAGTGAGGAGGAGGGTGATATAAAATGAAGCAAGAAAAGTGAGCAGATGTGGGCCATGCAGGACCCTGTGAGGCATTTGGAGGGTTTGGGTTGTCATTCGAAGGGCTTGGGAAACCAATGATGAGTTTTAAGTGGAATAGCTTTGGGGGTGACTTGGTCTAATTTGAAAAGAGCATAAAGAATTATGTGATGAGGATGTACAAACGTGGCAAAATGAATCCTACTATTATGTATAATTATAATGGTATAATTGATACAAATTATAATTTGTATCAATGCAAATGGGAATAAAAAGAGAAAAGAACACAAAGGTTACAGAATGGAGAAGACATTGGGAAGACAGGAAGTATAAAAGTGGACAAGTTATGAGACATAAGGAAGTATTTATTTATTTATTTATTTATTTCCTTTGTAGACAAGAGGAACTCAGTGTCAGTGGGAAAGATCTGCTTAATGTAAAAGAGAAAGAATAATAATAAAGTTTTCCTGAAAAGGCCAATGTAATAATAAGAGCGATGGCCTTAGAAAGGAGAAAGGCTACTTCTATGAAGTAGGAAGGGAGGTCATTTGTTAAGAGTGAGGTGGAAGGTAGGAAATTAAAAGGCAAATCAGAAGTGTGAGGAGCCAGTCAAAAGTCTAAAAAATGTACTAGAGAGGCAAAAGAGAAAAGCCATAGGTGCATGTAGAAGTCTTGCTGAGGGTGTTGAAGACACCTGTTTTTGATGTTCATGACTTTATAATCTGCTGTGTTACTCTCTTTGGCAATACTTATCTGTTTGGGTTCAGGCACTTAGGAGAAAAAGACAGTTGGGTTTAGGAAACAATAGGATTTTGTCAGCAGCCATTGATCAAAAAAAAAAAACAGAAAGGAAGGGAGTTTAGGACACTGGCAGATATGATTACCATAAGTGTGTCATGTAATTCAAGCTCAGAAAGGAAGCATTTGAAAGAGAAAGGACTTAGATTGGAAGAGAGTAGAAGAGTTAATGGAATGGAGGTTCCAAAGAGATTGGAAACCATTCTGGAAAGCAATATGGAAATTCCTCTGAAAACTTAGAATGGAACCACATTAGACCCAGCTATCCCACTCCTCAGCTTATACCCAAAGGACTTAAAATCAGCATACTATAGTGACATAGCCACATCAATGTTTATAGCAGCTTAATTCACAATAGCTAAACTATGGAACCAACCTAGCTGCCCCCCAACAGATGGATGCATAAAGAAAATGCAGTACATATACACAATGGAATATTACTCAACCATAAAGAAGAATGAAATTATGGCATTTGCTGGTAAATGAATGAAACTAGAGACTATCATGCTAAGTGAAATAAGCCAGTCCCAAGAAACCAAAGGCCAACTATTCTCTCTGATATGAGAATGCTAACACACAGTAAGGGAGTAGGATAGAAGCTCATTGGATTAGACAAAGGGGAATGAAGGGAAGGGAGGCGGAGTGGGAATAGGAAAGGCAGTAGAATGAATCCAATATAACTTCCCTATGTTCTTACATGAATACATGACCAGTATAACTCCACATCACGTACAACCACAAAAATGGTAAGTTACACTCCATGTATGTGTAATATACCAAAATACATTCGACTGTCATATATATCTAAAAGAACCAATAAAAAAATTTTTTAAAAAAACAACAAAGAGGTTGGAGAATGCTTGAACCTGAGGGGTCACAAGCAAGCTGGATGGAAAGGAGTTCACTGGGACTTGATTTAATGAGTTTGGAGATAGAGAGGGTTTGGGTGAAGATCAGTTCCAGGGTAGTATTGAGAGGAGATTCTCTGTGAAGATCTTTGTATTTCTGCTCAGTCTAGGCTTCCCTAGCAAAGAGCACCGACAAACTTGTTTAAAAAATTGTTGAACAGAAAATATGCCTTTGAAGCTACAAATAGTGTATTGCTCTAGAGTGATCCTCTTCCTTGGATTCATTTGCTTACATTTCTGGGTAGTGAAAACCTAAGAACCTCCCTCTTATTCCTAGATGGGATTTTTTCACATACCAGAGTAAAAATCTCTCTCTCTCTCTCTCTCTCTCTCTCTCCAAAAGGTATGGAGACAGATGGGGCAACTGCTCTATGTAAGCTCTGAGTCTTGTAATTTCGTTTACATATGCAGTAGTTTTTAGTTATTACATCTAAAACCCCTGGATCTCCTACTCTGTGATGTCTGCAAACTTATTTAAAAATTTTAGATTCAATGACACATGAAAAATTTTGTAAGCACAAAGCTGACTTGTAAACTTTGAATAGTTAAGTCTATAGATTTTCTGTCTCTTTTTGCCAAGTTGAGGGAGCAGGAAAGATGGTCCATGGGACTGACACGAAGGCATCTACAATCCAAGTAGCCCACACAGGGGAAAATGATGATCATTCTTGAGGGGCTTGGGAGTAAGTGATCGGCACATGTGGGTTATCTGAGTTAGTGAGTCTGGGTGGATAAGTGTGAAGTGGAGTGGCCAAGCCACGACATTCTACCTGGTTATGCTGCAAGTGGTCACAACTAAGCCATTCTTCTTTGTCTCTCCTTCTCTATTCAAGGGTATCTCTACCCTCTCTTGTCTCCACTCCTATCTTTCTGGTATTATGGTAGTCTTTATAATATCAGTTGCAGTTGGGCATAAACCAACAGAACACCCAACTTTCTCTACTTCTTACTGCTTCACCACTTAGCCACTCATGTACTGACCATCTCATCTGTACCCGTCTACCACTGTGAGGATTCAAGTAGACAAGGTGGACAGAAATAGGCAGATTCTGGTTATAACTTGAAGGTAGAGTTGAGGGGATTTGTTGAAGGGTTATGTTTTAGTCAATTTTTTCTCTGCTGTGATTAAAAGGATCTGACCAGCACAATTATAGAGGAGGAATAGTTTATTTGAGGTTCATGGTTTCAGAGGTCTTAGTTCATAGAAGGCTGGCTCCATTCCTCAGGGCTCGAGGTGAGGCTGAACATCGTCGTGGGAAGGTGTGGCAGAGGGAAGCAGCTCACATCATGGTGATCAGAAAGCAGAGAGAGACTCCACGTGCAAGATACAGATATATACCCAAAGCCAAGGCTCAATTCCCACCTCCTCCAGCCATACCCCGCCTCTTCAGTTACCACTCAGTTAATCCCTATCAGGAGATTAAATCACCAATGAGGTTAAGACTCTCACAACCCAACCATTTCTCCTCTGAACCTTCTTGCATTGTCTTACACATGAGCTTTTGGGGGACAACTCACACCCAAACCGTAACAGATTAGATGGAAGATATGAGCAAAGATGTAACCAAGGCTAGGGCAAGGGGTTGCCATGTGTATGATGGGATGAATGGCAGGAGAAAAAGGTTTTGAGAGGTGAATTATCAGGAAATCTGTGTACGCATTAGGTTTGACATGCTTTGAGATGTCTCATTGGAGACATATGGATTCAAATGGAGCTTGTGGGGCTGCAGGCTAGGAGAGATTCAGGGTGCAAATTTGTCAACCAAGAGCTGGGTGAGATCATTCAGGAGTTTGGACACCTAGCAAAGCAAAGAGGAATGTCCACAGGACTACTATAAAAGGGCAAAGAGATGAGAAAAACCAGCAAAGGAGACTGATAAAGCAGTCATGAGGAAAGTCAGGAGACTGTGCTTCCTACAACCCAAGTAAAGAAAGTTTACGAAGCAGCAAGGAGTGATCAGTGGGTAAAATGGTACTGACAAATCAGGCAAGAACAAGGCTGAGCACTGACCTCTCGGCAGAGCAAAATTATTGGAGACACTGACAAGAGCAGTTTTAGAGTGACAAAGGCAGAGTCTCAGAGGAGCAGGTTCAAGAGAGGATGGGAGAAAGACAAACTGGGACAAGATAGAAACACTGTCCACATTGGAAGCCTCTAGACACATTTGGCTGTTGGGCACCTGGAATTATGTACTTTGAATTGAAATGCACTGTGAGGATAACATACGCAGGGATTAGTGTGTAAAAGGGTAAAAACGATCTTACATTTTATAGCAATCACGCAATAAAGTGATACTACTTTGAATGTGTTGGGTTAAGTAAAATATTAAAATTAGTTTCACGATTTTTTTTATTATAGCTACTAGAAAAATTAAAATAATAGATGTAACTCACATGACATTTCTACTGGACAACATAGGCAAAGTAATGCTTTCAAGAAGTTTTATTGTCAGAGAAGAAGATAAATGGATGGTAGCTGATGGTATGTGGGCTGAGAGATTTTTTTTTTCTGACCTGGGAGAATTTGCAGCGTGTTGGTGTAGAAATAATATAGTAGAGAGTAAAAGCTGATACAGCAGATGGGACCAGGGTCCTATGATGCCCTTGGATCCATCACAGGGTTTGGGTTCTAGTGTGCAGGAGGAGGGTGGTCACGGGGCTGTGGACTATTATTGGCACAGAGTAACAGGAATGAACAGAAAGCATGGTCTGCAGGCGAGAGCTGGGTACTTAACAGAAGTGGGAGCGCATGGAAGTTCCTCTTCTGTAATCTTGGTGACTCAGGGAGCCAATCTTCAGCTGAGGAAGAGGATGGAGGAGGAGGTTCCCTTCCGACACACACTATCAACCACAGAGGTTGAGAAAAGGATCCTCTGTGTGGGTTGCTTAGAAGACAAGGAGAGGACACCTAGGGTTCTCTGGATGAGCTGGATTCATTCATTACCGAGGACAGAAAATGAGTAACCCCATGGAGGGCACTTCCTATTTGTTCATCTTTTTTCTTTTCTTGGACCTCAGTTTAGTTTTATCAAAGCAGAAAATAAAGGCCCACCTTCCCCTTCCTCCGTTGGCTCAGTGTTCAATATAATTTTTCCTGCTTTACTTAACATTTAATTGCTGCAAAGATGTTTGCATCCAGGGCCCTAAAATTTCCAGTTCACCTGTTTGTATCTCCTGTTTTCCTCCTTCCTTTCTGCCTATATGAGAAAAGTACAAGGACACCCAGCTGGTCAGCTTGTCTCTGCCACTCTGGAGGAGGCCCCTGAGGCTGGGGAGGCAGCTTCCTCCGGCCCCTGCAATTTGGCTGCTCCTGGACTTGTAGCAGCCAGGCTTCAAAGAGAAGCCACCACTTCCTCCCCCAGCCTCAAGGACAGCCTCAGAGGCAGCTGGGCTGATGGGTACATTTAGGTTTCACTTTGTGCTACTTTAAACATTTGCTTTATTCCAAAAAACTAAATAGGGAATTATTCTCAATATCCCCAATAAGGGACAGAGGCCTTATTTTTGCCCCAGTATGTTGTGTAGTTTTGAAAACTTTCTTCATATCATCAGTTGCAATCCCCAAAGGCCAAAAATAATGTTGAAGTAAAATCTTTACAATGATCTTTGTGCTCCCTGGAGGGGGACCCTGAACCGTGTGCAGACTCCTGGAAAGCCAGCCAAGCTGTGCCAATTTTAACTTCTCTACTTGTGACTCCAAATGATTATGTCTAGTGGGGAGCACAGTGCACAGAAGCCAAGGGGACCAGTTTAAGTTAAGGGTTTGGCTAGGATCAAAATTTCTTTAAAAAGACCTATATGCTAAATCCTTTTTTCTTCTCTTGCTGTCTTGGAGCAATGATCACATAAAAATAATTCTGGATTTATTTTCTGTGAAATAGTTGCAGTTCACCTTTGACCTGATGAGCAAGCATCTGTACCTAAAAGACCATAAAAAGTGGAAGAGTTTACAAGAGACCATGAGTTGGCACAGTCAGGCAGGGGAGAAGAAAGTATTTAGGACAAGTTACTATTTTACAGCACCTACATTTGGGGCCTGCAGCTGTTCTTAAGGCAAACCTTTTCCTGTCTCCTGGCTTGCTGTTCCTCTACTTGCCTGACCTGTGGCTTATTTTCTTATTTGTCATCTCTTTTCTTTTGGAACTTCACAGTTAATGCTTCCATTTCATTTTACCTGCTTACACGTTAACTTGTTAGCTATTTAAATACTACATAAATTTCTCTGAGATCATAATTATTTTCTTGGCTGACCATTCTGGAGTCATTCCCTGTCAGGAGATGGTCTGAACTGGAAAGACTGGAACTTTAGGGTGGGTTGAGTTGGGTTCTATCTCCTGCTAAAAAGCCAGGATTCATAAAAGTGAAAATAAACAAAAATAAGCAAAGCAAAAGCTAAACAGAAGACAGCGAGCAGCCAGCCTTAGTAAGCAACAGACTTCTTTCTCTGACTAATGTCATCTTCTTTGTGTATGACATTTATTTGGGCTTTGGGAGGGATACCTCCATGTACAACCCCGCTAATCCTCACCGAATTAGGTTACCGTGAGGCAAATCATACCAAGAGGAGGTTCCAAAGTCAGACAGAGGTTTCTTTTGGCCCTGAGGGGCATTTGAATTTTGACAACGATTTGTTCCAAGTAAAAGCTCATTTTAACAACGGAAACTGGGATGGGACAAAACACGTTTCTAGATATTCTTGGTTTTTAGTTTTAGTGTCAGGTTGAATGTTAGGGTTAGCTACAGGTTTGGGTAAATGAGTGCTTTTTCTCAATTTTTATAGTATTGAAAAGTTAATGAGCAGATGGTAACATACTCTGGCTGTGGGTGGAATGTAAAGCATTGAAGGACACTGCCTGGCTGGGGCGGGAGCGGTTTTCCTCTGACTCCTAAAAGGATTTGGATTTTAAAATACAATTGAGTTTAATGTTCTATCTTAATCAGTGTTCCATGGCATTATGACAACCCTTGAAAAAATAGAGAAGATTGCTATTGGTTAGGAAAGAAAGGGAGAAAAAGAAAAGAAGGGAAAAAAGAAAGAGGAAAGTGAGACACAATCGCTCTATTACATAGACTAATCAAGTTTATGGGGAGAATAAAAATATTTTGTTATGTGTGTGGCAAAGATTCTTACGTGAGGGCACTCACTTTCTGCCTGAGTGTATAGATGATTGATGATAAAGCCACATCAGAGAAGGGTGACAACTCTGCCCTTGCCCTTGGACAACAAGAAGAGCTTTCTTTGCATGTTTTGTAAGAGGCCCAGTTTTTCTGGGAGTGGCAAGAACGAATGCAAATATGATCATCAGAAAGCTGATTTTCCATGTTTAGTGAATATAAGATTGAACCTTTTCTTCATGTAACTCTTAAATGAGGACAAGGAAAATAAAAGGTGGTGGTGGGGGCACTCCTAGTGCTAATTGGAAGGCCAGATAGCAGTCTGAAGCTCACTGGGCCTGGGCCAGTGCACTTCATCCAGGCTCCTGCTGGATTTTAACAGGCACCGCAGAACCCGTGGCTTCTGGGGCTGCTGACTCTGCTAAATTGCTTCATGTGTCTGTGACATGGGCCGAGGTCCACCAGCGTTAGGTTGGCATCTTTACATTCATTTCCTTTGTGTCACATTGTAAGTTAAGTCACCGTCTAGCACTTCAGATGGTAAAAGGATGGTTCCCTGGGATACATATTTGGATCTCATTCTCGTGGGAGCTGTTCTCTTGCTTATAATAATACACATCTGGATTGGTGATAACAACTCTGTAATTTTTAAAAACTTTTTTATTGTGGTAGAAAGAACACATAAAATTTAGCATCTTAACCGCGTCTGAATGTATAGTTCAGTAGCATTAAGTGAGTTTACATGGTTGTGCAATCATCCTGAAGTTTTTCACCTCGCAAAACAGAAACTCTTTAACCACTATACCACCCTCTTCCACTCTTCCCTAACCCAGCCTCTGGCCACCACCATTACACTTTCCGTCTCCAAGAATTTTGCCACTCTAGGTATCACATATTAGTGGAATCATACAAAATTTGTCTTTTTGTGACTGGCTTATTTTACTTGGCATAAAGCCCTCCAAGTTTATCTGTGCTGTAGTAGATTGCTGAATTTCCTCCCTTTCTAAAGCCAAAGATTTCACTATATGTATATGTCACATTTGGTTGACGGACTCTAGTTACTTCTGCCTCCCTCTGTATTTGTAGTATTCAATGTGGTTTGAGTGGTGATGTTCTGTCGCTATTTCTGCTCTTTGTTGTGTGGCCTCAGCTGTCTTGGTATATGAGGCAACTCTTCTCCCGCAAAAGCATTTTATAGATCAGTCAAAACAAAATATCAAACTTGAAATATGGCAAAGGATGGCTGTGTGTTCTTTCACTGTCTTGTAGGAACAATTTTTGGTAGGTCCACCCAGAGATTGTCTGACTGTCTAGGAGAATGTCCTTATTTGACACACTATTTATTATTGGCTAAAGCTCAGATTCTGTGAAATGATATGTTAATTTGGAGATTTCTGTTCAGCAGCGATGAAAATTTTGGTCTGGTGGAAAAGACTTTTAAAGGTTACACTTTTATAGCCCTGTTTGACATTAACCAGTGTTCTATCTAATCTAGCCATCTTATTCCAACATTTGTTCTCTGGTGTCGGGTATAAAGTGAGTTCCTCGAATGCACCATGTACCAGTTTTATCTCTCTGCTCACTCCCTCATAAATGAATTAATTAAGTCTTTGCCACATGCTCATGTTTATATGTAAGCCATGTTAATAACTTTCAAGAGGTTACACTTTGAATGTCCTTCCTGCCAGGGCAGCCAGTTCAATGACTACATTTCTTCATTTAGTGGTGTTCTTATTGCCAAGCCACAGAAGGACCTGGTGGTATCAGAATAGTATGCACAAGACCTACACTAGGATAAAGCAGAAAGCAGCTGTTAGGTTTGGATATGATGTCCCCCAATGTCTGTGTGTTGAGAGCTCGGTTCCCGGGGTGGTGGTATGGGCAAGTGGTGGAACTACTGAGCCTCCCCCAGAATCATCCTAGGCAGACTGGCTAAACTCACACAGGTCTTCTGTTTCAACAAAGAATATGAAAATAAATAAGTAACAGGTTAAGTTTCCATAAACTATATTCTCATACCCACCTGCAGACAAACCCCCTTAATGTGGATATGTGGGCCTGCTGGTTTCTTGCAAAGGGGTTTCCTTCCTATTATGGTTCTGTTCTGCATTGGAAATGTAAATGACTGTAGAAAGCAAACCAAAGGAAGACTTCCTGATGCTGCTGGCTTCTCTCCACCTGGGAGTGTGCTTGTGCGCTGTGTGTGCTCGTGTGTGACATGTGCGTGGTACTGTACCACACACGCAGCCTGGCATTTTCACTATTCCAGAGATCAGTTTATCTGATATTTAGTGAGAAGCAGTGGCTCATTTAAAATGTTTATCCCTAAAGATTAGAGACTTATTCTTAATGATGGAGGTCATAGATTGGTTGTCTTTTTAATATCTCAAAGTGACACCAACGCGAATTCATCAATGCCTTACTGAATTCTGTACATTCTGCTCCTCTTCTGCTCTGTGTGTGAGAGAATACTAAGATACATGGTTGTTGCCAGACTGAAATTAAAGGAAGATGAGAAAAGCAAATGGTGTATTTTAGTGAGTTATAGTATGAGGCCTGCGTGAACTCTGCTAAAAAGCCTCCCCTACGACTTAATTGTTGTCACATTGCAAGCTCTTAACTTGATAAAAAGAAACATTTTAAACTATGGCCTCCCTGAGTTTTCCCCATCTATGTGTGGGGGCTCTCCTCTGTGAGATCATCTGTTTGAATTTGAGTCTAAATGATTCAATCAGTCCACGTTCCATTATAATTTGGTAGCCTTTTGGCTAAATGCAGAGGGTTGGTGGTCTCACCCTGGGACACTGCAGATGGGTTGCTGGCATTACTACTTTACCCTGCGGAGTCAGTGGGATGATAAAGGAAGAAATTCTCTGTGAAAGTTGGTAAGGCCTCTCCATTTCTAGGAACACTTTCTTTAGTCTGGTCTTCTCATATTAATCTGCTTCGCATGCAATGCTTGTATTTGGGGTCATTGCAATTTTTCAAATAAAATTGGTATCCAGAGTTCTTTTTGGTGATGTTTTGAAGGCCGTAATATTTCAGAAATAACCACAAGTGATTCTGTAATTCTTCCAGACGTTTTATTTTAAACCTGAGGAAACCATGGTCAGTATCAATAAATGTTTATTGAGTGTCAGCTGGGTAGGAGCCCTGTCCCTGGCACATTAACAAGCCTGCTCTGCATGATCTGGATTTCCAAGATGTTCCATCACCTGGTTTGGGAGTCAGATATTTCCCCCAAAGTAGTATGCCATGCTTCCTAAATTAAAAAAAAAATTAAGTTCCCAGTTTTTAAAGACATTATCTATAGGACAAGAATGCCCGATAATTTTCCTTTATTAAGTGCTTACAAGAATGAAGCCGGGTGCGGTGGCTCAAGCCTGTAATCCCAGCACTTAGGGAGGCTGAGACAGGAGAATCGCAAGTTCAAAGCCAGCCTCAGCAATGGTGAGGCACTAAGCAACTCAGTGAGACCCTGTCTCTACATAAAACACAAAATAGGACTGGGGATGTGGCTCAGTGGTAGAGTACCCCTGAGTTCAATCCCCAGTACCAAAAAAAAAAAAAAGAATGAGAAACCATAGCCATGTGTTTTGTATGCATTTCCTAATTTTAATCCTCACATCCTACTGATTTGGAGGATTCTTCTTATGATCCTCATTCTCTAGATGAGCACTCTGAGGCTTAGTGAGAACATGTCATTTGCTCCAGGTTATACAGCAAGTATGGAACACAGTTTGAGTCTGAGCATGTCAGAGCTCACAGCCTCTCCCCTATTTCATGTCCTGTTTACTATTTGGTAGCCTGTAGTTAATTCTTACTTGGTGCCAGGATGTTTAGAAGTTGTATGTCATTTAGTTGTACATATAAAACCTTAGGAAACCAGGTCTGCATCAGTAAATGTTTACTAAGCATTGTCTGGAGTCACATTCAACATTCTTCATGTTGTTTGGCAGGGACTGGAGTTCCAAGTTATTTCATTAGCTGATTATTTTGGTCAGACATATTTCTGAAGGGGACTATCATAATGAAAATTATTTTAAATTCCCAATTACGTAGGCTATTTTGTTTGAAGATGAGAACAGCTGGCAGCATTAATTCCCTAAGTGTTGAAAAATTGTGGAAAAGAGAAACCCCAAACCAGCTTGTTAACAAATGGCTTAGTGGATGAATCAGCAGGATTGTGCTCGCTGGGGTTCTTTCTGGATATTTTCTATGTCTCCACATTCTGGCTGTAGTGTGATGAGTTGTTCTGCTGAGAAACCAGAGTTGAAAGAATAAACAGGGTTGACAGAATAAACAGAGTGAATCCTGAGTGTGGGGGAAGGTTTGTAAGGCAGGCTCCTTTGCAGCCTTAACTCACAAGCCTAGCCTTTTGGGAATGCGTCTAAAGTTTTCTCTTTGTGAACGGCTGTAATGTCTCATTGCAGCCAGTTTGATTTCTCATTGACTAGTGCAAGGTCCTGGGCAGGCACCAGCAGTTTGAGGCCACTTTTGGAGAAGCCTGGCAAACAAGGCTCTGGTCACTAAACCAACACAAATGTGCTAGGAAAGAGCTACAGAACGTGGCTCCGTAGCAGGCACATGTAGTGGATTTATTGTTGTTGATCCTTACGGCTTACACCTCAAATTAAATGACACATTTTTCCTAAAAGAGTTCCACTTTGTATTTTCAAGTGTTCTCCTCTGAGGAGGTTGAAAGGCACACACTCTCTGTGAGAATCGAACAAATAACACTGCTACATTGGGTTGAGGATGGTCAAGACAGGGAAATTAAAAAGAATGCTGATGAAAGAGTTGTACAAAGAAAATGACGGAGTAAGCTTTGCATGCTAATGGCTGGATGGCTTAGCAATGGAAATAACAGAGAGAGCAATTCTGCAGTACAGCTGTGTATCAGGAGTGCTGTCCCGGCACAGGAGGGACCGCAGCAGATTGCCTTGTGGAGAAGAGCTGTTATCTGGGGGCGAGTTCTTACCCTTTTGAAGTTCTTGTTGGTGCAACCCTGTGCTCTGAGCACTTTTAAGATGGTTCAAGAAAGTTGGAGGACTTACTTATAATTTGTGTAGCAACATGGCGACCTTTTGAACCTCAGTGGTGATGTTGCAGGGAAGGGCACCTGGGGAGAACAGGGAATTAGTGATCAGGGAAGGGAAAGCATGCTGCTTTGGAAATCTCAGGACTGACCTCCAGGGACACCTGCCCCCCAACCACAGGTCACCAGTGTGCACTTGTAACATGAACTCAGACAGATCTCTTGACCCCCAGGACAGCTGCAGTTTGAGTTAATAGCACATAATTCAGCCCCTCAAATGAGGCTTTCCTAGAAATATAACCATGGACTCTGTAGGAATTCAGCCTAGGAACACCCTATCTATCATGAGAGAGAGAAAAGAAAACTCCACAACAAAACAAACCAAACAACAATAACAACAAAATCTTTTGGTACTTGTTCATTTGTAGCACCTGGATGAAGCCTCAGTCCTCAGTGGCTCTTGTTTTTCTCTCCTCTCATCTTTCTTTCTTTCTTTCTTTCTTTTTCTTTTTTTGCAGCGCTGGGGATGGAACTCAGGACTCATACATGCTAGGCAAGCACTCTACCACTGAGCTGCACCTCAAGACCCCTAGTTTTCTTCTTCTCATGTATCCACACTGTTGTTCTTCCAGTGAGACACCATATGAATAACACCCATTTAAGATCCTTAGCAATAGGATTTCCCCTTGTGGTCTACGGAAGAGAATCCTGAATTCTATTGACCAGAAAACAGAGGTAGTGCTGAGAGGCAACGAAACTCAAGGTCAAGTTTTCGGGGAAAGGATGAAATCCTTAGTAGAGAGCTGGCAGCTGACTCAAAACTTTCTCTTCTTTAGATGTACACTTTTTTTTTCAAAAATCACATCTGCAAAAGCATAAGACTTTCAAGGTAATATTTGTCCTCTTGGCACTAAACCCAGAATATTGAGGATGAGGAGTTAACCAAAGCCTTTAGAATGGAGGGAGGTCCTATACAGAGTGGGTGGAAACAGAGAGGGGCTGTCTGCAGCATCCTTTGAAGATAGTCTCATAATTTGCCCCCACGTCCGTCCTCTTCCTTGGTAATAGTGCTTTGCTCTTCTCTGAAGCTAAGGCTCCGCTGTGCCATTTCCTTCTGCCTTCTGCTGGCCTTGGAGACGTTCTCTGCTGGATCTAGGAAGATATCACATTACAAAAGGAGCACCAGAATACCCTAGGATGGCCAGCGCCCTATTGATTTACTTTTTGAGGTGGTGGCAGCTGAAGAAAAAGGTTCAAAACACATGAAGTTGCTCTTGAGTTATGATGTGACAGTTGAGCATTTAGCTCTCCACTAGGCAGAGCTTCAAAGTTCACTTCCAATGGCTTTTCTTCTCCGGGACCACACCACCATCCTCAAAATGGGAGTTTGAAGATGCTTCCCATCTTGCATCACTCACAGATCCCCTCCAGAGCAACAAGCAGCAAAAACTAACAATTTACAGTTTATGCTCTTTGATGTAAGGTGGGATAGGGGAACGCCAAACCAAGGTCTCCAAGTTGAATGCAGCTGTGTTGCCGCAGAAAGCAAACTCTTTTTCTTTCTTTGAGAAGAGAGCAAACTGCACTAGCAAGTTAAATATGAGCCAGCCTTTACTCAGATAAATTTAGCTTAATTTGGGTCAAGATGGGGGAGGGGAAGAGCAACGTATCTAAACAGCACGTGCCAAGGATTTGCTGAACACATTAAAAAAATGCTGACTGGCATTAAATTAAGTAACAACTGAAGATTACACAAGGGTAAACACTGCTGCTAATGTTTGACTAAAAACTAACCGAGGGCTCTGAGTGACTCTAGTTAATTTACAGATCACGCCAATAACAGCCGCAGGGGGCTGAGGCTGCTGAAGGCTGGGGAGACGTTTTATAGCCAGAAGCCACGTTTGTAAATTTAGAAAAAGAAAACTAAAACTGTAGGAATTGCTTTAGAAACTTCAGGGAAGGAGAGGTAGAGAGAGGAAGAAAGAGAGAGAGGAAGGGAGGGAAGGAGGAAATACAGAATCTAATATGTCACCCTGCTGGGCTTAGGGTAAAAAGCAGCTAAGAAAAAACAAAACGAAACGTCTAACTTTGAAGTAACCCTTCTAGGAGGACAGAGTGTAGTAGGATCAAAGAGTTCACTGTTCCCTTGGGGTAGGAGCCTTAAATTCTAGACTGTGCCAAGGGCTCCATCTACCCGAAATGAAAGAGTGTAAATTCTCCTGGTGTTAACAAATAAAATCAGTTTAACTCAGCAACATTTAGTTTCAAGTTAACATTTAAGCATACGGTCCTACAGTGAGGGATTTTGAAATTATAGTCCCTCTTCCACATCATTTCTTTTGATACAGTTTTAAATGCTTTAAAAATGGGATGTGTGCAGTGTACTTAGTAACATAGCCATTGGACTCCTTAGATTGGGTTTTCATCATGCACTTTAATCTCCTAGGAGTTGGATGACCATAATTGCCAGACAATCCAATGTAATGGAATGGGCTAATTTGAGGCTTTTCCTACATAATATCTAAAATCTCCCCTGTACCCCCACCAGACTACTATATCTCATTCTTCTACTTCTTGGGCTAGAATATGAATTAATTAATGGTACAGGGGGTTGAACCCAAGGCTTTGCATCAAACATTTGCAGCTTCACACTGTTTCAACTGGCACATCATTATGAAAGCACATCATTATGTCTGGGACTGGGACCAGTCTGCTTAGGGCTTCATGACCCTCCCAGGATTCTCATGAAAGCCCATTTTCTCCAAAGCTCCATTCCTTCTCTCTGGGTTTCTGTCTTCCTTTGGGCAAAGGCAAAAATTTGTGCAGCACGAGGCCAGCCTTCAGTGTCATCTTGTCATCAAACAGTGGGAAGGTCTGGATAACATGGACACAGATGGAACTTTAAAAATGCAAAAAGCCACCCAAATCTCTGCTCTTTCCCTTAATTGCCTTGGATTATCAGACTGGAGAAATGGAATGGCAGCTTTGTTCTAGGCCTGTTAAGTTTGTGCTAACTTTACTGACACCAGCCCTTTGACTCTGACAGCCTTTCCAGCATTCCCTAGGGACCCTCCCAGTGTGTCAGAAACCAAACACTCTGTCTGCAGAGGCAGTCCCAGTGCCAGAGCTTTTGCTTCACTGGAGAAGCCAGAAGAAAAAAAAAATAATGCTGTCAACCAAGTGCATCCTTTCTGTTCTTGGTTGACTTGACTCACTTTATGACTTTTATCCCCAGATCCAAAATTTGATGGCTGACCTGATTAAGGTCACCAGCCCCATGGGGCTATTTAAAAATTTTGAAAATCACATGGAACTTTCCAGTTCTTTCCAATGTGAGTTTGCTCAAATATTCTGATGAGCCAGTCCTTGAAGATAAAATAGTCTCCAAATGGAGGAGGTGTCCAAACTGGGGCAAAACTCAAAGGAAAAGGAACTTTAGAGTGACCAGAATTAGTAGACATTGGCATGGTCCCCTCTATCTGCTACACCCAATGTTGGAAACAATGACTAGGATTATCCATATATACTGGGTTAGGTTATGACGGAAAATCGAAGAGTCTAAAGGGGATAGAGTTTTCATGTACAGAAATTTTGATAATCCAAACAATTCACTCTAATTAAAATTTTTTTATGTGAATTGACAATTGTAGATATACCATATAACCAAACAATTCGATTGCCAAGTTGTGGCATTTCCTTTCCTTGTCTTCAACAACAAAAATATAGTTTTAGGTTACATTTATCCGGCTCTTCAGCTCTTCTAAATTTCATATGAAATATTAAATTTATGTAGCTTCTCAAAACTCAAAATGACAAAGTTGATTGGTGGTAAATGGTACCCTAATAATAACAATAATAGCTGAAATTAATTGACTGTGTACCTACTCTGCTATTCTAAGCAACAGCCCTGTGGAGCAAGTACCTTTCTTATTCTATTGCAAAGCTTAGGAAGGGAAGTACAGAGAGAGAAATCAGGCATCTGGGGTCATACAGCAGTTGCTGGAGGACTCAGATTCAGCCACGTTACCTGTTTTCATTTAGTTTTGAGCTCACCAGTAAGAGGAGATATCATCACTCTGATCTCCAGGCCACAGAGTGCATCTGTTCACCATTTTGGCTCTGTTTGGCATCATTTCATCATTTCAATAGGTGTGATCTCACCTATTCTGGCATGGCGGATACTTCACACTAGAGTTGGGGAGGAGGGTGGGGTTGGATTTCTTGAAACCAACTCAAACTCCATTTTGCATTCTGCCTGAAGAATCTCCTCCCACAATTTAGAACACACTTTTAAAGAGAGAACTATTTTATTGGAAAATAAAAATAGCTACCCTTAGCTTACTACTAAGAAGTTTCTCAAGGTATTTTGCGTTCATCATTCACTGTATTCTCTCAACATGATGGGGGTAGATGATATTATCATATTGATTTTTTTTAATGTTTATTTATTTTTTAGTTGTAGGTGACAGAATATCTTTATTTTATTTTTATGTGGTGCTGAGGATCGAACCCAGTGCCTTATGCACGCTAGGCGAGCATGCCACCACTGCTCCACAATCCCAGCCCCATCATATTGATTTTATAGGTGGGTATATCAAAGCACAGATAGGTGATATCACTTGCTTCGAATCATCTAATTAGGGTGTCATGCAAATGGGCTACACCCAGGCACCCTGGCCCCAGGATCCAAGCTCCCCACACTGCACTATCTCACCGGTGAGCTGGGAACTGTTCAGGTGGTTTGAGGGCTAGCAATGAAATGATACCAAGTTCATAATTCAGTCTGAGTTCTGTCACAGTTGAGTGCAGAACTGGCTATTTCGTTACCAAAAACAGTAGAGTTGCTCCTATTACTGCTGCTGTCAGAACATTCCAGAAAAAAAGATCTTACTCTGGGAGGAGGAGAATAAGGCCATTATTCTCCAAGAATCTTAGAGAGGATGATTTCTTATTCTTTTCTGTACCTGTTTGCCGGCCTTAGACCATGAGCATAATAACAATAGTCTCCCCTCCCCTCCCCGCCCCCCCCCCCCGCTTTTTTTAAATGTGTGATGTTTTCCAGTTTACAAAGCAATTTCTCATACATTTCCTCATGTGATGTGAACCAGCCATCACTCTGTAGGGTGAGATTAGGATCTTCACTTTATAGGGAAGGAATCTGTAGCTCAGAGACACCCAAGCCCACAAAAGTAGTCTAAAAGGGCTAGATGAAATCCTGGCATTCTGATTCCAAATTCAAATGTGTTTCTATCCTCAATTCCTTCTGCAGTGAGAAATAGATCTTAAAGCTTTCATAAAGCCCTCTCCTTGTTTCTTAGAACAAGCTTCGGCCCAAACTGACGGGAGACCACCCACCCACACTGCCCATGCTGAATTTTGTGCCTGAATCTCTTGCCATGGTAGATATCTTAGTGCAGTAGATGAGGATATTGGAGCTACTAGGTGTGAGGACACAGCTTGGAGTCTGAGACCATGGGGCTTCTGTTACTTTGTAGGTCCATGTCATAGAAAGGGTAACAACCCCGGGCAGGGGAGGAAAGTGTGATTACCATGCCCAGGGCCTTGGCTTCCATCCTGCTTGATTGCAGAGAAGTGTTGCTTTTTCATTAAAAAAAAAAAAAAAATGAGTCAGACCTGTTGACAGTGAGTGGGGTCATGTCCCAGACTCCCCTTCTTCTGCCATTCCCTTGGGGTGGGATGCTGGCACTGGAAGGATTAGTCGTCAAGCATTATTCACTCCAGTTTACAGCTCACAGGGTGTGGCTTAGCCCGAGGCTGGACACAGGCACCCCAGCTCAGCATTTTAGAACAGCCTGGGCAATTTCCACAGCTCTGAACCTGTGGCCTAGAAGCAGGGTCTTAGAATAACACATTCTCACAAAATATGACCGGCTGGCTCATAAGGTGCCCTCAAGAAAAATTAACATCCTACCTCCCCTTATGGAAGGAAGGAGCAAAGAGGAAAAGAGAAATAACTGGGGAAAAATAAAATATATATGTAAAAGGAAGACTCACAAAGCCCCTTTTTCTGAGAAGCCTTTAAACTAGCGTTTACCATCAAGGCACTAGAAGACACGTGTGCAGGTTAATGTCCCTAAAATAAGGCTGGAGCCAGTAATAACAGGGTCAGAGTGACAGAATGTTACAGCTGGTAGGAAAGTGTGCGCAGCACTACACCATTAGATCCAGCAGTTACTCTCCGCGTAGGGCTGGGGTTCCAGTTCTGGGGCATGCATTCCAGTGGGGGGAACCGACTCTGCTTCCGAGAAAGCATTCTCCGGCCTCTGGTACAGAGCCCTGAGAATTAGGAAGGCTTTGCAGGGAAATTAAGGGGTATCTCTGGGTTCTGGAGGCTGGTTTGGAAACTGCTTGCCTGATTATTGTGTGCAGCTGGGAAAGTCTTGGTGGTGGTGGTGGTGGGGCTCTGTGCCTGTGCGTGGGCATGCGCACACATGTGTGGTAGCAATAGTTGTGACTTTGAGAATTGTGAGATACGGAGCTTGTCACTGTGACCGGGCCCTGACTTGTGGATCTGTCGTGGTTTACCCCGTGGTGGCTTGGATATGCACTTCTTTGGGGACAACAAGAAACTAAAAGTTTCTGAGGTTAGCAGCAGCAGCCGATCACTTGCTCGCCATGATGCACCTCTTTTTCCCCTAAAGCCGTGAAGGGCCAGCTTCCATTTCCCTACTTTCTATTTCTTTGGAAAACATTTCAGAACCGCTTTCCTCATCGTGCCCACTAAAAAAAAAAAAAACAACAACTTTCCCTGCCACCCTGTGCAGGAAAGGCTGACCCACATTCACCAACACGTTCCCTCCTTGCAGCTGCCAGCACCAGGCGGGTGGCTGCCACCAGATGATGTTCTGTCCTGGCTAGCACATGTTTTTAAATGACTGTGCAGTACCTGTGCTTACAAAAACAAATAGACCTAACAAGGTCCCAGCAGCCCATGAGGATACTCTCAAATTCTCTCTTCTGTCCATCTGGGCTTTGGCTTTGATTCTCCTCCCCGTCAGATCTCTACACCCCTTCATGCAGGTAGCTATTTTAGTCACTGCAAAATGCTTTACGCTGCTTCTAGACATGAAGTGTGCACTGGAGCACTCTCTAGTTCTTTGGGTTCAGAACCTCAGCTTGAGTGTTGATGCAATTATCCAGTGCGTCTGTGTCTATATGGACAAGTCCTTTTAATCCTTGTGCCTTAGTCTCCCCACCTACAAAGTGGCACAGCAGCAATAATGTCTGAATATGGTTCTTGTTGGAATTAAATGAAGTAACAAACGTGAGATACTTAGCACAGTGCCTACGATATGGGCAAATGCCAGTTCAATAAAAATAAAAATTTTCAATAAAATTTTGCTAGTATTATATCCTTGTTTTTTTTTCCCCCAAACAGATTTTAATATACATCTGCTCATGTGGTAAGGTCTGATGACTTGGAGGACAGGAAGAAGGAAGCCACAGGGAAGCAAAAGCCACAGCTAACTCTTTTATGACTGTGCCTCACTCAGCAGCTCCTGGTCTACCTCCTGACTCTTCCACATGGACCTGTTCTGAAACTGAACCTGGGAGAGGAGAATGTCTGTCCCTGTCCCACAGGACACTTGTGGCAGGGGACTTGGGTGTTTATTGCATGTGTGAACTGTTGCATAACCAGGTGGCACTTTCCACATGGAGATGGTCAAGGAATGGCGGGGAATGCCCAAGAGCCATCACTGGAATCCTAATGCATGGTGGAGCAGGACTTTCCTCTCGTACTAATGGAAATCCCAACCCAGGACTCAGTAAAAAAATACCTGAAGGAAACTGGTGATGAAATGGTCGGCTGTCTTCTAAGACTGCAATTGCTCTCCAGGGTCACACTATTCACCCATGTGCTTCTGCGTTGCTGCTGGTAGACTCTTTCAATTGGCCAGTCTACAGAGGAGAACGTCAGAAGTGGAGGTAGATATGGTACAAGGCCATTTAGATCAGTGATTCTCAAACCAGGAGCTGTCATGTCACCAGCCTTGAGTGAACTAGATGTAGGCAAATAGGACCAAGTGGGCAGATAGAAGTTTCTCCATTTCAGCTTTTTCTGCATATAGTGCTAAGCGAATTGTCAAGTGCATAAGGAATTAATTATTAGTATTGAGAGAGAGAAAGAGAGAGAGAGAGAGAAAGAGAGACTATAATGAAATAAATAAGGGCACTTCTTCATGGGTACACAATTCAGATATTTTTGTGCTTGAGGTAAAGTGGACCTAAGACTTTGGTGGATCATAGAGTTTGTGTGCCTGTGAGCTTGAATTTTAGCCTCCCCAAATATCCTCTCCTCCACCTTTTCTGTACCTCACTTTTCTCCAGGGTAAGAATTAACATAAGCTACAAAGATTCTCCTGGGACTAGTTATTAACCAAGAATGTTGAGAGGCCTTGACAAATATAAAATGTTATATGTAAACCCAACAGTAAATCAGAGTTATCTACACCCAACGAGTTCTAGAGTTTTACTTCAATACTGCAGTCTCTTAGTTTTCCAATCGTTCCAGGGCAGACCAAAGTTCCGTGGTATATCTTTTTAATGTGGCAGGCCTCAAGGGTGGATTGAGTTAGGCAATTTATCCTCTTTTATGCCCTCTATTCACAGACAACCCTCCAACAGGGTAACATAAAACCACAGATAGATTTCTTTACAGCATTATGTAAGTAAACTAGGAAAGCAGCCCGAGCCTTGTGTATAGAACAGGAGAAAGAAGTATCAAAGAAGAAAATGGGCCTTTGCAGAAATGACAAAAGTGAAAACCCTTACTGCTTTGGACATTCTACTTAAAGGAGTGTTTCTTTGGCAATTCAGCATTTTCTGAAATTGGTCTCAGACCTCAGGTCCTTTTGAAGGTGTTGATGTTTCATTTTGACTCAGGAAGACCCAGGGCATCCCAGCTCTCACCAACAGACCACAGGTTCAAAGAGGATTATTTCTGGGCTTGCTGGCTCATCTATCTTCCAGTCTGTTACTCACAGTGGAGGTGTACAAAATTTGTCAAATATATTGAGATTTTGCAAGGTATGTATATGTGTGCATACACACACACACACACACACACACACACACACACATACACACATCCCTCCAAGCTAGACAAGAGGGCTGAGCTAGAAAGGGACAGCATGCAACTGAAATGCCATGCTATGAAGACCCCTCTCCTGCTGGCTCAGCTACCCGGCAGGTTTGTCTGGGCACGTTGCCCTGCTGAAGCCAGGCCAAGTTTCAGGGGAGGAATTTGCCTGGGTCTGGGGCTGGAGTTCAGGTTTGCTGATATGGAGACTGATCTGTTGGTTGTCAACAAAGAAAAGGTGGGCTCAAATGAGCAACAGAGGACCATGTGCTGTTTGATAATGGCCAGCTTTGGCTCCAGTTCAAAGTCTGAGAAATAAAAATGTTATGCAGAACATCTAGGCAATGGTAGAATATACTAGGAGTGGAGGGTGGGAGGAAGGAGATTCACTTCAAAGGGACACAGAACTCAGGGTGTTAGAAATAGTCTGCCGTGATTGTTGTGATGGTAATTTGACTGTGTGTGTTTGTCAAAATTCATAGAACTGCACCTAAAAAGGATGAATTCTACTATATGCAAATTATAACTCCACAAACCTAACTTTAAAAAAATACTGTACTGTTAGAGGCCATTTAAACCCAAATGTTGAGCATGTTGAGTCACTAATGTCTCTCTAAAAATAACTTGGACTAAATATTTTTTTATTAAATGTTAAAAAATGCTGCAGGGTAGTTTTAACTCTTTGAGAATCAAGAGGAAGAATAGAATAGAATCTAGACTTTTTAGAGTTGTTTATACTGTTTTGTTTTGTTTTTTGTACCAGGGATTGAACTCAGGAGGCCTAGCCACTGAGCTACATCATCAGACCTTTTAATACTTAATTTTGAGACAGGGTCTTGCTAAATTGCTTAGGGCCTCAACTAAATTGCTGAGGCTAGCTTTGAACTCTCTATTCTCCTGCCTCGGCTCTCAAGCTGCTGAGATTACAGAGGTGTGCCACCGCACCTGGCTATTTATACTTTTTGCTTGGGTGTTTTTATTCAATTATTGTTATGTTTTTAAAAAAATTCAGATTTATGAAGAAGAAAGTCTTAATATCAAAAGTTGAATTTGTTTTGAGATGTTAAAGTCAAATGTGTGGAGAAAATTTAGTATTTATTAAGGATAATTTATTTAGAAAAACTGAAGAAATCAACTATTAGAGCTAATAGATTATTACACTGATGACTGGATACAAAATATAAAAACACTCACCACCAAATAGTAACTGTAAAGAGGAGAAAGAGTTCTTTTACAATGTGGTAGGATGGGAGGAGAAAGAAAAGCAAAGGAAACAAGAACAACATTAATAATAAGAACAAGAAAACCTGGAAATAAGTTCAAAAAAAATGTACAGAGTCTCTTTAATTTTAGTTGTAAAATTTTACTTAATAATTCAAAAGCAGAGGTGAATAAATTAAGACCTAGTCCAAATTATTGAATGATGTCACTTTTTCTCAAATTAATGGTTAGGACCAATATGGTTCTAATCAAAATCCAATTCGAATATTTTTGAATGAAAATATTATTGTAGAATTACTCTAGAAGAATGTATAGATAAAAATAGCCAAGAAACTTGATTTATAGAGATAAGAGCTGCTATATTTTAAAGACCTGTTATAGAATTTTAATAGCATGATTACTGTACAAGACTGGATAGAGAAAAATGAATATAGAGTTCTTGTATATATATATTCAAAAGTACATATACATATATATGTACATATACATATACATGTACATATATGTACATTCGAATATATATACATATATATGTACTATATGAAATAACTTTATGAAGTACTAAATTTGTGTGTGATAAAATTATTTTAAATTAGTGGAGAAAATGAAAGATTATTTCAATGAATAAGGCTGGTATGATTAGTCAATTTTTTGAAGGAGGAGGGGACTCAAAACATATCCCTAATCAAATTCTTAATGAGTTTAATAACTTAAAAATTCTAAATATGAAAACACAAAGGAAAAGAAAAACGTTATAGTAAAAATTCACAAATTCCCAGTATTTGGAAATACTTTTTAAGCAAAAAGGTAGAGGAAGACTCTATAAAAATAGAAGACAGTCTTTTTTTTTTTTAAACATAAAAATCAAGAACTTGCTTATGTGAAAGTTCATCATAAAAAAGCATAAGACAAAGACAAAATATAACAAATCTTAACATGGTTAATATGTGAAGAGCTTCCAGAAATCAATAATTAAAAGATAAGTATCCTAAGCAGAAAACCATTAATATTTACAAAAAATGCAATTTGTATAAGAGGAAAAAATTAGACAATAAATCGTGGAAAACTTCAGGCTCACTACTTCAAAATAATTTAAAGAAAACACCCACTTCCATCTCTCAAGTTGGTAAATATTGAAAAATTTAAAAAAATCAACAACAATTTTTTTGGTCAGCTTTTTAGTTGCTGTGACCAAAAAACCTGACAAGAACAACATAAAGGAGGAAAAGTTTATTTTGGCTCAGTTTCAGAGGCTCAGTCCATGGTAGGCCCACTACATAGCTTTGGGCTGGAGGTGAGGCAGAACATCATGGCAGAAGGGTGGGGCAAGGCAAGTCCCCAGGACCTGCCTCCTTTGGCCACACCCTACCTGCCTATAGTTACCACCCAGTTAATCCATGTCCATAGATTAGCCCACTGATTAGGTTAATCTTTCAAAATCTAATTATTTCACCTCTGAAAATGCTTGCATTGTCTCACACATAAGCTTTTGGGGGACATGTCATACCGAAACCATAACTAATAATTACATATTTGAGCAAAATTTCAGAAAAAAGAAAAATCTCACACACTGCTGGTAGAAACACCAAAGTCTTCCATAATTTCTGGTTGAAAATGTGTCAGTATGTATCCAATGACTTAAAGCTATGGATATAATATTTGACCAAATAATAAGCTTTTCAAGAAATATATCATTAGGAGACATTTTTAGGAAACGTAAAGATTTAGGTACAAGGAGTTATTGCAGTGTTCCTTATAACTGAAAAATTCTAAAGATAGTTTTAATTAATTATGGTTTTAATTAATTATGCAATACTTAGAGATTGCAGAAAATTATAGTCTCAAGAATATTTAAAGCTTTCCAAAAATGAAAAAAAATAATGCAACATGTAAAAAAAACCCAGAATACAAAGCCACATGTACAACAGAGTTGTTGATAGATTTGGCTCTATATGTACACATATATGCATACATATGCACATACACAGAGAAAAGACTGGGAAGACTTGTACAAACAGAATGCCATAGTGGTTGACAGCATAGTAGAATTATTGGTGGGTTTTTATTACCTTTATTGGATATTTCTCCAGATTTTCTGTAAAAAGAATCTATTAGCTTTATGATCAGAAGAGCATTAATATTATTTTTGTAATTTTCTTTGCTATCAACGGCTCCCCCTGCTGCTCACCTAAAAAATTATGGAGGGTTGGTTTATTTTCCCGCTTCTGAAAACCTGCAGTCTTGCTCCTGGCGACACTCTTCACTTCTTATTCACCCTAGAAGCAAACTCTTCTTACTTGAGTATTTGGTAATGATATGTCGAATTCTAGGCTTGCATTTATTAATTGATCTATAATTCACATACACTGGTCATCTGTGCAAAGGGCACAATTTGGTGATTTTAAAGTCTATTCACAAAGTTGTGTAACTGTCGCCACTAATTCCAGAACATTTTCGTCACCCCAGAATGAAAATTTGTACCCATTAACAGTCACTTCCTCCTTCCATTACTGGTAACCACTAAGCTATTTTCAGTGGTTATGGATTTGCCTGCTTGAGACATTTCACATAAGTGGATGGAATCATACTCACATGGCTCGTTGCGTCTGGCTGC
Organism: Xerus rutilus; assembly: GCA_028644305.1. NCBI lineage: Eukaryota > Metazoa > Chordata > Mammalia > Rodentia > Sciuridae > Xerus > Xerus rutilus. The sequence goes on from CM053404.1 coordinate 109,645,411, forward strand.
CTGCGCTGTGCTTCATGTTTTCAGGATCCATCCGTGTTACATCAGGTACCTGAACTTCATTCCCATTATGACTGAATAATATTCCTTTGTTTGAATATATTACATTTTGTTTATCAGTCTTCATCTGTTAATGGACATTTGGGTTGTTTTCCCTGTTGGGCTATATAATTAATGCTACAGTGAATACTCATGTGTCAATTTTATCATGTATTTTTAATTCTCTTGAGTATTGTTTTAATCAGCTATTTTGCTGCTGTGACTTAACCTACCAGAACAACTGTAGAGGAGGAAAAATTTATTTGAGAGCTTACGGTTTCAGAGGTCTTAGTCCATAGAAGGCTGGCTCCATTCCTCAGGGCTCGAGGTGAGGCAGAATATCACAGAGGAAGAGTGTGGTAGAGGGAAGCAGCTCATATAAGCTTTTAGGGGACATATCATAATGAAACCATGACAACTAATAATTACATATTTGAGCAAAATTTCAGGAAAAAGAAAAATCTCGCACACTGCTGGTGGAAATACCAAAGTCATCTATATTTTCTGGTTGAAAATGTGTCAGTATGTATCCAATGACTTAAAGCTACGGATATAATATTTGACCAAATAATAAGCTTTTCAAGAAATATATTATTAGGAGACATTTTTAGGAAACGTAAATATTGGGAAGCAGAGAGAGAGGTCTTCACTTAGCAGATACAAATATATACTCCAAAGCCGCGGCCCAGTTCCCACCTCCTCCAGCCATATCCTAGTACTTCAATTACCACTCAGTTAATCCCTATCAGGGGATTAATTCATTGATGGGTTAAGTCTCTTATAACCCAATCATTTCTCCTCTGAACCTTCTTGCATTGTCTCACGTGAACTTTTGGGGGACACCACACATCCAAACCGTAAAAGGTATATATTGGTCTAGATACTAGACTCTTATCAGGTGTATTATTTGCAAATTTTTTTTTTTAATTTTTTTTTTTTTAGTTGTAGATGGACACAATGTTTTTTTTAATTTTATTGCTTTGTACGTGGTGCTGAGGATCGAACCCAGGGCCTCACGCATGCAAGGCAAGCGCTCTACCGCTATTTTTTTCCATTCTGTGGGTTGAATTTTTACTTTTTTGATAGTATTTCTTGAAGCACAAAAGTTTTTTATTTTGATTAAGTTCAATTTGTATATTTTTTCTTTTGCTGTTTGTGTTTTGATATTGTATCTGAGAAATCATTACCTAAATTCAAGGTCACAAATTTTATAGCTATTCTAAGAACTTTTACATATAGACATTATACATAGTGTATTCATTTTGGTGTATCATGTGAGGTAGGGATCCACCTGCATTCTTTTGCATGGGCATATCCAGTTGTTTTAGCACCATTTAAGAATATTATTCCCACCATTAAATTGTTCTTATATTCTAGTAAAAAATAAATTGGGGCTGAGGTTGTGGCTTAATGGCAGAGTGCTTGCCTCACACACATGAGGCACTGGGTTTGATCTTCAGCACCACATAAAAATAAATAAATAAAATAAAGATATTGTGTCCATGCATAACTAAAAAAAAGTTAAAAAAATTGACCATAAATGTATTTGTTTATTTCTGGATTCTTAGTCTTATTCTGATTTATATGACTATCCTATGCCTCTACCATACAGTCTTAGTGGTTGCGGTTCTATGCTGTAACTTTCACAACTGGGAAGTCTTAGTTCTCTATCTTTGTTCTTTTTCAGATTGTTTTGGTTATTATGGGTCCCTGGAATTTCCATTTGAACTTTAGGATTAATTTGTAAATTTATGCATAAGAAAAAAAAGGCAGCTGGGATTTTGATAGACAGTGGGCTATAGGTTGATCTAAGGAATTTATTATCTTAACAATATTAAGTGTTCCAATCTATGAATACAGGATGTATTTCCACTGATGTAGATTTTCTTTAATTTCCTTCCATGATGCTTTGTAGTTTTCAGTGTATAAGTAGTTCACTTGCTTTGTTAAATTTATTCCCAAGTATTTTATCTTTAATGCTATTGTTTAATGTGTTGATTGCTTATGGTTAGTGTGGAGAAATAAAATCCATTTTTTTCTGTATTGCTCTTGTACCCTATAACTTTGCTGAACTGGTTTGTTAATGTTAATAGATTTCTGTGGATTTTTTAGAATTTTCTATTATACAAGATCATGTCATTAGCAAATAGAGACAGATTGACTTCTTCCTTTCCAGTCTGGATGATTTTTATTTATTTATCTTCACTAATTGCTGTAGACAAAAGCTCCTATATATGTTGAATAAATGTGTCTAGAAAAAGCATGTTTTTCCTGGTCTCAAAAAGAAGACATTCAGGCTTTCAGCATTAAGCATGATATTAGCTGTGAATTTTTCTTTCATACTATTAAACAGGTTGAGGAAGTTTCTTCTTATTTTAATTTATTGAATGTTTTAATGTGAAATAATTTTTATGATGAGCTTGGTCAAATGCTTTTTCTGTGTTGATTAGAGATGATCCTGTAATGTTTGTTCTTTTTTATTTATAACATAGTGAATGACATTGATCGGTTTTGGTATGTTGAACCAACTTTGCATTCCAGGGATAAATTCCAGTTGGTCATTTTGCATAATTTGTTCAAAAAAGAATGCATATGGAATTTAGTATGCTTGTATTTTGTTGAAGATTTTTTTTTCATTTATAATCACAAGAATATTGATCTGAGATTTCTGGAGATGTCTTTTGCCTCGTTTTAGGAGGAGTTGGAAAATATTGCTTCATTTTTTGTTTTGTGGAAGAATTTGTAAAGGATTAGTCTTAATTGTTATTTAAACATTTGGCAGAATTTGAGAGTGAGGCCATCTGTTCCTGAGCTTTTCATAGAACTACTAATTCAATCTCTTTATTTGTTATAAGTTTATTTAGATTTTCTATTTCTTCCTGAATCAGTACAGCATTAGTATCTTTCTAGGAATATGTCCATTACCTCTGGATTATATAATTTGTTATCATATAGTTGTCCACAATATTTGATTATAACTCTTTTTATTTTTTTATTTTATTTTATTTTTTTAAAGATTTTTTTTTTTTTTAGTTGTAGATGAACACAATGTCTTTATTTTATTGCTTTGTATGTGGTGCTGAGGATCGAACCCAGGGCCTCACGCATGCGAGGCAAACGCTCTACCGCTGAGCTACAATCCCAGCCCCTGATTATAACCCTTTTTATTTTCCATACAAGTAAAAATTTATTATTTCTGTAAGGTTGGAGCAACGTCTTCTTTTTCATTCCTGCTTTTAGTAACTGATTTTAGTACTTGAAATCTCTTTTTTCCCTTGGTTATTCTAAGTAAAAATTTGTCAATTTTGTTGATTTTTTTCAAAGAACAAATTGTTAGCTTCATTGATTTTTATCTATTGTTTTTTCTTTTTTCTATTGCATTAATTTCCACTCTAATATTTATCATTGCCTGCTTTTTATTACTTTAGTTTGCTCTTATTTTCCTAATTTCTTAAGGTATAAAGTTAGTTTCTTGATTTGAGATCTTCATTCTTCAAAATAGACACTTACAGCCATAAATTTTCTCCTCAGTGCTGCATTAGCTGTATGCCATAAGTATTATGATATATTATCTTTTTATTTTCATTCATCTCAAAGTATGTCCTAATTTACTTGTAATTTCTTCTTTCACTCATTTGTTATTTAAAAATATATTGCTTACTTTTCACATGTTAGTGAATTTTTCAAAATTCTGTTATTCAACAACTTCATTATGATGTAAATGTGGATCTTTTTTATTTTGTCCTACTTGGAATATTTTGAGTTTCTTGGCTGTAGAAACTAATGCTCTTCATTAAATTTGGGAAGTTTCAGTCATTACTTCTCAAATATTTTTTTCCCCCTTTCTCTTAGTCCTTTGCTTCTGGGGCTCTGTTTATACATGTATTGGTGTGGTTGATGCTTTATGCCTCTGTTTTCCTTTATTATTTTTTATTTCTATTATTTGAATGAACAATCACAATTGACCTATCTTAAGGTTCACTGATTCTTTCTTCTACCTGAACAAATCTGCCATTAAGTCCCTCTAGTGAATTTTTAATTGCAATTGTTGGATATTTCAATTGTAGAATTCCTCTTTTGTTCATTTCTGTGGTAGAGAATATTAATATTTTCTATTTTATGAGACATCATTCTCATACTTACCTTTACTTCTTTAAATATGGTTGCTTTACTTCTTTGACCATATTTAAAAAGGGCAACTTAAAGTCTCTAGTAAGTCCAATGTATTAATCTCTACTTAGAAATTTTGTACACATGATACCTTGTACCAGACCAATTGCTAACACTTGTATTTCTTTCTTGGGGGACACTTAAATAATTTCTGGGGCTTCACTTTTGGATCCTTGGAATCAAAAGTTTTAGAGATGGAAAGACCTTTGGACATCTTCTGGTCTGTCATGTCCCCAGAGGTGTTCTAGAGATGTTAAGAGGTGTACAAAGACAATTTTGTGAGCAAATACCTTTGGCAAATGCTAATTAAGTCAAGTTAAACAATTTACTTATTGTTGAATTTTTATAGCATTTAACATATCTGTAAATTTCTATAAGGGGGGTACAACCTGATGTATTTCCCAAATTAATTGGATAATTGATCATAGTTATTAAAAAACATCTTCTAGAAAGTGTTCTGCAGGATTTAGGAAATACTACCCTAATTCAGTGTCATTATTTTATCTATGAGGCTCAAGAGGTTAAGTTGGTGTGGCCAGATTTAACAAATTAAAATACAGATCACCTAGTTAAGTTTGAATTTCATAAAATCAAAGAATAATGTTTTGGCATTTTCATATATTCTGCTGTTTATCTAAAAATTACATTTAGCTGAGTATCCAGTATTTTTCCTTGGCAATCCTAGAAACTGGCTTGCCCAAAATGACGCAGCGATTTCATAGAAGAACTGGGACTAAAATCAAACTTTTCATATGACTGTCCAGTGGTTTTACTTTCTAAGGCACATACGCCTGGTGGAGGGTTTAGACAGTGACATTCTGATGCGAAGATGTTGGTAGAATCACCACACTCTTCTGTGATACTCCTTCAAATAAACCACATGGCATGCAAGCAAGATAATGCTACAACCAGTATTAATCTAAAAATAATAATGATAATGAGACTAGCTATTATTGGATGCCCATTATGTACCAGACACTATTCCAAGAGAATTTCTCTTTTATCATTTAAGCCTCACAACATCACCATGAGGCAGGGGCTATGATTATTCCCACATTACAGATGGGGAAACTGAGGTGTAAGAAGTTAAGCAACTTGTTCAGGATCTTTCCTGGCAGAGACAAGAAAGAAAATAATGCTGAGTCTAGTGGTACATGCCTGTAATCCCAGTGGCTTGAGAGGCTGACACAGGAAGATCCCATGTTTAAAGCCAGCCTCAGCAATTTAGCAGGCCCTAAACAACTTAGCAAAACTCTGTCTGAAAATAAAAAGTAAAAAGGGCTGGAGATGTGGCTCAGTGGTTGAGTGCCCCTGGGTTAAATCCCCAGTACCAAAAGAAAAGAACTTCTAAAAGAGAGAAATTAGGCTATATTTTAAAAATGGATCCCACTTTTTATATATAACATAAGAGGTTATCTATAACATGATTGAGAAGGAGTTAAATTTCTCTTTGACCAGATCTCTGGAGGCTTGTAAGAAATCATTTTTAAGGCATAAAACTTTTACCAAATAGATATTTATATTGCAAAGGAAATTTACTTAATACAGTTCCCCCGAAGCATGGAAAGGCATAAAACTGAAGTTTGTGTGAGATTGGGATGTCTCTTTCTAGGTTAAGGTTAAAGGCAGAACCACAGGTTTAAGCTAAGAGCTGCAAAGTGCAACAGGTCCTGCAAACGGTACCTGAATTTATAAATGGAGGATAAGAGTAACATCTTATTGTCTTTTTTTCCTCAGCAAAATGCAGTGCAGTGTGTGAAAGTAGTTCAATAAAGACTTGTTTATTAGATGGGAAGAAAAGGGAGTATTTGTGGACATACACAGGTGTTCAGGTTGCTCACTGTTCTTTTGGGTGGAGTCACTCACAGTGTCATTTCTCATGTGACAGATTGTGAGAATGGCTGCAGACTCTCTCTTTGACACTGGAACCTGGCGTTCTTGTAGTATAAAGTCCTACCTAGCTTTCAGATTCCATGGATGTACAGGTTCCTTGGAGGGTTAGAAAAAACTGAGGTTTCCAGAAAATTTGGGTAAAGGGGTCACAGATCTTTCACAATTGTTGGTATTAAAATATTATGCTGACCTTCATTTTCTGGAGTCTTGGACTATGGAGAAGGAGGGGATTGACTGGGCCATGGCAGAATTTGATTTAATCTGTGATTAGTTTGAGCCTGTCTATGGATTTCCTCCTTCATGTGGCTTTCCTCAGCAATATCCAGCCCTTATTTGCCAAGTCTCTTTGGCCTTAAATGACATGTCTGACTAGCAGCAGTGATGAATTATTTGGATATGATGTTTGTTGAATGAATCTTTAACTTCTTTTCCTCCCTTGGACTTGTGAAAACACTCCCCCATGGGCTCTTGTCAAAATCACTTTAATTACTACAGATTAATGGCTCAAATTTCTGAGAAATTCTAAATTGGTAACTTCAAACATCAGTTGAATCCCTCATCTTCTCCTTCTCTGACTACAACTGTTAGAAGTAATAACTCTTATTTACTGAGGCCTACTTTGTTCCATATTCTGCTAAGCACTTTATGTGCATTAACTCATTGATCAAATGGACACCATTATTTCCCTACAGGAATAAATTTAAGTTCAGAGAGGTTAAGTAACTTGCCATAGGTCCCACAATGAGTTAACAGTCTGGGAATGAATGTGCACTAAAGAATTGCCATAAAAAATTTACTATTTCAGACTAATGGAGGCGAGACAACTTGAATTTGCGAGACAAGGGCTTAAAAAAACTCTGTTTAAAGTTCACCGCCTTCTCCCATGCTGAGCAACTTGAACTAGATATGCAAGGAGAGCAGTTGCCTCCTAGGGGGTCCTGGAAGACATACATATAAGCATTATTTATAATTAGCATGTCACTCTTAAAGCATCATTTGTAATTAACATGTCAGTTATTTATAGTTGAAGAAATGCTTCTAAATTATTTTTAAAGGATCTTAAGAAACAGTTTGTCTTAAGCTATTTAAATTGTAATTCTTTTCATCCTTGATTTGCTTAGCAAACTTCAGGCCAGTCCTCTAACTAACTTAAAAGTAATGGAAGTATGGATGAATGCAGTTTACTGTCGAGGATTTGCAGCTATCCTTGTTTGGCTTTTTTCTTTAAAAGACATCTCTTGTGACTGAGACTGGCTGTTTCCAGTATCTGTAAGATTCACCCTTTGTCATAAGAATAGAATCAAAGCCTCTAAGGAATTGGATTCAGTTCTATGCATCCAGAATCCTCCTTTGAAGTGACAGCTTTACAAATATTAGCAAGTACCTGCCTAAGTCTCCAACTTGTATGCGTCACTGAGTTTTTATGAGATTAGCAGCCATTACTAGTTCTTTGTCTGAGAGCTGAAGTGAAAAGCGAAGAGTCACAGTGGGCTGAGAGAACACTTCTCCGGCCTCATGTCCCGGTGCCTGTTTTGGGCCCAAATGACTCAGATACAGTACTTCAGTTCTTTCAGTATTCTTGAATTTTGTTTGCCAGCGCTATTGGAGACTAACGCTTATATAAGTAATATAAAACCCCAGCATTTACAATGTAAAGGCATCACAAAAACTCTCAGACATGAAGCTTTGGTAGGATTTTATTTGAAGAAATTTTATTTTAAAATGTAATATCCTTTTTCTTTCTTTGGCAAAATAGAATCAGAGGAACTTGGATGGAAATCTTCTGCTAATGAAAAGTCTCACCCTGTTTCATATAAGCCAATCTGTCACCCTTGATTGGAAAGTAATAATTCATAAAATTTCATGTTATTATCATCCCTCTGCCTGGAGTGATAGATATTCTTGAGGCTTTTTAAATAAAAAGTTTAAAATTGAATTTGCAACTCAAAAGATTGGTGGGTTCAAATGTTAGTTTCCTGCTGAGTAACTGTGAAAACAATTCCAAAGTGGCTGGTAGTGTGTTAGGAATGGCAGTTTTATTAAATGTCTTGGTGGAGTGCTATGAAAATACACTTTCAGTGTCTTTCTGCAGCCCTTCCCTCTACAAAAATAATAGTTTCCTTACAGACATTGGTGTTCACCTCCATTGGCCTTATTTGGTTGTTCTTCCAGTTTCTGTAAAGTTGTTTAATAAGAAGGTGAAATTCAATTTTATTAGTAGCAGACCCGGAAGATTCTCATGTGTGAAAAAACTGATGCATGACACAGCCCAAAGATTATTGATTTGCATTTCATCACATAATTTTGCAGCATCAAAATCCTTAAAGTGTGGTGGAAAAAAAAATCTGTTCTTCAAGTGTGCCGCTGAGTACTGTTCTCATGGTGATACACCTTCTGACATTGTGGATGATCTTCAAGGAAGTCCTTGAAGGAACTTTGTCTCGCTGGAGGGAAAAGAGCCACCCAGATGTGGAAAGGCTGCTCTCACCCAGTAGAAACCCGGCAAGTTCATTTAAAAAGGTATCTTTCAATTATGAAAACTGGCCGGCATCAAAGGACACTTGGCAGCGGAACTTTGCAAAAACATTTGCACTGGCGGCAAAGAGGACCTTCTCTTTTGCTGGTTTCACAAACACACACACACAAAGAAACCTTCTGCAGTTTCACCTCAATTTCCTCTCTCCCTTTTCCACAAAAACAAAAGGTGATTTTTCAAGGTCCCTGTATCAGCATTATTTGACATCCTTGTATGGGCTTGACTAAATAACCAACCAACTCCCTTGGGATGAAAATTGAAAATTTATTGTGATTTCCACCCCCATCCCCAGTCCTGTCTCAAAGTCAATGGCAAATTGTCTCTTTTCTCTGTTTCTTTACCCTTCCACCACCACCATGGGCAAAACACTGTGCTATAAAAATAAAAGCAGTAAAATTCCAGTCTTGACTAAATTTGGGGATCCTGCACACATGAAAAAAATTTTTTGTTTCTCTTTGTGGAAATTGGCAAAGTGAAAATCGACAACTTAGCTCTTCTCACATTGGCATTTAGATTTACTGCAGAAATTGACTTTTTAAAAAGATCTTAAACATAATTATAGAGGGTTAAAAACTACCACATGTGAGTGTGGCTTATGTTTATCTCCATACCAAATGTCCTGCACAGAAAGCTCTAAAACCAGACCTGGAGGATCCTTCCTTTCTGGGCAAGGATATAGCTCTTTGAGATTAGGGCCCTCTCCTCACAGGGAACAATACCCCTTCCATCAAGACACTGTCTATTCTCAGATAATCAGGAGATCATGGAGAACAAGGAAACTTCAGTGGCTAGATGAATAGGATTGTCCTTGAATTTCTGGTAAGACATAGACAAAGCATGTCTTAAAATATTTACCTATGACATGAAATAACTTTGGATCATTTTATCCATATCATTCAACATGTCCAGTGATTCAAGTCCCCTTCTATAATTTATGTGTACATGTGTGTGTGTTTTGTTTACTGTCTATCTGTGATAAAAATAAATAGTTTTCTCAAATTCTATGATATCTACATATAAACACAGCAATAGTGTTGGAGGAGAGGAGAAACCTGCTCACCTCTAAACCCCTACATTTAATGTTCTCTTTTCCTACATGTGCCATTTTTGGTTTTAGTCTGTAAGTTAGAGAGTTTAGCTGTTTGCCAGGGTTGGGGAAAATTTTTGGTCCTACGTTAAAGGCATGGAGGGAATGTCCCTGATCCTGTGGGATCACTGCTGTGTCCTGTTGCACAGAGAGAATAACTGGCTGGTGGGACTCTCAAGAAGAGATCTTGTTTGCTAAATTGCTAAAGAGACCAAGAGGTCTTGATTTACTGGTTCATTTCCTATCTTCCTCCTCACTTCTAGCTTTTACCTTCTTGTGGTAGGCTGATTGATCCCCTTCACAAAGATATCCAGGTCCTAATCCTCAGCTTCTATGAATATGCTACCTAATGTGGTAAAAGGGATTTTGCAAATGTCGTTAAGTTAAGGTCTTGAGATGGGTTCATTATCCTAGACTGTCCATTAACAGGCCTTAGGAGAGGAATGCAGGAAGGTCAGACACAGAAGGCAAAAGCAGAGTGATGCAATCTGGACCACAAGGACCACTAACTTAGAAGACAATTAACTTCAGAAACATGATGGTAATTAAGAATAGAGATGAGGAAGGTGTAAAGACTAGATTACCAGAAGGAGATGAATTAAAGCTGCTCCGCAAGGCTTTATTGGAAATACACACACTCGAGCTGAATTCTCCCGTCCATCAGAGTGTGTCCGGGAGAAATGGCGCTGGGGCTCCAGTGTAGGGAGAATTCGAAAAGCTGAGTCAGGAAAGGGAGGGCTTGGGGGCAGGAAGAGAAGGCCAGAGTCCTACCTGGATAGGTCAGGAAAACCCGCTGATTGACAGGAGGCGAGTCTACTGGTGACATTAGCGTCTGGCTGGCAGCTCCGTTTTGTAGCTGCCCTGATCCTGGACCCTGATCCGACCTAACAGAAGGATCAAGGGTTAAAGAATTATTGCATACTCTTGGTAATTTACATTCATTCTCTAACTTGCATAGGCTAGAAGACGTTCTTCTCCACTTGGAGAATTCTGAATGGTACATGATGCAGTGTGTAGTGGCCCCGTGTTCCCTTTCTCCCCGCTTTTCTCTGTTCATTACTAGTAACAGGGCATTACCAGTATATGGGCCTCCAGTACTAGAACTAGGAAAGTCTAAGCAAACTGGGACAAACTGGTCACCTGAGTAGAACAGAGGCTGTGGACTTTCTGTAAGAAATAGGGGGAAATGGTCTAAAATGGGAATCCCAAATCTTCCCATATTATAAGCTCAGGAGAAATGTGGTGCTACGGCTTGAATATGGTCTGTCCTCTAAAACTCCTGTTGAAATTTAATTGCCATTGTGGTGTTATTAGGAGGCCATTAAGAGGCAATTTGGTTAGTAAGAAAGACCACTGCCTTTCTTGCGAGACTGAGTTAGTTATTGCGAGAGTGGATTGTAAAAAAGTGAGGCTGCCCCTCAAGTTTTACTTCTTCCACATGCGCCTGTTTGCCCTTTCGCATTCCACCATGTTATGATATCCTCACCAGAAATCATTGCTATGTGCTTGGATTTCTAGCCTTCAGATCCATAAACCAAAATAAAAATTTTCTTTCATAAACAATCCAGTCTGTTAAGCAATAGGAACAGACTAAGACATGACATTTCTAAGTCCTTGTGGTATTAACCTGGGATTTTTTTCCCTTCCATAATTGCAGAAGATGTACCCAATTTTCTCTGTTTTTCCTTCTTCACCTTCATGTCCATTCTAGAGAAGCATATGACAATGAGAAGGAACTCCAGGTCAGAAAGCCAGCAAGCTCTTGACTAATGGAAGCCATGTGTCCCTGGCAGGAGAGGCACTTCCAGGGGTTCCATTAGGTGGTCACTCTTGCCCACAGCAGTCAACCCCTCCATGACAGCACACCCTCTAGAGTTTTCTAAACAGGAGTTTTCCAAAAACAACACCACAAAGTGCATCCCTCCTATTCTCTTTGTGATGGTCCGTGGAGTGGCCAAGGGTAGGTTTGGGTAGCAAGAGTATAATCACTTTTTATTTTTGGAAGCAAAAACACATCTACTTATTGGCAGCTAAAATGCTGGCATAGACCAGAGGGGAAAGTTTAGATTACACAGCTTCCCAATGCCCTTGTTTATCTAAACCAACCCCTGGGGCACAGGCCTTGGCAAATCTCTCAGTAGTTGCCTTTGAGGAAATCTACCAGAAGTCTTATTCTTTTGTTTTGAAATGTGGATATCAGTTGTAAAAAATAAAATGAAATACAGCAAAACAAAACAATCTTTGCAGTGATCCAGAGCTTCCTCTGCCCCCTCTGTACCTTACCTCTACACCCTTGCTGCTGTGGTAGGGATGGAGGTGCTCCATGCCCTTGACCTCTATGCCAGCCTCTCTTAGCCAAGTCTGATCCAGCAGGACTCACAGCCCACTGTGAAGTCTTTTTATCTGCAATTGGGTTGGAGTAAGGTGTTGTCAACTGTTGCTCCAGTTATATTGAGAAACCAATCTGGCTTCAGCTGTGAGATAAAGGGATGGACAGAGTGAAGCCCCATTTTGCCAGAGAGACTATAAAAATGTGAATTGGAGTTTATTTAGCAAGAGTGCAGCTGATTTCAGATAATAAAAAGTGATTGTTCATGAAATGAGTGGAAAGATTTCTGGGAATCAGAGGTCTCAGTTACTACTCTTGGCTCTGCGGCTCTCCATCTCTAAGAAGAACCAATTCCACCAGCAGGCTCTCTGGACTTCAGTTTTCCTACCTGTAGAGGAAGAGCTTAGATGGGATAATCTTCTTCCTAAATTAATGTTAAGTACTGCCGGGCACCATGGTGCACGCTAGTAATCCCAATGGCTCAGAGGCTGAGGCAGGAAGATCACAAGTTCAAAGCCAGCCTCAGCAACTTAGTGAGGTCCTAAACAACTTAGCAAGACCCTCCCTGTTTTGAAATAGAAAATAGGAAGAGCTGGGGATTTGACTTAGTGGTTAAGCACCCCTGGGTTCAATCCCCCATACAAGGGGAAAAACAATCAGAGCACTGTATTCATTGACTCATTTAATTATCCAACTTTTATTGGCAACTTCTAAGTATAAATCAAATTTAAATACTTTGTTGATGACTCTATTACTTAATTCAACATTAACCAGCATTTACTATGCTCCAGGCACTAAGAGCTTGGGATATAAAGATTCTGCCAGAATGCTTAATGAAGAAACCGTTTAGTGTAGAAGGCAGACAGATTCAACATTTATGAGATTATGATTCATGGTTGCCTGTTCAATACTACCACTATTTCTAGATGCATTTCAAGTTTCTTATCCTCCATTTTCTTTTATGCTACCTTAATCCTTTTTATGTATCTCTTGTGATATTCTTCATACTCTCGTTGTACATTCTCACTTGTATTTCTATTTAATCTACTTCCCTCAGCCCATTCAACCTGTAGACAGGTGCCTCATTGGGTCTCATTGTTTTCTGTCTCCAATGATACAGTGATTGACACAATAGGTGCTCAATACATATTTGTTCAGTTGCAACAACTGGTGAAATCTTAATTAATGTTTTTTTTTTTTTTAATTTTCTATGTTCAGTTACCCTTTATTCTTGGTGGACTCTTAAGAGTATACTAATGAGGAAATCCCAGACTCCTTCAAGGCCCAAGCCAAAGAGAATACTATTAGAGGAATGAAGGATTGTTTTTTACTTGAAGGCAGGAAAACTCACATTATCAACTTTGGGATTTTAAGGAGAGCTTCTTTAGTTATCATGGAGTATTCTGGATTATGGAACAGGTGTCAGGACACCCCTTCTAGATGAATCCCAGGAATATTCATTGCCAGCAGCTGGAAGTCTGGCTGAGGGTGAGAATTCACTAAAGGCCACAGGATACCTTCTGAGCCACAGGATACCTTCTGAGTCTTGTGGCTACCAGATCAAAGGGAGATGCTTTCAGTACTCGCTGGGGCAGTTCAGGAAATAGGATCCGGGCTGATAATGGACTTAGATGCAATAAC
>CM053404.1:109659602-109725209 GCA_028644305.1 Xerus rutilus
AAAAAAAAAATACAATTGGCTTTTAAAAGCAAAGAGAGAAAGTACTGGGTTGGCTAAAAACAATTTAGGTTTTGTGGTAACCCCAAAGTGTTTGGAAAACAATTTACATATTTGATGAGCTCAAAATGTCTCTGGAGTAGGCCTTGTTCCGAGGATAAAATGGACAATAAATATGGAGATTGAAAACAAGGGTCATGTTGGATTCCATCTCACAGGGTCTCAGATTTGGTAATCAAAGGTTAAAGAGGCCTCTTATTTATTTTACATAGTACATTTTTGAAACCATTAATACTCTTTAAAAAAAATTCAGAGAAGGAAAATGTCTTATAAACTAAACTTTTCATGATATCAAAGTAGAATAACTCATCCAACAATTGAATAACATATTTTCTGTAGTTATATTTAACTGAATCACTCCATAGAAGGCAAATTATTTCAGAAGTCCGAGAGTATTCAGGTTCTCAGAGAAAGTTCTGGGGCTGCAACACATTCTTCTATAAAATGAATCATCAGTATACTTTTTAGAATTTAGGTTTGGTTATTCATGGGACATTCAACCCAAAGTTCATTAGTGCTTGCTAATCAATTTTTGCTGCCCTTGCATTTCCCTAAAAGCTCCTATATAATCAGTTTATGGATATAAGTCGAGTCTCCAGAGTGGGTTTATTTTCTGGCTGACCAGTGGTGAAGTTCAGGTGGAAACTAAAACTAGATGTCCATTAAAAGACATTTACTGATCAATAATAACTTATCAATTGAAATTTGATATGAATAGGCAATATAGTTGGTAATTTAATGGTGATAAATTTAATGGATTTAAAGCCAGAAGATTTTGTCTTCTCTAAATATGTCAGTAGCTGGCATATCATTTTGCCTCTTTCCTCTGCTCTGTGGACACCTGTCTAGTTCTGATAAACAGGGAGAAAGAGGTAAGTGGCACAAGGTTGTCAATCAAGAGAGGGGAGGACATTGACAAGGAAAAATTCTTCCTGGAATTTACATCTTGGTTTGGATCCTCTAATAGCAGTTTGGTTTGTTCCAATTTCTACTATCCCTGTGAAATGTTTATAAGCTATGTGTCAAGCCTTTTGCTTGAAGTCTAACATGATTTCTTTCCAGGGTCTTAAAAATAGATGGTATATATGGAGTTCTTATTGCACTGAATTGATTTTCTATTTCTTTTATCTTGGAGTGACAGATCTCCTTCATTCCTGCACCTTTTGAATATCAATTCTGTGTGAGCATTGAGAACATGATGAACAGAGCAGACATCCTCTCTGCCCTTAAGCCAGACACTGTACAAGGTGTTATCAATCCAGAGATGATAAAATCCAATCCTGAACCTCAAGCAGCTTGTGGTCAAAAGAGAGACAGTTGTAAAAACAAGTAGTTCTAGTTGGCAACGTGGGATGTGAGTCAGAAGCCACTAGTTACCCCTGCATCTGCTTTCCCATGTCTCCTTAGAAATTAAAACTTATTTTGTATCTGAGTTCATGATCTCCAAGAATCTCCAAGAATAACGAAAGCAACTTGCTTTGTTGCTAGGTGTGACCACATTCTGCCCATAAAAATATAAATAGAAATGTGTGTTGTGGACTTCCAAGGAGAGGATGAAGGACGCTAACTCAGCAGGAGAGGCAGCTTTTTTCCTGTTGCCTTCCTTCTTCTGGCCTGAAAGTCCAGAAGCCATCTTGAGCATGGAGTGAACTTAAGAAACCAAAGTCTGGAATGATGGAGATTAGGAGTCCAGGTCTCTGACGGTGTCAGAGAGCAGCTTTGCCAACCTGGAGTGCTTATTCCTAATTTGTTTTGTTTGTTTTCAACATGAGAAATAACTTTCTGTTAAGTGACTGCTGTTATTTTGGAGGTTTTTATTTAGAGCAGTGAAACAAAAATCTAATAGATGTGGTGTATGTTAGCGATTTCCATAAGATAAATAGGTAGGGATCCAGAGCATAGGGAATTCAGTGTCCAGGCAGGAAGGCAGAAATGTCTCCAGAAAATGAAATCCTTGAAGAGGAACTCTGAAGAGGGAATGGCAATTTGCCAGAAGGAAAAAGTTGGCGTGGGCAAAGATGGTATTTGGAGTAAAGGCAAGAGTGCCACATGTTATAGCAGTGGTCAGAATTCAGGGTTAATGGAGCCCTGGAAGCAAGACTTCCAGGGCAAGTTACTTGCAAAAGAGCAAAAGAAAGAATCCCAGGCTTGCTAGGTGCTACCTCCCCTTCTAGTTCAACATCCGCCATATCAGTTGGCTTTAATGTCAAAATATTAAAGAAATTTTAAGATGACCATGAAGACTGAAATATATAGGCACTCTTTAAAGCAAACAAACAGAGTAAATACAATGTCTGCAGAACACCTGCTATGAATAAAACCTTGTACCAGATGCTGGGGAAAGAAGCCTAGGGGAGATAAAAAATGAATTAAATATTTCTTGGTCTCACAGGGCTCCATTCTGAGGGGGGAGGCATCCACGCACATCTGCACACACAATAAAAAAGTAATTGAAGATTGGGAAGGATAATGGGGCAGTATTGACAGTGGATTGAAAGAAGTGACTATTACCTACAAGGTTCCTGTTGAGAATGCTGGTGTTGTCCTGTGGTTGCTTTAAAATCTCATCCTACTGGTAGTACTGAGTGTGACGTTTTTAGGGCCAGGGTGCAGAAACTGGAGAAGCAAAAAAGGGGAGTGTGAGACCACCCAGTAGCACACTGGATAGTGGCTTGCTCGATTAATAGGTGACACGGAGGCCGCTTTTGTGAAAGCAACCTGCATCAGAGAGATTTTGGTCATAGCTGGAGGACGCTTCCATTGGGAAAGAGGTGGTGCTTTGTGCAACAGAAGTACAGAAAGATATTAAAAGAGAGATCAAGTTTACAATCTGGAACCAAAGCACTGGCTGAGCACAACAGGCCATGACTTGAGGATAGCTTGTCTGAGTAATCCTGAAGTTATCTGGCCATAACTCCCCCAAATATTGTTCATATTTGCTTTTCGTGGTCTGGAGTATGGCAGACTCAACAGAGAGCAAGGTCAGAAGAAGAAAACTAACATCTATAGCCGACTATGGTATGAATTTGGGTAATTGGTATGTGGTAGGAGAAGATCAAGAATAGCAAAAACAGCATCTATGCAGGGGTTGGATACTAATCACAGGAGGTGATGTACCTGAAAGTCTGTAGAAAGCAAAACAAAAATTTGAGTTTTCTTTAAGCCTTGGTGGAATGGTGAAGAAAAAGATAATGGTGAAGAAAAAGATAAAGCAAAGCAATTTGCTTCATATGCCAGGAGATAGGTCTGGTGCTGGGAGTAGGGAGAAGGACTTCCCAGATATGCATAGAGGTTGGGGAAAATGGGAAAGAACTGGGTGAGAAACGAAGATAAATGTATCAACACATCAATTCCAGAACAGTTTAGTCTCCCGAGAAAATTATGGCACTCTGGGCTCCCCTATCCCTCTAAGAACAAAAGTTTAAGTGATCTGGTGCTTAAAGGAATATTTCAGATGAATGGATTGCTCCAGGAGACAGTTTCAGGAAATAGTTCCAAAATAGGATGGGCTACAAAGTCAACCATCAGGGCCTCAAAAATGTCTTTGTGCCATCCAAATAGAGACACTCAGTTGTCAGCTTTCTGGCATCATTTTTTTTTTTTTTTGGTACTGGGGATTGAACTCAGGGACACTCGACCACTGAGCAACATCTCCAGCCCTATTTTGTGTTTTTATGTAGAGACAGGGTCTCACTGAGTTGCTTAGCGCCTCGCTCTTGCTGAGGCTGGCTTTGAACTCACGATTCTCCTGTCTCAGCCTCCCAAAGTGCTGGGATTACAGGTGTGTGCCACTGCAACCCGGCCTCTGGCATCATTTTTACATCTACCTTTGTAATTCATTTAGCTGTTATTTTCTTATAATATGTGAAGAAAAGTTCTAAGTAAAAATTTTAATCTAAATATTCAGCCAATTTTCTCTATACCATTTGTTGAAAATTCATTACTTTCCTATTAATTTGTGATTCTCTATCAGACATGAACTTCTCATATGTAATATAGTCTATTTCAGCTTCATTATTCTTGCTATTTTATCACATTGTTTAATGACAAGAGTGCTATAGTATATTGAATACTTGTTCACATACGTCTTCTGGATTGCTTTTTCATTTCAAAACCTTGTCTGTTTTTGCTTGGTTGTATCTGTCTATCTATCTATCCAACAAATCCCACCATTATGTACAAGTATAATACACCAATAAAAAATGAAAAAGATAAAAAGAAACAATTTTAAAATATTCAGTCTCCTGTATAAAGACTTGAACTTTCCTTCTCTTATCACATAACATTATGTGTTTTCTTTGATGGATCATGCATATTTTGGGATTAGTCAAAAACAAATACTTAACTAGCATTCACTATACGAATCTTTGAGGCTCTTTTTATTTTGTGCATGTGCAACCACACACACACACACACACACACACACACAGGGGGAGAGTAAGCAATCACAAGAGGACTTGGCAACTGATATAAACTGCAACTCTTTTAAATATTTGGCCTTTGTAATCAGGTTATTGACCTTCCTCCATTTAGGGAGTGGCCCTCCAGGACCTCTTTGTGGATAATATACTTTAATTTCTGTGTCCTTGACCACAATGGCAACTGTGAACACCAGAGTTCCCAATAGCTGGCTTCACCACCCATTCTTGCTTGGATCAACCAAGAAATAAATGGTAAAGTGCCCATTTTATGAGTGGCAGCCTTTTAATTCTGAAGAAACAATATAATGGAATGAAATTTTTTTTAAAAAAAACCTTTTTCTTAAAAAACAAAATGATAAATAATCATTTTGTTGGGATCTTTGAGAGTGTCTTATAAGTACTCACCTTTATTTCCTGCCTGACTTACAAACCAACTGGTAAAGTAAACATAAGTCGGCATAGGGAGACTGAGAAAGGCTAACTTGAGAATCTAGCTCAGTATGGAAACCAAAATGAGCTGTTGCACCTCAGCCCCCACTGGGGTAGCTATGAAAGAAGAAAGAAAATTATCTTTTTCCAGGAACTTTTGGTAAGTTATCTCAACCTAGAAATGTGAGAGAATGACCATCACTTTCCATCCATGTAAATCTCTTTCTCTTGGTAGAAGGAATAAGAAGGTATTTAGTGAAAACCAAAGTTCTGCCTTATGAAAACCAGGAAGGAAAAGAGAAAGTCTCTATCAATAATTAAGGTCATTAAGAAACTATAGCTCTAGGTATAATTGCATCCAGTGACTATAAGAACTAAGTTTGAGTTCCCTTGTTTGGTCTGATCATGCATTTGCTCAAGTGTTTACAAGCCTACCCTGTACTGGGCACAGATCTGGGCACTCTGTTAAGTGTGGTGGGGTCAGCCTTAAAGACTGAAGACAAGGCTGAGGCTCCCTGCTTTCTGGGATCTTGCAGTTGAGAGGAAGAAATGTGGAACACAAAGAAGGAAACAAAGAAACAATGTTAGATGGTGGTAAAACATGAAAATAGGACTTGGGACAGGATGGGACAGGGTGCGGGTGGAGCTCGATTTTTGGATGAGTCTCTTAGATGGTACCTTTGAGCTGAGGAGAAAGAATACTGTAAATACCTGGAAGGGAAAAGGGCTTCTGGAAGGGCAGGAATGACCTTGAACTGTGTTAGGAATAAAGACAGTGGCTGGAGGTTGTGTGCCAGGGAAGAAGCCAGATCGTACATTAGAAGGTGGTAAATGCTATGAAGATGCAAATGTAGGAGAGGGGGATAGAAAGTGCTGGAATGGGCTGATACTTTAGTGGGCAATTAGGGAAGGCCAAGGTGGCTTTTTTTTTTTTTTTGGTACTGGGGATTGAAAACAGGGGTACTTGACCATTGAGCCACATCTTCAGCCCTATTTTTGTGTTTTTATTTAGAGACAAGGTCTCACTGTGTTGCTTACTTAGCGCCTTGCCATTGCTGAGGCTGGCTTTGAACTTGTGATTCTCCTGGCTCAGCCTCCCAAAGTGCCCAAGGTGGCATTTGTGTGAGTGAGTGAAAAACTGAGGGTAAGTGTGGCAGGTGGAGAGAATAGCAAGCACAGATCCTGAAGAAGAAGCATGCCTGGTACATTTGAGGGATGGGCAGGAAACTAAATATTGCTGTTGTAACATGGAGAGTGGTAGATGAGGTAAGAGAGCAAATAAGGGGCTCCATTATTTAAGGCCTTGTAGGCCATTAAATTTTATTTTAAGTGCAATAAGGAGTCGTGGAAAAGTGTTGAGTAGAAAAGTGACATTTGTCATATTTTTTAGCAGGATCCCTCTGCTGCATTGAGAATTGATTATAAAGAAGGAAGACTAGCTAAGAGGCCATTCATAATTACAATTCATAGACAAGAAATAATGGCTAGATGGATGAGGATGATTGCAGTGGAGGTAGTAAGAAGTGATCAAAATCAGGATGTGTGTTGAGATAAAGCTCAAACAGTGTGGATGGCAAAAGAAAACAAAACAACCAAAAAGAAACAACCCAGTGACACCAAAGATTTTGATCTGAAAAATTGAATAAGTGAAAATTGAGTTTATGGTTATTGTATTGTGAAAGGAAGAGGTTTGGGGAGAGGAGATCTAATGTTGAGACATTTAATAATCATCCAAATAGAAGATGTGGAGTAAACAATTGGATTGAATCTGGAGTTCTGGAGAGAGGTCCACACTACAGGTTCCATTTGGGTGTTCTCTGCATGTGGCTAGCAACTAAACCGTGAAAATGGATGATATCTCCAAAGAAATGAGCAGAGGTAGAGTAGGGAGAGGTCCAAGGATGGAACGTGGTGGTCTCCAGCCTGTAAAAGCTGAGGGGTGATCTAGAAGCAACTGCTGCATTAGGAGGAAAACCATGGAGCGTAATCTACTGGAAGATAAAGCATTTGAAGAAAGATGGAGTGATTGATGGTGTCAAATGCTGCTGAGAAGTTATATAAGATGAGGATTGATTTTGCCAAGAGATTCAGAAAGGGGGAAGTCATTGTTGAATGACCACAATAGTTTTGTCAGGATGATATATAGAAAAACCTGATTGGAATGTGCTGATTCTTGATTGGAATAGGGGGAGGACAATTACAGAAAACCAGTAAGAACAATTCAGAGTTTAGCTAAAGGAATAGAGCAGTAGTAGTTGAAAGGGGAAATGGAGACTAAAGAAGGAATTTAAAAAAACATTTATAGAAATCAGCTTGCTTTCAATGCAATTTATATACAATAAAATGCACATATTTAAACAAGCATTTATCTTTCAATTGACACAAAATATATACTTATCATACACAATAGAATGTTTTGAAATGGACATATATTATTGTATGGCTCAACAGAGCTATTTAATGTATGCATTACCTCACATACTTATTTTTGTGGTGAAGATTCTTAAATCTACTCTCTTAATGATTTTCCAGTGCATAATCTATTATTAACTATAGTCACCATGTTGCATAGGACATCTCTTGAATTTATTCCTCCTAACTGAAATTTTGCATCCTTTGATTAGCAGTCCCTGAACATCACCTCACTCCACCCTGGTAACCACCGTTCTACTTTCTGCATCTATAAGTTCCACTTTTTTAGATTTCACATTTAGTGAGATCATACAGCATTTGTCTTTTTGTGCCTGACTTATTTCCCTTAACTTAATGTTCTCTAGGTTTATCCACGTTGCAAATGACAGAATTTCCTTTCCTTTTTTAAACTTAAGGCTGAATAATACCATCTATTGCACACGTTGTACCATGTTTTCTTTCTCCATTCATTGTTGGTAGACACTTAAGTTGCTTCCATATCTTAGCCATTGTGAATAATGCTGCAATCAACGTGACTGTAGACATCTCCTCAATGTACTGAGTTCATTTCCTTTGGATACCCTCATTTCCTTTGCATACTCCTTCCTTTGGAGTGGGATTGTTGGATCATATAGTACTATTTGTCATTTTTGAGGAATTACATACCATTTTCCATAATGGCTGCACTAATTTAAAATGTACCTATTTTGAGTGTTCATTTTGATGAATTTTGACAAATTTTTATGTCCGTGAAACCACTACCATAACTGAGATAGAAAATGTTTACATCATCCCCAAAAGTTCTTCTGTGACTCCTTTTAGTCAATTCCTCTTTGCAGACCCAGGCAACCACTAATCTGCTTTCTGTCTCTATAGATTATATTTGCCTTATATAGAATTTCTTCTAAATGAAATCATACGGTCTGTATTCCTTTGTATAATTTTCTTCACTGAGTGGTATTTTTGTTTGTTTGGTTTTTGTCCATTTTTTTTTTTTTAGTTTCTTCCATGTTTCAGTGTATCATTGTTCACTCCTTGTATTTCTGGCTAGTATTTTTTTATGTGAATACCCACAATTTGTTTTTCCATTCACCCAATGATTGACATTCATATAGTTTTCATTTCGGTGCCTTTGTGAATTAAGGTCCTATGAACATTTTATGTGTAAGTCTTTTGTGGACCTATGTTTGCATTTCTATTGGGTCAATACTTTAGGAATGGAGTTGCTGGGTTACATGGCAGCATTTCTATAACTGTATAAGCAACTACCAAATTGTTTTCTAAAGTAACTGTGATTTTTCATCCCAGAATTATGTAAGAGTTCCAGTTGCTCCAAATTCTTCCAAAATCTGGTATTGTCAGTCTTTTTAATTTTAGCTAGACAAGTGGGTGTAGTAGGTACCTCTCTGTGGTTTTCTATCTTGCTTAGGGCAATTGGGTAATTTGGAATTTGCAAGGAATTTGTATACCTCATCTGAGTTGTCCAACTTATTTTTCTCAATTTATTCACAATATTGTCTTACTTTCCTATGAATGCCAATATGGTCCGTCCTAATGCTCTCACTCTCATTCCTGCTACAGGTGTTTTGTGAATTTGATCTTTTTTTCTTGTTATTTTTGATGATTAATTTAGCTAGGATTTTATTAAATTTGGTGTTTTCAAGGAACTAACTTTTGACTTATTTTTGTTGGTTTTCTCTTTTGTTCTTCTATTATTTCATTCCTTTAATGTATGTTGCATTTAATTTGCTCGTCTTTTCTACCTTATTATTGTGGAAGTCAAATCATTGATTTTTAAGTTTTCTTTCCTAAAGTAAGCATTTAAATATATACATTTCACTCTGTGGCCTTAGCTGCATTCAAATTTTATTGTTGTTTCCATTCTTTAATTAAGAATTTTCTAATTTCCATTGTGATGTTTTTCTTTGAATCTGTAATTTAAATATGTATGGTTCAATTTTCAAAATACTTTCAGGTTTTCTTTCTGTTATGGATTTTACTTAATACCATTGTATTCAGAGAACATATTCGGTATTATTTCAATCTTTTAAAATTTATTAAAACTCTTATTTTGTGGCCTAGCATATAACATCATTTAGTGACTATTTCATGTGTCCTTAAAAAATAATGCATATTCTCTGTTCTCTCTTAAATTCTTATTAGATAAACATTGAAATTTTGGATCTTTCATCTATCCTGTAAACTTCTGTTTCATATTTTCCATCACATTTCTGTGTACATTGTGTTCTGGGGAAATTTTGTAGCTTAATCTTCAAGATTTCTGATTTGCTGTTTATCATATTTATTCTTTTATTCAATTTCTTAAGTTTTTCAAATATTGTAGTTCTTTTTTTCATTTTTAAAACCTTTAGTTCTTTTATGCAATGATTTTCTTTTATTTCACAGATGCAATGTGTTCCATCCCTTTGAGAAAATTAATATCTTCTTGTAAAAAGGTTTTATTGGTTTTACTGTGTGTTCACAAGTGTCAGTTCTGCTGGTTTTGAAGTTTGATAATTTCATCAGGATGTTTGTTGATTCTAGGTTTATGCTTCTTTCATATTCCCTTATTCTTATATGGCTGCTGTTGTGGTTCACCATAATTACTTCCAGTTATTGTAGGGGAGAAGATTATTGTTCAGTTGGCCAGTATTTCCCAGTAGCTCATCTACTGGATACATGGAATTTTGTCTTTCCTGAGGTGTAACTAGATTCCTGTGGGACTTCCCCATCTATTGGACCTAAACACTCATTTCTTACTCCAACCTCAGAAGGAAATGTCTTCTGCTTATATCATGTCCCAAATTGAAGTAAATGAGCAAACAGCAAAAGCCATCCTGGATACTTGGAGTGAAGTGACTAAGTAACTTATTGCTTCACGGTCTTACTTCTGCAGTCGGAGTCTCCAAATCTACCTCCAACATAGGCCAATGTCTTATGTGTAATTACACAGTGTCATTAACTTCCATTCATTCATTCCTTTCTAGTTTCTATCTGAACAAATTTGTTTTATCTTCTGGAGTGGCTACTAAAATATTTTAAGTCCTTTTTCTGTTATTTTATGATCAACATTTGATTCTCTTCATTTTTATATCCGGATTTATTTTGTTACTTCTCTTTTTTCTTAGTAAAGTTTGTTAAATTATTTTGTTTCATAGTGTTAATTTCAAGTACCAACTTCTATAGTTGAAAATTTAATGATCTTGTACTTTCAGATTATCTTGATTTCCTTAAATTTGTTTTCCTCTTGTCTGTTTTTTTCATTCTTTTTAATTTAATAATAAAAATCATGTCTTAGTCTGTTTGTGCTACTATAACAAAATTACCACAGACTGGGTTATTTATAAAGAATAGAAATTTATTTCCTCATAGTTCTGAAGGCTAGGAAGACCATGATCAAGGAACAGGTAGGTTAGGCCACAGCAAATACTAAAACTATTAATTTGCCTTATATTTCAGTTTTATTCTATCTTACAAGTTTTGGTTTTTAAGATTATTTCTTAAATTACTTTCTAAATTATCTGTGATTATTGTTTAACTATTAAGTCAAAGAGGAAATGAAAAGGCTTTGTAATTCCTAATTAGTTGGTCTTAAAAAACCTTTTGCTTTTCTTTCTGGTATTCTCGAGCAAATATCTTGTCATATCTTACTGATTCTGGTTAACCTTGTGTTTTTCATCTGGATACCAAGTTTTGTACTCATCTCGGAACCAACTATTCTAGTCAATGTGATGAGAAATTAAACACTGTGACTCAGGATAAATGACTGATAGTGATGGTGGATGAGTAATTCTCCATAGACTAGTGAGAGCACTGTCTGAATGTGGAAAGAGCGATGGGTTCTGGAAGCCAATCAAAAATATTCACTAGTGTGAACATCTGTTTTCATTCTTTATTGTCATAATGAAAAGTTAATGGCTGCTACATTATCTTAGCAAACACTAGTACAATACAGAAGTTAACAAAAATAACTTTAGATTTGCCTACTAATTCAGTTTTAAAACTCATTTCCTCATTGTATTGTTATACCATTCATATGAAAAAATTAAGGCATATTATTGTTCTTATCTTTCAGATGTGGAAACTGAGGCTCAGAGAAATGAAGTAACTTTTCCAAAATTCCGTATTTATTATTCTTGAGAACTATTTCTACGGCTAGCCAAGAAAGCACACTTTTCAACTTCAAGTTCAACTAAAAACACCATTTGTCTTCTTTATCTCAATTCCAATAAGTTTTTTCTCATTTTAAAATTGCCATGTAATTTTTGGTGCCAATTACTCTGTTTTGAATTGCCACCAAAAAACCCTATAATTTTCACTATATACTTACTTTTTCTTAGGGGTAAATTATATATATTTCTAACCTCATAATTCAGGTTGGCCTGATGTGAGTAAATATGATGTTTTTTTCAATACCATATTTGAAAATGCTGTCCCATTGTGTATAGCTTTTCTTTTGTGGTATTCTCTATTTTATAAGCTTAATGGTTTAAAATTCTATTATCTTATTAACCAATTCATGCTTTCAGATTAGCTAATAGTGTTTCATACAGTCTCACAATTTGGGAACAATATTAATTATTTAAAATCATGAGTCTCTAGATTTCTGTCTTTTAGTAGGGGCAAGAATTTTTTAGATTGAAACTCTAAATAAAATACATGTTTATTTCTTAATAATTTGATACCACAGTGACAGGGAAATATTCATTAAGGAACAGATGGGTTAACATTTTAGGAATTTAATTCTTAGATACATTGTCATATGTAGTAGTTGAAATTTCTAGTCACTTGGCATAAACTTGCAAATCATTTAGAAGAAAGATTCATAATTTGATGCTCATATTTTAGCTCAATTCCGTGAACAGAATTATTTTGTTTTGTATCTAGTGGATAGTAGCCAAAGGCAAAATAGCAGGAACTAAATTATGTCTTGGAAATCGTTCCTATTTTATTATACAGACCCTGATCATATGGTTTTCTCTTGTACCTCTTAAATGTTAGAATGTTTTAATTTTATTTGACTTTGAAGATTGGTGTTTGGAGTGTCATAGATTTTAAAGATTCCAAATCATATGGAAGGAATAATGAATAAGGGGCTGAGCTTTCAGCTTAAAATGTGGCTCATACTCAGTCTTTAAAAAATTCCTTTAGTTTTAGAAAAACATACATATTTCTTAAGCTTTGCATATGTTAAAAGAAGGCAACATGATATACTAGAGAGATCACTGCCGTTGAGTTTGGAAGGCCTGGCTCTTGCATGGACTAGCTGTGAGACATTGGGCCATATACTTGGTTTCTCTGAGTTTGTATCCTCAGCTTGTCTATGACTTCCTAGAGTAATTGACAGAATCAAGTGAGATAGTAAATAAGTAAGATGCTTTGGGAATTGCCACAGGCAGTGCAGAGCTGCCTTTAGTTTACACTTGTGTAAACTAAACTAGGTGGCTTGTGGTAGTACTTTGTGTGTGTATGTCTTTGTGTGTGTAGGTCTAAGTGTGAACTAAGATCTGCCATCTCACCAGGAAGAGAAAGCAGGGATCATACATGAAAGAAGCATCCCCTTCTTGAAGGCAATTTCCATTTGATGTTTAGAATTGGCAGGGACGTGCCCTAGTTCTAGATTGCAAAGGATAGCATCACCACAGCTATGCTGTGTTCATTTCCTGTCTTCTCACTCTTTGTTTCCATGGAATGATATTTTGGGAATTTCCAAATGCTTGTTCATAATTCTGACACTCTTACAAATGGTAGTGGATTTTGATATTTTAAGGGTTATTATTACAAATACAATGTAATTTCTTCGGCTTTTTAAAAAGACATTTAAAATGGCTTTCCTCTTCTGATTTAAGTTATATATTTGGGATTCTTTTAATATGTGTAACATTAGTTCAGAGAAAATGCCATTCGGAAGTTTCATTCTGGTTAATTACCTTAGAACTTCATTATGGAAATGTTTATGTAGCACAGATAACTAATGGTTATTGAGAATACTAAATCAAATAAGATAGTCTTTCAAGCAACCTATGTTTGAGCCAGGAAAGTGGAGATCCACAGAACTAACTCCAATCAAATATGAGAACAGCAAAATGCATTCTAGCTTAGACCAGACACTAATGTACATTTAAAAAAAATTTGATTGCCAAAGATAGGGTGAAAAAATCCGATACTAAATACATCAAGCAATTGCTTCTATTTACTTTAGAGTCCACAAGCTGACTGTAGGCTAGATCTGGCTTTTCCTATGTGTTTGCTTTGGCTTAGAGAATATTTAAAAATTTTGAGCCAACATGAAAACATTAGGAGATTTCATACAAAAGTCCAAATTTCCTAGTTTGCCTTGAACATTTTAAAAGATTTGGCCAACATTTGTCCTTCTTCCATGCAGGACAACGGTCACCTGGAGATGAGAATCTTCTTGCCTGAGGCAAACCAGATAGATGCTCTCGTGTTCACCTCTAGCTGCACCCATTTATATACCAACCTGCTGGATATTTCTGAAACAACCAAGCAGGCTTCACCTCAGAACCTTTGCACTTGCTGATCTCTAGTCTGGAACTTCTTTCTCCTGAATACCTGTATGGCTCCATCTCTTATTTTATTCAGGTCTCTACTTAGAGATCACCTCCAATAGAAGTTTTCTCTGACCTCTCTTTCTACAAGGATATACCTCACTACATCACTATCCCTTTCTCCTTCTTTAATTGTTCTTACAGCTTCTTACCATCACATGACATATTATATATATCTTCATGCATTTGCTTTCTTATTAAATATGCCCCTCTGATGGAGTACATGCTTTGTGAGAGCAAGATCTTTGCTTGTTCACCATGGTATCCTCACCACCTACTAGTGCCTGACACTCACTAAGTGTGTGTTGAATGGATTCCGCTCTTGCAGTTTCACTCAGTTTCTGAACATGCTGAAGAGAGAGATCAGAGTAAACGGGCATCTGATGTGTCCTGGCTCCTATGGAAAAAACATATGACAGTATAGTTTGAATCATTAAAAATTTACCTGTAACATAGACATAGCATGTTTATATGTATCATACATCACACTTAAAACATATAACATTTAAAAATCTGCATTATGTGCAGACTATAAGAAGTTGTATTATATGTATACTGAAAAAAGAGCTGTATTGGATGAATACTGAATAAAGAACTCTGTTTGCCCATGAGTACTATGAATTCAAGAGGTATGATGTGCATGTGATCTGGGATCTGCATTCCCATTTGGACGTAGCTGAAGTTCTGAGCATTGTCAGGTTCTATCCTTAGAACCTGACAATATAACTCTCTTGCCAGTGTGTTGTGAAGTTTAGTTCAGATCATGTTTAAACAGCAAAATTATGGGGATGGGAGGGATGGGGGAAGGTAAGGTGGAAAATAACATCTTAAAGATTTTTGTTTCTGAGTTTTCATATTTCCTGTATTGCTCCTCATTGGAAGTAAAAATTATACTATCAGGGGAAAGAACCTAAAAAACTTTTGACAGCATCACTGAGAAGGAAATGAGGGAAGGAATATTTTAAGTCTAGATGAATTTTCTTTTTCTTTTTCTTTTTTTGGTTGTAGATGGACACAATGTCTTTATTTTATTGCTTTGTATATGGTGCTGAGGATCGAACCCAGGGCCTCACGCATGTGAGGCAAGCGCTCTACCGCTGAGCTACAATCCCAGCCCAAAGTCTAGATGAATTTTACCACTATGTAAAAACAAGCTCCTATAATCCCCTTGTCCTCACTGTGCCCTCAGCAAGTGACACAAACATGGAAAGATTTATGTAATTCAGTGGGTCTCACACTCTTACAAAGCAATACTGGAGGAGGGGAGCATTGTTGAAGTCTCTGACTGTTAGCTTGTCTGTCTCCAGTCTGACCTGGATGGTACTGGTGTGTGAGTGCGTGTGTGCGTGTCTGTGTGTGTGTGTGTGTGTGTTTCATCAATTAAGAGATATTCTAGTTTGTTGCTTGATAGATCTGCCTCATTCCTACTTATTTCCAATTCTCTTTCTGCACTCTCTTATTTTCTTACAACTGAAGAAAAAGCACAAACTCACCGTGTATAGGGTTTTGATCAACTCAAATCCATGCTTTCTTCCCTTTCAATGGCCTAAAGTGGCTCTCAGCTGTCATTCTTTCTATTTTATAATAAATAATTTTAAGGCATTCTTATTTGCCCAGAATGTTCTCATTGATGGCTTACTAGTTCCAGGCAATAGAGATGCATAACTGAACAACGAGCATTTTGAATACTTTCTATGAGCCGAGTCAGCTCCAAGGAGAATTTTTACAGGCACTGGTTAAAAAATCCAGCAAAGAAATATGCTGAGCAAAAGTAATCAAATGATATTTTTGCCCACAGAAGATAGGCACTTAAACCCAGTAATCTGTGGAAAATGTTAAGGTAAGATGTGCTTGGAGGTGTGTATGCCAATCGTTCTCCATGAAAATAACTACCCATTCCAACAGTGGAGAACAATGTCTCAGAAGAAGCCAGGACTAGATGTTTTGTGACATGTGCATAAACACAACACAGGAACAGGCTGATGTGTTTTATTAGCCTTCTTCCTCAGGCTGAGAAGCCTAACCCTGAGATATAAGAAAGGTTATGCCAACATTGTATAGAAAATTCCCAGCCTCTCTTGATGCCTAAAGTTAGAAATATAAACACTTTTTCAGAGACCAGCTGAGTAGGTGGCCCCCTGGGTATGAAGAATATCTTTTTTTAGAGATGTTTTAATCAGCCAACCATTGAGATGATATCACGTATTGTTTTTAGCTAAATTGTGTGGCAGAAAGTGGAAAGGAAGAAACCACAGTGCTGTAGGAAAGTTACTGTCATTCAGTATTTCCAAGATTTTAAAAAATCAAGATTGGGGAAGCAGTTCTAGTACCATAAAGATTTGTTTCCTGGAAGAGATTTCTTTGCTCCCCCATTGACTCTGTCAATGGGCTCTATTGTGTATTCCTTGAGGGCTGTGACTAAGGAAGGAGAGTTCTGAGACAATTAATTTTCTGATAACTGTGTTAATAAGAAAACTTATTTGTTTCCATGCAGGGTGCTGAAAACATTTCTAAAGAGTCTGCTTACCTTCACTAGTAACTATAGTTTAGAGACTGGTGGAGTCTTTACTGAAGGTTGAAGATCTTGCACCATTGGGCATTGTCTAGTCCCCACATGTGTACAGTGGAAATCAAAACAATGTGGTCTAAATGGGTAGCACAGGACACTGTAGATTTTGAATATTTGATTCTAGGTAGGTGTGTGTTTGTGCTGCAGAACCTCAGCCATGAGCTTCTTGGGCAGAAAGACTCTGAGAGAAGTTACTGGCAAAGTTATCTAAATAGAAAGTGACAAGGGAATGGTTTGAACCCAAAGACTTAAAGATGAACAATTCAAAACAGTCCCATTTTATAAATCAATAAAGTGAGCCCTAGAGAAGTAAGTAGATTATTCAAGGCAATAGAATTGGCCAAAGCAGAGGTAGGCAGACTGCTGTCTCCCAGACTGGTGTCTCTGCACCACACCATACATCAGGCTGTAAGAACAGCCTGCTTGGGTTCAGGCCCCAACTTGGGACAAGGGGACTCCCACCGTATCATCTGCAGCACTGAAAGACCTGGTCAGTCCTTTGGGGAAGGTTCTTTGCTCTTCTCTCTCATTTATGTGACTCCTTCCTATGGTCATACTGTTCCAGGTTCTTGACTTCTAGAATCCCCCCACAACAAGCTTATACAGTAATGTTATCTCTACCTTCACTTTACAGAGGGATAAACTGAGTTCCAGTGTCATTTAGGAACTTGTTCAAGGTTGCAAAAGTAGAGAGAGACCAATCTGGAATCCAGACCTTGGTCAGTGAGGGCTGAAACAACCTCTTTCCACAACTCACAGTGGCCCCTGGTACGGATGCCAGTGCTCTGTACAAACATCTCCTCCCACCCCACCCCAGAGATCTGGGCCATGTTTGGCCAGGTGCCTAGCACCTGTGAGTCAGGAGCCAACTTTAGCTTGACTTTGCAGGTATCATCAGAGAGCCAGGCTGGGTGGGCATGTCACTCCCAACTATGTGAACAAATGTTTGATTGGCCTTAGTTCACCATTGGGTGGAGTCCACTCTGGGCAAAACACTTAGTGGCTGAAGAAACACTGGGAGCATCTTGGAAAGGCTGCCCAGGCTGGTGGTTTGACACTGATTTTGGCTGTTTGGAGAGGCGCCGCTGAAAGCCAGCCTTGACCACTGATGTGCTATGGAGAGTCCTTGCCTTTTTAGCCTCTCGCTGTCCTAGTTTCCTTGGAGGTCAACTGAGGACAAACAAATTCTGTTATTTCTGCTAAGTTTCTCTTCTCTGAGCTGAGGATGCCTCTGAAATGGGGGACAAAACAAATTCTATACAGTCAAAATGGAAGAAGCTACTTCAGAACCTCCAACTGAGAGGGTGACAGAGACACATAACCTTGGGCACAGATGGAGGAAATTCTTCCTTTGTTTGCTTGTTTTTTTTTTTTTTTTTTTTTTTTCCCTATTCTTGGAGGCCTGTGGAGCTAGTCTGTTAGCAGAGATGTTTCCTTGTGTCATGTCAAGGACTGGGGTAGAGGTTTTGGGTAGCTAAACTGATAGTTTTTACTGAAGCTTCCTTACCTGGCTAGGACCTCGCTTAAGATCTCAGAAGAGCATAACTGCTTATGACGGTGAGCTCACAGAATGCAGAAGAGGGGGAGTCAGTGTGTGATTATGAATGCCACTGGGTTGAGGGTGGAGATGTGTGTTCAGGAAGTGTTCCCAATGGGCAAAATCAGCCCATGCTATGGAGGAAGTTGAAGAAGCTCTGTTGTGAATTACTCAAACTTAAAACTAAAGTGTGACCATCTGGGCCTAATTCATAGTATTTTCTCATTAGTCCATATGAAGATCTAATCTGTGAACATTTGAAAATTTGCAGGAGATCTTGGGAACTAGCCTGGAAGAATGTCTTTGATATTGTAAATGTTCCTTGACTATATCCATAAAGTTGGTTTCCTCTATCTGATTGAACCAGGCATTTGGATAATAAAAGTAATTGGTGGGATGATCATGTGTCATTGTGTTTTCAAAAAAGTAATGAGCAAGAGACAGAGTAAGACCATCTATAATGGGCATATGGTAATCCATTTCTCATAGAACTATCCCAAAGAGAAGCATCTTGGGAGCTGGGAGAACTGCACCATTGATTTTTAAGTCTCCTTGTCTGTTGCCTATTGATCTCTACCCATGTCAAATAATTATACTTGAGCAATTTCTCATACTGTATCTCACAGAGAACACTGCAGTTACTGTGGAGCTGAACAATGCTTGATAGACATAAAGGACAGGTTGCTATAAGTAGCCTGGAAAAGCACCTAAGCAGCAGAATGAATTAATGTGACTAATGAGCAATATAAGAATCAACAGTAAAGTAGAATCTCTTGAGTTCCATTTTTTTCCCCCTAATGTTGCTGAACAAGAAATGGGGACTATCTGACACTTAGGAAGTAGAATTAGGATCTGGATAATTTACACTTTATCATAATTAGTAATGGTAATATAGCCCTAAATAAGAGTTATCCCCTTCTTCAACAATGTGCCAGCTTAGGCCTTTTTATTGTGTGAATATTTGATGGGATATAGGGAAAAGCATTAAAATAAATATTGGGTATTTTGGGGGGAGTGAAAGTCAGATACTTAAAGGAACTAAAGCCATCTCGTTCTCATCCATCAAACATTCAGCTTAAATACCTGTAAATAGCTCCTCCCCCTGCCAGAAGGCCTTTATTGACCTCTCCAAAATGTCAGTCTCTTGTTTCTTATAATTTCACAGCCCCTGGGACTTTTCTTTGCAACATTAATAGAAATTGTAATTCTGCTGCTGTAATTACTTACTTGATAGCCCTCTCACACAGAAATGTGGCCTCCCATGTCTTGTTATCACCTCAATGTTTCCATCTCCTAAAACTCTCTCTGGCACATAGTAGGTATGTCATTTTGTTATTAAGTCTTGTTGCAATAACCCCATTCTTTACATGATAGGAATGAAGTATCCAGAGAGATATATTGGTCTTTCAAAAACTAGAACTTTCTCTAGATGAACTGACAAGTTTAAGGACGCATTTGTTTTCTGAAAAGAATTCTGGACTGCCAGCTGATCATGCAGCATAGAGCAACTCAGTTATACTGGGTTCACGTTTTGGGAGAGGAAATGATCACAACAAGATTAGATTCCTCTTCTCTTCACCTGTCAACAAGCCTCCATGCTTCCTCATAACAAAGATTTATGAAAATACCACAGGGAAGAGTTATCACAGGCGTGGAAACTGAAGAATGATGGTCAGTGAGTCTGCTTTGTGTGCCATAACTGAGCAGTCTTCACTATAGTTCGAGGGTTAGGTCATTTTCACGTCCTGTCTCCGTGTAAGCAAATCTATTGCTTCTTAATATGGGTACCAGATCTATACGGTGAAATGATATATTGAAATCTTGCAAACAGTTTTTCCTTCTAATTTAAGTGGAAATTTTCAGAATAAAAGTCAAAGAGAACCATAAATCACCAAAAGAAAGTCATAAAGTTGACAAATGGGACAAAAATGTGATTTCTCTCCTAGGGCATTGAAAACAAGATTTTTAAGATAAGCTGTTAAAATCAGGTGCAAATATAAACTTTGTCCTTCCATGTCTGGTGGTGTCTTTATTTTGGTGTGATTCTAATTTGGTGCCTTCTCTAAAAGCTTTCTTTCTTTTTTTTTTTTAACTGTACAGGGCCAATCTTTTTTTTTTTTTTTTTTTTGTGGTGCTGGGGATTGAACCCAGGGTGAGGCAAGCACTCTACCGACTGAGCTATATCCTCCCACCAGGGTCAATCTTTAACTGCCATTATTTCTCACTTTGTAGATATCCATTTTTGTTACTTGCAATATCCTATATTCATTTGAAAATCAAAAATCAATTTGGTTGAGCCCCAAGTTTGTGTTTCTAAAGACTTAGAACTTGGTAGATTTTCTTGGCAGATTTACAATTTAAAGAAAGGGAAGAGAACTGATGACTTTACAGAGGTGGAGGTGGAGGTGGAGGTGTGCTATTCCCGCCTTCCATTCCACAGGCACAGAATGCTGTTTTCCAGAGCTCAGTGGGCCATACCTGCTCCCAAGCCAGTTCCACCCTTAGACCTTAACAAGGACCTGTGCTTATCTCCTCCAAGGACTTTCAAGACTATCACTCCTCGATGATAAGTGGTCCTGTCAATCAGTGCCCTTGGAGTGTCCACTTGATGCACTGATAGTCAGTTTCGAGTGGCCCATGGATAAAGGAAGGATCTTCTTTGCATGAATGAAATCGCTCATAGACCCTTCTTATCCTCCCTGTGGATGGTAGTGTGTGGAAGGCAACCATGCAGCCAACACTGAAAGAGATCCCATTGCAGGCATGCAGAGATTCCACCCTAAAGAATGCAGAAGACATGGTTGGAAGATGTGTTGTTCTACATTCATTCTATGAAATTCCAAACAGTAAAATTTAACTTAACCAAAAAATTGTTCCCATTTGCCTACATATTCTGGGGAAGGCTTGTATTTGTGGTCGTCACCCAAGAACCAAGCAGAGTAATGACCTTCAGAAGAGACATTGGAAGTCAGTAAGTATTCACATGGATGATGCAGGGTCAGAGCTATGATGTAATCTACATCAACAAATGCCGGGGCAAGAAGATCAGGGATATTTCAATCAAATAGGCTTTGAACAGCCATGGCCTTGTGAATAATAACAATGTGACTACTTTTTTTTTTCATGGTAGAAGACATGAAATTATCCAACGAGAATATAATGGCCTTAAAGAGCCTATAGAGAGAGTTTCCGGACTTAGGAAAACGA
Source organism: Xerus rutilus (assembly GCA_028644305.1). Classification (NCBI taxonomy): domain Eukaryota; kingdom Metazoa; phylum Chordata; class Mammalia; order Rodentia; family Sciuridae; genus Xerus; species Xerus rutilus. The sequence continues at coordinate 109,680,804 of CM053404.1, forward strand.
GGTAGCTGGCACCATGTGTGTGCACTGATTGGATAATAAATAAATGCATAAGTAACTTGTGTATCCAATGCTCTATATCTTCACTGATTAATTACTGTACTCCATAGACCCCTAATTTTGTAATTTTTTAATTTTTTTTAATTGTTGATGGACCTTTATTTTATTTATTTGTATGCAGTGCTGAGAATTGAACCCAGTGCCTCATGCATGCTAGGCAAGCACTCTACCACTGAGCCACAACCCCAGCCCCTGTAATTTTTTTTATTGAGTTCAAATTTATATAATATTAATGATATTGAAGTATACAGTATAAACAGTTTAGTAGCACTTAATACATTCATGAAGCTCTGCAGCCATCACTTCTATCAAGTTCCAAAACATTTTTATTATTCCAAAAGGAAACCCTGTACCCACTAAGCAGTCACTCTCATTTTCTCCTTCCATGGTTTCTGGAATACTACTCTGCTTTCTGTCCCCATGGTTCAGCCTAGCCTATATATTTCATAAAATGGAAATATAAATGGAAGCCTATATACGGGGTCATTTGTGTTTGGCTTCCTTTGATTAGTGTACTTTTTTCAAGTTCTAGCCATGTTAGGGCATGTATCAACACTCCATTCCTTTTAATAGCTGAATAATATTGCCTTTTATGCATAATAAATTTTCTACAACAACTCCCATATTGTGTTTGTGCATCATCGATGGAGGCACATTTGAGTTGTTTCCATCTTTTGACTGTTGTGAATAGTGCTGCTATAAACACTCTTGTACTAGTTTCTGATGAACACTTTTATTTTTCAATTCTTATGAGCCTAAACTTAGGAGGAGAATTTTGGGTTCATATCATAACTCTACATTGAATCATTTGAGGAACTGCCAGACTGTTTTCCAAACCAGCAGCACCATTTTCCATTTCTACCATCAGTGTATGAGGGTTTCGATTTCTTTACATCCTCACCAACACTTATTTTCCATTATTTTTATTAAAGCCATTCAAGTGGGTGTGAAATATTATCTAGCTGTGGTCTTGATTTTATCTATTTTTAATCGAATCATTTATTTAGACATGGCCCAGTAAAAAATATTTGCACAAGGTCTTACATATCCAGGAACAGTTTAAAACAACTCCTCAGAGAACCAATGAGGGGGTAGGTGAACCCTTCTTCATGCCTTGAAATTCTTAGCTTGAGAATAATTCATGTATTAGATAAAATGGGTAGGAGTATTAAACATTGGTGGTCATATTTTGAAAGCTTATTTTGAAATACTGAACACTTCCAACGCAGAGATGCAGAATCTCAGGCTCCTACCCTAGATTCCTAGAGTTGAAATGTGCTGTAGAACAAGATCCCCAGGTGATACCTAAGCACATTTAAGGTCAAAATATACTGAGCATTTCCTGTCTTACTGTAGAGGGAAAGTCCATCCTAGAAAACCATTTGCAGATGCAGTAGATTGAGTTCAAGCTTAATAAGACCCAGGTGCTGTGTGAGGAGCTAGCATGGTGGTTCTCAAACATGGCTGATGCTGGGAATCCTGAGTTTGAAAATATTTGAATGCTTGGACTCTACACCCTGGAAATCCTGGTTTAACTGGTCCTGAGTGGAGCCAGTGTCTCAGGATTCTAATGAACAATCAAGTTTGAGAACTGTGTAAATAGTAGTAACTGAGCTAATCCAGAAGGAATTCATAGAGATGGTGATTTTTAGAACAGTGTTCTGAAAATGGTAAGAGGCAAGATTTTGCCACGAGGCAGTGGAGAGGCAGAGGAATGGCCAGTGCTACTAGAATAAGACAGAGAGCAGAAACTGGGGCTTGGAGTAAGAAGAATTCATTGGTAGACAGCCTTGAAGTCTTCAACTTCAATATTGTGCAAAAGGCAGTTGGGAGTTGTAGGATCATCAGAATGGGAACAGATGACATTCATTGATGCTTGGGGAGGGGATGCCCCAAACAGGGAAGTTGGTATAATACAAGGTATGACCTAGGGTTTTGCTAATAGGATTGAAAAGAAAGAGGCAGAGGACAAGAATAAATAAGCTTCCCTTAAGGTTTAGGTGTATCATTTTATCTCACAAGTAGTTCTCCACCTAACTTAAACTTTCTGCTAATTCAAGAAAGTATTGAGTATTCTAAGAATCAATAAAAAATCATTCTGAGTGCATGATTGCCTTAGGAAACTTCCTATACCTACCAAAGTTACCTGTTGCTAATAGTTGATCCACTCTGGAGTCTACTATTCAATAATTCATGAATGCTCTTTTCCTTAATTCAGTAAATATTTATTGAGCATGTGCCTGGGGTGTTACAGAGAAGACTGACCAACCTGTAGTGCTCTGGACTAGCTCAGAGGTTCTCAATGGGGACAGTCCTCCACAGGGTGGGTTTGGGAAGTTTATGGACCATTTTTGATTGTTGCAACCATTTAGGTGAACTGGTGACTCATGTCAGGGCCAGAGATGTTAGATGAACTGCTATTCCCAGGACAATCCTGCACAATGAAGAATGATCTTATACCCCACACAACTTCCCAATAGGTCAGACATTCATGTAGGTGAAAATTCAATTTATAATGATCTGAGCTTAGAACTTAATTCAAATATATACAATTATCTCAACTTTGACCTAAACACAAATATATGTGCACACACACACACATATTTCTTCCTGCTGTTATTATACATAAAACTTTTCCAGAAATGGTGAATATTGAGGGAAGATAGTGTCTTATTTAATTCTTTACCAAGAATTGTTTGCTATTTTGGAAAATGACATCACCGATAGCAATGCTGAGCCTTTGAGACAATAAATGTATGTTCTTCTAAGCCACCCAGTTTGTGGAACTTTGCTACAGCAGCTTTAGAAAACTAACAAATCACACTAAATGTTTATAGAGTAGTAAATGAATGAATGGTAGCAGCAATAGAGCCACTTTCTCAGCATGATTATTCAAAGAAGCTTTCTCAGAAGTGCCTACCTCTTCCTCTAACTTCCCAGAAGTTTGTGGCTATCTGTCTAGGAAACAGAAGAAATTATTTCAAGGTTCCTAGATAAATCTTTCACAGAGGATAAACTGTTGTTTGTGTTTAGACCATTTGGTTGTGTAAAGGCAATAGTGATGTGGTCAGAAAGATAGTGGGGTGAAATAAATGACATAAATTCCATCTCACCCCAGTCAGAATGGTAATTGTCAAGAATACAAGTAACAACAAATGTTGGCGAGGTTGTGGGGAAAAAGGTACACTCATACATTGCTAGTGGGACTGCATATTGGTGCAACTACTCTAGAAAGCAGTATGGAGAGTCCTCAGAAAACTTGGAATGGAATCACCATTTGACCCAGTTATCCCACACTTTGGCATATACCCAAAGGACTTAAAATCAGCATATTACAAAGATGCAGCCACATCAATGTTTATAACAGCTCAATTCACAGTAGCTAAGCTATGGAACCAACCAAGGTGCCCTGTAACAGATGAATGGATGAAGAAAATGTGATATATATACACAATGGAATATTACTCAGCCCTAAAGAGGAATGAAATTGTGTCATTTGCTGGTGAATTGATGTAACCAGAGACTATCATTCTAAGTGAAATAAGTCAATCTCAAAACCCCAAGTGCTTTATATATGATGTATACATATGTCATGTATATCTAAAAAGAACAAATTTTTAAAAAGACAAAGAAATAAATCATATAATACTAACTAACACTCAAATTTTACTCTGTACTAGAATCCATTTTGGTAGTTTTTACATATTCACTGATTTAATTTTCACAATAGCCCTCTGAAATAGGTGCTGTTGTTATCCCTAATTTCTGTATAAGAGACCAAGACAGAGAGAGGTAAGTGACTTCTTAAGAGGAGAGAACAGGGAAATGACAGAGTTGGAATTTCAGCCTCGGCAGCCTGGCTTTCCAACACTGTCTTGTTGTGCATACTAAGACTAGAACCCTTGAAAACTTTCTTGGTAAGAACAAGAGGGAGGAGCTCAGGAGTTTGAGAATGGGCAGAAATAGAGAACCTGAATTCAGGTAGAAGAGAGAAAGAGACCAGGGAAAGAAGAAAAAAAAAATTCTGGAAATGGATGATGATCATTCCAGCAGTGAAAATGAGAACTTTTAGGTACAAGATGTCTAATTTTAACATGTTTTCTTTGCTGTTTTGCATGGCTTCATACACCTAACTGGTCTTCTTTTTCTGCTGCTATAACAAAATGCCCTCAATGAGGTAATATACACTCAATAGAAATTTATTTATTGCAGTTCTGAAGACTGGAAAGTCCAAGATTAAAGCACCTGCAGATTCAGTATCTGGTGAAGGACCTCTCTGTGCTTCAAAGATGGCACCTCATCACTGAATCCTCTGGAGAGAGAGGATGCTGTGTTCGCATATGGCAGAAAGCAGAAGGGCAAAAGGTACTGGCTAATTCCCCTGAGCCCTTTTATAAGGCTGCTAATCCCATTCATGGGGGCAGAACCCTCCTGACTAAATCACCTCGTAAAGTCCCCACCTCTTAATAGTATCCCAGTGGAGTTTTAGATTTCAACATATTAATATGGGGGGTGGGTGAGGTAAGGTGACACATATATACAGACCATAGAAAATCTCAGCCTTGAGTGAAAGTCTGCTGTTTTGGGGACAGATGCCATGGAAAGGCTGGCCAGTATAGGGCCCTGCAGTGTAGAAAGGGACCTTCAGAGGTAAGAAATAGATGAGAGAGGGAATTCAGGAGCAGGAATCAGAGACAGAGGTGACACTAAGAACTCAAGATCCCCCACTCTCTGAAACTCCAGAGACACAGAAGAGGATGCTGATTTTCCCAGAAGTCAATATACTAATTGATGAAGAAGTTACCCCTAGACTATTAGAAAACTTAGGAACTCTAATAGGTGGTAAGCACATTTACCCACGTGGAAAGGACAGACCAAAGCTATCTTTCTGACAGATTTGGTATTTTGGTATGATAAACCGTGTTAGGAGAGGAAGTATAGGAGACAGGTAGAGGACGGGGACTTGGGGAAAAAAGTGTTAAGAAAGAATGCAGGTGATGTAAGGAGGGAAGGCAAGCTGAGCCCTTTGTGAACTTTAGAGAATAAAGCTGATGTCTGTGGATTTTCATCCTACTATCTTATGATTAAAAGTTGCTAATAGTTCCAATGGTTTCAATGAGTCCCCTAAATATTCAAGTGTTAGAATCTTGGTTCCCCAATATGGCAACATTGGGAGATGGTGGAACCTTTAAGAGTTGGAGCTTAGTGTGAGGTGCTTAGGTCACTGGGGTTCTATCCTCAGAAGCGATTAACACTGATCTGTAAGAGTGAGTTAGTTCCCTCAAAAGTGTGTTGCTTTGAAAAAGCCCAGACTCTGAATGTTTTCCTAGCTTCCTGTCTCCCCGTATGATCTCTCTCTTTCTCTCTCCCATTATGTTCTGCATGTTGTGATGCAACCAGAGGGGCCTCACCCAGAGGCCAAACCCATGGGGCTACCCAATCTTGGACTTTCAGCCCCAAAGCTATGAAACTAAATATCTTTTGTTTATACATTACCCAGCTTCAGTATTATGGTATAACCATGGAAAATGGGCCAATACAAAAGTCTCATTCATTGTTTGGGTTTTTATCATTTATGCGAAGTGTTTCTCAAATCTACAGAAAGAAGCTAGGTTCTCCATGAAGGACACAGCCTCAGAGTCTGATGTGGTTTTGATTCCACACAGTGTGACTATTTCTTAGCGGAAGATTCCTTTCTGCTTTGAGCCACAGAGCACCTCATCCTGCAGATGTCCTGAGTGTATCAGCTGTTTCAGCAGAGATCCCTAAGACAGAATCACTCCCTGGGGACCCCAAACAGGGATTTTCTTCTTTAAATCCCCCTTTTACTTAAGCGCTGGCAACAGAGTCATAACAAGAAACATATTTCAAACCATTTTCTCCATCTCTATCTATTTTTGCAATCTTTATTTCAGTAAATAAAACCCAGGGTCCAAAGTCCTCTTTTTCCCAGGAAAACTTTACCTCTCACACAATAGTGTGTTTCTGAAATACTAAATCAAAGGAGGCTGTTGGGTCCCCCTCTGAGCTCAGAGCAGCCCAAGTGTGAAGCACACATTTTCTCTACAGGAACTTTCATCTATATCCTTCCACAGATAAACTAGATGAAGAGTCCAGAATATATTTTTCTGCACACAGACCTCAGACTTTTTGACATCTGGAAAAAGTGGTTTGCTATTTGGACCTTCCAGCAAAATTCTCCTTCAATTGGATGCACGTTAAGACTATACTGTTCGCTTATAGTTTGGATGGTAGTGACACCTCTCCTTTTCTTTGGCAATGCTGGAAGCTATTTGGATAAAAATGAAAACCCTTGAAAAAGCATTAGGGAAACTGTCACATTCCTGCTTTTTAAGAGTGTCACTCAGTCTTCTGACTGGAGTTGACAAAGTCTCTTAGCTCACCTACATCATCTTAGCTCTTTGAACTGGGGCCTAAATCTGGATTTTAAGTACTGGCATCCTAAAGGTTTATTCCCTCGGTAGCAAGCAGTGGAGAGGTAGGTCCCTCTCCCTGGAGTAGAGGGAAGCCAGGTCTATGGAGGGACATAACCCAGGGTGAAGACCCCTTTAACAGCTGAGTGATACAGAGACCAACCGTTGACCCCTCTTATAATCTCAGGCATGGGTCAGCCTTTCTCTTTGCTTAGCTTAGGATGACTTCTGTGGAAAAGGATTTGGTGGATCTGAGGGGGATTTGGCATGAGAATGGAAAAGAAAATGGGAGGAAACAGGACCAAAAAAATCATCAAGATGAAAAATGAACAAGATTTATGAAGGCAACCCATGCCTCGCCTGCTGGATGCTACCCCTCCCTGAGATGTATTTTCCAGCTTTTCAGACAGACCGGTTTTCAATGAGGCAAACTAGCAGACTGCCATCACTTTCTCTGAGAGACTGTCAACAGATTAATAGATCTTCCCAACATAGCAATTCTCAGATCGAGCCTATATTTTCCATCACATCACTGAATTTATGTTTCCCTTGGAGAAGTCTAAGCCTTTGTTTATGCCCTTTGAATGCTTGTTTCATATCCACCAAGATCAGGTTTCCTTCTCGCCACGTGATTGCTTGGCTGGCTTATATAGATTTAAGCCTTTGGAGTCAGTTTCCTTCCAATCCATAATTATTTTCATGCTGCTCTTCGCATTTCCTCTGTGTGCCGTCATTTTCTGTGTTTGGTGCTCTACCTGGTGCTGAGATGAGGGTCATCAGGCTCTGTTTGGACCCTGATTGCTGGAGCAAGCCTGGGCATGGAGGGTTTGCTTTGTGACAAGTTGTGAAACCTCTCGGTCTCTAAAACTCCTCCACCATGACAAGAATAATTTTTGTCTCTTCGCTTGATTCCTTCCTACTCTACTAATCTTCACACCCAAGTCTGGTGGTTTTATTCACCTCATTGTTATAGTCCTGTGTCCCCATCCAGTCTTACGACACTGTCGGAACGAGATCCAGGACACAGAGGAGGCAAGGGAAAAGACAAGCCTTCTGTAATTCTCTCAGCTGGGGAAGGGATGCGAAGAAATACAAGTTGCCTGCAGGAAATGGACAGAATTTAGCGTTCAAATTTGAACTTTTTGACAGAAAGGTGTCAAATAAATGGTGTGTTTGCATCATAATAACGTCTGAAGAGGCTGCGCGTGGGGATCATCTCTCTGCATCATGTTTAGCCCTTTAGCCTGTTCCCCATTTGCCTTCAAACACATGCAAAGACATTCCTTCTGGTATTTGTGTTTGGTTTCTTTCTTTCACCATATCTCAGCCTTTTTGTGCTATTTTTCTCCCATCTGTGCTTACATTAAAAAAAAAAAATCATGTGTCTTTTGGTTTTATAGAAAGGTCTAGAGAAAACCTGAAAACCATTAGGACTTTGAAAGGCTGCTTGATTAAGATACCACAACCCCCTCCTTCGTTTAAAAGGAAAAGCTCTTCAAAGTCCTACAGCTATGAAGAACATATTTTTAGGTTCCTTGTGGTTACTTTAATGTCTGACCTTTCTTTGACATCGTAGTTGAGAAAGGCAGGGGATATCTTTAGAGATAAAAATTTGATCCTCCATTTTCAGCCTATGCCAAGTCCTGACTGTTGACCCTGATTCGTCTTGTTAGAGTTCAATGCTTGGTTTCTTTCACTCACACTCCTCCAGTGGAGCATCTCTCTAACCTTAGTATGCCCTTTCCCATGTTCTCCCCGTCTCCTCCCAGTTCACAGGAGCAAAAGTTTCCCCACCACAAAGGAACTCAGTGGTCCTGACCAGATCTGGCCTTCTCTTCCCTGGCTGCTCAACTCCCTTCTATTTCCTTTTGGGTGCTGATGACCTGGACAGATGCCTAGCCTGGGTGCTGCTTTTTAAAGGGCTCTGCTTGACCCTCCTATTCCTACAGCACATCCCCACAGGGTACCAAGTGCATGGCACACTCAGCATCTGCGCCTCCCCTTGCATACTATCCCTAGAGGATGACCCAAAAGCTCAAGGCAGCTTGGTGTGTGACATCAAGGTGTGGCCATGTGGACAGCAGAGGTGTAGTTTGGAAATGAGGGCTGGTCTGTGCAGACATGTTGGAGAAAAGGGTAGGATGGCAATGGGTATGTTAGTCAATTTTCTGTTACTATGACAAATACCTGAGATTTCATTTGGGAGATTTCATTTCATGAGTCTGTAGCAAGGCAGAACATTCTGGCAAAACTGCTCACCTTCTGTCTGGGACACAAAAAAGAGAGAGGGAAAATGGCTGAGATCCTGCTATGCCCTTTGAGGACACACCCCCAATGATCCCACCAATCAGAAGATCTCCCACTACAACTGTACCTCTTAAAGGCTCCGCACTTCTCAATAACACCATGGTCTGGGACCAAGCCTTTAACACATGGGACTTTGAGGGATACCTTAGGTACTATTTTTCTTCCCATTTTTCTTTTCTTTTCTTTTTTTTTTTTTGGTACCAGGGATTGAACTTAGGGGTACTTGACCACTGAGCCACATCCCCAGCCCTATTTTGTGTTCTATGTAGAGACAGGGTCTCACTGAGTTGCTTAGTGCCTGACCATTGGTGAGGTTGGCTTTGAACTCATGATTCTCCAGTCTCAGCCTCCCAAAGTGCTGGGATTAAAGGTGTATGCCACCATGCCCAGCTTTTCTTCCCATTTTATACAAAGAGAAAGTCCCAGCAGGAAATCTCTGCTGTACTTAAAGTACAGCACTTGGGTTACTGGCTGGGAAAGGCCTCTAGCTCTCCCTGAGCTCCCCTGTTCTGCTGCAGCACTCTGAGGACACTGAATTCTCTTTGGGTTCTGGGCCCCCAGGTATATTTGTCAAGATTTAGGAGTAAACACAGTTAACAGTGTGTCGGCTTGTGTTCTCATATTTAAATATCTTGTCCTACACTAGAGCATCATTCCACAAACAGTACTTTGTCCTAGGCTTGCCAGACCAAGTGAGGGACAGATCTGCTCATGATGGCAGCTCAGTGCAGTCAGATTTTGTTGTTTAGCGTGAAAACTATTGAAGAGAGGTGCTTTCTGCTGAATGAAAGAGGAAACGGGAGGCTGGGTTCCCTGAGTCCCCCAGCCCAGTCTCCCAGAGGTCCCTGGAGCTTTTTTACTGAGATGTTTTTCCCCCTCAAGGGAACGTGTGCTCTGGGGAGGGAGCTGGGGTGTTCTAGAGGCTGGTGCCTCCAGAGAGGTCACTGGTGTGTGCTCTCCTGGTGAGTGTCACCAGGAGCTGGCTGGGCAGCAGGGCCTGCTCTATTTTATTACAGTCCTCACTCAGATCAAACCTGGGATGTCACCTTACACCAGTGTGGGGCTGTCGGGGGCAAACTTGCTGCTTTGGTTCAGTCATAAATACTGTGTGATTCTCGGAGACCATTTATCTCAAGTCTAAGTTGCTTAGGTCTCTTGAGGAAAGGGTTAAATATTATTGCGTTCTTTTCTCCAAGTGAGCAAAAGAGAAACATCTCCAATATGGTGATGATCTCTTCTCTTTTCTTTTTCTTGTTTTTAGACCTCCAAATAATATTATTAAACATTTTCATGCTTGATGAAATAAACTTTTCAAAGTAATATGGAAAAAATGATTTCATTTAAACACCTTTTAGCCAAAAAAACATATGCTGCTTGTTATGCAGTGCCGGAGTAGAGGCTTTTACAGGGCTTGCCTGCACATCTGGAGGTATGTGGTTCAGCCACTGGCCCCACCATTGACTTGGGTCTCTGCTGGGGTGAAACCCAATAGACAGACAGGCCCACATGTCCTAATGGGTCCCCAGAATGCAGACAGGTTTGCTCAGGCAGGCAGGGCAGTAATCCAGTGTGTGCATGTGAATGGCTGTGCAAACCTCAGCAGAAGCAGCCTGAAAGCCAGGCCCCAGGATCTCAAGTCTTCAGGTGTGTCCAATCATTGTGAACTGATTTACAACTAATGTGTGGCTTTTCCATGTTTGGGCTACCCACAGATTCAGGGCCATAAATAAGTGCCAGAGAAGAGGAGCCTTCACTCTCTGCTCTTGCTTCAGTTTACTGTGTCAGGAAAACTCATCATAGGTAAACAGTAGGCCTTGAAACCTTAACATTAGCTCTATTCCTTTGCAAATAAGTAAGAGAATGCAAAAATGCATATTTCTTTCAGCAACTCAGGCGGTGTGAGAAAAAGTTATGCATTCATTTCATAGCTATTTATTGTGAGCCTACTATATGCCAATCTATCAGGGCAAAAAGTAGGAACCGGCAAGGATCAGAAGGCTTGGCTGAGCTACAGAGGGCGGGGTGCGCTGAGCTGGGACAAAGGAATGCTGGCCTCTAGCCCTGGTTTTGTGGCTTATTGAGTCAACCGGTAACTGTGTTCTGTCTTGACCAATGCAGGCATGCAATCTGAATGCTCAATGCCTTATTGTACAGACTGATTATAAATAAAGACAATAAGGTTACTTTAAAAATATTCATTTAATCTTTGTAACAATGCTATGAGACAGGTACTTTTTTTTTTTCTTTTCATCTTAAACATGGAGAAACCAAGACATGGCAGTGAAGTAATTTGTATTAGGTTACACAGTTCGCAGTGGTGAAGCTGGGGTTGAGACCTTGGTGGGTGATCAGCCATCCTGATTTGTCCAGGATTGTTGGTTTTGCTGGGATGTGGCAATTTCCAAGCTAAAACAGAGATAGTCCCCAGACAGATTGAGATGGTTGATCACTCTAGAAGTGCAGCTTTAAGGTCAGTGTCTGTTGGGCTTAATTTAAAGACTCCCATCTGGTGCCTGTTCCTGGTGGGTGGAGACAGAAGAACTACAAGGAGTTGTATGGCCTCTTGGGTTCTGGGAAAGGAGAGACCCTGTTATGGAGTCCATGTCTGGACTCCATAAGTCTTTCCCATATGGTTGAGTCCAGATTCTGTTGTGTGTTTGATCCTGAACCGCTTTACTTTGCTTTTTTCCATCATGGAACAAATGAATTGAAAATTACCCATTTTGATGAGTTTTAAACTGTGGTTTAGAAATACAGTTATCCCTCCATATCCCTGGGGGGATAGATTTCAGGACCCTCAAAGGATACCACATTCTGTGGATGCTCAAGTCCCTTATATAAAATGGCATAGTATTTTCATGTAATCTACAAACATCTTTCTATATACTTTAAATCATCTCTAGCTTCTGTGTCTTATCAAATACAATATAAATGTTATATAAATATTTTTGTTATACTCTATTATTTAAGGTACAATGACTAATAAAAGAAGTGTGTACTTATTCAGTGAAGATAAAGTTATTATTTTTTTAGTATTTTTGATCATTGGTTAGTTGAATTCACAGATGAGGAGCCCACAGATGTGGAGAGTGGATTGTATTAGTACTAGCACTTGAGACCAGAGGACATCTAGAGTTAGATGTCCTCAAGGGGGAAATCCATTTTTGCCCATAATTTTGGTTTGTATTTTCAATGTCTCAAAGGCCTCATGTGTTAAAAGCTTGGTTCCCAGGCACTGGTGCCTTTGGGATGTGCTGGAATCACTAGGAGTCAAGACCTAGCAGGAGGAAGTTGGACTGTTGTGGATATGTCCTTGAAGGATATAGTGGAACCCTGTTCCCTTTCTCTCTCTCTCTCTCTCTCTCTCTCTCTTTGCTTCCTGGCCACCATGAGGTGAAACAGATTTCCTCTGTTCCATGCTTCCACCGTTATGAACTGCTTCATGACCAGCCCCAAAGCAACTGAGCCAGACAGCTGTTAAGCTCTGAAACTATGAGCCAAAATAAACCTTTTCTCTCTTCACTTGATTTTCTCAGGTATTTTGTCACAGTGATTGAAAATTGAATCACACACTTTCCTGCCTGTTCCTCCCAAGTCAGTGCTCATGAAGACTGGAAAAAAGGATAACGCATTCTCCAACCAGAACGCCTGTCCACGCAGGGAGACATGTCCATTCTGAACCCCATGGGGCTTCAGCTCTCTGTCATGGAGAAGTTTGCCTCCCCAAACCCCACTCAGGCACCTATTCCTTGCTCTGCAGATTTCCCCAATAGAGGATCCTGGCCCAGAGGGATCAGAGTACAGTAGAAGCTCAAACCTCCTAAGAATTGTGTTCAGGAAAACACTACTCATCTGGTAATAACTTGTGTACATGTTCCCTATAATAACCACCAAGTCCTCTTTTAAAAATGTTCTTTTTGTACCTGGGAACTTGGGCTCAGGCTGTCTCCAGCATGAATATCAGTTCCACCACCTACTGCCATGTGGGTCTATCTGAACTTTGGTTTTCTCATCTCTAAAATGAGTGTGTTAATGCCTGCCTCGTGCGACTACCTACAATCTAGACCATGAACCTTTCCCAGTGTCTGTCCTGTTATTGGAACTTCATACATGATGTAATGAGGGCTCTCTGAACATCTGTTGGTAAACCACACACAGGCTTTATTTAGCAACTCAGATGCAAACATGATTTATTTTTCTGAATAGGTAATATATTTATAGGACAGGTATGCAGGCATATATAACAAAGAGTCTCCCTGCCACCCACAGTTTGGGGACTCCTCCTAGTTCCTCTTTCTCGAAATAATACATGGTAATTTTTTCAGAGCCATTTTTGACCTATATAAACAAATTTTTTCAGAGCCATTTTTGACCTATATAAACAAATTATTTTTTTCTTTTTTCCTCCTTTTGCTGTTTTTTCTTTTTCTTCTTAAGTTTAACTTAGTAGTGTATCTTGAAGGTTGGTCAGTACAGAACTGTGTTTTCATTTATTTATAGCACTATGGATTGTTGTATGGATCTACATGTTACAATGTCCCATCTGCAGTTCTAACTTAAAAAAAAATCCTCTCTAAATCAAAAGTTTTATCTTTTAGTTTCTATTTTTATTTTTTATTTTTATGGTATTGAGGATTAAACCCAGGGGCACTTTACCACTGAGCTACATCCCCAGCCCTTTTTTGTGAGTACTGGGGATTGAACTCAGGGGCACTCGACCACTGGGCCACATCCCCAGCCTTATTTTGTATTTGTATTAGAGACAGAGTCTCACGGAGTTGCTTAATGCCTCACTTTTGCTTTCAGGATCCTCTTGCTTCAGCCTCTCAAGCTGCTGGTATTACAGGCATGTACCACTGTGCCCAGCCTCCTCAGCCCTCTGTATTTTTTATTTTGAGGCAGGGTCTTGCTAAGTTGCTCAAGGCCTTGCTAAGTTGCTGCGGCTGGCTTTGAACTTGTGATCCTCCTGTCTTAGCCTCCTGAGCCGTTGGGATTACAGGTGTACACCACCATGCCCAGCAAATTTTTCTTGAGTTTGTGGCAAATTCATTTGGTGACAAAACATGATTCGGCCTAATATGAGTCAATTTATACTCTGTATTTATCCCATTTATATGACTATTTGTAGTTTTTGTGTAGAAATGTTAATGGCTTTGATTTTTGAGTACTGTTCCAGAACCCTCTGGGATGTTACCTGGTATATGGTCCATGCACCATATTAGCTTTCAAAATTTCAAGAAATTCTGACAGGCAAGTCATGTTGAACCCTGGGGTTTCAGATACATATTAGTGGCACTGTACCATAATTCACTTAACTAGACCTCTGTTGACCGCCACTTGGATTTTTAAAATACTTTACCTATTACAGTGTTGCAGTAAACACCTTCATGCATGGGTCACACATAACATGGTCATGTTTCCCATATTTTGGTCAATGACAGACCACATGTATGACAGCAATTTCCTAAAATTATAAGGGAGCTGAAAATCACCTAGTGACGCCACAGCTGCCTTAATGTGGTATTATGCATTTCTCACATTTGTGCGAATGCTAATGTACACAAACCGACTGCACGGCCAGTTTTACCAGTGTAGCACATAGTCACAGTACATAGTACTTGAAGGTAATCATAAACAACCATGTTACCAGTTTATGTATTTACTATGGTAGACTTTTATCGTAATTTTAGATTATACTCCTTTTTATTTATGTTTTAAAAAATGTTTACTGTAAAGGAGTCTGCCATGCTACCTAAGGAACAGCTGTGGACCTCTCATAGAGGCCATTTGAGTGACAGTCTGTACTTTAGGTTTGTGTAAGTGCAACTCATGCTATTCAGACAGCTATGAAATCACCTACTGATGCATTTCACGGAACATATCCCATCATTAAGTGATACATGACAGCACATAGGTCAAATCATTGAGATTGCTGAGTCAAAGAATAAAATGCTTTTGCAATACTGACATATTTGGCTAAATTGTCTTCTGATAGAGATTGTATATCTTTTCACTCCTATGAGTTTATTTTGCCATCTCTCCCCCAACATTATTTATTTTCATCTTTTCTATCTGAGTGAGGGTAAATTTCATTTTATATTTTGTGTCTTTTCTGTGAATGGCTTTTTCAACTATTTTTCTTTTGTTTTGCATTGGATTGTTGGAGCTTTTCTTATTGATTTGTCAGAGCTCTTTATATAAAAAGGAATGAAATCTTTGTGAGATAATCTGCCATTGTTTTCTAGTTTTCTTTTTGTCTTTTGACTTTATTTGTAGTGATTTCATATTGGGTTGGTTTATTTGTATATTCATTCTTTTATTTGTTCTCTTTCTTCACAAACAACTTTCCTTTTATGGTTCTTATTCTGTTTTTTTACATAATCTATTCTGATTTTCTAAAAGGAAGAAAAAGGGAAAAGTAAATTGAATTAACAGATATTCATATTACTCAGATATTAGGAAGATCAGGAAATTGATAGGAAATGCTAAACATTTTTAATTCAGCATTTAAATGAAACATTTTTATAACAGGGGCTTAGAGGCTGCTTTTGCTAAAAAGCACTGACTTTTCACTTGGGCCTGTGGATGTCGGATGGGTAAAAGCAAGACAAAAACTTGGCAGATTTGCATTTATTTTACATTGGTCTCTTTTGCTACCTATTTTGTTCTATTGTGCATGATGCAAAACACCTATAAAAACTTAAATTGAGCAACAAATATATTACTTAGTCATATGAAATAATCATTGTTTTTAGAGGTCTGGTGAATGATTAGAATGTTTGAAAATATTTTAAAATTGCTTGTGAAATTTAAAATTCATTGCTGCAAAATTCTTCTAATAAATGTTCAACAGAACAAAATATTCTGTACCTAACTGATATGTAATATAAGAAATGCATTCATGAAGGCCTTTTCTAGAACTAGGTTGTCATTTTATCTCAGGGAGTGCACTGTATTTCAAGTGATCAGTGCTGGAAAACAGCTGTCCTATGAATAGGACACCGGGACAGTGTGCCTAGCATCATATAGTGCAAGGTGCTGGGGTGCCACCTGGTAGGCTCAGACATGTTGCTGGTTTTGGTTACTTGTTGCCTCGTTGTGATTTGTGTTTTCATGCTTTTCCTGAACAGTTCTTTCTCTCGTTATGGTGAGGTTATTTCTAAGCCCATGAGATTTGGTTATAGACTCTGGTTGCTGTGTGGAACTTGGGGCTGTTGCTGCAACTTCGACTTGTATTATAGAAACAGTGCTTAAGAAGGACCAATAATGGTTCTTTGCTTTGGATTCAGGTAATTTCACAAACACTCAGAGTGGTAGAGAATCCATCACACTCTGCTTTTCTCTGGTCTCTTCACTGGTTATGACTTGTTGGTACTCATTTGAAATATTGGATTCCAAGCCACAGGCACCTCAAGGGAAAATAGACTGAGTGTCCCCTGAAACCAACAACATGGATGAAAAAACAAGCAAGCGGGTCATTGGAAGATGGAAAGAAGAAAGACTATCACCAGTGTGCCTTAACCAAAAGCAGTGGGGACCTGGAATGCTTTTAGTGGTGATGTGGATAACCACGATTGGTTGATTTCTAAATATTCCACTTCTGTTAGAGGTAAAAAAGGGAAAAAGGTAATTGGCCCTTATTCAATCGAATAATTGATATGGATGTAGTAAATGCATGGATCTGTTCACACACATGTGAACAAAGAGGAGAAAGATCTCACAGATTTGTTGTATTTCAAAAGAGATGTCTGCTTAGCATACCTATAATAACACAATGAGAAACCATGAGGCGGAATAAAGCAGAATGTTCCGAGGTGACATCAGACTGGACAAGAAAAGCCACATTATTCTCAAAGGGCCAGAAAAACAACGATGTCACAACAAGACACGTTGAGGGAAACTGACAACTTATTTTCAAAAAGGTAATGTAACCCTTTATTGCAAGTGTTTTGCCCCTTTCCATCAAAAATAGTTGTTGAACCAGTCATGAGAGTCACTTCTCGGTATATTTTGAAATGTTTTGAAGGATGCTATAGTCACCCAATGCTCTATTTATAGTACGGCTTAAATAATGTAAAGGATACTGCATTGTCCCCGTGTCCTGTTTATAGGACAATCTGTTTTTTCATTCTTAATGGTAATAAGGGATATGTAAACTCTAAATTATGATTTCCAACCTATTTTAATGCACCTGCTAATCTATTGGGATCCCTGAAGTCAGGTCCCCTTCTGGCCTAGGAGTCTGGTAACAATTGTATTTCAATTTTTGTATCAATGGATAACAACAGCGACTTCTGTTAGTGCATAATACAATGATAGAATATAGTATGTTTAAAAAAAAATTTTTTTTTTGTCTCAGTCAGCACAGCTGTGTGAAAATTCACCTCAGCACGTCTATCTGGCTGTGGCTTTCCTTTCTCCAAGCACATTTTGCTTCGTGTTTGTTTTTTTAAAAATGCTGTTCATGTGCTTCATGCCAAAGTGGTCAGAGAAAAAACTTGATTGTTTGTCCATGTATATTATAAATATAGTAGGCATGGAAGACCTCCTCTTGTATTTCTAAAGAAAAGATAGATATCTCAAATAAATATTTTAAGATAACTCAGGCTTTTGTTGAGATTACTGAGTTAACTTTAAACTACTCAAATCAGAACATATAAACAAAGACGTGGGGAACCTTGCTGACATTCGGGCAATCTTTTATCTATTGTATTGAGGACACTAAACTGAAATTTAGTGAGCGTTTTCTGAGAGGGGCTGGATTCTAGGGCGGGGTGCGGAGGCACTGTTCGCCCTCTATTCATCATGTCACTTTGCTGCCTTTGCTGGCTGGGTTCATGTCATCCTCTTCTCTTTCACTTTAAGCCTGTGGTTAATTTTCCAGGAAGAGGACGGAGGGGGTGAGGCCTAAGGAGGCTGGGGAGGTCAGGCAGGGGCTCCGGCAAGACACAGCCTCTGTTTACTTGTGGTGCAGGTGCAGGGTGGTGGCAGTGGCCGGAAGACAGAGCCCCTTGGGCTTCTCCCAATCAATCACCCCACCTGGGCCACCACCGGATGTCCCCTTGGGACTGCTGCACATAAAGTGCAGCCTTTCTCTGTGACATCCTAAACAGGCCGAGAGGCCAGAGTTCACAGAGAGCAGGGCTTTTACTACTTGGCTGTTTTTAAAATTTAGTCCAGAAGTTAAATTGGGGCTAGAGTCCCGAGTGGCCAAAATCTAAATAGTCTTTCTTTCGCCTTCACTCCTCTCTCCCTAGAGCTGTTCTGACCCAACCTTCCATTTCCTGCTTTGAGCCTCCCCTCTCCATCTGAGGAGGTCACTGTTGTTTTTTCCCTCCTGTGAAACTCCTGCTGAGCTTCTCCCCTTGGCAGGAAGGGCTTCATAGTCACACACCTCAAAAACACAACTCTGTTTAGGAAGAGAGAGGTTGAGACTATGGCCTCTGTAGAAACTGGCAGCCTCTAACTACAGAGATGTTAGGGGAGAAAGAAGTGAGGAACAGGGCCATAAACTCTGAGGAATTAATTCATCTCTGAAAAATTATTTATCATACCTTCCTCGAAGCAAACCATTGTATTAAGAATGGGCTCAAGGGTTGGAGTTGTGGCTCAGTGGTAGAGAACTTGCCTTGCATATGTGAGGCACTGGGTTTGATCCTCAGCACCATATAAAAATAAATAAGTAAAGATATGTGTCCATCTACAACTAAAAAAAAATATTTTAAAAAATAATGGGGTCAAGAGGGAAAGAAGTAAAGACACAGTTCCTACCATTCAGCTTACAGTCTAGTTGAAAACATCAAACGTAATGCCACATCAAAACAAGGAATAGAGAATTGGTTCTGGGATTTAATCCTAGCATTGCCAGTTAATAGCTGTGTGAACTTGGCATATTGCTTAACCTCTCTGAGCTTCTATTTCCTCATTAGTGAAGTGGGAATACTAATAGCATCTACCTGAGAGGACTGACATCAGGATTGCATGGGATAACGTTATGTAAAGTGCACGTCATTGGATTGGGTCTTCGGCAAGTTGGAGTGAATGTGAGCATTCGCTGGTACAAGCTTAGTATCTGCCTCATGGGTGGTATGATCAGAGTGAAGTTGCCATGGGTAAGAAAGATTTGAACTAGGCTTTGAAGGAAGAAAAGAGCTTATATATGTATTTTAGTGTGGTGTGTGGTTGGGGCAAGTGGATGGAATTTGCCCTCCCTCCTGGTGGGCGCCCTCTCCTGCTATGTGACCAAGGAGAGTTCTACTGTGGTCATTTTATATTGGGGACCCAGGGTCTTCCAGGGTCTATACTGAGGAGCCAGGGTCTTTGTCCGAAGGAAACGTTATGTCCACTAAAAACAAGTTGACTTAATTGAAAGCAATTGGGTGGTGAGACAAGGACAATATTTGAAAAGCTGATTTACATACCCTAATATTTAGTAATAGTCATTTGATCAACTTGCTGAGCACCTGCTCATGTGTTCTAGGCAAGGAAATGGGGGAGATGCAAGGATAACGGATATACGAGTGGTTCCTGGCTCCAGACTCTGTTCGCAGGGCAGTCATCCGCTGAGGGAGCCTACTATGAGCAAAGGAGCCTGGGGGCCATCGTGTGGGCCTGGGGTGCCATGGAAAGGCCCACTTGAGGTTCTGCAAAGGCTTCCTAGACAAGAAGAGTGGCGGGTGAGCTATGCAGCTGAGTAGTAGCCTCTGCGCCTTTATGTTTCAGTATCTCCAGGGGTGCCTGGACTCCTCCAAAGAGGAGATAGGGGAGGCAGTGTGCAGGGTGAAGAGAAAGGAGGCTGAACTGGGGCCTGGGGCCCTGAGTGTGAGCAGAGGAGCCTCCATGCATTGGGGCCCTTGCTGAGCCTGTGAAGGGTCTGAACCCGAGCCCTTTGGGGAGACATGAATTAGGCTCGCCCCGCCTTATCTCTTTCTGCTTCTTCCTGCCTCTTCTTGCTTTAACAGTTGTTTCTTAAAATACCTGTGCCAGAAGAGTCCAGAGAAACATCTAAGTACAGAAGCAGAGGGTCTACTGGTCAGGAGAGGGGACTTAACTGTGAGAGCAGAACAGGCCACTTAGCTCCTTTTAGCTCCAGGAGGGCAGGCCTAGTATATCTGTGGGGCCCAGCGTGCCTTGTGGAAGAGGGATGCATAATACACATTTGTACCATGGAATGAAATAAGCCAAATGGGGCATAGCTTCATAATTAAATTTACAGATGAAACCTGATAGAGATAGGATCTGGGAACACCAGTGACAATTGAGAAAGTGCCCCCAAAGGGACTAAAGGAAAAGGGACTAGCTGTAGGAGCAGGAAATAACAACTTGAGAGGTCTGACCTTAAACAATGGAGGGGTAATTCACCTGGGTTGACATAATTGAAAACACAGATATTCTGCGCAGAAAAGTCACATTGAAATGTAAAACCTTGATAAGGGCTTGGGGAGACTAAGTAGCACGTTGGATTGTAGATTTAATCAGGGCAAGTCTGCAAAAACTGAACTCCAGTGACAGGTCTTGTAGCTCTGCTAGCTCTACTATGAACGGGTGCTGGCCATCGAAAGACTGGGATATCAAAGATAGGAACCAAGGAGGGTACTTTGGGATGAGGTGGAGTAGAGAGGCTTCAGAGAGGAGGCTAGGAACTGATGTAGATGGAGAGAAATTGGTGAAAGAAGGCCCTCCTTTGAATTTAGCACAGAGCGTGGTACATGGTGGCATTCAATCTGAGTCACTGAAGGAATTCCTATTAACTGCAACCAACCTCCCTTCCTACTGAGGGAGAATAAAGTGGGGCTCTCCAGTGGAGATGTGAGCCACTGGTGGTCCTAGGGCATGAGTTAATATTTTAGAATTTTATGACTTTTTATCAAGTCTCATAGAAGTAACTTCTCTTCCTCCTCCTTCTTCTTCTCTTCCTCCTCAGCAAGCAAGAGAATGGAGGTTAAATAGCATCTTTGGGACCATTTGAATTGTCTGCCTGTCAACACAGATTGAGAACCAACATTTTAGAAAATGCCAGTGATCCAATATAGAGGTTAGTTTTTTTTGTTTTGTTTTTTGTTTTTTGTTTTTAAATTTAAGTACTGGGGACTGAACCCAGGAGTCCTTAACCACTGAACCACATCCCCAGTAGTTTTTATTTTGAGACAGAGTCTCACCAAATTGTTTAGGGCCTCAGTAAGTTGCTGAGGCTGCCCTTGAACTTGTGATACTCCTGCCTCAGCCTCCTCAGTTGCTGGGATTACAGGCTCGTGCCACCACACTCAGCATTATAGAGGGTGATTTAGTAGAATTGGTCCTCTGTGCCTGCAGGTTCTGCCCTCCTCAGATTCAACCAACCAGGACTTGTAAACATTAGGGGAAAAATGCATCTATACTAAATATGCACAGATTTTTCCCCTTGTCATTATCCTCTAAATAATACAGTATAACAACAATTTACATAGCATTTATATTGCGTTAGGTATTGTAAGTGATCTAGAGATGACTTTAACACAAGAAAATGTGCATTGGTTGTGTACAAACACTATGCCAGTTTATATGAGGGACAGGGCGTGTGCAGAGTTTGGTAACCAAAGATGTGTGAAGGGGCTGGTGTCCTGGAACCAATCGTCCCAGGATATGGAGGGACAGTATGTGTCATCGTCCTAGTTATACAGATCATTTTGTTTCTGCGCACTTCCTTTGCCCTGGTCCAGTAGACTCTGAGTACCTTTGCCACTGTTCCCTTCTCTCACTTACCACTGACCCTGGACCACTTCACCTAGGAAACACAGTGGCTTTGGTCTTGTTTTCCCCATCTCTACCTTGGACCTGCCCCCACCATTCTGAACCTGGACTTTGCAGGATTCCTCCCCTTCGTGCTCCCGGAGTACCACGTATCTCCTGCCTTCTGTAGCACCTAGTAGGTTGTCTCCTGTTGAGTAGGTCCTCCATGGGTGTTTCTTGATGGCTCTGATGACCAAATAAACAGAAAAGTACTGGACGGCACAATCAGGAATGCTCTCGCAAGGTAATCATCTTGTCACTTGACTCAGCCTAACTTCTACAGTTCAGTCACTTATGGGCAAATTGGCTGGAGCACTGAGCAGGCTGGTGTTGGGTTGGAATCTCATGGTTTGCCCAGTTGGGCTATACAGAGGACTAATTCACTTCTATGCTTTATTTCCTCCCTTTATTTGACTAACCTGAATCCACCCAACAGCCAACACGTGTAACAGAGCCTTGGAAATGGAGGCACATTTCCTTCCTTGGGTCCCCTGGGAGCTGCACGACCACAGCCATTATTAACTGGCTGGAAACAATTTAGCATCTGGCTCCCAAGAGGTAAAAATGTATAGAATAGAGAAAGGGGTGAAAGTACATCCCATCCTGTCATTTAAACAATAGTCTGGCTCAGAACGTAAAGAATCTAAACACATTTTTTCCAGAAAAAGTGAATGTGGTCATTTTTGTTGAAAGAGCTCTGTGTTTCTAGTCTGTTGATAAACAGAGACTGAATCTAAAGGGGTGAGGTCACTTTGGAGGGCAGGGACTATCTGGCAGAATTTCGAGGGAGGGTGTATTTCTGAAGTGCCCCACTACCTCCATTTTCATGCAAGCTCAGGCCGCTCCAGTAGCACCTACGGGACTGAACTCTTGTTTTCTGCTCTGCTGACGGGTGCCCCTGGGATGGCCTGTTTGGGCCCATTCTTCTGAGCCTGTATCCTGTACTGATTCTTTCCACTCTTCTCTCTTCACTTTCACACTTGTCTGCTCTCAAACTAATCCCTGGTGCTCACCTGTTACCCATTCCATGCAATGTACATGCTTTTTAATGAGGTCTTCTTATGAGATGGTGTTGGAATTCCAAAGAATGCTTCGAATGGTAGAACGATTTTGACCCCATCTGATAAACCTACTGTCTGTACTAGCTCTAAAAATGAGATATTTTCTTTCAAGTAATCTTTCCCCAACTCTCCAGGAAAGAGTTAACACAAAAGCTAAACAGAGTAATCATACTTGAAAATTTATATTGGACCACCTTCATAAAAGTGACACCACATTTAAACACCAGAAGTACTTCCTACAGGTTTGTAGGTAACAAGTAGAAAATTTAACCTTTGGAAGAAAGAGTTAAGGCTCAACTTCACTCTCTCCATTTGTCTTGAAGCATTTTTGAGCTTAAACATTTCCCAACATTCTACACAAAATCAGAAGAGGTCTATGTTGGCTGTTCGGAAGTTGTACAGAAGCTTCACATAGTACAAAGGGCCTAGAGAAGGGTAAAGGTTTTAACTTTCAGGATTCTGAAGTCTTTTCAGATAAAAAGAAAAGACAGAAGCAGGCTGGGGAGGGGAGCGGTTCTAAATAAGGAAGAGTGTAATGCTAAGTAAACACAGCTAAACTAAACTCAAACAAGGATAGTCCAAACGGTCAGGAGGAGGACTTTCTGAAGTCGGGCAAACTACAAAGAAAAGCAGCTGATGATATGAAGTAAATCCTTCTAAAGGAAGCTCTTCTTTCAAAGAAAACCCACACAAGTGACATTCTACTGACTATTCTTAGATGAAAGGAAGATGGATGTCCCAGAAAGATGCAGCATATGGCATCTGAAATTGCAGGAGTTAACTTTCGCATTTGTTGGGTTAACAGTAGTGCATTTGTTGGGTGTACTCATTCTCAATCACTGAGAGCAAGATTATGCCAGTCTTGGTTTCTTATGTCACCTGGGTCTATACCTACGATAGGCCCAGAATTCTTGTTCTTAGATTCTGTGGGTAAGACCTGGATGCTCACAATTAGGGTCCCTGCAGCAGAATCCAAGGAGGGAGGATGTTCCTCCAAATGCATACTTTATTTTAAAACAGCTATATTAAACACCTTGCAGATTATCATTGTTTACTATATTTTATTGACTCTTGGGAAGATATGTTATTTTCAAGATTTTATTTGTAAACTTCTCTGTGTACATTAGTATCGTTTCTGCAATAGGTCTAAATATTGATCTAGAGCCATCAAACACATTGTGTTGATGAATATCTGTAAATCTATGTGTGATAAGTGAAAAACTAAGTTGAATATAATATAAAACCAATCCCAACTAAGTTAAATATGTATGTAGAAAAAAAATACAACTGAAAGGAAATAAACCAAAAGGTTAGTCGTAGTCATCTCTGGGAGGTAGAATTAAGGAAAAAATTTTTTTCTTTATTCTCTGTTTTCCAAATTTTCTATGGTGAATGTACATTTCTGATATTAACTAGACCCACAAGAATTAGCAACTCAGGAAAATGTATTTTGTAAAGGAATAAAACTTGGGTTGTAAAGGTTATCAACCCAAGATGGTAAAAAGCAACCAAAGGAGACTCTGGAAGTCTCCTGAAAATCAGGGGGACAGACAGACTGTTTTACAGTATTTCATTTGAGGATTTTAACCAGGGAGTTGGGCTCCTCATGTATTCTGCCAAGACTGAAAATTCAAGACCCAGAGTATGCAAGGCCAGGGAGGACACAGCTCCTGAGGATGAGGGGGAGGGTTGTTAGATGCTCTCTGTAAAAACCAAGGTGCAAAGAACTGCGAGGCTTCCCTCCTCCTCCTCAGGCACAGGGCTGCCCCAGACATGCATCAATGGGTGCTCACATCTGATCAAATGTTAAGTTAAAGTTTAACTGCATGCAGTCCAGGTTCTGTGCTAGTTGTGATTTGCCTGACAGCTCCCTCTTCCATCTCAGGGCAATTTGACTTGAGTTTCCAGCCTAAAGTTTCATAGTTGGGAGCTGATGGTGTTGGGACTTGAACAAAGTCTCCCGACTCTGTTATTCCACTCCTTTTCTCCACTGCATGCGCCCTTCTTCTAAGTCATTCTGTTTACTCTGAGTTTTGTGCCTAAAAGCTAACTCTCAATTCTTGGGGATAAAACATAGATGAGTCAGGATTATGTGGTAGAATTTAAGCCCAGAATCATAGGTTCATTGATTTTATATAGATATAGTGTTGGTGAACGTGTGTGTGTGTGTGTGTGTGTGTGTGTGTATTTTTTTTTTTTTTCATGTGAGTCTCATGCCTGAAAATTTACCTTAGGAGAGAACTCATTTCTTTGGGTTAAGAATCTGGGATATATGGAGTTCTTTGTATTAAGGTCATTTAGTGGAATTACTGGATAGTAAAGAGAGTCATGAGGGTCTCATCTGGGCCATTAAGTGTTATTGAGCAAGTTGTTTCAGCTCTTTGGATCTTTTCCTTTGTTGTTAGTAAAAGTTCATAAATACTTCTTAGTTATTAGTCTTTAAGTAGGATTTAACCCATCAGGTTTTTCTTCCTGTATAACTGCTACAGAAGGAAAATGTTTTACTAGGAACCTGGGCCATGCTCTGCAGGGAACAGATTCAGGTGGAGACTGAAGAACAAAGGGCACTTTGAAGAAGTCATATAAAAATAAATGAATAAAATAAAGATATAAAAAAATAAAAAATAAAATAAAATAAAATTCAGCAAACAGGCAAGAAGTGTCCCTAGAAAACAAAGAGATGGGCGCTCCATTAACTCATGGTGGAAAGCGGAAGGGCAAGCAGAAGAAGAGGCAAAAAAAGCCCAGTTCACAACACTCCACTCCCATGGTAGCCAGTCTATCCTCTGAGAAAGGCATTAATCCCTCTTCATGACCTAATCACCTCTTAAAGACCCCACTTCTCCACACTGCCACAATGGCATCAAATTCTATATGAGTTTCAGAGGGGATAAACCATATTCCAACTATATCACAGGTCCTGGGTGTAACTTCTCAGATATGACTAATAAATTTAAGATTTTCTAACGGAAAGAAAAAAGAAAAGGACATTTGTTGAGTATATACTTTTTTGCTAGGTGGTAAGAGGAGGTAAAGAAAGGCAGTCTCCCCTGTACTCATGGTGAAAAGTGCAATAGAACGCAGTTCATGCGGCATGTCTGTGTGGGGCCAATATCAGGTGAGTGATTGGCATGGGCAGGCAGAAACTGTTTTGAACTGTCCCTGTTCTTCTGAACCCCCAGTTTGTATCTGCCCCCTACCAATCACCCACCTAATATTGGACTTCTCAGTCTCTAGAACTGTGAGCTAAATAAACTACTTTCCTTTATAAATTACCCTGTCTCAGGGATTCTGTTATAACAACAGAAAGCAGACTAAGTCATTGGAGGAAAACATGAATCAAATGTAGGCTACACACACTCCATAAGTCAAGGGAGCCTGAATCTTCTCCATTTTCTAAGGAACACCACTTGACCCTAATGTTTTTAAAGTGCCCTTTGTTCTTTAGTGTAAGACTTTTTTTTTCTCATTTTGTTCTTTTCCAATGTATTTCATTAGAGAGTCTACATTCACAGTTACACAAAGACTGACTGAAGCTTGCCCTGGCCCTTTGTACCTGCTGTATAATAAGATCACTGGGGGTATTTGAGTTCCAAGAAACTTGAAGAGTGGAAGAAAGGACAGCTAGACCTGAGATGATGGAGAAACTTGGCAACTGGATTCTGGTTGACTCACCAATCTCAGCTGAACTCTCATATTCTGGAATTAAGAAAGTTTCATCCAGAAAATCAGAATCTCTCAAGAGATCCATGATTATCAGTCCATGGTTTGGGCCAAGGTAGGGGTGAAGGTGAGTTTCAGATAGACTTTCTATTTTGTTCTTGTTGGAGCTGGACTATTTTATTTATAGAAATTATTCTAAAACCTGTGCCTTGTTTTTAAAAATCTTAATCTCCTGTGTTCTAAGGAGGAAGAACTAAAACAAATATCTCTGTCGTTTTCAGGAGTCTGAATATTTATTGTTTGATGTTACTAGAAATAAGACTAATGGCAAGGATTTCAGTTCATTACAGTATGACAGATTATTATGCTGAATTGTATTCCTCCTCTGATGATTTTTCGACAATCTTGATGAAAATCTACAGTTTTCTACAACTTTAAAATTCAGACTTGATGTCTGAACTATTAAAATTCTGCAAACAGGGCTAGGGCTGTAGCTCAGTGGTGCAGAGCTTGCCTCGCATGCGGGAGTCACTGGGTTCGATCCTCGGCATCATATAAAAATAAATGAATAAAATAAAGATATAAAAAAATAAAAAATAAAATAAAATAAAATAAAATTCAGCAAACAGGCAAAATTATGCATTTAACTTTTTTTACATTTTCTTAGGTGTTCAATGTAGAAATTTTGATAATTTAAAAAGATCATAATTTTTAATGTAGCCATGTATATTAAAATTTTAGATTATAATTGTATGAAGTTTTATAGACAAGTCTTAAATAAAATATAAAGAGCATTTCAAATTTTAAATAAATATTAGTCTGGTTCAAAAAAATAGTTCAAGATTATTTCAAACCATAGATTTCTCTAGGTGTACTATCATCATCCTTAAAACTTGTATTTTCACATTTTCCTAAGATGTTCCTTGCTGCCAGAATTCTCCATCATTGTTCTCTCTGGAAATCTCAGTTAATCAATACTGGAGGCCAGCCATGGGGGCATTGTGGGGTACTGTGACAGATAGATAGGTAAGAAAGAAGGGTATGAGGCACCATTTGTATTTTAAATAGCAGCAGCAGCTACTTCAACTTCTCCCTAGAAATGGTTATCTTACCCTGTCAAATGGTTGAGCTACCCATAAGTGGGAAAGCACTTTAAAAAAGCCTAATGCCAATAAAATTCTGGGAATTTTAATTATTAATATCTGTATATTAAAATGTCTACATTCTTTGTTTCTCTTGCTTTCTTATCAAACTCTATGATTTCACAACTGGTCCCAAATGCATCTCCAACTCTCTGGCATTTTGCATTTTGTGGGTGAAATGGAAATGCAGATGATATCAGCAGTGATGGAATGGAATGAACTTTTCATCCAGCTGAAAAATCACCCTGAGCTACTGAAATATAGCAGCATACATCATAGTCAAGTTGTCAAGGAGGGATATTTCACAACTATGACCTCACAGCCATAAAATATAAGCCATGTAATGTGTAAGGAAACCCAAGGCAACTTTTCCAGGTTTTTTTTTTTATTAATAAGATTACCATATGGAAAATAACTTTAAATTATTACAAGTATTCTCTTAATTAAGAGAAAGAGATCATATAGACTTTTCCAGTTTCCAGGGCTTACATTTGTTATTTATTACTAATGGAAGCATAAGGTTATATTATCTGTTCTCTCTATATCACATGCTCAGCCCCAAGTGTCCAGGTAAGGGGCCTGAATCTTTTCACACCTTTGATGTTCGAGGTTCTAGCCAGCTTGCCTCATTCCCCACTGCTAAATGGGCCGTGACAACAGGTGGGTTCTGGTGAGTTCACTCCAGCCGACAGCAGAGTTTTGCCAGCAGCTGTCAAAGTCAGTCTGGGACAGGCTTTAGCAAAAAATTCTTCTGACCTTTCCCCACACAGAACTCACATCCAACTCGAATAATTCATCAAGGCCTTTTGATGGCTGCCCTGTGAGTTTCTGAGGTTGTTTTAAAAATCCCATTTTTCCCTCCTATTTAAATGTCTTTGCTTTTCTGCAGAGTATCATCAAAAAAAAGATGTCATCATATTTTTTTCTTTCATCTTGGTTTTATTTATGATAAAGAAGGCTTAGAGTAAAACCAGCTGTCCTGGAATCATTTGATAATGTATT
This sequence comes from Xerus rutilus, assembly GCA_028644305.1. Classification (NCBI taxonomy): domain Eukaryota; kingdom Metazoa; phylum Chordata; class Mammalia; order Rodentia; family Sciuridae; genus Xerus; species Xerus rutilus. Next base: position 109,709,238 of record CM053404.1, read on the forward strand.
TACTCTCTGATTATCATCAGCATCCCACTACACTTGGGTGGATACCCTTCTTAGAGTCTCTTTCTTATTTGGAAAAGCACAAGCTCATTTAGGAGATCATTAACAAAGAAGGACAAGGGTGCAAATTATCTAGTGATCAATGAGTAGGTTGTTTTCACCTAAGATGTTGCAAATTAGACATTTGCTAGTGATTTGCTGTCCCTAGATAATTCCCACTCTGAATCTTGTGAAGTCCATGCTATGGGTGATGCTGTTGGAAGGCGATAAAAACTTTGGAAGGTAGAACCTGGTGGGAAGATTTTAGGTCACTGGGAGTGTGCCCTTGGAAGGGATATGAGACCTGGTCTTTTTCTCTCTGCTCCTGTTTGGTTATGTAAGCTCTTCCGCACACATGCACGTCTGCGATGGTATATCTGTAGCCAGGAAGGCCTTCACCAGAACTGAACTAATACTGTTGCCATGCCCTTGAACCTCTAAAATTATGAGCTGAATAAACCTTTTCTCTTTATAAGTTAGCGGCTTCATGTATTTCATTGTAGTAAATTAAAAAATGACTAATAACATCTGACACCCATACCATGATTTCTACAAATACCAAAGATTCCTCCATGTTCACAGTCACATTGGACTCCAATTCCCTGTCTTTACTGAATCTTAATGTTTGTTCTGTTGTATGGCTGTTGTTTAGTCTCTGTTTTTTCTATTGTCTCCATCATAGAACAGAGCCCTTTTCTGTGTTTCCTCTTTTCTTCCAATAGAAAAGAAGGAAGAGGAGGAGGAGGAGGGGGAGGAGAAAAGAAAAGAAAAGAAAAATCCTACAAAAGCTTATTTATATCAGACTTTACTGAAGGTATGGGACTTTTGTGGGAGTTTATATTGCACCAGTAATGACATTTCTGGTGTCAAAAATCCTCTGGCTCCTTTGACTGTCTTCTTAAATTTTCTCTTTGTTCTCTTGATTTCAGAAACACTCCGTCTTGCACTCCTAACCAGCCTCCTGCATCTTCCTATGCAGAGTAATTGACTTCCCTCTGATGCTTCATCTAGCAGTGCTGGGCCAGGTGAATTTCTCTGTCCATGCAAGGATTTCATTAATGCTTTGACATTTCTTGTACCATTTCTAGATGTAATTCTAGAACATTTTCTTTCTTGTTTTCCCATGTTTCTCTCTGGGGCAAGAAGTAAGTGTTGATCACAAGGACAGAAGCTCTGGTCTCGATTCTTTGGGAATGTAAATCCCAAATTTCATGGGAGTCGACATTGAAGACCTACTGGGTATCCTCACCACAAGTTTTGTTTTGCTTTTTAAAATTCTTGTCTCTTCTCCTCCCTACTCAAATTGTTCCTCCATTAGTTCAGTCCCTTATAGACAATAAACATTGAGCCAAGATCCCTTTCCAGATTAGTAGACATGAGTATTCTCAGTAGATATATTGGAGGTTGAGCTGGATACACTGGTGTGGAGTAAATCATTGCTCAGCCCCTCAGTTGGGGATCTCATCAGTTCAGCGACAAAGTGATTGATGGATTCAGACAGGAAAACATGCATTTTTGCTGTCCAGCAAAATAATACATACAAATACATCACTTTTTAATGGATGTAGGGGAGGTGAACAATTCAATCTGGTTAACATATGAAATCAGCAAAGTCTTCCATGCAATCATGAAGTTATTGCTTTTGAAAATGATCTATTGGCCTGTTATTACCTCCAAAATGAAAAGGAACAAAGACAAACTTTGTAAACTGTGGCTAGAGGTTGGGAGGAAAGGAAAGGAGGAGGAAACTGAAATGCCTGGAGAAGGCTTACCTACAGCCTTTACCTATAAAGCCCAGCAGTGCTGTATAGCATCCCTTGTGATTATTGCTAACATCTACTGAGCACTTGCTGTGTGCTCCAGATGCCTTATCTCACTTAACCTCAAATAAGCCCATAAAAGAGGCTCTATGTTTCTCTACTACCAGGCCATAGAGAGTTTAGGCAATGTGCTTGTCAGTCAGGTAGAGTGTCTGCAGAACTTGTGCCCTGATTGCTTTCCAGGAAAGCCCAGGAAGAGATTTTTCCTTCCTCGCACAAGTGCACATAAGAATCCTGATGGTTGTAACCACTGGCACTTTTTTTTTTTTTTTACTACAAAGTACCATCTTTTCTACAGAGGATTTATGCAGAAATGCTGTGAAAAAGTGAAGCATACATAACTGGTACTGTTATTAGTATTGTTACCACTATGCCTGTCATTTGAATGCTAAGAAAGCTACTTTCTTTAGCCTGACACTGCAAGTAAGCAAGAAAGTATTTTAAACTCATTATACAGATGGTGAAAGTGAATTTGGTACTAGGGATTTCATCTAGGAGTGCTTTACCACTGAGCTACATCCCCAGCTCTTTTTATTTTTTTTAAATCTTGAGACAGGGTCTTGTTAAGTTGCTGAGGCTGACCTTGAAGCTATGATCCTGCTGCCTTGCATCCAGTCACTGCAATTACAGATGTGCACTGCTGGGCCTGCTTCAAGAGGTTTTTTGCACCTTCCAAAGAAAGGAGTTTGGGAGTAACTCAGATCTTCATTTATATACTGTTTCCACCATTTCCTGGCTGGGCAAGGGCCTGAATCCTCTCTAAAGTTCATTTTACCATGCACAAAGGAGAGAGATTAATACTTCTCTGTGAGGCTATTGTGAACCCTAGAGATAATTTATGATAACATGCGATTAGATTAGATAACATTCAATTAGGTATAACATTAGAGATAACATGTGCCAGTATTAGGCCATTGTGGGCTTATTCTTTTGTGCCCCAAATGTACTGTATTAACTTCCTTGGGTTGGAGGGAAAGCAGCTATGTGAGACTGTGTGCTTGAGAAAGAGTGTCTCACTTCTGAGACAATCACTAAAAATAAATTTCTAAGAAAATCCACATCAAATGGAAGTCTAAAAGTTGTCATAGGTCCTATGGCAGCATTGGACCCTCTGACACTAGTGATGACAGCATCTTGCCACTGTACACCACATTCTCTTTTGCAAAGTATTTTCAAACACGGAATCTCACTTTGTGGTCCAAACAAGCTTGTCAGAGAGGTGACAGTATGCTCATATGACAAAGACAAAATAGAAAGAGGAATAAATGGAACAGCATCTGCAGATGCTGAATTTTTTAGAAAGTAGTGGTAAGTTACCCAATAGGTTGAAAATCAGCACCACCATCACACAACAGCTCAGAATTGGACACTGGACTTGCCAGCTAAGATGTTCAGTGTGGCAATTAAGCTGCCAATCCATCCCTTTGTGCCAGATGAATAAATTAAGTAAAAATCTGAATATATAAAAAATATGTAGTGGCTATTCCTGTGAATTCAGTGTTCAATAAACATTTTTGAATCTCTGAATTCATTTTCAGACTATCTACTGGGCATCATTGTGCAAAATGCTTCCAGAGCTGGAAACAGGCACCCTTAGTGACCTCCCTGTCTCGGACTGTACACTGGATAGTCAAGGCTGTATTATCATTATAATCAAGGAGATAACAGCCAAAGCTGTCTGAGGAAGTCAGGGAGCTGACCTATAAGGTCTACTTTAAGGAAATGGAGAGGTCAGGAAAGGTGTATAAGGGATGACCTCTGGCCTTCTAGTCCCCTGTGCTGGCATGAAAACACATTCTAATATCCACCAACTGAATGAGAAATGAGACTTTGCATTACCCATCCTCATGGCCAGAGGAAAAAACTTTAGATTCCTGTCATTAGGCACTAAAACCTAGGGCACCCCTCATTCCTCTGGGCCTTGGATCATGTATCTTCCTCCTTCTGTCTGGAATTTTTTTCCCTACCCCTTTCCATCTTTTGGGTGGCTTTTGACCTTCCACTGCTCCTCACAAGCCAAGCTGAAAGATGTGCCTTGAGTTGATTCTTTCTGCTCTGACCCTCCAGGGCTACTCCCTTGTCCCATGCAGTAGTGTGAGGTTGTCCAGTGTTTTCTGCTGCTATAATAGAATACCATAAAATGGGAAATTTATAAACAGTAGAAATTTATTTGGCTCACAGTTCTGGATGCTGGAAGTTCAGGAGCATGGTGACTGCATCTTGCGAGGGTCTTCTTGCTTCATGGAAGGGCAGGTGAGCACAGGCAGGACAGAGGGAGGGCAGACTTATCCTTTCTTTAGGAACATCAGTTATCCACTGACAACTAATCCATTTCTGGGATAATGGCATTAATCCACTCATGAGGGCAGAGTTCTCCTGACCTGATCACCTCTTAAAGGTCACGCCTCTCAGCACTGTTTTCATAGCAATTAAATTTGAATATGAGTTTTGGAGAGGATATTCAAACCGTAGTAGAGGTCTGGACTTTGGTTACAGCAATCCCCACCCTGCCATCCCCACAAGACCATAGACTGTATAAAATAGGTCAGGATGTTATAGCTTCCAAAGGAAAGAATAAACTTATACAGATAATTGAGATGTCCTGCCTCTCTAAACAGATACAGAAGGCCTTAGTATATTGATTCATTTGCTAACTGGCCTATTGCTGTATTTAGGTCCTTGAACAAATTTGAAAATTAGGCAAATTTGCTTGAAGTATCTGTCCATGGGTATTTTTATTCCATATTATGTAGCTTTCTGGAAGAATCTGAGGTTTATAGACTTGGCCAAAGTCACTTTGCACAAGACTGTGTCAGGTGCTTGAGATACTAACAGTTAGAAGGTTATAACAGAGTCAGCTACAACTGACCTGAGTCCCCAGTTGATCAGGGGTTTCCTCCTCAACTCTTCCCAACTCACCATTCCTCCTTCTAAAAGTTGGCTGCACCTTATTATAAAGCCTGGGTGTATGTTCCTTAATATACTGTCCAATAAGTGATCGCCACCTGCGTGTGGCTATCATGTACTGGAAATGTGTGTGGCTCAAGCTGAGATGAGTTGCAAGGGTAAATCACACACCAAATTTTTGAAGACTTAGCATATGAAATGACTATAAAATAGTTTGCTAATTTTCCATATTGGATGCAATAAAAAATGATATTAAAACTCACTGCATCTACTTGTTTTTTTGATGCATATACTAGAATATTTAAAGTTTAAATGTTACTGGAACACTGCCACTAAGCAAAAAAAGAATTCTCCAAAATGTGATCTCATCTGAAATTTAGAGTAAAACAAAAGATTGTGAAGTTAAAAAAAAATCATATTGATTACATTAATAATAAAGAACAACAGCTGCTTGTGTTTGCCAAGAGCTTCTTGGTGCTGCATGGGGTGGCAAACACTGTGTGATGGAGCATGTTTAAAATTCATGACAACTGCCAGGCATGGTGGCACAGGCCTGTAATCCCAGTGGCTCGGGATGCTGAGGCAGGAGAATCACGAGTTCAAAGCCAGCCTCAGCAACGGAGAGGTGCTAAGCAACTCAGTGAGACCCTGTTTCTATATAAAACAAAAAATAGGGCTGGGGGATGTGGCTCAGTGGTCGAGTGCCCCTGGAGTTCAATCCCTGGTACCTGCCACGCCCCCCAGAATTCATGACAACTGTAAAGTGAGTACCATTTCTTTATACAAAGAAACAGGTATAGGCAGAAATGATGTTACCACTTTTACAGTGCAGCAGAGCTGAAATTCAGACCTGCATCATGTGGCTTCAGAGCTGAAATCCTTAACTTTGGTTTTGCTCTGACTAGGACTTACCTTATAGAATCAAGTGTCTCATGTGACTCTGAAAACATGGCCATGACAGAAATTCTTTGTCTTGTGTGACATCATTCTGGCTACCCGTGAAGACTTTAGGTTCACAGATGAGAATGATCAATGTTCACTATTAATATAGCATCAGAGCTGAGGCCAGCCATGATGGCTTCCAACAGCTCAGGGTAGGAGCCTTCATTTCCTGGCATGTTCTTGGGGTAATTTGAACTTGCCACATAGTGACTTAAATGGGGGTGTGGTGAGCAACCCAGGAAGATAGAATTATAAACCTTGCAATCCAGTGACTCACACAGTTACTGCCCATCATTTAGGAAATAGGAAAGCAGACGAAATGGAGAGGGGTGGCGGGGGGAGTATTCCTCCAAACAGGTTGTTGATGTGAGCACAGTGCTGGGAGAGATAAATGCTTAATAAATATCAGTTCTTTCCTTTCCGTTTTCTTCACTAAGGTACATGCTCAGAGTTTAGTGAAATGCTCATAAAATCTGATAACAAGCTAGGCATTCCAACCTTCTGAGAATTGCCACAATTTTTCTCGGATACACTATTTCTGTGAGAAGGGCCCTCATCTTCACAGTTTGCTACTTTAAAAATGGTTTTTATGTTTTTATCTCCTATTTTCCATCTACTATTTTTTTCTATAGTAATTGAAAGCAAATCTCAGACAGGAGTAACTTTCACTTATAATTTGCTGTCTATTGCCACAGGTAAGAACTTTTAAAAACCCACACAATAACATCATCTCACCCAGAAAGTGAATAGCAATTCCTTGCTCTAATGTAATACTCATTTTCCATTTCCCTGGTTGTCTTAAAAATGTCTTTGTAGAGTTGGTTTGCTTGGATGATGTTCCTTTCTTTCAAATTCCATTTCTCTTTCTCCCTCTCTCCTATGAACTCTTGCTTTTCTGTTCTATCCTTCTCTATTCTGGAAAAGATTTAAAAGGTCTTTCTACAGGATGGTGAAACTAGTGAACTCTAATGGAAGTGAGAAAAAAATGGCAAAGAGTGAATATAAGAAGCAAGATGAATAAAGCCAAGATTGTTGTGAGGACAGAATGCCTGCTCTGGGGTCTCACAGGCGTTTTCCCTCTGACCTTCCTAGTGGGGTCTACAAAGGAGGCATGTATGCAATTGTAGGGACCAGAGTCAACATCGCATCCCACAAATGTTCCAGAACAGCATGTCCTGAAAGATGTTTTCCCATAGCCAACAGAGGGAATAGTAAATAGTCTGAAAAATGCATGTTCTCCCTAGTAGCCTCGATGTACAAGAACAAGAAGTTTCATAAGGATTTTTAAAAATCATATCCTGAGTATTCATTCCAATTCCTTCTGTTAATGAAGTCCCTCAAAGCACAATCTTGGAGTCAGTCATAAATGCATGCATAGGTCCCCGTGGCATGTGCTAACTGATCTATCTAGAATAACTCCCAGCCTCACTCACGTTTCCTAAATAGTTGCGCCATGCTGATCTTCCTAAGGAACCATGTTATAGTTTGGATATGAAGTGTCCCCCAAAAGCTCCTGTGTTCATACAGGCATGTTCAGAGGTGAAATGATCAGATTATGAGAGCTGTGACCCAATTGGTGGATTCATCCATTTGATGGATTAATAATTTGGAAGGTGGTAATTGTAGGCAGGTAGGTCGTGGCTGAGGAAGCAGGTCACTGGGAGCATGCCCTTGAGGATTATGCCTTGCTTCCCTGGATCCTCTTTGCTCTGTCTGCTTCCTGGCTGTCATGAGCTGAGCAGCTTTCCTCCTCCACACCCTTCCACCATGATGGTCTGCCTCACTTTGGGCCAGAGTGATGGAGTCGGCCGACCATGGACTGAACCTCTGAAACTGTCAGCCAAAATAAACTTTTCCTCCTCTAGGTTATTCCTGCCAGGTTTTCTGGTTGCAGTGATAAAAAGTTGAATAACTTTAGTCTATTGCTGTCTTGCTCAAGGATCTTCAGTGGTTCCCTGTTGACCACGGAAGGATTTTCTGCTGTGGTGATACCTCTGACCTTACTCGACCAATGTCATGCTGAAAAAGGAAGGAGTTACAAAGCTTCAGAAAGGCCAAGGAAAATGAGATCTTAGAAAGGCTTATGGACTTAATGACTAGGAGATCATAGAGTGATCTTTAAGGGAGCAGTGTCTGAAAAATGACAGGGGGTGAAATTAGACTCAAACGTAGGGCCATATTGTTTAGCACTGAAATGTTCTTTACTTGTTTGATGTGGGCTTTAGCTTTGTGACCTTGCTGCTTGGGTTCAATATCACTTACTACTTCAGATAAGTTATCTAAGCTTGCTGCACCTCAGTTTCTTCAAATGTAAAATGGAAATAATAAAATGTACCTATTAGCAGGTGCTGTTGGGGAGACTGGATGAACCAAACAGAGAAGTACCCCATCAGCATTAGCCAACCACTGTGCTCTGCATTAAGCAGAGCAATTCTTCATGTTTCCTGAAGTCTGCATGTCTTTTATTTTCAAATACTTTCCCCCACCATTTATTAATAAACCTCTCAAAAGAAAATTTTTAAAAGAGTAAAGCAAGAGGAAAAACTGCTGCTTAGTTTTTACAACTTAAAAACTATAGGAAATATGAACTAAGAGAACTATTTAATGTACTAGAAATCCTTAAATTGTATAAATAATTATAAATGTTTAAAGTTTAAGGGGCTTGTTATCTCTTCCTAGGAACCATTTGTTCAGTGATGTTCAACAATGGGGAACGCTTTCTGAGTAGTTTCAGGATTTATGTTGAGGTTTAATAAAAAGCTGTGATAGAGATCCCAGCTTACACCAGCAGATGGTTGCTCTCTGTTGAGGGCCCTTGGGGGCTGCTGTTAGCTGTGGAAATGGCACAGAAGATCCTCACACTTTATTGTCTGAAACTCCATTTGCACTCAGCCACGGTCCATGTTTCCATGAAATCATCCTTCATCAGATCACAGCTTTTATGAAAAATCCAGTTTTAGAAGAAGCGATCCAGAACCATTCCATGGCCACCTAAAGGTCCTCAGTGGTAAAGCAGAATCAAGGCACTTGGCTTCGTTCTTTCTGAAAACAATTAAAATAGAAGAGAAAATAGACATAAAAATTGAAATCAATCCAATTCCTGATAAGTGCAGTTGGGCTGGACTTAGAGAAGAAGACTGGAAGCAGTGGCATAGGTCTAGGGCTCAGGTGACCCAGGGCCCGCCTGCAGCAGTCAGTTTGCTCCAAGGAGGGAAATCACCGCCCTTGTCCAAAAGTGGGGCCTTAGTAAAAATGCAAACTTTGGAGCATTCCTGAGCCTTGTGAGAGGACACAGAGATAAATGAGGGAAGAAAGAGACATCTTTGCTGAAGAATGGCATGGAAAAGCAGGCCACTGACCTTGCTGCAGAAGGGAAATAAATGCAGAGTTCCTCCTTATGGATCACCAGCCTACCTCCTGCTAAGACTGGAGAGGAGACCACGGGGCAGAGAGAAATCCATGCTGATGGTTCATCCAGCTCACTTCCCCGGCTGCTATGCCATATCATCCTTTAGAAAAATAATTTACACATAGGAAAAATGTACATAAAACAATGTATAACCGCATAAAAAATGAGCAATCTTGCAACAGGAGTTCACAAAGAATATAATGCAAATATATTGCAAGAACTATAAATGAGAACATGACAAAAAAGCAGATTAACATTCCAGAAAATTATTGCATCATATAGATAAAAATTATAGAGGAACATTTTTCTCCATAAAATATAAAAATGACATTTCTGAAGCAGTAATTCATAGAAGAGCTATGTTGGCTCAAGTAAGATTATTAAACAACTGGAGGTGATTTTTTTTAAAAAAAGAACTTGCAGGGCTATGGAAAGAAATAAAAAGAATAAAAAGTAGTTGAAAAAGTGAAAATTAATGTTAGAAGCATAAAAAGAGACACTGCTTAAAATAGGGCAAGGATGAAGAGGATACATTTGAGACAACAATGGAAAATAAAGAGAAAAGGACCAAATATTTAAAGTGCTTTGTGGAAAAAAATAGACATAGAAGATGGAGGAAGGAATTTCAACTTCCTTATGAATGGGTGTCCCCCCCTAGAAAAAAACAGAACAAATATTCAGAGACAATAGAATAAATATTTCCTTAATAAATAAGACATAAGTTTATACTTCAAAATAGGCCCATTTGTTACAAGGAAAAATTGTTTTTAATCAGAAAAATCATTATTAACACTGAGATATGGACTTTGTAAAGTTACTAGCCTTCAAAGACAGAGTAGCTATCATGAAGGATGTTCCAACTGTAACCGAACATTTATCTTATATCAAAACTGTATATCTAAGCCAGGTGCAGGGGCGCACACCTGTAATCCCAACACTTTGGGAGGCTGAGACAGGAGAATTGCCAGTTCAAAGCCAGCCTCAGCAAGGGTGAGGCACTAAGCAACTCAGTGAGATCCTGTCTCTACATAAAACACAAAATAGGGCTGGGGATGTGGCTCAATGGTTGAGTACCCCTGAGTGCAATCTCTGGTACCAAAAAAAAAAAAAGCCACCTGAATCTATTGAAAGAAAAAGACTCTTAAGTTTGTATAGCAAAACATAATCCAAATACATGCTACACAGGGACACAGATGGTTAAAACAGCCAGACAAATGCAGCAAAAAGTGGGTCACCAGATATTAATGGTAGTTACTATGGTCTGAGTACTTGTTTTACCCCCCGCTCCCAAATTTGCCTGTTTAAATATAACTTCCAAGGCCACAGTATTAAGAGGTGGAGACTTTAGGAGATAACTAGATCATCAAGTTTCTACACTCACGAATGGAATTGGTGCCCTATCAAAGTGGCTAGAGGTAGCTTCTTGGTCCTTCTGCCATGAGAAGACACATAGAATGGGACCTCACCCCAGACAATCTGTTGGTGCCTTGGTCTTGGATTTTTCAAAGCCTCTGGAACTATGAGCAATGTATTTCTGTTGTTTATAAATTATTCAATCTAAGGTATTTTGTTATAGCAGCCTGAATGGACTAAGACATTAATTCTGAGTGAATTAGAGAAAAATATATTAAATATAAAGAACATTTCTATGGAGAAAAAGGATATAATTCATACTGTAGCTCTACTTTTTATGAATCTTTTTGTGTCAAATATCAAAGCATCAGAATTCATAAAGCAAAAGTTTCTGGAACCAAGGAAGAACTTGCTGGTACAAGTCCTCAATTTATTTATCCAAATATATATTTTTTAAAAAATATAAATAAATCAGGCCTAAATAGTATGATTGTTAACATAGATCTACCCAAAAGACACACACACCAAGTCTAATTTTCTAATTACCTGTATATCACTGAAATGAAGAATATATCTTTTTTAACTATGCAACATTTTAAACTGTACATAGAAATTCTCAATAGATCTCACCAGTTGAAAGGGAGTTTAATTTTAAAAAACTGTAAATAATGATAAAAATAGACAACAATAAACTTAAACATCCAGAAATTAAAAAGACAAAGAGCAGAAACTCCCACGGGAAGAACATGGAAGGAAGGCACTGCTCACCCCCTGCCAGTGGGTTCTCACAGGATCAGTTCATTTTCTAAGTTCCCCATCCCCCTCCAGCCATGAGGGACACTAACGGCATTCATTTCCACAACACGCTTTATCTAAACAGAATTTCCTGATACATTGTCTTACCGTGTTCATCTTAATTCATCGATGTGTTAAGCTTATTTAGGATTTAACTTCATTTGCCATTATTATAAAATAATAACTTTAAAATTCTTTATTTGAATATCTGCTTTGGTTTCAAATAAGCAGACTCATTTCCTCACATATTCATAGACCACAAAGAGCTGTTTAGAGCAGTCTGACTTGTGAGACAGGATGCGGGCTCCGCTCTCTCACTGCCTTTGGAACCCACGGACAGCGTTCCTGGAGGAACCAACCTACCTGCTGCCTCATCCGTATGTTAATGAAACATCTACCCTCTCCTTCTTCCGCACCAGGCATTGCAAAGACGTTCTTTTCACCTCTAAGAAACATTCTGCTTTGCCTACTCCTGAGATCTGCAGGCCTTAGTAGCTTAGAAAATACAGTAGTCTTATCTGTGGTTTTGTTTTCTGTGGTTTCAGTTAACTATAGTCACTGAAAATATTAAATGGAAGTTTCCAGAAACCAAAAATTCATAATTTTTAAATTGTTTACTATTTTGAATAAGGGATTAAATCTCACACTGTCTCTCTCCATCCTCACCTGGAGCATGATTCATTCCTCTGTCCCTTGTCTGCACTGTATACGTTACTTACCCATTTGTCACTTAGTCATCTTGGGTATTAGACCAACGGTCTCCATTGCAAGCCTCAGGTCTCAGTGACCCTTATTTCACTTGATAATGGCCCCAAAGCACAAGAGTTGTGATGCAAAGGAGGCAGCAGAGCATAAAACACGGAAGGACAGACTGACTCTGGTGCAATGTGGCCATGCTGCAGGGCTTTTAGAAGAAAACACGGTAGGTAGGGGTTTCCATGCTCTGGTTTCAGGCATTCACTGGGAGTCTTGGAACATGCAGTATATCCTGGGGTAGGGGGTTGGGGACTACTGCACAGACATTTTTGTGCTGGGTATCTAGCCCCTGGCCACACTACACCCAGATGGTTCAGCTATGATGAGTTGGTCCTTTTCTGAGTCACTCAAAGCCTTACCCACTCACTTCCCTGGAAGAGGTTCTTGTAAATCGCTGGCAGGTATAAAGCTTAACTATGACCCAGAGACATTGTTCAGGTCCTCCTTACCAGGGACCTTTATCTTATGGTTAATAATTATCCTTTCCTCATGCAGTCTGATGTGTGCAGGTGCCACTCCATTTTTATATTAATTATTTTTCATCTTCATGTATATGCAAATAGTTGTGAAAAAATAACACTTGATTAAGAAAAAAAGAAATCAAGGCAGTCCATGGCCATTTAAATTTTTATTTTTGTGCCAATTCCTTTATTAAACAAAAGAGTCGGGAAGTTGATCAAAACACACGCTCTGATAAAATTTACTTTATACACCACAATGTTTAAGCCTGCCTCAGTATTTGGGAGTAGCTCTTAGCAGCAAAAGCATCTTGATGCAGTATTATATGTGATCATTGTGGTGCAATATTATGTGTGTTCATTTCTTAAAAAGGTGATGGATCTTGAATTTTTTCTTAGCACATCAGGGACAGTGTTAGAGCAAATTGGTTCACATATGTCAAGCATTAACTTATGCTTTCCAAAAGTGCTCATGACAGGACTGAACTCATCCATTCCTTTGAGGTTGTTTGCAATGGTTCAGAGAACAAGAATTCTTTGATCTGTTTCTTCTTTATGTACATCCCAAACACAGAGGCTCCCTTTAGCCATCAGCCTCAGAGAATTCAGAGGAATATGCAGTTTGAGGGGGCTAATATGGCTACTTTCTTAATGAATTCTAGAACAGGTCATATTGTTTTCTCAGGGAACTACTAATGGTTCTTTCGTGCATCGGCTTCTAATAACTATTTTTTTGAGAATCCTTTTTAATGTGTGAATTTTCACTGATTTTTCCACTATCGCCTGAAATGTCTTTCCCTTGCCTTACACATATGCAATAAGACAAGAAACTTACCATAAACATGGGCTTCTCAGGTGTCAAACCCAAACATTTTAAGACATTTTTAGAAACACTCTCACGTCCAGCTGCACAGCCTTGTTTTGTTGAAAGCTTGGACAGCTCTGATGGTTTGAATTTGAAGTTTGAAAATAATGAATTACACAGAACATATTGCAGTCTATAGACACTGTACAGCAAACCTCTAAAGAGTCCCTGCTCCCATCTGTGTTTCTTTAACATGGATCACCCCTTAATATATGCATATTTCCTTGAGATGATGGAGAGTTTTGCTGGGTGAATGAGCCCGGGCACTGCCCATTTTACCTATGAGTCTTTTGATAGCTGCTTGTTTTCAGCAAGCAGTTTCTATGTTCCAGTCCCAGCACTTTGAGCAAGTATGATTGTGACAACCCAGTGTAGGGAAGGATTATTATTACCATCATTGTACAAAAGCAGAAATTGATTCTTAAAAGAGGTTAGAAGATTAGGTTCTTCAAATCCCATTTCACACTAAAAGGAACCAGGTGTTAGGAAAATGGTCGGAACAGGAAATGTACACGATGAGCTGAGAATGCCTCATCTTACCAGATGGCCCTGGAACCAGCAAAGACTGGGAAGAAGGGTGACCACCTCATCCGGATTTGCCTAGCACTTACTGTATTTCAAAACCGAAAGTCCCATATCACAGGAACCTCCTCCTTCCTAGGTAAACTGGGACAGGAGTCATGTTGAAAAATAATGAGGTCATGTTAAAAGGATGCAGAAACCAACTTCAGTGGGCTTCCATGGGACAAAATCAGGACACTTCAGCATAAAACATTACAATGAATTGAAGTACATCAAATATATATCATCTATGAGTTCATAATTGTTAGGTCGGGCCAGGGTCCAAGACATCCAATTAAAGGGACCGGTCAGGGCAGTTGCAGTCAGCAGCTGCGGAGCAGTGGCAAGCCAGATGCTGACAGTCACCAGTAGACACGCCTCCTGTCAATCAGCTGGTTTTCCTGACCTATCCAGGAAGGACTCTGGCCTTCTCTTCCTGCCCTCAAGCTCTCCCCTTCCTGACTGGGCTTTCTTGAAATTCTCTGTGCACGGAAGCTCCAGCGCCATTCTCCCGGACACGCTCTGATGGACTGGTGGATTTGGCCCGAGAGCGTGTATTCCAATAAAGTCTTGCTGAGCGGCCTAATTCATCTCCTCCCTGGTCCTCTAATCTTTACAATAATGATACTAAAAATCAAAACAAAAGCGCAACAATTACACGGTCATCACTGAAGGGAACTAACTCATTATTTTGAAAACCAACCTTTTCTTAAGCAGTATTATTGGGCATTTGTAGATGAGGGAAAATTTCTTTTTATAAAAGTGTGTTGGCTAATGCATGCAAAATGGAGATGAAATTAGAATATCTAGAAATTGAGTGTAAACAGCTGTTAATAACAGGAACAACCAAATATTAAGTACTACCTGTTGGAAAAACTAACATTGTTGCATCCAACCCGCACCTCTCCCCAAGAAGTGCAACCCAGACAACTCTGCAGAAGCAGCAAAGTTTATTGAGGAAATAGGCACACAGGCCAATCGATTGGGGTCAGCTCTCCTTTCCTTCAGAGAGTCACCCCGAAGTGAGGATTTCAGAGGTTATTATAGGGTGGGCTAGCTACATGAGTCAGGAAAACATGATTTGGCAGGTATTCAATCTATAGTTATTTACAGTTCAACCGTGAGAGCACCTCCTATGTCCCCTTTCATTTCCTGGAACTTTAGGAAACTGGCCAGGGGGGTCTGGCAGCCTGTGGTTTTGCCACCCTCCCCCCCATCCGTGAGAAGCAAGCATAGCAAAGCATTAATCACAGAAGCACGAATAGCAGGTTAGCTGATACATGCAGGCCTGAGCCAGAGTGACTCCATTTTGAGTTTGGATTTTACAACATCACTTAACTTATGGATGATTCTTTTGTTCCTCTCCACTCTCATCCCCCAAAACCCTTGAATCTGTGTGTGATCAAGCCTCTAGATCTAAATATAGGAAATCTAGAGGGCAGAGGAGCATGCTAAACACCAAGTGATGTGATCAGAAAAATTCAGACCATAGGAAGTTCTATAAGACAACTGATCAGTTTTCTTCAGGCAATAATTACATGGGGGGATGGATGGAAGCAGAAAGTATAGACAAAAAGATATTCAATAGATATATAAACCAATTCAATGAGTGGACATTGATTCAAACTGTAAGAAAATTTTAAAACTTGAGATACTGTAAATTTAAGCATGGATTGCATATTTGATACTGTTCAATAATTTGTTTAATTTTTTTTTTTTAATTTTTAAGAAATCAATTTATTATGAATCCTTGAATGAAAATGAAGCCGTACTGCCTCATTTTAGGATTATTTTGAGCCCCAGACAGTGGAAGAGTTAATCAGTTGGCAGAAAATCTGTCCACTCATGTTTTTTTTTTTTTATTATTTTATTTTTTTTCCCAAAAGTTGCATTTTAATACATGTTGGCAAACATAACAGAAAAAAACAAATTACCAGAAGCTGTACACACTATTCACTGAAAACATTTGTTGAGGCAAATAGAAAAAAATTGTTACAATCATAATTTTTCTAACTTTGCACAAAATTATAAGCAGATTACATTCTTCATATTAAACATCTTTATATGCAC
>CM053404.1:109725709-109778292 GCA_028644305.1 Xerus rutilus
TTTACTCATTAGTCTTTTTCTACTATATGATTTAATCACTGGTACTAAAATGTTTTCACTATATTCAGGAATCCTTAAAAGGCATAAGAATCATAATTTAGTCACCATCATTAAGCAGTTATTAAGAAGTTGCTCTTTATTTGATCTAGTACTAGGAAATTCATGGGCAAAAAGGTTCTTTTTTGAAGTTATAAACTTTGTTAGGATAGAGAAGAAAAGAAAGAGCCTCTTATCCTCCTCTCAAAATTTTGCAATCTATTGCAGCAGGTAATTTGTTTCTTCTTAAACTGAGAAAAGAAAAAACAGGAATTCCATGATTTGTTAAAGATTATCACAGAGATGATGACCATCTGAATCTCCTGACCATCTGTGTAGTGTTTCTCTCTAGGGAGCAGGACAGTTTCTAGTGGTGAGGTATGTTAGTAATGTATTGCTACATAGCAAATCAGACTCAAAATTTCGCAGTTCAGAATAATAAATCCACAATAAACTCACAAGTTCCAAGGGTCAGGAATTCAAGAGGCATTTAGCTGGGTGGCTCTCACTCAAGGGCTCTGAAAAAGTCACAGTCAAGATGTTGGTCAAGGCTTCAGACATGGAAGCTGGCTTTCCCCAGATGGAGGAATGGAAGAGAGAGTGCGAGATTAATGACGCAGAACAGAACTGCAGTCATTTATAACATAACCTTGGAAGTGTCCTCTCCTCACTTCTGCCATATTCTTTTTGTTCAAAGGCAGTCATGAAATCCAGTTCTACTCAAGAGGAATTGCATGGATCCATGGGCATGGATCCCAGTGGGTGGCAGTCTTTGGGGGATCATCTTGGAGGCTGCCTACCAAACATGGATATGCCCAACATTCCCTGGGCAGAGAAATGGCTGGGCCTGAAATCCTTGCTCTGTGACTGGTTGCTTGGAGAGCCACCTGGCTACATGAAGAGCACCAGTATGACAAGAGCAGATTTCAAAGCGAGAACTTAACAATGGAAGAAGTAGACCTAACGCCTTGTTGCTGTAGTCTATTTAACAAAGATAATAAATGTGGCAGTTTGAAAAGGGAACTCTGGCTTGCTCAGACTCACTGGCCTTTTAGCAAATGGTGCTAAGTTTTCAGACATTTATACTTAAAAAACAGCTTCTTCTTCTGCATCTTATGGCTCTCTCTCAGAGAAGCAGCTATCACAGTAAATATTCAAAGGACCTCCACGTCATGGTCAACCACTTCTGCATTCACTGGGCATTTTGTAGTAAATGATCAGGATTTTGTCTTTTAAATTTTTTGATCTTCTTGAAATAGTACAAGATACTATTTACAATAGTATCTATATTTATTTTAAGAGCATTTATAGAAGATAACATTTCTGCCTTCAGAGGTCTTTTAATCTGTGACTAAGACAATCAATGTACAAAAGAAGAAACATATGATTGATACTATGTAGGACTTATGGGCATTTGGTCTGCACTTCCAGCAAGGGCCCTGGGAAGGGATGGATGAAGAAGGGTTCCAGTTGGGAGAGAAAAACAGAAGCTATGGGGGAACAGGCACTATCACACACTGCTGGTGGAGGGGTACATATTTACACCCTCTATGGCAGTCAATTTGGAAATATAGATCAAAATTATAGCATGCTCATACCCTTTGACGCAGGAATTTATCTTAGTAATGCACTTGCCACACAGGAAATGCTCTGTGTACAGGTTATGCATCATAGCAGTATGGGTAGTGGCAAAGCCTGGGGACAATCTAAATGTGCAGTACTCAGAAGAATTTATGGCATATCCTCAAAACATGAAATTCTATAGCAATAAAAAGTATGAAGCTGTCTACGCAAAAACCTGCACATGGGTGTTTATAGATGCTTTATTAATAATTGCTTAAATTTAGACAAACCAAGATGTCCTTCAGTAAGGGAACAGATAATTAAACTATGACACATCCAGATGATAGAATATTATTCAAAACTAAAAAGAAAGGAGTAATAGAACCAAGAAAAGACAGGGAGAAACCTTAAATGCATATTCTTAAGTGAAAGAGGCCAATCAGAAAAGGTTATGTTCTGTATGATTCCAACTGTTTGAGAATCTGAAAGGCAAACTATGGAGACGATTTAAAAATCAGTGGTTGGCTGTCTCTCCCTCTGGAAATGGCCCACATTCTCCCTTGAATGCATGTTCCTTGCTTTAGCCCAAGGTTGTCTCTCTCTTGAGACTGCCTCCATTCTCCCTTGAATATGTATCTACTTTCCAAAAACATCTCTGTTAAAAAAAAAATCAATGGTTGCCAGAGGTTAAGAAGGGGGAAGAGGAAAGGTATAGCACAGAGGATTTTTTAAAATTGAATTTGCATGATGCTTCAATATGCATTTTATTTCAAAAGGACAAGAAAAATGATTACACCATTATGCACTAGTAACAGACATTTCAAAAACTGTCCACCAGCAGATTAAAAGCAAATTAAAATAAAAGCAAAAGATCATCATATTCCTACAGATCAATCAAATCAATCAATCAAATGTTCTAGGAAGAACATTTTTGGGTGGTGAAGCACCTCCTCAGTATAAGTTTTCTCTGAACCCCAACCTCCCTCCTCCCCTTCGGTGTATCTTTTTTGTTTGTTTGGTACCGGAGATTGAACTCAGGGGTACTCGACCACTTGAGCCACATCCCCAGCCCTATTTTGTGTTTTATGTAGAGACAGGGTCTCACTGAGTTCCTTAGTGCCTCACTCTTGCTGAGGCTGGCTTTGAACTCGCGATTCTCCTGTCTCGGCCTCCCAAAGTGCTGGGATTTACAGGCATGCGCCACTGCGTCCGGCTTTGGCATATCTTTTATTTATCCTTTGAGTTTCTTGCTTCCCTTCCTCCATTACTTTTCTGGTTCATTGTATTTCCTCCATTGGCTGGAAAATGGGTACTCCACAGAGGATTTTTAAGACAGTGTTCGCCTTCCATCACTTTAATAAAATATCTGAGGTAATCTAATCAACTTAAAAGGAAGAAAGGGTTATTTTGGCTCATGGGTTTGGAGGTTTCAGTTCCTGGTCACCTGGCCCCGTTGCTTTGGGCCTGTGGCAGCACAGTATATCATGATGGAAGCACATGGCAGAGGGGGCCTGTTCACCTCACAGTGGCTGGGAAACAGAGAGAAAGAAAGGGTTTGGGGATTCCCATATGCCCTTCAAGAGCACACCCCCAATAATAACCTAACTTCCTCCAGGTAGGCCCTGCTCTTAATGCTTTCATAACCTACCTCCCAATAGTGCCATGGGCTAGGGCCTGAGCCTTTAACACATGGACCTTTGGGGGACATTTCAGATCCAAGCTGGCAGTGAAACTATTCTACATGGTACTATAGTGGTGAATATATATCGCGATATATCTGACCAAATCCAAACACCAAGAATGAAACCCAGTGTTCACTTGAGTAATAGTGATATGTCACTGTAAGTTCATCAGTTGAAATAAATGCATCACCCTGGTGGGGAATGCTTATGGAGGGGGTTTATTTGTATGTGGGGTAAGGACACATGAGAACCCTGTCCGCTTTTGGCTCAGTTGTTCTGTGAGCCTAAAATTACTCTAAGAAATAAAATATATTTGAAAAAAACAATATGGAAGTTCTTTGTGTGAGAACATGGAACATCTTCAAGATTCGTTGTTAAATGACAAAAGCTGGGTCTTTCCTGTGGAGACCCTTTAGTAGGAAGAGAACTTTGCAAAGCAGTGTGCCTATCTCCTTAAAGTGGCTCAGCAGTATGAGGAGGTATTTGTAAAATTGGCCAATGAGACTAATTCATTTCTTAATATGCTAGAGCACTGGGAGAAAGACTGCACTTACACTATATTCTGTCTTATTTTTGAAATGTTGTTTGGCTCCCAGGAATTTCAGCAGCCCCGTCTGGTGAGAAGCGCAGGATGTCACAGCTCCAAAGGGCTTCCATGGGTTGCTCGGCATCAGGTTGCAGATCGACAGTACATCCAAATTGGCCAGTTTATCTTGACTCAAAAGCAAACAGTTCATTAATCATAGCATAACCCGCCTCTCACCCTGTCTCCCTATTGCCTGCCTGGAAGGGAAGCGACGTATTTATTTTATTGAATAAAAGAAAACTCCTGCTTCCAACTAGTGGATGAAAAGGTCAAATTGCCAAGCCATGATGTAATCAAAGGGCTAACGGTAAATAACTTTGAGGTCACGTCAATGGTATAGAATTATTTGGAAGAACAGTGGCGTGTTAAGCAGCTAGAATGCCTTTAATGACATTGAAATGGAAAGAATGCGAGTGCATTGGCGAAACCCTCCGCATAGGGACTGCTTCTGGACATCACCTCAGAGAGAACAAAGAGGTCTCATACTGGTGGGAACCCAGCTCTGGTGCCCTTTAAAAGAAGAAAAAGAAAAGAGAGTGGGAGGTAGAAGAATGGATCTGTTGTTCCTGGAAAACATGAGTAGAGATGATCCGGTTCTGATCCTTTGTTTAGGAGACAAATTATAAGAAGCTGAAGTGACCTAATCCAGAAGGCAAAGAACATATTTCCACTGGCTCTGATGCCCTTAAGAATTTTTTTTAAGATGCCTGACTTCATGCTTAGGGAGAAGAGGTGCCAAGTAGGAAACGGAGGAAAGACAGGTAGTGAAGAGTGAATGAAAACCATGGGGGGAGAAATGTTTTATGTTTCCTCTGAAGAAATTTATATTTAAACCTATGTTTCTACACTGTCTTTTGAAGAAATTTTGTTGTTCCAGTTCTCATGGAAATTATATGAGAAAAAACAATTTTGTGAGACAATATATACAATTTTTGGATTTTTAAAAAATGGGACTAGGGATCGAACCCACGACTTCACACGGGTAGGCAAACATTTCCCACTGAACTACCTCCAGCCCTGTGCAACTTCTAATAATAGGGAATTCCACATCAGCTTCCGCTGTCACTAGAAGAGTGAGGGCAATTCATTTAACATTTGCTGAGTGCCCCTGTGTGAGGTGCTGAGGCACAAAGATTAAAGTGACACCCCACAGGACCTTGCAGTTAGTCTTCCGAAAAATAGAGTTTCTCTGAGCATATTCAGACTTGCCAGAGGTGGATCTGCCAGGGCTTTATATGTTCAAAACCAGGGCCAGCCACTAAGGATATGGTGACTACATGCATTGGGGCCAGCCTAGGCCAGAGCAGTCAGGGCTCTGGCTTTGAACAAGACAGTCTGGCATTTGAGTTTTTTATATTTTTCTTCTGGAAGAAAAATGAGAAAATACTGGTCATGTTAATATTGAATATTTTTAAATGAATAACCTTTGTCTTATGTTAGGAAATGCTTGTCCTCAAGAGTTCTACACTTTTTAAGTATGTGGTATGTACTGCTGTACCAGTTTGATGCCCTCAGTCCAAGAGGCCTGCATTTTGATTTTCATGAACCTTTTACCTTTCTAGACTCTTTTTTGAAAAGTTGAAAGTCATATTTTCAAAATATTCTAAAATATTATTAAAAATGATATTTTATGACATTAGTATAAAGATGAATATATTAATTATATGTGTGTGTATAACTTTTTCTGTGATCTAAAAGCTGTTTTCTTCTTTCTGACTTTAAAAGAAACTAGAACATTTTTGTAGGCCCCTAAAATACTGTGGCCCTAGTACGGTGCTTACAATACTTCACAGATGAGTTGGCCCCAGATGTCAGCCTGAGCCTGATTGTCAAATGAACACCTCCAATAGGAAGGGCAGTAGATGGACACAGTTCTGAATTCACTAGAGCTGGCCTTGTCCACTGTGGCACCTCTGGCTCCTCTCTCATGCTAGAGACTGAAAACATGTTGTGTTATGAACAAATAGACAACTTTAAGTAAATTACCTACATAGATACCTAATATGGAGACAGGCAGAATGAACACGTAAATGGCACTGGCCTAGGAGCTCTCTCAGGGTTGCCTAGCAACAAGATAGAGAGACTGACAGCCCACCTCTCCTAGAAGGAGGAGCTACAGGCTCCCATAGGTTCAAAGACATACTTTCCCAGCACCTGAAGGCTTTGGGGTCCTAAACTTGGGGGAGCGGGTGGCCTACACTTAAATTCCCCCAGGTTTAGGACCCCAAAGCCTTCAGGTGCTAGGTTGCTGCCATTTCCTAGAAAAATCCTTTACAACTAGAACCCAAGCTCAGGCAATTTGCCGCTGAAACCAAAATACTAATTCAACCAGAACAACTCTGCTTTCATCCTAGAGGGCTATGATTCAGAGAGACACTCAATTCTGTAAAAATGGTAGGAAGATGTCTCCCTTGGATCAGCAATCCTTTACCTTCAGTGCCTCTATCTGCTCTGGCTATAGTCTGCCTCTCTGGGGACGCCAAGGCAAGAGAGGACACATTGTTTGCAGCCCCATCTGTGAGTTTCAGCCTGCTCGCAACGGGCCACCGAACCCCAATTCACAACATTATGAGTTAGAATCGAATCACTGTCTGCTCAAAACCAAAAGTTATACTCTTTTTTGCCAATCTGGGAACTGAAGACCAAATAAATTGAGTGCTGGTTATAAGTCACATAATGAGTAATGACAGGATCGAGAGCCTGACTCTCTTGGGTGCAGAGTCCCTGTTTCATCAAATCATTTATGTGGTCACTTAGGGCACTGACAGATGACTGATGCATGAGTTAGAGTTTGTGGGGTGGAAGGACCTTGATATAAGATTTTGAAACTACAGTAGCCCTCCCACTGATCATGGAAAGTCCCATGCCATCCCAAGAATTTCTGCAAATCCTTAATGGGTTTGTAGTCACAGAGTAATCTCTTGGCATACATTCTTGTTGATTAGATCTGTTTCTGATGATTAAAGAATTAAGTCTTCAAATTTTTAATGGTCTTATAAATGTAATTTTTAAGATTTGGTTTATTTGCCCTGGAATTCAACACTTGTGATTGGCAGGTATGTTTCTTAGGTCTTTCTTAATATATAACCTCTACTTCCATATCTTCTTTATTATTCCTTTCAATTTATCTACTGAATGAGCCAACTTTGTTCTGTAGTCTCTCATAGTTTGGATTTTGCTGATTGTGTCCTTGTAGCATCAATTAACATGTTTCCTAATTAATTTGGAATTTTAAAATGGTGATTGTCTAACTACATTGTTACATTTTCATTTATTAGCCAGAATGATGTTTATAAAGAGAAACTTCCCTTCATCAATTATTTTCTTATCCAAAGTTACATTTCTTACTGGAAATATAGGATGTATGCCTTGTTCTCTCCTTTAATTTATTGTTATTAGAAGTGACAAATCTCTGACGATGACTGATGAGATTTTTTTAAAGTCATGAAATCACAAATTTAAATAATTTCAGTATTTTTTAAATACTTGCAGTCTTTTTCCTTTCAAACGCATACATTTTCATGTATTTGGTAAGGGGAAGCTTATCTGAGTGGGCTCTTGTGTCGTCTGGTTCATCTTGTATATTTTAAACCAAGAATCATCACTTATCTAGGGAATCTTTTACTGAAATCTGTTTTCTTTTACTGAAAAACTGGTATCTGGAGATCACAACTTGGGAAACAGGAGTATTCATTGTTACGAGGTTGTTCATTGTTTCTTGTTGCCTTTTTAATATAAAATATATCAAGTATTCATACTGATTCCACTTTAAAATATTTTTCTGTAGAGTTTGATCTTTTTGATCTCCCATCCGGGTCTTCTTTCCCAATGCCGAGTCCAGGTTCTCCGTGAGAGTGGGATTGACAGAATCAGAACATCACATAACTACTCATTAGTCTATTCTACCATTTACCCACACAGTTTTAAAATAATAATACCCAAACCACACCAACACCAATGACTACTGGAAGCAGTTTAATATTTTTATTTCTTTTTTTTATTTTTTCAGTTGTTTTGGCCACAGGGTTTCAGGTTTTCACCTGAAAATGCTCTTTTGGTGATCAAGCCATCAACTGGATGCACATTTAGGTTTAAGTGCATTCATTATCTCTATTTTAATTTTTATGTTTAGGGATTGCTTTCTGTGCAATTTTTATAATTTGCCTTCAGACTTAGAAGGTAAAATCTTTACATCCTATGATATCCAAAAATCTGAGAATACTCATAAGTAGGATTATGTTCTAGAAAGTTCCCCTGATTCTGTGAAGGCATATTAAACATCTGATGGATGCAAAGATCTAGTCACTCCTTCATCTTTGTGGACATTGTAGTGCTCTGATCGATCTCCAATTGTTCTACATGAGAGAAGTTTGTTTCCCATCATAAGACATGCCAGGTTCCCTGAACGAATGGGGTGTGGATGTCGTACAGTCAAAAGACATATCCCTAATGAGGAAGAGTGTGTATGAATCCCCACAGCAGTTAAAATCTATTATATGTGCTAGACAGCACTTAAGTCTCAAGCTTGAATCTATTTTTAAAAAGTATTGCATTATGCTTCATAATAATAAGTATATTAGTCACAGATAAAAATTAGTTTCAAAATAAATACCATCACAAATAGTGGCACTACAAGAAGGTGTATCACACTTTACTGTGCGGTTTTCAGTCCTTTACAACTCATGGCTGAAGATTCTTTGATTAGGAGACAGATGCCTTGGGCTGACAGGATTGCTTCATCTCACAGAGTCAAATGCTTCCAAGATAAATGGAGACTATTTTGTATAAATTAAATTTTATTTTGTTTTCAAATGAAAATAACTTTTAAGAGATCTATCGCTTGTTATTTAGGAATACCTTGAGAATGGAATCTTGCATTATAGTCCTTAGGGGCTGAGTGGGAGAGGAGCAGACAGAAGGAAGAGATGGTGTTCTTCCCTCCACCCTCCTGGAAGTCTCTCTTGGTCTGTTGGTCACTGCCTTGGAACTTGGGCAGCCCTGAAGTCTCTACTGTAATGAGGACCCATAGCCTTGGTTAACCATGATGTCATTTTTTGGCAGAAGACTTGGCCCTACAATTTATTAGTAATTGCTGCTAGCTTCTGTTTACTTTTAAAATTTTTTCTACCTCCTTGTGTCCTCAAATCACGTCTCCTTTTCCTGATTCTTTATTCCTTTCTCCCAAGGTTTATTTATTTTTTTTCTGTTGAAATTGAACCTTATTTTCCTCAACACTTTCCTTTTGAATCATTGTGATTTCTTTGCTTTCCAAATCTCCTAGCAGCGAGGTAGAGGAGCTTTGATGTCTGATTTCATTTCATAGGTAAATTCTCGTCCAAGCTCTTGTCTCACAGTTTGGATGGAATCACAGCTTTTGAAGCTGAAAGGAACATGGGTATCTTCTTGGCCAGTGGTCTTCTGGCTACATTTTAAACTATAGGTCTCTGTGGAGGAAACTGAAGCTGCATAGAAAGAAAAAAGGTTGTTGACTCAGTTCCCCTTAACTCCACAGGGTTTCCATGGCTTTGTCTCCTTTCAATGTGGGGATCCTTTCCTCTAATACTTAATTGCTTCTTTTTTTATAACTAAAATTTCACTATTAAAATAATTTGGAGATTATTGATTTTAGACCAATTATATAATTTTCAAACAAGAAACATGAAGCTCACTAAATGAAGCATTACTAAATGGCCCAAGGTCATGCAGTTGGTCAATTAGAGAACCCAGATTCCACCAAGATCTTTCAACTTCCCCACTAACTTGCCTGCTCTGACCCCCTGTTTCTGTGATCAGCAATCAAGATCAAAATTGAAAGGCTATTTGTTCAATGATTATTAGCAACACTTAGTGAAAAAATCTGCAGAGTGAGAAGTTTTACAAAGTCTAAAGACACTCTGTGTGTGTGTGTTGTGTATTTACAAGGGGAACTTTAAATGAGAAGAGGGATAGGAACATGATCTTGTATTCTTTAAAATAATCTCCCTAAGATTCAGGACGCTCCCTTTTCTAAGGAGCCCCACTTATTTTATAAGTTAAACTTCTCCAAGTAGGAAAGGGGAGCTTCTGAGCTGATGAATGGCAGATAGAGTTTCCACATCCTTGATTATTCAATCTGGAAAGTAGTGTTGGGATAAGTTCCCACAATAAGACAGTATCCCCGGGAAAGTTCCAGATTTGGGGGCCACCACAATCACAGAAACATGGAACCTAACAAAGTTGGTTCTGGGAAGCTGGCTGCACTTGAGAAACCAAAATGAGGGGCAGGGGACAGAAGTCTGAGTCGGCCGGCAGTGCAGGTAAAATGAACCTCCAGGAGGGAACTGCCAGAGATGTCAATGGATGTGAGTGCCTCTATACCCAAGTATAACTACCTGCAGTTCCTCACTGTGGAACTTACCAGAGTTTTGTGTATTTTGTTATTTAATTATCTGCTTCTCACCCTACTGAATTATCTGCTCTGAGGGCAAAGTGACCATGCCTGTCTTATTCCTGGCTATATTCTCAATGCTTAGTACACATTTGTTAAGTGAGGAGTTTCACACACACACACACACACACACGCACACACACACCAAATAATATATACTTTATTGAAAACTTGAAATTCTTTTTCCTTCTTCTCCTGAGAGATCTTCAGAAAGAGGGTTGCGGGGACCCACTTGGTGAGACGGGACCAGGCCTGTGTTTCAGCAGCTCCATCTCTGAGAATGAAGCCCTGCTACCTGCTTGAGCTGCTCAGACTAGCTGCCTTCCAGGCTAGGTTTGGACCTTAATTCAGTTCCTGCAATCTCGGGCTGGTATGACTGATGCATTCAACTGTAGCAGAGGGAATGGAATGGAGAGGGAGAGAAGCTGTCTCTTCTATGTTCAAGTTTCCCTCTTGACTCTCTTTACATTTCTTTTCTGTGTTCCCAGTATTCCTGTCTTCTTGACAATAGATCAGTTTCTTTGGTCTTTGGTCTCTTCCCTATTTGCATCCTTAATCCCTTTTTACTCCTGGATCTTTTTCCTTCCCAAAGAGAATTCAAGAAGCAACTACATTTGTCAAGCCCTGGTCAGCTGTCTCTCCCACATTCTGAAAAGACTTTGTTGCTCCTCTCCTGTATGCTCATATTTCCAACCCTCCCTCCATCACTCCTTATTTTCATATTTTACTGAAAATAAAACAAAAAATGGAACAGAACGAGCAAAAGAAAATGATTTGTCTCCTTTGAGTTTATCTCCCAACTCCGCGCCCTTGTCCTCTGCCTTTCTTCGTGCTCCAGTGTGTGAACTGCTCCTGCTCCTGGCTCTAGACAATTCCACTTGTGCACTGGATTCCAAGGCCCCTGTCCTAGGCAAGGATTTTGCTTCTGAAAATTTCCCTTTTTCTTTGCACCATAATGTCTCCCTTTATGCTGAATTATTCCCACCATATCAAATCCTGGTGTAACATCTTTCATCTTACACACAGAAAATACAAACTCTCTTAGACATTGCGTTTCCCTCTGCCAACAACTGCCCCATCATCATGGTCTTCTTAGCAGCCAGCATCTTCCAGAGTTGCCTCCCTTCGCTCTTCACCTCACATTCTGTCCTCATGGACTAGTCCCCTGAAACTCTGTGTTATGGTTTGAACCGTGTTCCCTGAGAAGATATACTGGATATGTGATTGGTGTGGATAGAACAGTTAAGACGAGGTCATACTGGAACAAGGTGGGCCATTAACCCAATACGCCCGGTCTCTTTATGAAATAGAGAGAAACATGTTGAGGGAGAGGTAGAAAGGCTTAGGCAATCAGGGCAAGATGGCAAATGAGGAGGGTGGGGGCAGGGCCAGAAAAAGGAGCATGGAGAGGGTCTTCTGATGAGGTCAACTTCCTGCTTGACAAAAGCGCTCCTGGACACAAGTGGGGGACCCAATCTGACAGACACTTCCCATATGTGTGCTCCTAAGTGGGGGATCCAATAGAAAAACCAAACAGATGCGTGGACAGAGGGACCAATCAATAATAGGGAGGAGCACATGGACAGGGGAGGAGATAAGGAGAGAAGGAAATTCCAGAAACCACAAAAAGAACAGGCCAAAATTCCCCCACTAGATTTCCAGCTCTGGGGCCCCTTCTATTCGGAGACGTCTATCTCTGTATCTCTGTCTTTTTTCAGTAAACCTACTTTCTGTCTCTTTTTAATAAACCTATTTCTTGCTTACTATCTCAGTGTACTGTTCTTCAATTCTTTGCTCCTCTCCTCATTGTTCCCCAGCACCCCGAGATAACAACGCGGAGGGTAGACAGTCATGTGACAGTGGAGATGGAAATTGGAGTGACGTGTCTGCAAACCAAAAGAACACCAAGGGTTGCCAGCCAGCACCAAAACTAGGAGGAAGCAAGGAAAAGGTCTTCTCTAAATCCTTTGAGAGAGCGTGGCCTGGTAGGCCCATAGACTATGGACTTCTGGCCTCCCAGACTGAGGGACCATACTTCCAGTGTTTGAAGTCATTTACACGTGGCACTTTGTTATGACAGCCCTGGAGAACGAATGCACTGGGCATATCTAGGTTACCAAGTATCTTCGTGTAAGCAAATTGAATGATTGTCTCTGATTCCTTACCTTACGGGACCTCTGGGCAGCAGACAATAGTGTTTGATGGCTTCTTCCTCCACACACCTTCTTTACTCTTATCCTGAAACTCCAGCCTGGCCTTCCCTCCTACCTCACAATTCCCTCCTTCTCAGTCTCCTTTGCTGACTCTTTCTCCATTTCATAACCTCTGAAAGTTTTAGCATCCCAAGAATCAGTGCCAATTCTATCCAATTCTGAGAAATCCATGATTTATGTTTCTAATCGATGTCTCTCCATTGAGCTCCAGCCTCACACATTGGGGCCTCTCAGGAAGTATCTGCTCTTGAATTTCTGGGAGACATGCAAACATATCCTGCCCAAACCTGAACTCTTGATTCCTGCCTTCAAATCCTGCACCTACTTCAGTTGGGAAGTTGTACCCAATTGCTCTGGCCCTAAGCCTAGAAGTCATCCTTGTTCCCATTTTTATTTTCTCACAGCACAGATTCAGTCTGCTTGTATGTTGTGTCCATTCTACTTTCAAAACATATCCTGTGAACCAGAATGATATTCCACATAGTGTTTCAACTGATTTATTCAGCAACTATTTATTATTGAGCACCTACTATATGCCAGGTGTTCTGGGCACTGGGGTAAATAGCAGTGAGTAACAGAGCCAAAGAACACTGTCCTCATAGAAACACATTCCAGTGGACAGTGTCAGATTATGAACCAAATAAATAAGTAAATATATGTCAGAAAGTGGTGATGTCAAGGGAGAAAATAGACCAAGGCAATGGATGCAAGTGTGTAGAGACAGAGAAAAAAGAAAAAATACATGCCTGTAGCTGACTATTTCTCACCATCTTTATTGTATCATCTAATTTGTCACCATTGCCTCTTGCCTTAAGGAAAGCAAGAACTTTCTCTCCAGTCTGCCTTCTTTCATCTTTATTCATCTATTATATATCTTTCACACTACAACAAGAGTGATCTTTTAAAAATGCAAGTCCCATTAACTCAGGACTCTGCAAAAGCACTCCAGAATAAAATCCAATTTTGTGTCCAACTAATCATGTGATCTTGGTTCATCTTGGACATTTGCCTTTTTAAATCCTAAATTCTTTTGGAGTCAGGAGCAGGGTAAGATAAAGTCTCTTAACCTCAGGAGCCTCTGCACTGTGGTGAGCTACAGCTGTGTTCTCTGGGCTACAAATAAAGGGAGGATGTTTCTATGATATATGCTTTAAAACTTTAAAAATATTTAAACATGTATCAGCATATTATGATATGCAGTGAAAAATCTATATGGGTAACACTAAAACATGGGACCTCAAACAAAGTCTCCTGTCCTAGTGGATCATTGTGGTGCTTGCTTTTCCCTCTCATCACACTTACTAAAATGCCCTGAGTGGAAACATTTTACCAGTGTCTCTTCCAGGATGGTATTCATTTCAGGTGAACCTACCTCTGCTGCTCAATTTAGGCAGTGGCTACGTTTCTGAAAAGAAATGAAAAATTGAAAATGTAAAAGCCAATATTTCAGTGAGTTAGAATTAAAAAATCAATGATGCTCTCCTCACATATTGTATTATTTAGAATAATTCATTCATTTAACAGGTATTTATTGAGTGTGAGCACAAGGAGGAGAGAAGCATGAGGCAAGGTGTGAGAGACAGGGAGGTCTAGGAAAGACATGTGCTTGTCGGGAGGAGGATCGGAGGGAGACCAATGCACCTGCAGAATGTCCCAGGTCTTTCCTGGGTTCATGGAATAGCTTCATGTTAGGTTCCTCTATACCCACCTTTGCCTCTCTGGATTCATTTCTCAACATAGATCAGAGTGACCTGTAGCCATAGAGGAACTCTGTTTAAAACCTATTGATGGGGCTGGCGCAGTGGGGCAGGACTACAATCCCAGCTGCTCAGGAGGCTGAGGCAGGAGGATCACAAGTTCAAAGCCCACCTCACCAACTCAGTGAGGTCCTAAGCAACTTAGCAAGACCCTGTCAAAAAAGGGGGGTGGGGAGTGAGGGTGTAGTTCAGTGGTTAAGCATCCCTGGGTTCAATCCCCAGTACCAAGGGCAGGGACTAGGGACTACTGATGGTTTTCAATGTCACCCAGAGTAAAAGCCAATAAGAACCCACACCAGTAACTCTTAACTCCAACTGGGCATCAAAGTCATTTAGGGACCTTTAGATGATATATATGTATGCCTGTGCCCTACCTCCACTAGTTGGACTTGTGTTGGTCTGGGGTGAGGCCCAGGCAGGATCTAGGTCTTGTGCAACATCATTAGCTGTACTGCGGGTGGCTTGGCCTCCCTCTGCTCTTCCTCTCACTAAGCACAATTCCTTCCTTGGCCCCCTCTGTCTCTTGCACACTTTGCCTCCTGCTTCTCTGGATATATTTTTGAAGGCAGAGATGCTAGGATTTTGCTACTGAGAGGCAAATCAACATTTACAAAGATTTGTAAAAAAGTGAATATAGGAAATGTCTATTTTGAAATGAAAACAAAATCTGTATAATGTCCCAAGAAGCCACAAAGTACATTCATGTTTGACTATTGCCTCTGATGTTCCCAGACTTCTTTATGAGGATGCTTCTAACCACCGTGTTTGGCCATGGTCACTGGTATTGCAGACTCAGCCCTTTCTCTCTGCTGAGCTGCATTGGCAGAATGTGATCTCACTGTGTTTTTCCATGGAGGAAGATGAGGGGTATCTATTTTTCTTTTTCTTTCTTTTTGGTACCAGGGATTGAACCCAGGGGTGCTTAACTTCTGAGCCACATCCCCACCCCTTTTTATTTTATATTTTGAGACAGGATGTTACTAAGTTGCTTAGGGCCTTGCTAAGTTTCTGAGGCTGGCCTCAAGCTTGCAATCCTCCTGCCTCAGCCTCCCAAGCTGCTGGGATTACAGGTATGCACCACCACACCATTTTGGAACTATCTATTTCAATGGACCTCAAAACTTTCATTTTGGGCTTTGAAGGTGAAAGCCATTTGTCGCTTCTCAACAGAGGGCCCCCCTTAGATTTTAGCATGATTTTTTCAATGATGTTTCATTTAGGGACAACAGAATCACTTAAAAGAATAGTCCATCGGTTGCTCTCTTGAACTATGCTGCCAGTGTCAGACCCTTCAACATTTTAGCAAGCATAGTAGCATTTCTAAATTGTGTTATTCTGAAATAAGTGTAGCTTTCTAAACATGATTTGGCCTACACCCTTAAACACTGACAGTGAAAAGCAGCACCTACCTGCTTCTCCCAAGTCTGGGTTTTTCTACCAGGGCTCCGCCTTGGGATCCTCCTCAAGAATCAGGAAACACCTTTGAGGTCCTCTGAACCGAGGGATAAGGATCCCTTATATGGGACAGATGTTCTAGGGGATGTAGTGAGGATTAATCTTGCCTTCAGACTCCTGAACATCAAGCTTCGTAAACAAGGCGAATCACGGAATCCTCTGTTAGTCAGCCTCCTTTCAAGAGTGTTAAATGTCTGGCTTGGCATTTCGTTTTGTTTAACTAACTCTTCAGCCTGTTTTAACACACGGAACCTTCTGAAACCTGAGCCGGGGACTACACAGCTCGCTCCATTGCGTTCTGATCTGTCACTTCGGTGTTAAAATTTTCCTCACTCTCGTTTCCAGTTTGAGTTATGAAACCATTTCAGTTCAGTTTTAATAACCTCCCTGGCATGGCAAGTTCTATGAGAGCTGCCAAACTTAATACGTTGACTGCCTGTGACGAGGGCCGCAGCTCTGGCCGCGAAGACGGGAGGTGGATTTTTCTATAAACGCATCCGTTTTCCATTACAGCCGCTCTGATTTGGTAGCAGACTGCCAGGTGCGGCTGGTTTCCTCCTCGGCACGCAATCACTTCTGACTTCTCTTTCTGCGTTTCCTTGTCTCTGATCCTCTGACTATGTAAACTGCCTCCTGATCCATCTTTCTGCCCGAGGAAGGCAGTCCAGGACTCAGCGGCCCTGGGTGCCTTCAGCTACACCCTGAAGGATACAGCTTTAGCCAGTCACTTCCCAGCTGTGTTCGTGGAGTCTTCCCTGAACACCATAGAGAGAACCCACTGCTCTGGCGCACAGAGAGGGATGTCTTTGTGGAATTGCAGCAAGATCCTATTCTTTAAAAATGGATCTGCCTGTGAGCTACAGGCATGCTGTTGCAGACCTCAAAACCCTGGAGGGGGCCCTGGGAGGCACTTCCCAAAAAGGACTCCCCCCAGCCACTCCCATGGGGCAGAGATTGGGGTCCCTGTTATTTAGCTTCATCCTTTCCTCTCAATCTGTTAATTTAAGACACTGACACACTCCTATGTTGGATAAAATATGCAAAACATTTTATTTCTCACAAAATGTTCAATAGACTAGAGATTTCATGGGCTGGTTTACAATATAGACATTCTTGCTTTAAACCAATACAACACATGAAGTTCCAAATTTATAACCAAATAAGGTGAGGTTAGTATGCTATCATTTGCTTTACAAAAAGAGTAGCCATAAGAAACTTTCCATATCTGTATTCTTGTAGAATAATAATGTTCTACAATTTCTTTATTCAAACAAGGTGAGCTATTCCTATAACAAAAATAGTAGAAAAAGTAGGTCAGCAAGAGGGCCAGAAAATTGCCCAAAATAGGTGTATAAATTCTTATGTGGGAATGGGGTAACCTATACTTTGGAACCTCAGCTTCATCTTATTACATTTCCATAAAATTCCCCTGGGAGATTCAATGATGGAGCTGGGGGGAAGTTTCCTCAGGTTTTTAGCTACTTCTTACTGCACGTTTGTGGTCTCTGCAAGCAGGAGGAACAGAAATCTCAGAGACTGCACAGAGGGCAGCCATCTGACAGTCTTGTCACCTTGCACTTCTGAGCCTTATGGGGCGGGTGACGCCCTCAGGGTGGCATAGATTGCAGGCTGCCACATGGAAGAAATAGACCATGGGTGTGGCGCAATTGTGCAGGTGCTGGCAGAAACCTTTCCCCCTGCTCAGGAAAGCTCATTAGAACATAAGTGAACAAAGGAGATGTGATTGTAGGGATGTACTAGTACTCCAATGTAGTCATGTTGCTTTAAAGTTTATTACCTAGAAGTCTTGACATCCTCTGCTATTAGTAACAACTTGCTGGGTATAAACCTTCCTGCTCTGAGATCTGCTGGCTTAACCTGCCACTGTGAGAGCATGTTGTGGGGGCCCTAGGAAGCACTTCCCTATCCTTCAACCAATCAGAATTCAAGTAGGCAGGACCAGCCTTCTCTCTGGACAATTCCAAGGCCTGGTAGGTGTCTTGAATTGATAAGTTGCAGGAGGAGCCTGAGGGGAAGACTGTCACAGGATCTTGGGACAGGATCTTTGCTTGTATGTTTTCTGAACTAAATTCTCTAGCCTTAGGCTCCTGCAGACAGGTGATGCCCATCGTTTTGACAGAAGGATAAAAAGAAAGGGTCAAAAATAAAACTTAGCAGAGTCAGAAAGTCGATCCTCCCTCCCTCCCTCCCTCTCTCTCTTTTTCTTTCTCTTTCTCTCTTTCTTTCCTTCCTTCCCTCCCTCCCTTCCTTTCTCCTTTCCTTCCTTCTTCCCTCCCTCTCTTCCTTCCTTCCTTTCTTTTCTTTATTGTCAAATTTTCTTTAAAGCACAGAGCTTTCCAAAAACAGCACGTATCTAATTAGCAATCTCTGCCTACAAGGAGTTGCGATTTGTTCTGTGTTCCAAAGCAGCTAGACTTCTGCAAATTTTTAAAACCTAGAGTTTAATTTGGAGACATGCTTAATTCATTTGTGTCAAATAACAAAGAGCACAAACTCTTTGATGATACTGAAAAAAATTTTAAATTTGTTCAAGATATTCACTGAATTGTTTTTTTTCCTACCTTCCTTCTTTCCTGGGAAAGGAAACTATTGTAGCCCAAAATAGGAGTCTATAAAAGATGAAAAATTTGCTGATATTCCAAATTTTCTACCTTCCAACTCCTGGGAGCTGTTGTGGATCCTAGGGTGATGTGGGGGTCCCTGTGATAGAAGGAGTTGTATCTTTTGGAACAAAAGGGAAAGGAGAATGGCCTCATTATCTAAGAAGTGCATTCAAGAAAAGAGGAGTTGAAGGGAGATCTGGGACAGGGGGTTCCAAATCTTGCTTTACAAAGCCCCTTTGAGGCCAAGAAGAGGAGCAGAGGAAGAAGGATAAAGGGGGAGTAGAGAAGGGCCGAGTGGGGCAAGTTCATGGTTGTTCCTCCAACCAGACAGTCTCCACTTCCAGGAAAAGAGGAATTATCTCCTTTTACTCAAGCAACTCTGTATATGTGTATTGATATTCTCCAGCCTCATTATTCAACATCGGAACTCTAAGCATTATCATTTAAAGCCAAATGCAATGTGAAATTTTTTGGGAAAATGATATTTCTAAGAAATTGGCACAGGGACCAGTCTCCCATCACCTGATATTATTGTTACTGCAGAGAGGGAATCCATCATGAAAAAAAAAAAAAGATTCTTCCTTTTTTTTTTTTACTTGCTATTGGGAGATCAAATGATAGGCACCTCCAGGAACTTGCCCATCAAGAGCTACTCAGAGAGGGGAAATTCATCATTAGCACATTCATAGCTCTGGTATGTTTTTTTGGATGGCCAGATGCAAAGGATCATCCATAGTCATGAAAACTCAAGAACAGGGAAGTCAATGAGTGCATGTAGAAATGTGTACTTCTCTCCTGCCCAAAAATGCCCCTGTAAATGAATGGCAGCTGTGTCCTTGATTTGAGTAACTCTTCCCAATCAAGCACAAGTCAGACTAACAGACCTCTATATCCAATGCTGTTTGTAGACTACCTGTAATAGAATGAAAAGAGATGTTTTTGAAAGCTTGATTGTTAGTAATGCCCGTTAATGTCTTTCCAGTATAAATACTATGGCACATGATCATAAATACAGATTGCAATGGCACCCAAACCTGTGCTTTAGAAAAGAGGAAATTAAACCGAGAAACTTCCCTTCTTTTTGTACTAAGCAAAGTCTGCGATGGTCTGAACCTTTCAAAGTACCTACAGTATACTAAGTAAGATCTGGATCTTTGAATAATAGTTTTAGAGAAGTGTCTTGTTACATAAAACCTATGCTCAACAGCCCATTATTTTTGGTGATTATAAAGGACATTAACCACAAGAGGCAAAGACATGAGACATGGAAGGAACATGGATTTTGGAGTTTGCCAAACTCAGATTCAAATCTCAACCCTTAACAGAGTTATTTGGGCAGGTTATGAAGCCACTTTGAGCTTTGTTTTCCTCATTTGTAAAATGAGAACAAAACTCCCCATTTCTCAATTTCAAAGGAAATACAGAAACCTTATAGGATAAAAATGCCTTGCCTACAGCAGATACACATGTTAGGTTTCTTCTTTCCTTGTCTTCCTACAGGTGGTTCCAAAAAGGATGTGTTATCAGAGGTGAAGGAAAAGAATCCTGAGAGATTTGGCTAGGCCTCTCTTTTGGTACTTTTCTGCATGATCCAGAAAGCAAGACCAGTATCTGGAGACTATTTCGGCATCTCCAGGTAGAATACCAATAATGGGTACTTCATGGAGTTGCTCCAAATTTCTCCTGTTCACTAACCACCACCTGGGCTCTTCATCTTTCACTTCTGAAGTATGTGAAGTCCTTGAGTGTTAATCATTTTGGGTGATGACCCTGCCCACAGCAGTGATGAAGCTTTTAGTAGAAGAAGGCCTTTGAGTGTAGTTTCTTTTGGGGTTAAGGTAAAAAGAATCAGTTTTCTTGAAAACTCTTGCTATCTGGCAAGTATTTTTAAAATTCATGGAGGTATTGAAATTGGCTTGAAACTGACAAGCAGCTCTACTCTGTTTTAAATATTAGGTTTCCTCATGAGATTTCATTGAAAAAAGATTTCTGTGGCCCCAAAGAATGTATGAACCACTGGCCTAGTGCAAGAAAGCTGTATGTAGTCTGAGGGTGAGGAGCCCCACTCTAGCCTGGGTTCTGCCACAGTTTGCCCTGGGATGCTCTGTTGCTTTCAGTTTCTCAGTAAAACAGTAAGCAAAAAGTATACTGTAGGGCATGAAAGGATTTTTTTTAAGACCTAAAGTGACACATATATGATAGATTTCATTCACACACCCCGAGTTCAATTGCCCTCAAGAGAAGAAATTTCATTGTAGGTATCTCAGTATCATGATGTTCTCAATGGCCCCTCTCAAAATGCAACTGAAATTAATTAGTTCAGAGTGAAGAGAAATCTTTCTCTTTGCATTTTATTTTTATTTTAACACCAGATATTTAAAAACGTTCCTAGTTCTTTTGGTTAAAGAAAGTGCTTCTATTTGTATATTGATTTGTTTTCTTGTCAGTTCCAAAAACAATATTTTCATGAACCAAGTCCCAGAAATAATTAGGAATAAATCTCCCACTGCTCCAACTAATCAGTGTTTCCTGTGAATTCATCAATCCAGTTCAAAGCAAAAATGTCTCTGTTCACTTGAAGGACATGGGGCTGTCTTTATGTGCACCTGTTTTTCTGGCAAACACAATGTGCAAATATTACACAAGACAAGCATTACAAACCTGTACTATGGAAATATGTATCAAAATATTCTCACAAGAGATATTGGCTGTATCAGTGCTTTATAATTAATTAGGATGCTTGTGAACATTCATAAGAGCATTTTGCAATATACGTAATAAATATTTGATTACTTAATAAATTTAAGTGTAATATGAGATGTATGTAACTAACACTAATTTAAAAGCTGAAATTAATTGCCAACAGAAACTTAATCATGAGTTATTAATTTACCATCTGGGAGTCCTGATTAAAATTCCAATAATCTAAACATCATAATCAATTGCATTCAATTTGACCATTATAATTTGAAGATTTTTGTCTCGATCATAAAGATCAACTCTAAATACAATCATAGCATGATATACCTTTCTTATGTTTGAAAATTAGTAGGTAGAACAGTTTACAGCAGGTTTCTGTAAAAGTCTGGGAGCTGCAGAGTCTATGATAAATTACCAACACATGCTCGTTATAAAGATGTGATCCGTAAATTATGTTTTTATTGAAATAAGGATTTGGTTCAGGGAAAAATCTTAACTACTTGGGCTGAAGAATCCAGCCATAGAGAGTCTAAAATGGGTTCAAGTTTTTGTTGGGAAGAAGAAATGAGGAAGAAAATGAGTCTCCTCATGCCTCACTCCTTCCCATCCCATAAAGGGACTCTCTCCCCGTTTGGGGATTCCCTTAATCCTCTCCAAGACAGGTCACCAATCTGATTGGTTTGTCAGAGCACAGTTGCAGGGGCCAGAGTATTGGCTGTTCTACCTGTGCCCAGGTGGGTCCTTGGCCTCCCTGTCTGCCCTTCAGGTGCGAACATAGCTTCTCTTTCTCCTTCTCTCATACAGGGTCCAAGATTTAGAGTCTAGAGGGGAAGCCTCATATTTGCCCTGATTCTGATGCAAGTTCTTTTGCTCTGTTTGCCTAAAGTCTTGCCTAGGTATACATCTATAAACCTAGATTAATAATCTGACATTTAATTTCTCATTGGTCTAGTGATCATGATGTGTTCTGTCAGAACTTGGGTCTAGAAGATGGGCAAGTAGCTAGGGAATATTTATGAGACGGGAAATAGAGGCCCTTAAAAAACAATTCACTTTAATTCCCATAGTAAAGAAAACAGGGAGAACAAGACCAACCTGTGCTGAGGAGAGCACTCTGGGAAGAGTATTTCCTCTTCCCTCCTTCCATCTCCCCTGCTCTAACCATCCATGGCTGGCTATGGGAGGACTCTTTGTGGAGGTGACAATTCACAGAATCAGAGCTATGGTTAGTGCCTGAACCATTCCATTATGCTCATAGACAATAGTAATAATAATAATAATAATAATGTGACCAAGAAATGAATATCTGGGAAAAACTAATTGAATACAAGATATCTTAGTCCATTTTATGTTGCTATAACAGAATTTGCAAGACTCAGTAATTTATAAGGGAAAGAAGTGTATTTGGCTCACAGTTTGAGAAGCTGGAAGTCCTGATACCAGCACGTACTGAACTTCTAGCAAAGGCCTGAGCTGCTACATCCCAACATGCCCAAAAGTAGAGGGGCAGGTGGGCACGAGAGAGATGAAACACAAGGGGCAGCCTCGCTTGATACAACTCTCTTGTGGGAACTAATCTAGTCCCATGAGAAAAGCCTGCATCCCTCTTAATGACCTAACCATCTCTTCAAGGCCCCATCTGACAACACTACCATGTGACAATCAAATTTCACCATGAGTTTCAGAGGGGACCAACCACATTCAAACCATAACACAATCTTTTGTTTCAAACTAACATTTTTATTTTTGTCTTGATCAGAAAGTATGCACTGCTGTGTGAGAAATGTGCAAAAGAGAGAACAGCCTAACTAGAGAAGCAAATATTATCTGCATCTTCCCAACCGGGATGAGGGATTTCTCTTGCTGTTTCTGAGCTCCCTCTAGCCACCTCCAAAAGGTTGGCTTGCTCCACCTGCTTCTGCTTAGACCCAGCTGCTGGTTGGAGCACAGGTGTTAAAGACCTCATTAGCATGGTCTTGCTGCTCACTTGGACAACCCAATACCCTCAAGTTCTCCCAGCACAATCTCCTTCTCCAGCTGGTGAGTTCAGTTGGAGAAGTTCCTGTGTGGCTATTGCCTTTCTCTTGGCTCTTGGGATTTGCCTTTCAAAAGGGTCATGCTTTACACACTGTTCTGCATTTTGTTCCTTAGTTCCCTGCTCCAGCATTCTTCTGCACAGCATATTACCTATTTCATTTTATTTGTGGGGCAGGGATGTGCTACTATTCTTCTCTCTTACCCACAACCAAATGCATAAACAATGTAAAGAAGAAGCAGTGAGTTAAACTTGTTTCTTCAGAACTCCATTTGAAAATGTCCTGGGGAATTTGGTCCTTCCAGGACAGAGAGTTGTTTAATTTGTGTTTTTTTTTTTTGTTTGTTTTGTTTTTTTTTAGAGTTGTTTAATTTGATGAAGTCATATTGCTCATTGATGTGCTAGTAGAGAACAACCCCTTTCCAATTCTGAATAGTAGAATGCAGGAAAGCTAGAATCCTAGGCATGGTATTGGATCCTGTGTGCTTCAACATACACCTGGCAACTAGGTATTTTGGTTTTTTTTTTTAAATCAGGATGAAGTCTGAATAACAATTCAAGTAATAGAAAATAAAGTTATTTTTCCCATGATTGTATTTTTTTCCCAACATTTTAAGCAACAGATCACACTAGGTCATATAGTTTATCGCTGACCATCATTCTTTTTCCGTTTTCTCCTCCTACTCTAAGTATCCATATTTCTAGAGTCACATATGTTACAAAGTAGAGCCAAACTTCTGAATTAGGAAATGATTGGATCATGAGGCCTCTAAACTCATCAGTGGATTAATCCATTTGCTGGATTAATGATTTGAATGGACTCTTAGGAAGTGGTAGAAACTGTAGGCAGGTAGGGCACAGTTGGAGTAGGTCAGTGGGAGCATGCCCTTGGGGACTATATCTTGTCCCTTACTTCTTCCTCTTTCTCTCTGCTTCCTGGCTGCCATGAGCTGAGCAGCCTTCCTTCACCCTGCCCTTCCTCTCTGATGCTCTCCTCACCTCAGGCCCTAAGCAATGGAGCTGGACAACTATGTACTGAACCCTGTGAAACCATGAGCCAAAATAAATCTTTCCTTCTTTAAGTTGTTATTGTCAGGTCTTTGGGTCACAGCGATGAAAAGCTAACTAACACCTTGGCTTTGATGATCACGGCTTGGCTAAGGTTTCCTAGACCTTACTGAACTTTCCTGAAAAACAGTGTAGCAAAGCTGTTCAGAGTGTGCATTTTCAAGTCCCAGAGCTGCATCTCATTGCTGTGTGCCTTTGGGCATGGAGCATTTCAGACTCTGGGCCTCGTTCTCTCATTCACAGAATGGCAAGCAATTCATGAGATAGTACCCCAAGGCATTTAAATATTATTGAAGACGTGCTGGCCAGAAATTGTCTCAGGAGCTTTTGTTTACTGTTTGAAATTGTCCTCATTTTATTAAAATCAATTTAGGTTTCCCTTATCTTTTGAACAAGGAATACAGGCGTGTGTAAAATTTCATAGAGTATGTGTGAAAAGTAAGCCTCTCTTAATCTTTATCTCTCAGCCACTCTTCTGGAAGCAAACATTTTCTGTACCTCCATCTTTGTAATTACCAAGTAATATTCTATTGCATGAATATACACCAATTTATTTATTCTCCTATTTGTGCTTATCTCAGTTTATTGCTTATTTTATTATTAAAATTAATGATGGGCATATTTGAATAGAACAGGATAGATTTCTAGAATTAACATTGGTGGGTCCAAGGATGGATGCACATTTTGTGTTTAGGGTTTTTTTTTGTTTTTTGGTTTTTTTTGGTGGAGAGAGTGTTATTGGGGATTGAGCCCAAGGGAGCTTAACCTCTGAGCCACATCCCCAGCCTTTTCAGTTTTTATTTTGAGAGACGATGCTATGGTTTAGATAGGAGATGTCCCCCAAAAGCTTATGTGTGAGACAGTGCAAGAAGGTTTAGAGGTGAAATAATTGGATTATGAGAGCCTTAACTTAATCAATGTGATAATCCTTTCTAGGGAGGATCTGAATGGTTTCTGTAGGCAGATAGGGTGTGGCTGGGGGAAGTGGGTCCCTGGGAGTGTGCCTTTGGGTTTTATATTTTGTCCGTGTGGAACAGAACTCTCTCTCTGCTCCCTGACACCATGTTCTCAGCTGCTTTCCCCCGCCACACACTTCCAACATGACATTCTGCCTCATCTCAGGCCCCAAGGGATAGAGCCAGCTGTCTATGGACTGAGACCTCTGAAATGATGAGCCCGCTCAAATAAACTCCTTTAATTGCTCTTGTCAGATCTTTTAGTCATGTTAGTGAAAAAAGCTGACTAAAGCACAGAGACTTACTAAACTGCAGAGGCTGGCTTTGAACTTGCAATCCTCTAGCCTCAGCCTCCAGAGACGCTGGGATTACAGGCATGCGCTTCTGCACTTAACATGTGTTTAGTTTTTGAAGCTTTAATTTACACAAAGTAAAATTTTTCCTCTTTCAGTGTACACATTTATAGGTTTGAACAAATGCATATAGTTAGATATTACCACCACCATCAAAATATGGAACATGGGCTGGAGTTGTAGCTCAGTGGTAGAGCGCTTGCCTAGCATGTGCAAGACACTGGGTTCGATTCTCAGCACCACATATAAAACAAGTAAAAGAAAGGTTCCTTGACAACTAAAAACATTTAAAAAATCATCTTAACAAAAATGAAACATTTCCATCACCTCAAAAACTTTCATCATGGGCTGGAATTGTAGCTCAGTGGTAGAGCGCTTGCCTCGCATGCGTGAGGCACTGGGTTCGATCCTCAGCACCACATAAAAATAAATAAAGATATTGTGTGTCCATCCACAACAACAACAAAAAAATTTTTAAAAAAAAAAAAAAAAAAAAAAAAACTTTCATCATGTCTAGTGATGTATTGTACCCAGCCTGTACTGGTTCTTGAGAGAGTGTTGTTAAATTTTTAGGAACTTTCTAAATCTGGAGTTAAAAATAGCTATTATTTAAGTTACATAAACATATATCAATAAATTATTATTTCAAAAAAAGTATTAAGTACTAAAATCTCAGTACTTCCTAATTATTTTACACTATTATTTGTGAAAAGCTACTTGTAGCTATCATGTCTGTAGGGTAGAACAACTGTACAACCCTGTGCTACTATGCATCGTTTTCCTAACTCTAAGTTCAGTGCCATCATATTAGTAGTTTGAAATTGGCCATGGTGGGATGATTTACACTCTGGTAATTATCAGTGTTCAAACCAGAGGTATTTGAAGAACTTATTGCTAAACATTTATAGTATACCATTACCCTTTTATAGTCAACTCTGCCTCAACCCCAGCTCCTGGCAATGACTCATCTGGTTTCTGCTCCTATAGTTTTGACGCTTCTAAATAAAAGACTACAGAACATAGTCTTCTGTTGCTTAATATAATGCATTTGAGATTCATCCATGTTCCTGTGAGCATCAGTAATTGTTCCTTTTTATCAGTAAGTAATATTCTATTGTAAGGATATACCACAGTTTGTTTATCCACTCGCTTGTTGATTTGACAGTTGGCTTATTTCTTGCTCTTTTTGGGGGGCGGGTAGCTAGGAATAAAGTCATAATAAATATTAATATGCAGAGTTTTTTGTGAATATTAGGTTCTATTTGTCTTGGACAAATACCTACGAGTGAGATTGTTGGATTGTATTATGAGTGTATGTCTAACATTATAAGAAACTCAAATGATTTTCAAAAGTGGCTATCCCATTTTTGCATTCTGACAAGTCAGGTATAAGAGCTGTAGTTGCTTTTCATGCTTGCTTACCCTTAATTTGGTCAGTTTTTAAGTTTTATAAATTCTAATAGGTATGCAGTAGTATCCTCCAGCAGGAGCATTGGTCAGGCATAATATATTGCAAACTTCTAAGAAGTAGATTTCTTTACCTTTATTCCTGAATAATATTTTCACAAAACACATAATTTATAGATTAATTGCTATTTTTAAACATTTTGAAGATACTATTCTGTTGGGTTTTGGCTTTTAACTTCTCTGTTAAGAAGGCAACTGTCTATTATACTATTGCTCCTTTGAGGGTAATGTATCATTTTTTTCTGTCTGTATAATCTTTTTATTTTTAATTTGGAATTTTTGCTATTATGTTTTTGTGTGTAATATTGTATGTATCTATCCTGTTTAAGGTTCTTTTCATTTTTTCTTATCAATGTTTTTGTGTTTTTTATTTTTTTAAAAAATTCATAGTCATTATCTCTTCAAATTCTATTTTTTTCCCAGACTTTCTTCTTTATACAGGAACTCCAATTATGTGAAATTCACACCTGTCAATCTTTTCTATTAAATTCTTTTCTTTACCTTATCTACTTCTGTCTTTGTATACTTCCATTTAGATATTTTCCAGTTCATTGTTTTGACTTGAAAATTTTCTTACAGTTATTGTATTTTTCATTCAGGAATTCCCATTTGCTTACTTTTCATATTTCCACCCCTTCTGAAATTCTCCCTCCTGTCATTTAATTCAGCAAACACATTAACATAGTTATTCAAAGTCTATGTTTGATAGTTCTAGACATGGACTTTTTATTAACTATTCTATGTGTCTCTTTATATTGTTTGATTTTCCCCCCTGGCTTTCAATCAAAATATGCATTTATTTATATGCTAGTATTGACTGAGTGCTGGACATTGTGAATGGAACATTATTGAAATTAAAATCTCTGACTGATGTTATAATGTTCCCATTCACCAAAAAGAATTTAATTTTGCTTCTGAGAGGCAAATAGGTTAGAATAACACCTTAGTCCAACCAGGGAATGAGATAATTGAATCTAACCTATGGTTTGTATGAAGTCTAGTTTGTTTCCTCCTTATCCCTTGTATGTGAATTTTAAGTCCCTGAATGAAAGACAGTGGGAGTTACCAGATTTCACTCCACTATGGTAGGCTTTATACTCTGATTTTCACCACCTCCTTATTCTCAGTCACATGAAACTACTGAAAACTCTTTAACTTCTCAATCATTCAGGTACTGATTTTGAAACTGGCAGTTGAACTTCTTGAGTGAAAAAATTTCCCCAAATGTTAGCTCATTGCTTTTTGATTTTTTTTTATACCAGGGATTGATCTCAGAGGTACTCAACCACTGAGCCACATCCCCAGCCCTATTTTGTGTTTTATTTAGAGACAGGGTCTCACTGAGTTGCTTAGTACCTCGCTATTGCTGAGGCTGGCTTTGAACTCATGATTCTCCTGTCTCAGCTTCCCAAAGTGCTGGGATTACAGACATGCACCACTGCACCTGGCTAGCTCATTGCTCTTGATTTCCCCCCTCTTTGGGATATTGGACTTCCAAACTCTCATATCTTTGGCAGCTCTCAGATTCCTTCAGATATGTAATATACATTGTGACAAATTTTCTATTTTCTCAGTAGGAAGGTGAACCCAAAATGGCCCAGAAAGTTATTTCCAGATGCACTATTCCATCAATATTTCTAAGAAACATTTCCCAGGCAATTCCAATGGG
Source organism: Xerus rutilus (assembly GCA_028644305.1). Classification (NCBI taxonomy): domain Eukaryota; kingdom Metazoa; phylum Chordata; class Mammalia; order Rodentia; family Sciuridae; genus Xerus; species Xerus rutilus. The sequence goes on from CM053404.1 coordinate 109,754,301, forward strand.
AAGTTGAAGTAACAAATCATGGACATACAGTCTACAGGGTGTACCAGAGTCTTCACAACTCTTTCAGATCTATGTAGCTTCACATTTCGGCACAGCTTTTTCTCTGCTACTCACAAAGTCCACATATCTTCTGGCCTTCTGGAATTACTTCTCATTTCTGATGTGCCAGGCCAAAGGCTCTCATTCATCTTCACCTTTTATGTCTGTAATAGTTAATTTGAATTGTCAACTTGATTGGATTAAGAGATGCTGATGATCAAGAGGCTTATGAGTGTGTCAACAAGGCTGTATCCAGGAATGACTGGCATGTGGGATAGCCAACTGAAATGGAGACTCTCCCTAAGTACCATCCAATAGGATTATGGCTTGGATGGAATAAAAGTTGGAAGAACAAGGAAGCAGCAGCAGATGCAGGCTTGATCCTTCTTGAACAGAATGGGTTCTTGATTGCTGCTGCAATCACCTGAAGATATGGGACTCTCACTTCTTCACTCTTCCAAAGTGGACTCTGCCAGTGATTCTCCAGAAGCCTTCAGTCTTAGACTAGGGTAGTACCATTGATCCCTCTTGTTCTTGGGCTTCAGCCTCTTGGACTATGCAGCTACTGGTTCCTCCAGCTGTCCAGCCTGCAAACAGCCATTGTAGACTACCCAGCTTCTGGTCATCTAAGCCAACCTGATAAGTCCCCTTTTTATAATTATACTTCCTGTTGATTCTGTTCCTCTAGAGAACCCTGACTACAATGTCTATCACACTTCTCTGCCTGGCTCACACTTACTCATCCTTTATGTTTCCTTCTTAAGTGTCACCTTTTCATTTACTATACTCAATGTCATGTATCTTTCCACTAGTTTGTGAGGCAGGATTCCTAGCTGACTAGAGCTGTTTGCTGCTTTAAAGGCAAGGTGAGGCCCTCTGGAATGTTCTTTCAGTGTGAAGTACTATTTATTTTCCTTCAGGGGACTTCCTATTTCTTCCTCTTCTGTCCCTTCACCACTGCTCTTCACCAGTCAATAAGGCAATAAGCTCCTGATGCAAAGAATTCACACAGGTGCTTAAATGATGGTGTTGAGTTGAATTAAATAACATATTTTGCAAAAGTAATAAAATTTCATGAAAATAAATTTGTCCCAGAATGTCTGTAGTCTGTATTTAACCAAAGTATTGGTTAAATTCAGTCCATATGTACCTAAACTAGTACACACGGAAAATGTCTTCTTTCTTACTTTATGCAAAAATAATGCTCAATTCTTTATAATAATCAATAGTCTATTGATTATTTACTGTGCACTGCTGTCCCAGAGATATCATAATATTAGCTAACTTAGTCCTTAATGTGTGCCAGGCAATATGCTAGGCATGTCTCATGCATTTAATTCTTAAAACAATCCTATATAGTAGATGCTATTATTAAAGCTAAGAGATATACATTTGCTTTACCAAGATGATATATGTGGTGAATCTAATGCAGAACACAGACTAAGGTACATCTGATCCTAAAACCTGTGCTTGCACGACACTATACTAAACACTGGTAAGAAAAGCCTGCCTTTACCTGGCTTCACATCTCAGTTCCAAAACTAATGAAGGACGTACGTTGGACAAGCTGCTTGACCTTTCAGTTCCTGCTTTCTCATGTATAACAACTGAATTCAATACCTCAGAAGAAAGGGCCTGGAACAATGTCAGGTGTATCATGCGAGTGCTTGATAAATGTGATTGCACACACAAGCACACTTTGTCCAGGTCTTTATTTCTCTTATTGTTGCCTTTTCCACACCATCTGCTTTTGACTGTATTCACTTTATTTATTTATATATTCTTTTCCTACACTCTAGGCAGTGCTAGTATGGTTTTAATTAACTTCATAGGAATTAATTACTTACCAGTAGTGACATATTTATTATCAATTGCACAATTGCTTTATGTAGTTCTAGTAAAACATTACTTCAAGTGTAAAATATGTCTCATTAAGAACAAATTACCCATGCTAATAAACAAATTTGACACAAGCCATTATTTACTGAGCTTAGAGCTGGTATTTGTTGAAAAGCCTCAAGTCATTTCACTTTTGCTAAAGACTCATATTTAAGTAATTGTGTAACATAGTCATTCATTTCTGTCAAGCTGCACTTCTCTCTACCTTTACAGCAAAGAAAACAGCCCAGCAAAGTACATGTTCCATAGAATCATTTCTCACTGGGGAAAAAAGGTAGAGATTGCTAAGAGTCTGGAATAAAGAGAAAAGTAATGAATTAGGACTGATGTGTGTATGTGTGTGAATGTCATAACCTGGCCTGACCTTGCAGCACACTTGCTTTTAGTAGGCTCACCTAGCTTTATTGCTCACTCTGCTTAAAAAGATTCTGCTAACATCAGTTTCCTTGTTTAGTTGAATATTGAGTCTGTTTAACAAGTACTTGCTGTGCATTCAATCCACAAACTCCTGCAGGAAGTCTATCTGGGCCATTGATGTGGGCATTTGTAAGACTTGTTATCTTACAATGGAGGGGAGGAGAAAGAGAGAGAGAAACACTATAGCAAAGGACTTGGTTTCCTAACTTCTCTGATGAGAATCATCTCGAGCACTTGTTAAGCATACAGCTGCCCCAACCTATCCCCCTAGATATTTTGATTGAATGGAACTGGGAAGAGCTTTAACAAGAATTTCAGGAAACCTTTCAACCTTATCCTGAGGGAAGTTTGGAGAACACTATTATAAAAGTTATATGGATTTTATAAAATTCTACTTTTTTGTTTGAATATTTTGGATGGAAATTATCCTCTGTGCTTCATTTGAAACACAGTTCTTACTATGCCACTGGTCCCTGACCATGGGGCATTATCTGTTCAGAGCTGTCCATCTGTCAGATCCATCAAGTCAGGTGATTGGGTGGCCCAGTTGCAATCTATTGTCAGCTGAAAGGGGTGCATCTGGGATGGGATACAAAGGAGTTCCACAAACAGGTGACCCCAATCCCACCTCGTATCACTCTTGTGCTGGTATTTCGCCTGTGCGCATGTGACCACATAGTGAGTCCCTTACTATCAAAAAAAGTCCAAGCTTCATTCACTGATGGGATGTTTTTTTCTAGGATATAATATACTGGGAACCAACCAACATTATATTGTGCTCTGATCCCAGAAATAAGAAAATAAGGGTTAGAAGTAAGAGTGGCCCAACTTCCAGCATTCCCAATGACCCACTTGGGGAAATTGGTGCTTCCTATGCTGACAATTTTAGTTTTTATGGCACATCATGCCAAAAGGCCAGCATTCAAGGAAAGGAGTTACCATACAGGTAGGAACAATTGGCCTGATCACCAGAAGGAGGCAGGGACCTGTTATATAAAAGATGCAACCAGATACAGGTCTATTATAGTGGTGATCATCTCTGGGATTGGCATACTTTATGATGAATCTGCCCATTTTTGGCAATCAATGGACAAGCACAGCAGCACAACTTGAAAAGATTCTGCTGACCAGGGAGTTAACCCTTCAGAGGTGCAGGTTTGGTCACCACACTGGTGAGTCACCTAGAGCAGCAGAGCTGTTAGCTAGAAGTGAAGGGAACCCACAATGGGCAGTAGGGAAGGAAGACCAGATGTGTTGGCTGTAGCCTTAAGATCAGCTGCATTTCTGGAGGCTGAGGTTTATTTACAAACTTTTCTTTTGCAATTTTTCTCAGGAAAAGAGATTTTCCAGAATCCTAGAGAAGTTATTTGCAGATGGGATAAATATAGTCTAAGCAGGAGGATCCAAGCAACACAGTGGGTAGTCAAATAGTGGACTTTGGGGACCCACATTCATCCTTCAGGAGCCAGGCACTCCTTCTCTCAGCTGTTGAGAGACTGACTGCTAGTAACTGTGCTCCTGTCTAGAATTTGCCTTTGACTGATAGGAGTTGCCTTATCCAAAGTCTGTCCTATATCTGGGGGTCACCCACATCCAGTGACTACTACATACAGGATATGATACAATGGTACCACTTGCCTTGATTGTGGACAACTCTGAATGGCACTCCCAGGTCCACAGCTTTCTTTTACACATATTGAAGTTCAAACTTTTCCTTCTGTCCAATAATCTTGTTTCTCTCATTTCTTTCTGGGTCTCATTTCCTTCTTCTCACTTCCTCCTGAGGTCAGGCCCTCATAAATCTTTTACATGTAAATCTTTGCCTCAGAATTCGTTTCCAGGGAACTAACCTAAGACATTATGTAATTTAATTTTAGATCTAAGTGTCAAGTAGTGTGTATGATTACTGCAATCTATGCTGCATATGAATGCTAACCATAGGGGTCTGAGAACTGTAGTATTTAGTCTTGTGAACTACGAATTACAGGAAGAAAATGCCAGAATGAGCATAGATGGGTATGCAAGAGAGTCAAGCCAGAGTATCCACCAAGGCAACCCATAAATGTGCCTCTAAGAAGCCCATCTGGGGGTGCTGATATGCCTTTTAAATCAGGAAATACTAGCTGTTAATTACTGTCTCTTGCAGTGGGGAGATGCTTGCCTCTACCTCAATGACCTTGTTCTCCAACTGTCAGCACAGAGTGATTTCTCCTTTGACGCCTGCTAATCATGGCCAACAGACCATGTAGCACATTGTTCAAACACGTGCCTCAGATGATTCTCCATCCTGAGCACTTAGGGCTTTGTGAAAGACATTGATATTTATTGATTATTTCTTCTTTGCCAGACATGGTGTGAAATCACCTCCTGATGAATTCTCACAATGACTATGTTTTGACATCATCATCCAGAAAAACAGAAACAGAGATTTAGGAGTTAGCCACTATCACCTTCTCCTTTTTTTCCTCCTCCTTTTCCTCTCCTCCTCTCCCTCCTCCTACATCACAGTGACAGCTGTGGAATTTGAACTTGCTTTTGACTTCTAAGCTCATTCTCTTTCAGCAATACTGTGATGTCCTTGGAAAAGCAGAGAGCAAATCTTCCTCCTCTACCAGATTCTAGTTGAGCTGATTGTTCTATTGGGCAGATAAAACAAAGGGTCCTGGTTATATATTTCCCACAAAGATTCTGTCATTTGTGGTCTCACTGCCCTGGAGCATCCCCTGGGCAGTAGTCTATCCCATGTGCCACTGCACTAACAGGGATCAGTCCGGATAGACTTGAGAAGCTGCACAGCAACAACACCCTTCCTGGGTAAACTGCTTGGAGCTCAGGGCCTGCTGAAAACAGGGCAGGAAGAGTGCCTCTGTGTCTTAGAAGCGGTGCACAGTCTTTCCAGTGTTCTAGGGGAAGGCCAGCTCAAAGCCAATGCGTGCAGCTGCAACATCTTAAGCAACTTCATCATGCCAGAGGACAAAAGGTCAAAACCTCTGTTGGCAAATTAGAAGGCAATTTGAACCTTGTCAATTATTTACCTTAACATATGGAAAGAATTTTTCCCTTCTCTGTTTAATCTGGTCCAAGAATTGCATTTATGGGACAAGAACTAGCATTTGCTGAGTGCCTATCAGGCACCAGGCATCAGGCAATCTACAATGAATTATCTCCATCTCCCTGTGAGTTGAGCATCTTTAGCCAGCATTTGTGGATAAAGAAATTGGGACTTAGGGAAATTTAGTAAATCACATACACTGTCCCCACAGTGAAGAAGATTGTGCTGAATTTCCAATGCAGTCTGGCTGGTCTGAAGCTCAGGCTTTGTCTGACACACTATTTAGGGAGAAGAGCAAGACAAGGTGAGTATTGCTAAGGCAGCATCATCTGCAGGTCTCGAATATCCTCCAAGTGCCTTTTCTGAAATGCACTTGCTTTATTTATCTTAGGAATCAAAGTGGTCACACTGCGTCTCTATTGGAAGGAATGTGTTCACAGATGGTGCATAGATTTCTCAGCCAAGGGCTCCTAAACAGGACGTGAATATATTCTCCTGAGGAGTCCACTGAGCACACGGGGTCTTCATGCTTTCCACCACGTGGACACTTGCACACACAAAACTCATGCTCTGCCCTGACACGTTCTTACACACAGATGTGCCTTTTCTCCCGCTCTTTCATAACACACCTGTGGCTGCCTCTCCACAAAGGCAGTCTTGTGCTGTAAAAGCACCAATTCAGAAGGAGAACATAAACCAGATGGAGGGAATGGTAGAAGGGAAGTTCTTAGGTAAGTAAACAGCATAACTCGTGAATTTTCCCATTTTTCCCTTGGGGTGAAGATGAAGTAAAGGGAGGTGGAGTCCACCTGCCCTGGTGCTCTTGCCAATGGAAGTTCATTGCCAATTGCACTAGGAAAATGGCTCATTCCTAGAATTGTTCATTCAGTGACAGAGGAAGACTAAGCCTGGAAATGACTTGATATGATACAGTTCCCAAAATATTTAGGAAAACTATGATGTTCTTTTGCTGAGATTATCTGCAAATCCCAGATAATCAAGAGAAGATGTATATTTGGTACCAATTTATGTAATTATCGTAATCCTAGCTAAACTATATAAATATATAAACTACATATAAGTGTGTGTGTGTGTGTATCTGTAAATGTACAAACTTTAGTTTAATAAAAAAATTTTTTGGAGAGAGATACCAGAGATTGAACTCAGGGGCTCTCTACCACTGAGCCACATCCCCAGTCCTATTTTGTATTTTATGTAGAGACAGGGTCTCATTGATTTGCTTAGCTCCTCACTTTGACTGAGGCTGGCTTTGAACTCATGATCCACCTGCGTCAGCCTCTCGAGCTTCTGGGATCATAGGCATGTGCCACTAGTAAAATATTTTTTAATGATTATCTCACTGAATGGCAAACACCATAATGACATGCTACAGGGACTTTTCTACTTGTTCTTAATTAAAATGTCCTGAAAAAATCCAAATGCCTGATATGAGAATTCAAAAATGACAAATTAAAGGATTTTACTTCCATTTTCTCTTGTCTATTCATCTCATGAAAGGACAGAAAACCTGATCTAGAAAAATAAAAGCAGATACAGTGACCAAGGAAAAAGGGAGAGCCATGGATTTGGTGGAGATGTGTTTTTAGTGATCGTTGCCCAGTTCCCTCATCTCACAAATAAAGACGAGAGGCCCAGAATGGCCCAAATGGTTGCCCAAGATGGCCCCAGGATCAGCAGCTGGGAAGGGACAGGCAGAGTAGGGTCTCCAACCTAAGCCTTCTGTCACCATGTCCAGTATAGGTTGCATTACATTACCCTGCCCAGAGGAAGACTGTTCCTGGGTATGAAAAGAATGCCTGGAACTTTTCCTGAAGGAGTAATGTGTCCATAAGACAATAACTCACAATAATGGTTATGCAGGCACCATCTTCAGAATGATCCCTATTGCCTGGGATTCATGTAGTTGTGACTATGTTGAAAAAAAATTGAGAAATACTAATTTGCTCCCTCCGGTGTACTGGGATTCATATAGTTGCAACTATGTTGAAAAAAATTTGAGAAATATTAATTGGCTCCCTCCCGTGTACTGGAAAGGATTGGATGGTTCAGAGTTTTTTGTTGCCTGGCTCCTAACCTAATTCCAGGGCGTGTCTTGGGCACCAAGAGGGCTGGAAATAGAAAATAAGAAATCAAATTTGGAGTTCAAATATGAGAATTAAAACTGCTTCTATTGATTTCACCTACATGACCTTTTTTGAGGGGCCTGTACAGCCCAAGCATTGGTTTCCTCATCCACAAATAAGAGTTTGTTGGGTTTAGTTGAGAATCAAACAATGTTAGTGGAACGCACAGTGAGGATGTCCTATCTGTCAGAAGAGTGCACATGAGAAAGTTCATCTTCGATGCCCAGCTTGTAGCTGTCTACTCCTTAGAGACAAGCTTTCTTCTGTGGAAAATCAAGGAATCCTTAGATTATTTTTAAAATGTTTTATGAAAATGACTTCATTGTGAAAGCTTGAAAAACAAGAACAACAAAAACCTTTTCACCCTTTTAACTGAAAACATTGCTAAATTATTAGGTGGGTTTTCTTGCCTTATCAAGTAGAACATGAAAGGTTGGAAAGGTCTTCATTTCAGTGATGCCGTAAGTTCAGCATCACTCTGATCAGCGCTAGAAATATAAATGTGGAAAAGGAGATTTCACTGGAAAAGTGGGAGAGAATAAACCAGGTCTAGAGAGGGCAGAGCACACGCTCTAGTCTCGCTCTTCTAGGACTGAGCTGAGTGCCTGACCTTGTACCCTTCAGACCTGCCTCTTGCAGTCCTCTCTGAATCAGTAAATGGAAACCTATTGTCCCATCAATTCCAGTCAAAACCTCTGAAGTCCCCATTGGCTCCTCTCCAACCTCCCACATTCACTCCATCAGCAAGTCCTCAGGTCTTACCTTCGTATCACACCAAGAATCCCATGGCTTCTCGCTACCAATCCAAACTGCCATCATTTCTCTGTAGATTACTTCCATACCCTTAGAATGGACCTCCTTACTTCTGCCCTCACCCTCCTTCAGCTTATTTTCAAGATGACAGTCAGAGTGATCCTTTCAAAGGGTAAGTTCAGGTCAAGTCACTTCTCTGTTCAGAACTCTTTAATATCTCTCCTACTTTACCCAGATCAGGAGCCCAAGTCCTTGAGATGATCTACAAGATCCTTCACAATGTGGCCCCTCGTTTTCTCTCAGCACTCTTTCCTGGACTCTTTATTGCTGTTTAAACATACCAGGTACTCTTCTGCCTCAGAAACTTTGCACTCTGGACCTCTTTCCTGGAATACTCTTTCCCCTACCCCCAGATAGCTATAAACCTGCCTTCCTCATCTCCTTTTGGTCTGTACTCTATTACTTTTTCAATGATGACTTTCCCGGCCACCCTTTCTAAGATAGTAACCTCCTCTTCACTCCCAATCCTGACTTTTATACTTTTTATAACACTTGTTTGGCTTCATTTTTCTTGTAGGCGTTAATGATTATCTGATATATTACATGAATAACTTGCTGTTTTATTTTCCTTCCTAACTAGAATGTAAGTTTTGCAAGAGTAAGAAACACTTTGTCTAGAATAGTGCCTAGCACAAAGAAAATAATAAAATTTTTTTGAATGAATGACTGAGGTGAAAAAAAGCCCCAAACAATGCAAAAACATAAACAAAACCCTGACCATAGTCATTTAAACAGAGAGTAAAAATATAATAAAATTCGAAGTTCCAGATTAGCAGTCTAGGGCTTTACAACAATACCATCAAGGACTCAGTATCTTTCCTTTTTTGCACATATGTGACTATTTCCCCCCACCTCACTCCTGGTCACCATCTTGTCCCAGCTCAGAGGACAATACCTGGTCCTGCTTGCCGGTCTCAGGTCCATGAGGGAATAGGCTGTGTGCAGATGCAGAGGTTGCTATCAGAGAGCTCCCCAAATGCTAATGCTCATTGCAGAGCCTAGGGTAGGAAAGCAACCACTTGGCTTATTTATTCAGCTCCATATTCTGAATGGTCAGAATCCAGAATCTAGAAACAGGTTCTAAGCCCTGTAGCATTCTTGTAACAAAGACTGACAGCCCTTCTGCAGGGAAGGAGAGGTTATGCCCTATGACTGCCAGACCTATGAAAAGAAGCATCAAGAACCTTGGCCTCCTTCCCCAGTGTCCCCTGATGCTGAAGATAAAGGATGGGACTATAGTTTCTAGACTTCCTAAGAGACCACTACCTGGGCTGTCCCAGGACACTTCCTTTTAAAACAGTCATGAATGAATTATGGCCAAGAGGAGATGTGTGTGTGTGTGTGTGTGTGTTGGCTTGGTGGGAGGGAGATATGGGGACCTGCATACTATAAGTAAAAAACCATAACATCTAGAAATCTTGAAAAAGAGCTCAAAATTTGTCATGGAAAGCCCTAAAAGTTTAACTTGAGATAAAAGATTTGGGGAATCAATAAAGGTGTATTAGTCAGAGTTCTCTAGAGGAAAAGAATCAACAGGAAGTATAATTATAAAAAAGGGATTTATTAGGTTGGCTTACACGACCAGAAGCTGGGTAGTCCACAATGGCCATCTGTAGGCTGGAGAGAACCAGCGGTTGCCCAGTCCAAGAGGCTAAAGCCCCAGAACAAGAGGGATCAACAGTACTACCTTAGTCTAAGACTGAAGGCTTCTGGAGAATCACTGGCAGAGTCCACTCTGGAAGAGTGAAGAAGCAAGTGTCAGACAATTGCAGCAGCAATCAAGAACCCATTCTGTTCAAGAAGAATAGAACTTGCATCTGCTGCTATTTCCTTGTTCTTCCAACTTTTATTCCATCCAAGCGATCATCCTATTAGACGGTGCTGCCCAGGCTTAGGGAGAGTCTCCCTTTCAGTTGGCTATCCCACATGCCAGTCATTCCTGGATACACCCTCACTGACACACCCATAAGCCTCTTGATCATCTGCATCTCTTAATCCAATCAAGTTGACAATTTAGATTAACCATTACAAAGGGACTTCAAATATTTGAAGGAAAAATTACATGTGTTTTCCAAAACATCAACAGGAAGAGCAAGGGAGAAGTTACAAGAACTTACAGTCAATGTTTCATTCCATTTTCTTTTAATGGGCAAGAACTATAAGATGATAAACTAGGCTCCCTCTGGAAGTCCTGCATGTATTCCAGCAAAGTTTGATTGCTGTCCGGCAGGCATGCTGTTCTCACTGGGAGGAGGCTAAGAATAGATGACCTCTCCCAGCTGTGAGATAGGAAGATGATACGCCTTGGCCCCTATGCCTCAGTGCTGGATGCCCACCACTGCATAGGGCAGGTCTTGCTCCCTCTCTCAAATTGCTATGGGAGGGTGCAGGGCAGAAGTCCAAGACCAGCTGGGCAACTTAGTGAGATCTTGCCTCAAAATAAAAAATAAAAAGGTCTGGGGATGTAGCTCAGTGGCAGACTGTCCCTGGGTTCAATGCCTAGTCGTCTCCCCTCCCCGCCAAAAAATCTTGAGGGAGCAAACACTGATGGTTCTTGCAGAGTCTTAATGCCTAAGGTTTTCTCCTATGACCATGGCCATGACTCAGGGGATGTGGCTAAGCTTGGCTTCAACTAACTTGCCTCCCAGTCAATTCTTACAGATCAGTGGACAGGCTCAGCCAAGCCAGTGTGGTTGCCCTTCAGGCCAGCTTCAAGACCAGCTCTGCAGAGCTCACCAAACAGATTTCCTAGGCCTCTAATCAATGTAGATTTGACAGGTCTAGGGGACAGTTATAAACATGCATCCAGGTGATTCTGATGGTCAGGTTCAGGAACACTTTCCAAAGTTTATCCTCAACAAAATCCCGAATGAGCCACTGGAAAAGAATATTTTGACCTTGATTTATCAAACATTTAGACAACTTATTTTAACATGCACTATGCCCCTCCCATAAGTATGGCTAAATTCTTTTTCAATTCTTCATACATGACTTTCACCTGGGATGGGATTTGAATCTGATGTACAGGTATCACTGTATGAGTGAGAACCACAGTGGGCTTGGGTTTCCTCCTTCCCCCAGTCCAATCTGATCATCCTCTGGCTCCTCAAGGGCCAGGATTATGTCTTTTTTGTGCATCTAGGATAGAACTAGGTACAAACCACTTGCTCAATATTTGAGGAATGAAAGAAGGGAAGGAGATATATTTTTGTCCAAAGGATCATATCCAGTTTCAACAAAGATTGCTTGAATTTTGTGCAAAAAAAAAAAAAATGCAAGGAACAGATAGGATAGGAAGTGGGGCTGTATGTGCTCATATCAAATAGGCAGGGGACAGAGACTCCAATACTTTTTTTCTCCTGTGTCTTATCAAAGCCTCCAACCTGTGCAGAGAGTACAATGTACCACGCCTGCCTGTCCCCAGGCCCTTCCAGCCTGTTCACTGGTTTTCTGGTGCTCCTCATGGACAGCCAGCTATCCTGCCTGCAGATTTTTCTAAAGTCATTCACTCATACTTTTTTTTTTAAGTAAAAACCACGAGTACCTTGAGATGAATACATTATGGAGGCAACTGTCATCACGACCACATGTGGTATTATTTACTCATGTCAGTTTGAATGATTAATGTGGAAAAATAGCCAGGCAGCTAATATGATTGAGGGCTGGGCAGGACAATTCCTACGTGATTGCAAACAATGCCCACACTGTACGTGGCAAGTCACAGCAGCATGAATAGCTGGTGTGTTGGCCTCCTCTCTCTGCTGACTCCCTTTCTTGGCTACATCCTCCCCTGCACTCCCCACCCCCCCAGAAACTGAATTTTTCATCTACAGCCAAGGAAGAGAAACCGAGGACCCTTTCAACTCTAGCAACCTGGGGGTTGCGAGGAGTGGCAGCCGTCTCGCTGATGTCATTGGTGACTTCTCAACCTTGCAAGAGAATCCAGGATTGCTGGCCCACCTTTGCCCCCTCTAGTCAGTGGTTGTATAGACAATGTTATAAACCAAGTGATGGTTTTTTCTTCAGAGAAACATCATTTAAATGGAAGAGTTTGGAAGAGAACAAGGTACTACAAAAAAATCATGGATTTGTTCTAAAAGCCCATCAGGTCTATCAATATCTAGAATCCTGTGGACCAACTATTGGTTTAAGGTTGACCTCCAGATAATAAGAAATGTTTTTCTTTGTGGAAAGCCCAAGAGATTACATGATAATACCTTTTATCAGCTTCCGTGGTCACCACTACTCTGATGATCCTTGTTATTTCACTGAGAGCTAGTGTTGAGAGCCTGCCAGAACTGTGCCCAAGGCCTCAAATGCATTGCTTGATTTAAGTCTCAAGGCAGAGGAAACTGAGGCTCAAGTTGTTGACATGAGCTGAAGGAGGTCATGCAGTGGTCAATTACCAGTTTGGAACTGGAGTCCAGAGCTATCTGCTTCTAAAAACTGAGGTTGGTCACACATCCATCTGACTTCTGTGGCATCTGCTTTCATCCCATTCCTTTGCTTTTGTGGAGTGGGTGGGAGGATGGGCTCAGGGTTCTGAGAGGGAAGCAAAGGAAATGACAGAGTCTAGCTCCCTTCAGGTTGCCTACCGCAGTGTGACAGGTAGGCTTTGTGGGGCTGTGGGGGTGGGGAGTGGCAGCACACAGGGAGAGGGGGAAGCTATGCAGGCAGGCCACCACATGGAGGAGACAATGGGAAGAGACTATGGCTTTCTCCTTCCCGTTACAAATCACGACACCAATCTCAACAAGTTTAACTGAGGAGTATTCTTTTCCATGGCATCGCCTCAGCTTTGAGGCTAACGTCGTCAAGCATGTAAGATAAAAATGGGAGGTTCAGCATGAACTAAAAGTTGTGAATGTCTTTCAGGAACATCATGACTTTGGTACTTGTCTAGAAGTTCCCTAACACTTTAAAAGGGACTTTGTGTAAATGGGAGGTGCTCAGGAGACATTGGCAATGGCTATGATGGTTTGGGAGTCCTTTGTCCCACCACAGTATTCAGAGGGCTGCCAAGCTTCCCTCATTTACTTCCCTCATCTACTCCCTTTTGATTGATGCTCAGGGGTCACTATGAGGGGCTGTCTGCAGGGTGTGGACACAGCCAACCCCTTGCACGTGGTCTTTGACATTATGTTAGATAAGACCTTAAGTCAGATTCAGTAGCTTACTTTCCACTAATATGATAAAAATCTAATTTTTCATGCAACCAGATAGCAAGAAACAAAATTAAAAGACTGATTCTGCTTGAGAAGTTTATAGAAATCTTCAGATAGGTGCAAAGAAAACCAGAACAGAGTGACAATATTAAGCCTCAACATTCAATCTCTTTATTACTTGTGCCACTAATTCCTATTATCAGTTTTCATTATTTTTGAGTCACTCATTTTTAAAATCTTGTTTTCCTTCATTTTTGACTTTTGATCCAGCATTAGTCATGTTTGGCATAGAATAATCACATGCCACATTGCATTAATGTCTTCCTATCTTTGTTCCACTTTTGTGTAGGAGTGGAATACACATATACCTTATAAAAAGAAAAATTTGTCTTGCAATTAGATATTCTTACTAAAACATTCTGATTAGAAATACCTGATTTGACTTACTTTTTAAAATGTCACCTGTCTTGAAGACAGCCCCAGGACAAGGGCTAGATGGTAAATTATGGAGACATAAGTGTCTACTGGAACTTCCTAAGTAACAGTCATAACATCACCTGACCCAGCCTACCAGTAAAACTTTGGACAACATTTTAAGTAGTGATGTGGCCACATCTATCAATGCCGATGATATATTTTGATTGATAGTTGAGCTCCCTTCAAACTAATTATGCCACAATATCTCATACCCATGAATTGGATGCTGCATTTCTTAAAGAATGTCCCTGCAGGAGAATAATCCAGAAGGGTGATTAAAATGCAGATGCTTAGTACCCACTACACCTACTCAATAAAACTCCCTGGAGTTGGGCTCAGGTTATGCTTTGTTTTATTTCATTTTTTAATCCTTACTAGTGTTTCTTGCCTATAATAAAGATAAAAATACCAGTTTATAGTTTGGGTGACTTGAAAGACACTCTTAGAGTTCTGCATGGCCAGCATTAGACATGGGGAAGAATCAGAAGAATTAACCCAGTTCTCAATGCCTATGAGAAAGGCATTGATCACTCTTAGCAACTTCATCATTCTTGAAGACCCCACCTCCCAACACCACCACAGTGGCATGGCAATCAAATTTCAGCAAGAGTTTCAGAGGGGCCAGGTATTGTGGTACACACCTGTAATCCCAGTGACTCAGAAGGCTGAGGCAGGGGGATCACAAGTTCAAAGACAGCCTCAGCAACTTAGCAAGGTTCTAAGCAACTTAACAAGACCCTGTCTCAAACTATAAAATACAAATAGGTTAAGCACCTATTTGTTATTAAGGGGATGTGGTTCAGTGGTTAAGTGCCCCTGGGTTCTGTCCCCGGTACAAAAAAAAAAAAAGTTTCAGAGGGGACAAACCATATTCAATCTACATCACCATCTCTACTTGGTTTTGTTTTTCAGAAAACTGGCATTCCTTTCTCTACTCAGTTATTCCACAAGACTTTATTGACTAACGCTGCTATTTAGTCTTGGACTGAGAAGGCAAGCATGAAGTCTATAGAGGTCTCTTCCTTAACTTTGAGACAGAAACATGGGCCTAGGGTTGTGATTCTCAAACTTGTATAATATCATGTGTAACTTGATAAGAAGAGTCTCTTCATCTCTCTCTCTCTCTCTCTCTCTCTCTCTCTCTCTCTCTCACACACACACACACACACACACACACACACACACACACACACAATGACTTCACAGATCTGGGATGGGCATCAGGCCACTACATGTTTGTAATAATGATTCTGATACCCAGGCCTCATTGAGGAAACACTTTATTAGAGAAGCTCTCTGTGCATCAAAATACCAAATGGACAGATTTTTATAGGGACAGACATTTGTATAATTGTGGCAAAAATTGGGGGGACATGACTTTGCCTTAAGCAAAACCACTCATAGATTTTTGCTGATGATATTGGCCTGAAACAAAACCTTGAGGGTGGGTCCTTATGAAGCAAGGACATTCCTCAGTGTTTCTCTCTTCTGCATGCACCAGTTTTCCCTCTGCTTTCCCCCATGAGCTGAAGCTGCACAAGGCCCCCACCAGAGGCCACACAGATGCCAACATCATACTCTTGGACTTTTCAGTCTCCAGAACTGTGACCCCAAAGAAACCTATATGCTTTATAAACTACCCAATGTTACTCTTTTATAGCAACAGAAAACAAAGACATGATGATAGAGAGTTGGGTGAGTCCTTTCAAAAGAGGCCACCATGAGCCACAGCTCCCCAAAGGGTCTTTCAAAAGTTTGAAAGACAGTGAGGATATCTATTCAGTTGGAGCAAGACAAATACATTGTCACATTTTGGTTTGTATAAACCTATTGTTATCCTCTTGATATAACTGAATACCCCACGCACGTCTGGTACTATACTTAGTACTGTCCACTTTAACAAAATGGAAATAGGTGCAAAACATGTTCTGGTAGTAAATGTAAATCAAACTTTCAGGTGTCATGATTGGTTCAAGGAAGTATAAAGTTTTCAAGCCCGTTTTTCTAGAAATTTTGGAAAACATTGAGGAAAAAAAATCAACACAGTCTTACCATTCAGAAATAACCATAATCAGCATTTTCATAGATAACCACTTTTTTATCAATTGATGTTATTTTGTGACCATTGTTTCTTTAATTAAAAATAAAGCCTTAAAATTACTTTCAAATGTTTCAATAGAGAGACATAGAATGAAAGAAGCAATTTTGCAATAATTTTAAAACTGGTGAAGCTAGGCAAAAAGTCCACATTATATTATTCTTTTAAATCCTTAGTAAGCTTTAAGTTTTTCAAAATAAAAAGAGAGAAAATGCCAGTGTAAAATGTAGGGAGGCAACAGAATAAATTATTCTAAACATCATGTGATTAAGGTTTGGAACTATTTTTCAAATACTTAGAAAACTAGCTAATTAAAAGTTACATTAGAGTTTCTCAGAAAAATGAACTGTAGGAATTATGATTGTAGATTTCAACAGTATCAATGTAATAACTTGGAGAGTCTCACTTGTTTCTATCCTCCTACTGACATTTATGATTAATTAAAAGAGAGTTATAGTTTCAAATGTACCTCATTTAATAATAGCTCCTACCTGGTATCAAATAGCAAAGGACAAATTACTTTTAAATAAAAGGATCACCTGGCTACAAACTAAAGTCAGTGGGGCATATGCCTGTGCCCCTACCCCCACACACATTGTATAGAAGCATGATTTTCCCCTCAGTAGTCCTACATTAAATCCTTCCTGGAATAAGACAGAATGTAAGAAGATAGCCCATATTTTAATGAATCACTTTGCTATTATTCAAGTTGATTAAATTCAATATTTTGTTTCATAAGGAATATTATGTTGATTTGTTTTTCTAATTTCAGCATTTCCTTAGGACAGACATAAGAAATGAATACTTCATGTTATAACTTCTCTGAAAGCTGACACAGTTCTTTCCCCATTCCCAAGGCCAATGATCAAGAGTGAGTCTCTGTGTGGGTCTTCAGATCCGAACCTGACAGCAAGTCATAGGATAGTTAATAGAGGTTAGCTTATAGAGGTAAGCTGCTATAACAAAGAAAGCCCATGACATAGTGGCTTAACCAGATGGAAATTTATTTCTGTCTTTATTTTTCAGATGTGAATGACTCAAGGTTTGGCAGAGAGGCATTGACATTCTCAACACCTGGCTTCCATTTCTGGATCCAAAGGGACTATTCCTGTTCTCATCATTTTACAGGCACTGTAAAGAGGGAAATGATCTGGGGAATGTATACCCAACTGCTTTAAAGGCAAATTCCAAGAACGGCCACATGGCATTTCAGATCATGTCCCATTGTTCGAAACCTAGTCACTGCTTTAATCTAGCTGCAAGAAAAGATAGAAAACAAAGTAGATACCTAGATAGTCATGTGCTCAGCTATAACTGGGATAAGAGATCTGGGGGCACAACTAGCCATCTACCCCAGCCCCTAACTACGGTTTTAGAATCCAGAAGGTAAGTAGCTGAGGCCCTATGTGATTGCCTGTCTCACTCAACTTTGAGCCTTTGAGATGTAAGCATTAGAACTTTTACAGTCAGATAGTGAAAAGTTTGCTAATCTGACAAGGAATCAAGGTTCATTAAACTCTTAAATGTGGCATTTTTATAGGGTATGGCCAAACTAGAGTTGGCTAAGTGCAGATGTCATTAGCTACAGGTTCATTGGAGCTCCACTGTACATTTTCCCTCCTGTTCTCCTTCTCCCTCTCTCTCTTCCTCCTCCTGTACATTTCCTTTCTGTTTTTTGGAACTCTCTTTTTTGCTATTAATAGGTACACAAGGAAAAAAATTCAAGGTTTTAGTGGAATAAGAAAAAACAAGTTTTAAAGTAGAATTTACAACCAGACGCTTAATGAACAATGGTCTATTTGCGTAGCTGAAAGCTCTACTCACAAATCTCTTTCCCTTTTAGATTTGTGAGGAACAAGGGATTGTATTCTCTGCATGGGACTTTGCTTCTGGGCTAGGGTTGACTGCAAGTTTATTGGAATGAGCACTACGTTTTGTTTTGCTTTTACCATAAGGGACTTCTGCAAAGAGCCCTGGCGCTCATCATGTGCTGTGAGGAGAATGGAGAGTGTTTGCAGAATAGTTCTTTCCCTTTGCTCAAACATTAGGTTCAAGCTGAGAACCACTGGTGATTTTTCAAGTCCTGTTGTTGGGTGGAAAAAGCAGACATATTTGAATTCATTAACTCTGTAAGGCAACTCAGCCCTGAGACTGAGATTGTGCCTAATGTAAGGAACTCCAGGTCAGGATCATGAACATCCTTTCCCAGTCTTGATCTTGCCACAAACTCTTTGTAGGACTATGGGCAAAGAGCCAACATTTCTGTGCTGTGAACCTTGGTGACATAAATTCCAAGAATCTACTGTTGGATTAGATTCTCTAGTCTGCTTTTCATTTTGGTAGCAGAAGACTGGGATGGAGGAGACTTTGCTAGAATCTACCCTTCCATGAACCTCGCAGAATAGACAGATCATTCAGTACTGGGACTTTCCTGCACCACAGGTTCTAGCACCCTCTACTTTAGATCACACAATATTGGGTGGCTTGTATCTTACTTATCGGTCTGCTTCCCCATGACCTTCTTAAAAAGAGTCTATTTCTTACCTATCTGTGTGGTTCCTGCAATACCTTAGTTCTACACTTGGCTCATAGTAGGCCTTGATATTAAATAAATAAAAGAAAATGATAAACAAAAATGCACCCACATCAGATGGCTGCTTAGTTGCATAGCTGGGCAAGAACCCAGTAAAGGTCTCTTTACTCTCAGATCAGTTCTTTTCCTGTAACAACACCCCTTGAGAACAAGAGTAAAGACCTATATCAAATGTAACTGGAGATTCTGGTACTAGAGAGGAATTGACCTCCACCTTGACCTCTGTTGGAATTGTTCTGCTTTTTCAGTCTTTTCCTCAAAAATCTCTGCTGGGCAGATTATGCCTCAGTCCAAATCAGGGAGAAGAATACTGCATGGAGTCCCAGAGCACTTTGCAGGAGTTCATTGCCAGTCTCCACGTCCATTCTCTCAGATAAGGGCCAACACCTTTCCAAGATGAGATGCCCAGGAGCTGCCCTATGCAAGGCAGAGCATTTCACACCTTTGAATTAAGCACAAGAGGCCTCAGCCTGGGTCTGTCGCTCAGGTCGCTCTGCCTAGCTGTGCACTCAGCCTGATTCAAAACAAGGTTCATGTTCCAGGAGTCAAAATAATCATACAGGGCAGGGAGGAGACACAGGGCAGAGTTCTGGAAGGTTCTAAAAGGGGCTGCTTTCAATATCAGATGGCTGCTCCATAGACATACTCCTTGTCTTTGTGTGGCCATGGGGGCTCATTTGAAAATAAAAATAGAGGGTAAGAAAAAACATGCATGTGTACATTTCAAACCCAATGCATGCAGAGAATCTGTTAGCTGTGTTTGGAGGCCATGGACAAAGGACTCAGAGCATTCTGGCCCAGTGAAAAATGGGACTTCTGTAGCCCTGCCCAAATCAGAGAACCAGAGAGAAAGGATATTTAAACTGTAACCACTCTTTCAGGTGCCAGGAGAAGAGTTTCTTAGTCCAGGGATCCAACCCAGCAATTTTTGATAGAGCAAGGCATAATATAATCCAAAATACTATGGTAGGACATAAAATACAGAGCCAAGCAGGGAGCCTTGTCAAGACTTTTTCATAAATGCTTAAAGGAGCGTGCAAGCTATGGTTCTGAAAGATTCTTAAACTCTCACCTGATTTCCCTAAGATTTGTTAGCAGCCCCAAGAAAGCTGTTTACAGATTGTGTATTTTTCTCAGTCACCTTTTCCCCTTGAGTTAAAAAAAAAAGTATTATGGAGAATTTCAGCTATAGATAAAAATGAACATGCTAATCTAATAAATCTCTGTGTAACTATCAACCACCTTTACCAATGATCAACTCATGGCCAACCTTGTTTCACCCATGCCCCACCTATTTTCTTAGTCATTATACAATTTCATCTAAAGTATTTCCTGTTGTATTTCTAAAACATAAAGACTCTTTATAAAAACAACTTTTCTACTATGTTGCCTGAAAAAATGTCATCAAATATTCAGTTAACTGTTCAACTTTCAAACTCTTTACACATAAAACTTCCCTGTGGACCCCTTTAGACCTACTCTAACCTCCATCCAGAGTAAACCAAGGCAGACTTCCCCTGCTAGGGAAGGAGCTCTGTATACCTTGGCCATTTGGTTTCCACCCTACAGTAACGTAACACGCGGTGTGCTAGGAACAGAGAATGACCCTTAAATTGGAGGCAAGCACATTAGAAACACAAAAAGAAAGTAACTGACAAATCCCTAATTCTGGAAGATGCCCAGAGCGCCTGGGCCTGAAGCCAGGAGCTTAACAAGTTTCCATTGTTATTGGCAGCTGACAAATTTAGAAGCGGACAGGGGACCTTCTTATCAGGGGGAATTTTGTTAGCTGAGTCTATATGCATTTAAAAAGCACAATCAACCTGTAGAGAGCTAAGGGATTAAACATGATTTTTCTCAACTTGAATGACCCCTGTCCCTAAATTAAGCTGCCTATTTAGCGCCCTTAATAAATACATAGATAATTTAAACCATGTGGCAGCAAATTGAAAACATGGGCTTTTTGAACTATGTATTTTCTTTCTCATGTTGGAACACTTCCCTCGAGAAAATCTCAGGTCTCATGATTATGGAAAAGAAAGATCTGTATATCTTTCTGATTAAGTGTTGCGTGATACACACATACGCATTGATCAAATTTTTCTTCTTTCTTGGCTAAAGTGAAGTATATGCTTCTGAGAAAGACCTTCTTCCATTGACACTTCTCTGGCGGCTGCCTAGTGTATTTGTCAACAAAACAAAATGTGAAAGGATTATATTTCTGTAAAAGTAATTACATTTTAAAGAAGCCTGTCATTATATACCACTTGGCTTACATTGAACCAAGATACTATTTTCTGCCTGATTGTTAGAAATGACAATCTGTATTCACAAGTCAGTAAAATACTCAAATATATATCTTCTCTGTTGCTTGATTGAGGAAATAATACTCCCTCCTTGAATACCTTGAGGTTTGGACTGAGTGATTTCAAATGCCAGTTTTGAAATATTTGTATGCATCTACTAATTTAAAATATAGCCTACATACAAAAACAAAATTTACTATTTTCTTTAATATTAGTAATCTTGTTTTTGATTAAAAAAATTCAAAATGCTTTTATTAATAATTTCTGTATGGTTTCCCCCTTTCCATGAATTAATGACTCACATCAAAGAGCGTCTCGATTTTTAGTAGTTTTGTTACAATTTACTTTGACTTCTTTCATGTGTATCCAAAAGAAGATCTGTAAGCAGCTTTCTGTGTTCATGGGCCCAGGGGACTCGTCTGGACTCTTCATCCTCGCTGTGGTCAGAGTGCTCTCTGAGACAGTTTTTACCACAAATTCCCTAGAGATAAAGTCTGCAGCTTCCCAGCAGATTCCCAGCCTTCAGCCTGCCCCATATTGAAGCAGAGAGTCTTAGACAAAATGAGATAATGGGACAAATCTTGACATCCTAATTCAAACTGCATGGACTTTCTCTTGCTGCAAATTTGGGACACAGAGTATCCTGTGGATAGATCATCCTTGGCTTAGCAAAAGGACACCAGAGATACTTTCAAAAGAGGCAATTCAGCTACTAGAAGAGGGGGAAACTACTCTCTGGAAAATTTTGTCTAATTAAACTTTTGTTTTGTCTTGGAAGATAGACATTGATAAACAAGCCTTCTGCGCCAGACTTTACCCAGATGAGAAAGTCCAATTGTCAGAGACAGCATGTAAAGAGACAAGAGCGTTGGCTTTTTGAGCCCACTGGGCTGTAACATGCCATAGAGCTGTAACCCACCCCCGCCACCCCACCCTCTGAATCACTTCCCTGAGTGTCCACCGCCTGCCTTCCCTGTGGCAGACCGTCTGATATTCAATCAATGGTATTGGTTGAAGGAGACCATCTTTGAGACAGACTTGTGCAAGCTTCTTTGGAAAGCTGATGCTATGTTAGTTTGTAAATCTAAATATTGCATGCAGCTCTTGGTTAACAATGCTTCTCTTTTTCTAATAATTCACTGAAACTAATTGAGTACAGGCGATAGCTCGCTGGTGGGCCAGTTGGGATGTTTCAGTGAGCTTCTGAGATGGTATTTGAGGAGAGCAAAGCTGCCTGGCCTGTTTCCTTAACAGTGTGATTAGTGCGTCTCTGCAGGGAGTTACTTCAATGGAAAGCGGGTAAGCGATTGGCCTTTACAAATGATTAAGAAGTTGTATGTGGAAATAATCAGTAAAATTTCATTGTATAGGTCATCTAAGGAGTTAAAAAATAAAAAGATGTAGGAGATTTATGTAGCATACTTACCAAGATTATGGAAACTGTTATTTTATTAGAAGCAAAATGAAACTTTGTGATAACTCAACTTTTATGTTGGATTTAGTGTCACTGGTATGGTCACAAAGGCAAATAGATGGTATCCCCTTCACTTTCTTATACTGATCTGGTGGTATTTGTAGAACATGTTTAATGTGATGCTATAATAAGCGGTACATTTTGGTAGTTTGGGTGATCGACCCCTAAATGAGGATGGCGTTTGTCTAGATGAGCTCTCTAAAGCTGCAGTATCCAATACAGTAGCCCCTAGACACCTGTGATTATTTAAATTTAAGTTGAAAACTCAATTCTTCAGTTGCACTAGCCACATTTCAATTGCTTAATAGCTACCATATTATACATTCCATCACTGTAGAAAGTTCTATTGAAAAGTGCTGCTCGAAAGTCTCCACAGAGCCTAGTGCAATGGCACATGCCTGTAATCCCAGCACTTAGGGAGGCTGAGACAGGAGAATCACGAGTTCAAAGCCAGCCTCAGCAAAAGCGAGGCACTAAGCAATTCAGTGAGACCCTGTCTCTAAATAAAACACAAAAATAGGGCTGGGGATGTGGTTCAGTGGTCCAGTACCCCTAAGTTTAATCCTTGGTACAAAAAAGAAAAGAAAAGAAAAGAAAGTCTCCACACGTAATCATCCAAACTGTTGGTACTTCATCTTTCTGCATTTTTCTTACCTGGGAAATAAGGAGAGACCACATAGACTCTAGGGTCCATGCTAAGCACTTTCCTCGTGCCTGTGTGGGAACATTTGCATGAGAACACTGAGGCCTTGTGCTGAGAAAGGTGGCTGTATTGGTGGGGGTGGGGTGGGCAGGACATCTTGAAACTTAAAGGACTTGAATTTAATCCCGGTGTCATAAATGAAAGCTCAGGAGATTTGCTCTATGACTTTGTCCTTTTGCTTATGTATCACACAAAGTGACTCTAGCCCTCTAAAATTCTAAAATGTTACTAATTTTTTAAACTATTGCTTGCTGATGAGGTGGAGTCCACCAGATTAGGGTATTGTGTAGTCTGTGCTGTTTTCTTCGAAAATATTACCATTTTCCTTCCCTTGAAAAGTTTGCTGCCATGGAGTCCCTTCACTCGACATTTGGAAGATGTATGAAAAATTGCCAGTCAAGCAGCTGTTTTTAATCTGAAGATCTTTGGCATCTGCGTGCAGGGTATCAGAATGATCAAAGTTTTCACGTTTCTTCCAAAAGTTCGGGTGTCTTATAGATTTGCCATGTGATAAGTACTTAGTTCAGTATTTGAGTTTGATCTTATGCAATGCAACTGTGGCCTTAACTCTCCACTATTATGAACAATATAGAAAAATTTTTTTAAGTTATTTGATTTGGAGGTTTTGGTATAAATGTATCACCAGCGTGGCCTTTGTTCAGCCAATGTTGTATGACCAATTATGCAATACTTCATCTGGGGAGTTGATGTAGAACATTAGGAAAAAACAGGGCTAAAATTAAGGAGAAGGATCTAGCTATTCATTCAATGATTTTTTTTTAATGGTTGCCTTCTATGGTTCTGGAAGGTGA
>CM053404.1:109778792-109821931 GCA_028644305.1 Xerus rutilus
CTGCTCTGCTTAAATCCTTAATTTTGAGGATCTTTGCTAAAATATCACCTTCTCAGGGACCCTATCAATCCCATTCAAAATTGCAAACTCTCTCCTCAATCATCCTTTCCTCCTTTGTTATTTAATTTTGCACCACCAGGTCTGTGCCTTTGGGAGGAAGTAGTGGGAGAGCTGCCGACTTGAACACGTGGCAAGCTCAACATCTTTTTCCACCTACTCATGGCAAATGCTAAAGAATCAGCCCAGGTGACTTGGTAGTCCCAAAGGAACACACTTCAAAGATCAATTATTTTTCAAAAAAAAAAAAGGGAAAATGTTTCTTTATAGAAGAATACTATCTGCAAATATTGAAGGAATGATAGGATTAGAGAATTGCTATTTTACAATCCCTAGGGAAATAATGAATTCCAGCACAGATCATCAATGGATGGTAGAACTAGAAAATGAGAAATGGGTGGGAAAAGCTGAGTAAAGCTATAGTATCAACCCACAGATTTCTTACAAGTCATGTAGAGGTGTGTGTGTATGTGTGTCTTCATTTGTTTCATCAGGAGATTTAAGAGACGAGAGGAAGAGGTGCCTGTTTCTTCTTATTTACTTTAATTCCACCCCCAACAAATACACCAGAGGCACAAACCCAGGGCCCCAAAGCTTTTGCAGGACGGGGCCCATGACATAGGACACATGGCCCAGGAAGCTCCTCCCACCTCCGTATGTACAGCAGCCTGTAATCTTAGCTTACCAGTGGAGTTTGTGAGTTATATTAGCCAATGAAAATAGCTTTAAGCTCAGCTTAATTTCCCCACTGCCCTATTTTTGTTTCTATTTTTCCTTTCATTCCTTGACAATTAGATTCTAATTTTATAAAGTTAAAAAAAAAAACAAAAAACCACTAACCAATTTCAAGAGTTTCCTCCAGCTCCTCCTGATGTAACTTGTCTTTCCATGGCATGGCTGATCAATAGTCTGGGCTTGGCAGAAGTCACTCCTAAAGGGAGAAATTTGCCAGCCTCACCTATCTATCCATTCTCTCTGAAATCTTCCAGGTGAGCCTGAAGCATGTTGATATGACTGGTAATTGTACAACCGTTCAGTGCTAAGATTTTTGCAAAGAGGAGAAAGAAAGAATTCAGTTGTAAAATGACTCCAGAGGAAACCGGGAATTTGGCGCCTGTAATGGAGTCATCCGGTCCTGGACATCTCATGATTACTGCTCCACAAGGAGGTCCCTGTAAGCCCCATCTTTCTTTTCTTCTTCTTCTATGTCCTGTTTATTCCTTTTAAAAGAAAAAGCAAAAATACTTTCCCATGCACAGTGGAGAGTTCATCATCAGGAATAAGATGTCAGCAAGTCTTGAGAGTAGCTGGGCTCTAGACTGCATGGGGACGTGTCTGTAAGTGATACCATTTTAAAAACCAATATGAAATGCCACAGGAAAGCAATATAACATCCCAGAGCACAGTGGGGGGAGGACCTGCTAGGCCCCCAGATGGAGGGGCCTCACTCACCACATTCCTTCTTGTTCAGGCCAACCCTGGGGACCCCTTCCTCCTGGATTTGGCAGTCTGGCTTTAGATGAAGAAATGTACATAGAACTTAAAGAAGAGTACAGTTGCTTTATGGGTTTGAGTTTGCTGGTGTAAGAGGAAAGGGATTTGGGGAGCCCAGAATGTGCCTCCCCCAAATATAAAGGATTATTGAATTGAAGGCAGTTAAAAAAAAAGCACATGCAGGAAAGCTCCCTGCTTCTAGGATACAGATGACAAAAATTAAATGTGTCCCTTCCCCTTATCCCCTCTACTAGGGAGAACAAAGGTTAACCACTGTCTTAGTTCCATTTTCTGTTGCTATAATGAAATACACCACAGACTGGGTAATTTATAAAAACCAGAGGTTTACTTAGTTTATAGTCCCAAGGGCTGAGAAGTCCAAGCCCATGGCACTGGAGTCAGGTGAGCGCTTTCTTACTGCATCATAAGGTGGTGGGGGTGTCGCATGGCAAGACAGAGCAACATACCAGAGAGACTCACTGTTTTAATAACCACTCCTGTAATGATCCATTAATTATGAGTGTATTAATCCTTTCAAGAGGGCAGAGCCCCCTGACCAATCACCTTCCAAAGATCTCACCTCTCAAATACCATTAATATATGGCTTTGGGGATTAAGTCCCCAACATATAAAATTTGGGGATGCGTTCAGAACAAAGCAAGCTCTGAAGACAACTTTGGACCTTCATCCTCCTGGAGAGGAATTTACATTAACAGGTTTTACCAACTAAACTTTTCTGCTGCCAGTTAATCCTCTTGCCCCAAACTGCTGTCCTGCAGAGGCTCAAAGTCTTTTTCTTTTGTCTTATCATGTCTCTAAAAATCTACCGTTCTTTGTTGAAGATGCTATATAAATAGAAATCCAAAACCATTTCTTTGAGAATTATTTATTCTCTGGGTGTCTCATGTATACGTGAAATATAAATGTTTCTGGTCTTCTATTTGGTTTTCTCTTATTAGTCTGTGTTTTGTAACAGGGGTCTGTTCCACTTAAGAATTTATAGGGTTTATTATTTTCCTTTTACAGAACCAACGGTGGATGTGGCATTTCTGATTGTCAAGGCCAGAGAGCAATTCTCTGGAGGCCCCATACATCCCTCAACCTTTGGCTTATTTTCTTTCTGTCTTTCAGAGTGGCGCTCCTGTTTTTTTATCTCCAGGCGTTCTGTACTTCAAGGGTTAATTTTTAAGCATATACCATGCCTTAGATAATAGCCCATAGGGTCTTCTGGTTTTCATTTAGCTTTGTATATTAGTCCTACCTGGTATTCCTCCTGGACCGGGGAATAGAGTTGGTAAGGTCCTGGAGGGCTGGGCTGAGCTTAGAAATGAGGCGGAAGGATCTATCACATGTGGTTTCCTATGAGGTTCCACTATTAGAATCAAGACAAAAATGGTTCCAAGAGAACAGTCTCAGAATGGGGAGCTATGAAGTCAAAGTATGAAGCCAATGGTCAGAGTGAAAGTCCAAGCAGAGACCTGGAGAAACTCTCTGGATCATAGTATGTCCTTGCATAGGCTTTTAATGGGTTACCCATTGTCTGGAGCCTGAATAAGTGAATTGAGAAAGGAGTCAAGGGTACCAGATGTCTTTTTTAAAAAAAAAATTATTCTTTTTAGTTATACGTGACTGCAGAATTCATTTTAATATATTTATCAAAGCTTGGACTATATCTTATTCTAATTAGGATCTCAGTCTTATGGATGTACACGATGGTGAGATTCACTAGGTACCAGACATCTTGAAGCATCCAATACTGATTTTGGGGATCTGCACCTGCCTGGGGGAAATATACAAATGGACAATTGCCAACCCACATGTATCATTCCATTTCTCATTACTATAACAAAACACTTGAAACACACTAACTTTATAAATAAAAGAAGTTTATTGAGCTCATGATTTTGGAGGTTCAAGGGCATTATCTCAGTTCTAGTGAGGGTCCTCTTGGTTGTGTCACATCTTGGCAGGAGGATGTGTGTATGGAAGAGATCATCTTGCCAAAAAGATGCTGGAGAGTAATTTCAGAGTCAGATTTGCTAGACTCCACCTCTACTGCCAAACTGGGACCAAGCTTCCAAAACATGAATCTCTGGGGGATAAACAACATCCACACTGTATGTAGCACCATATGTGCCCATAGAGTTCTGACCTGCAATCTCTGCGGCAATAGGTCCA
Organism: Xerus rutilus; assembly: GCA_028644305.1. NCBI lineage: Eukaryota > Metazoa > Chordata > Mammalia > Rodentia > Sciuridae > Xerus > Xerus rutilus. The sequence continues at coordinate 109,782,522 of CM053404.1, forward strand.
GAGCAATCAGCTTCTCCAATTTCGTCTTCCACTCAAGAAAGTCAAGTACAATCTCCCCAAAAATCACAAAAGATGTGCTGCTTCTATTTAGCCCACCTCCAGGTGCCCCGTGCTAATGACCTCTTACCACTGCATACCACAAGCCTTATTTTGTTCAGTATGGAGTTTGCCCATTCCTTCACCTATTTATGAGTCTTTAACAAACACAAGTGACAAAGTCTGACTACCCTGCTACAAGATCTGAACGTATAATGAATATATGAAGATTCCTATTTAAACAAACATCTCAGAAACAATACATCCAAATAGTGATGTCCTCTTCAAGTAGTCTCTTTAGAGAATTAAAATATATTCCAATGGTACCACTGTGTCTCAAAATCTCTTTGGTACTTTTTACCAACATTGAACTTGGAGGCAATCAGGTTGTATATTGGACTAACTCTGATTCCATCTAATGCTTTCAAGTTTTCATGTTCTCCTTCTCTGCCTCATCTGTCTCTCACAAACATGCACATACCCACACGTGCTTCCCAGTACATCTCAGTTCTGACCTAGAATATGCCTAACTGCCAGTGTTGTTTTTAACCTTGTTCACCAACTTTGTCTCCAGGATGACTTTTAATGATTTCCTTGATCAATTTGCTCCCTTACAATACTTTCTTGTTTACTGAAATGATATTCCAAAGAGTGACTCAACGATTTGCCATCTGTTCAAGAGATTTGACAGACCCTGCTTGTCTTTGCATTTTGCAGAGGACACAGGTACATGTGTAGTAAATTTTTTCTTTGTTCCAAATACTGTCTGAGTTCATTCTCCATCATATCCTTCCTCAGGTGAGAGACAGCTCCAGCGTGCAGGCCAGAGCAGGGAGAGATGCCTCTCTGTGCTGGCAAAACAGATGGTGTGTTCTCATCCCCCTGACACACATGCCCCGGGCTCCTTTGTGCTCGGTCTCTTCTTGCCCTGCAAACAGTACAGCAACGTCTGTAGCTGGGATTAGTTTCAGGGAATTATAAAATATGTGAACAAATGTGTGTGGCAAGAAAGCACTTTGGCTTTCATTCTCAGTGTGAATTCCTACAATTAAATGGGACTTGTCCCTATATATCACTGTTTTTGTTCTTAAGGTTCAAACATCAGAATCCTTGCAAGTGGCATCTTTCAGCTTGGGAGAGCTTATAATGACTCTGGCTCTTGTAAAGGACCTGAACAAAGAAGCTCTGGGTCGTTCGTTTTGTTGAAGCTTGGAGTTGTACAGACAGCCACGGTTGCGGACAGGCTGGAGTGTTTACCATGCACTCAGGCTGTAGAGCTGAGAGCCCACTGAAGGACAATTGCTGGAAACGGTCTATAAACAATTCATGTTAAGTTTATTCAAAATGGGCACTTTGCTTTGAAATGATAAAATCACTGAATTGTTTGGAATACCCACATTGAGCCTTTGAAATTCTTCTGCATGCTACGAGGTCAGAGATGACTGGCAGGATATTTGAAAAGTTTCATTCTAATTTTTACCCCATCCAGCTGTTGGGGGTGGGCAGGTGTGGAGGAAATCTCTCCAACTCTTCTCTCATCCTCAGAGCCCGAGAAATTTCCTGTCCTTTTCAGTCCTTCTAAAACATCAGTTAGTACTCAGAGACAGAGACACATATATTGGCACGCCCTTCCTGTTTGCACAAATGACCTTCCAGGTGTCAGAAAGATCAAGGGATCCAGAATCTGATAGATGCCAATTTTCACATGATCTCCTCGCTGGAACACCACCAGGTAGTGAGCACAGGGCACTTCCTCATCCATGTCACCTGACGCAGGTGTGACAGGGGCCACCCGCGCAGTCTGCTGCCCCTCATGCCTCCCCAGGGCCTAACCTGGGATGAGATATCTCTCCTCTCTTCTACAGTACTCTGCTAATCTCCATTCTAAGAAATCTCTCGAATTGCTTGTTAGATGTAGGTCTTCCAACAGACTAAATTCCTTAGGGAAGGGACTGAAGCTTAGCATCTTAGTATTATAAGCAGAATAAAATAAGCAGTAGTGATAAGTGACCAAAATCAAAATTTGATGCTAAACATTTCAGGTAATACGGGAATAAAATATATATTTATATATAAATATATACTTATATTAGTCTGTATGTGTGCATAAGTGTGCATAGGTACATATATAGGCTTGAATAACATGGTTTCGATTCTTTTGAAATTATTTGTGGATTAAAAAGCAAATCTGTGTAAAATAAACCACAGTGAAAGTTTGTTATAAGACTACATGACCATTTTTAATTGGCTTCTCGTAAGACTCAAAGGACTTAACGGATGTAAAATCCCATTAAACAATAGTGCTATTTATGCACAGATATTATTATGTTATTAATACAAAAATGTGCCTTTTGAAAACCTTGTTCTCTTTTTTTCAGAGATAGGAGATCTCAGGCACCAGAAAGCCTGCGGGTTTTACTAGTAGAACTTTCTATTGCTTCAGCAAACCTAGTATTTGGAAAAAATATAACTTGACTGACCACAGTAGGTCTGTTTTGCCGCTCTGTTCATTTCAACACTTAACTCATTTGATTTCTCTACGTGTCACTTGGATTAAAAGGCTTCTAAGTTTCCTTGCATCTTTGAAACATTATATTTTATTTCTCTCACTCTCTCTCTAGATAGACACACAGCCAGTATCGTGACATCACTCACAGCTACTTCAGGATGCATTTCCTAAGCATAAGGACCATAAGCATAGTAACATTGTTTTCATTATCTCAGCCAAGAAAATTAATATATCATGTAATATACAGTCCATATTTAAATTTTTTTAATTTTTCCAAAATTGACTTAAAATGTTTTAAACTCTGATCCAGGATCCAGTACATTCACAAATTATTTTTGACTGTTATTTGATTTGTTTTCTTTTACTATAGTACAGTTCTTAGTTCTCCTGATTTTGCATTTTTTAAAAATGAAATTTATTTTCTGGTGAGCTTAGGTAAATTGTCTTTCAAAATGTACCACTGCCTTGGTTTTATATGATCATTTCCTCATGGCTGGATTCAAACTAAACTATTTTGTAAGAATACTGTGCATAATTCTCATTATTTTTAATAATTTTAATCATAAATATAGTATAGCACTATAGCAGAAAATAAAAAGAAAGGGAAGCCACCAATAACCCACTGTCCTTACTCACACAATAACATTTTGATGTATTCCCAGCTTTTCTCCTATTGTTTTTATAGCATATTTTAGATTATACTGCAATCCAACTTTGTATTCTGATTACTTTAGACCTAAGGTCACATCATGAGCATTTTCACTATAAATAATAATATCTTCAATGCTAACATTATTAACTACTAATTTATTGAATTCTTAACAGTCACAGACTACATACATTGTTTTCTTTTAATGGATGACAATCTTGTGATTTAAGTGTTATTTTTATCCCCATTTTAGAGCTGAGGAAACTGAGACTCCAGACCCACAGCTGAGAAGGGATAAAGAAGAGATTTGAACCCAAGGGAGTGTGATTCCATTGCACTGTCTTCTATCATTTTATTTGACTATGCTTTGATTTATTTATTTCACTTAAACAAACCAGTAGATGTTATCAGCTTAGGTTTATCCTGCCTTTTTCTTTTTTTGAATATTTTATAAGCTCTTACTTTTTTTTGACTACCCTCTTCGAATTATGACTATAGCCCCAAGACTGGTGTCAGAAACTAGTGCTTTCTATTCTTCCCCTAAGAACCTCATTTAAACCAAATTTGGTTTTCCCAATCTATTTTCATTCATCAAGGGCAAGTCATTTATAAGTAAATGGCAAACTCATCAAGGAGCCTGGGTGGAGGTGAGTGAAGAAAATAAACCAAGCGCAACAATCACCAGGGTCAAAGTCTCCAGTATCCCAGGCCTCCTTGTCTGGGGGGGCAAGGTTCTGTTCCAGGCCCCAGAGGCTCCTTGTCAAGCAGGCATTGCCCTTGATAGCAGCATGGCAGAGACACTGCTGTCTTCTCTTTGGTTCTAGGACACACCCTGGAATCCAAGCTATGCAAAATCATCCTGTTATTAAGGGCCTTTGATCCAAGCATACCTTCTGATAAGGAATATGTCCCATGTCAAAGCCCCGAGAAACACAAAATCTCATACTTCTACATGCACTTTTTTTTTTTTTTGAACCTAGGGGTCTTATCCCCCAAGCCACATCCTCAGTCCTTTCTTTGTATTTTATTTAGAGATAGGGTTGCTTAGGGCCTCACTGAGTTGCTGAAGCTGGGTTTGAACTCACAATTCTCCTGCCTCAACCTCTCAAGCTGCTGGGGTTACAGGTATGAGCCACCGTGCCCAGCTTTATATGTACTTTAATTAGGGTTAGGTACCTACATTTGCTCAGAGCTCATGGTGCCAACCAAGGAAAGGGCAGCAGTAGCAGCAGCCTTTGCCAGCCCAGCCTCTGGGAGGGTTCTGGGTGCAGCAGGAAGGAGCTGGATGTTTTTCAGCTGCATTCAAGTCAGTGGTTTAAACTTTATGCACCTGTCTTAAATGTTATGACTCTTATCTTTATGCCATGGTATTCCTACCCCCAAAGAATCACATTTTAAAATTTTTAATTTTTTTTAAATTAAAAACTCCATTTCATCAAACAATTCTAAGAACCTATTGTATGGGAAATTTTCCAATTTTTAAACGTCAGCAGCTACTTCACATGGGTTCATTTGTAATTTTTGCCTTAATATTTTGAAGACTGTTTCCACCACTGTATATGGGATTCTGCCTGGATGTGACTGACCCCTGAGTGATAGAAATAGGGCCAATACATGGAAATCACAGAGAAAAAGGCCTTGATCCAAAATGAGAATGTATTTTCTAATAATGTTGCTCCAAAATAGAATGTAGATGGGTGAGTTTCAGGAAATGTTCAAGTGTCAGTGGCATGACTTCTATGCCAGAACAGTGTAAAGAGGTCCAGGCAGCTGGTGGACGGACGGTTAGGCTCCATGGCTCTCTTGCTACCCTAAACTTCTTCAGGTCAAAAACCATTGTTTCCTTCATTAAGGTTTCAGTTCAAAGTGGGTTGCATGTTCAACGTGAGGTATTTGGTTTCACTTACCATATCATGTGTGGAGCACATGTGTATCTCTTCCAGTCTGTTAATGTAAGATGTTACTGGGATGTCTTTTCCAAAGGACAATGTTCCTAAGGCTGTTTATTGCTATTTTATACTTCCTATCTCTGCGTTTGGCCCTGTCCTATATTGGTCTGTGTTCCTCAGCGCCACCCAGCAAGGATCAGCTTGGCTTCGCTGTGCCTCTGCTGGTAATATTTTCTGTGAAAATAAATGCACAGAGACTCTGATAATTTACACATGTTCTGAATTGACCATAAGGAGAACCAACACTTCATTATATACTTAAAAATTACTATAAATCTGGGATCTGGAAATGAAGAGTTTATTTTTCTCTGAATTCATATATTTGCTACTATTAGTGTTTTCTGTCCTCATGAAAACTGTCAGCATAACACTGAAATGTGAATATTTAGGCAGAAGTAATTTGGCCAATTAAACCAGATGCATCAATTAATGCAATGACAATAATAAGTCAAACAGCTTTGGCTTCACATGGAAGCATTAAAGACATCAACATCTGTTTTATTTTTGATTGTAGTGTCTGGTCCTCATATATCCATCTAACACTTTCAGTAGATCTTGACTTTAATATGAAAGTTGCCCACATCTTCAGATCTGCCAAGGCAGATTTTAACCATTATTCTGAAAATGATTTCTCTTCTATAAGAAAGTGAAGGAAAAGACTGCTTTACATTAAACTGCTTATTTTAGCCCTGAAGATAAGCCCCAGCCATCCTCAGATGCTGAAATATTTTGGTTTGGAAACTCTGTACTGCTTGGTTCTTGGCTGGGAGCCACAATCACACGAAAGAATTGACTTGAATGTTCTTTTATTCAATTGTTTGTTTGCAAAGTGCAATCTGTCAGTGGAACTTACATTGGTATCAGGACTTTTTATATGCAAGGCTTTTGTTAGGCATTTAACATGTACTATCTTATTTAATCCTACCAACTGCCCAATCGGGCAGGCATTGATACCCATATGGAGAACAGGCTTGGAAGTCTAAGTATCAGATTAGGAAAAAGACTCAGGGCACTTGGCTCCAAGTTCCGTACATTTTCTACAGTATAATGAAAATGATGGGGCAAAGAAGAGAAATCATTATAAACTTAGGTAACCCAAAGTAAAATTCAGGAAACCAACGATGAAACTATCTCCTTGAATCATAATTCCAGTTCCACATTAAACTGTAGAAAGAGTTGAGTATAAACATCTGGTGATTAGCCTCAAAGTAAATCTGTGAGACAGAAATTCACTAAGTCCTGTCATTACAGATGGTACCAACCACTGACTTTGGATTTTAGCTGTCAGATTGATCATCAGCAAATAACTTCCAGCCATGTGCTTCCATCCATTTTGAGTGAATTTTGGGGTTTTTCTTTTCTCTGATACGTACAAACTGTGTGTGCTCTCTCTGGTAATCCCTATGAGCACTCAGAGCGGATATTCCCAAAGCTGATATTCCGTTTCTGTATTTATTTTTCCTTGATGTTTAGACAGTATGTTGAATCAACTTTCCATCAAGAGCGGTTTTAGTGCTTTCAGTTAAGAAGTTCACAGTGAGAGCTTTATTCAGTTCAACTTTCTCCCTCGCTTCCTTCTCTTACCTCCATATACTGTGTTGAAAAATCCTTTTGCATCAGCATTTATGCAGCATATAATTTTATTTTTTTTTTTGCTCCCATCCAACAGGCACATTTGGATTTACTATTTCTCTTGAACAGTTGGTGTTTACTGGCAGAAACAAGAACAGAATTTATAGCAGCAAATGGAAGCTGAACTTGCACGCTGGCTTTGCACTGAAGAACTTTGTGTTTGCCATTTCCTAATTGTGAAAACAATATGTCCAAGATTTCGCAGTCATCAGCATTCTGATGTAACGATTTCCATCTGGTCAAAGGAAAAAATTCAGAAGCTTTATCGCTTTGAATTTAAATCGAATCCAATGCAAAGGTAAATCGGTTTAGGAGAAAGTTGGAAGACAGGAGAAATTCAGACGAAAAACATTCTGAAAAGTGTCTGTAACATCCGCTTTCCCAGAGGATAATGTTCCTGAAGTGCTCTTCAGGAGGTAGGTAGGGAGAGAATTCGCCATGATCTTTTTAATGGAAGTGGCTCTAACTGGAATGAGATGACAGGATTACTTTAAGGTGAGAGAGGATAAAGAAAGCAGGATGATTTGTGGGGTGTTCCAACTGAAGGTAAAAAGGAGTCAGAGATCCACAGAGACCAAGCAACTGGAGAATAATCTTGAAGTGCTGGAGGCCAACGACGTGGTAATAAGAAGCGGTTTAACATCCCATCTCGTCCCATCTGGCATTAAGAATTTGGCACTGGCTGTTGAAATACGAAGCTCCTGATGGCCCTTATGCTCTTACAGTGACCTTCCTCATTCATTAGCCAGGAGTTGAAGCAGAAAGAAATGTACCATAATATTTCAAATGCTTGGTTTGCAGTTTTCCCTATTATTATTGATTCAACAAACATTTATGGAGCACTAGATTGAATGTTAGGAATGAAGTTAGGTGCTGAGGCTGTGGGGTCACATGCATTTCTTGGCTGTCCATTATAGATAATTATATGAGAAATATAAAATAGGCATAGAAAGGTCCTATTTGGAAGTGTTTCAGCTCCAAGAATCCATAAAGAAATCTTTCCTGTATCTAGACATCTTTATGCTTTATATTAGTCTTTTCATACTTCATATTCATTTGTTTTCTTCCTGAAATGAGAATGGGAAGAAAACAGAATTACAGAAATAACGTCATAGCTGCCCTTCACTCTATGGAATAAGTGAGCTCTTGGAAGGAAGGGGACTCTATCCAGGATTTCACAATCCCTAAACAGCAACAGCATCGTGAATACATTAGTTCCTGGAAGAGAAGTCATAGCCCGTCACATAGTAGGCCCTCAATGAATGGGTATCGACTAATCAAACAGAGGAAGGTAGATGAAATTATTAAAGGCTACGACTCCATACCTACAGAAGGCTGCTTAGGGGCAGCGACACAGGAAAAAACTGGGAGGGAGTGACCTCTCATCTGCCTGCCTTCTCAGCTCCACACCATTCAGCAGATGTGCAAATAGCCCAGATTCTGCCCAGCTGGAAACCTCCTGTACTGGGCAGCAGGGCCTTGCTGGTCCTGCCCCACGCTCACCATGGTTCTGTCATAGGATTGCCACACTATTACCTCTTTGCTTCATCCCTGTGTTCTGTGGGAAATCCAAGCTGTGAAATCACAAAGCCCAGAGAGGAAGGGGTCGACTACTACACTAACTCCAGCTTCACGGTCCTGGTTCACGTCATTTTTACAGGGACCACTGGAGGAAGGCAGAAGAATCCTGCTTACCTATGAGCTGGTCCTTACCCAGAACCACAGAGCACAAGCTCCCTTACCTGCCTACTGTTCTGCGTCCCACCATGGCCAATGTCTTGGGCTGAGGGCGTGGTTTCTTCTACATCAACTCAAGTCCTGGATAGCTGTGTGTTTTCTAATCTCTTTCTAGCTTGGTGGTGATTTCTCTCTCTGGGACCTCAATGACCTCTCCTGCTACCCAGGTTTTTCAGACCAGCTCCAATCTATCTAACATGTTTTAAGAAAGCGAAAGCCAACATGGGAAGTGACTATACTGATATGTGTATAAAATGGGATTTTAAAATGAGACTTTCCTCTTGGATCAGTGTTCATGGAGGCCTGAGCTGAGGACAAATGTTAAGTGCTCATCTTTTCTCCAGAGGTGGAACTTGCTCAGGACCCCAAAATGATCCAGTAACCCTGAGCCTTCTACAGTCTTAGAGATATAAGGGGAGGTTTGTGAATTGATGAGGAGTGTAAGAATTTCATCAGACAGAACATATAAGCTGCTGAAATGCTTCCTCTTCCTATTTTCTCCTCATCTGAAGCAACACCAGAGGGGGAGGAGCTTCAGAGAATCACTGCAGAGCTGATCCCTGGACTTCAGGGAACATAGGGTATATAAATTTCTATTGCAGCTGAAATAAATTAGCTCAAATTTATTAGTTTAAAAATAGCAAAATTATTGTCTCACAGTTCTGTAGGCTGGAAGTCCAGTGGGCTCGGCTGATTTCTTTACTTGGAGCCTCACAAGACCGAAGTCAAGGTGTTGGCAGAGCTGCATTCCTTTCTGGGGGCTCTAAGGGAGAATCCATTTCCAGGCTCCTGTATGTTGTTGGCAGAATTCAGTTCCATTCAGTTGTTGGACTGAAGCTCCTCTTTCCATATTGGTTGTCAGCTAGGGCTGCATTGGCTCCTTGTAGCCTCTTTCTGGTTCTTGCATGAAGGCCCCTGTCTGAGCCAGCGAGAGTGTGTGAAGCCTTCTCGCACTGCCACTTCTGACTTCAGTTGGGAAATGTTCTCTACTTTTAAAGGTTCATGCAATTATATTGGACCCACCTATAATCCAGGATAATCCCCTCCATCCCAAAATCTGTCACCTTAATCATATCTGCAAAGTCCCTTTTGCTATGAATGTAAACTTCACAAATTCCAGGGATTAGGGAAAAGTTTTGAGGGGACATTCTTTGGCCTACCACAAAGAGACTGGAACCTGAAAAAGTCAGAGAGTGGCCACTGAGCAAGAAGAGGGGCGCTTTAGTTGGAGCAAGTGGCATCTCCACCAATCCTGTGATAAAATGGTTGATATCTTTGAGTACTCTGGGGAAAGGTCCTCGGCTTGGGTTTTGGATTCACTGAAGAGGACCACCAGGAGGCAGAGGCCATCTCGGCAGAAAGAAGTTAGAGGTGGAACACAAGAAGGTAGGGTAGGGCTAAAGGGAAGTCATAAGCAGCATTCTGGAGGAGACACCTGTCTGAGTGGGAGTTCCCACATGGGTGTTTCTGAGGAACTCTAAAGATGCCCCTGAGACAAGCAACAGCCTGCGGGTAACTTCTGCACCCAGAAAAATGCAACTGTGCCTTTCATTGCTAATGCTGATCAGATGCTAGAAGATCCAAAGGCAGCAGATGAATCAAAGAAGAGCAGTAGAAAAGCAGGGTGAGAGGGATGAGCCTACCTGACTCTTCTCCCTGCTCTTTCTCCAGCTGAAGCTATCTGAGATGTGGATGGAGGAGACTTCGAGTTGAGTAAGCAACTGAAGCTTTGATAGTAGGCTCAACTGGACTTGCAAGATCTAAGATCTCAAAACACAAAGTGCTTGTCAATACCAGGAAGATCAAGGTTATGGATCTAACTAGGATTTAATCCCTAAATGGGAAATCAAGTTTACCAAGCAGTTGCGAGAAAGAACGAAGTTGTTTCCTGCTTCATCTTTTTCATTTAATACATCAGATGGATAAATGACCCAACTCTTCTCTAGCAACTCCTGAGTCCTGATTACCAATGGCTGTCCTAGGGAAGGGCCTTGCATCTCCATTAGCAGAACTCAGACCCTAGTTAAGTTAAAAGAATTGATTACAGATAAACAGTGCATTTGCAAAACCAGAATATTAAGTTTTCATGTGATATACTATTTGTGTGAAATCATGCCCTCTCACTACCATATTGAACACAGTAAATTCTTGGATACTGGTGCTGTGTAGAAAAAAATATTTTGACTGGCCAAGGAGAGCTTGATTTTTTGATGTGTGATCTTTGGACTACATTTTCTGTGATCTCATGGAAAGAGCATCAGATCAGTTGTTCTAGAATTGGGTGTCTCATAAATCCATGCACATGGACAGATCATTCATCTCCTTGTGCCTCAATTTCTTCATGTGTGAAATGACAACAGAATGCCTGTCCTGCTTAGTTTGTAGCCTTGTAGGGAGAATCAAATGACATAATGGTCATGAAAATGTATTTCTAAATGGTAACCAGGATATACAATACGATGTAATTAGTAATTGAGCTTTTATATATAGCTAAAACACGTTATGCATTCTTAAAGAAATCTAGGACACCACGCATAATGGACTCCTTCTGGAAAGTGATATATTAAAAACTAGTGACATAGGTGCCTCCAGGCAGAGATTTGCTGAGAGTTATGGGCAAGAGAAAGACTTATTTTTCACTAGATGCCTTTTGTATCTTTTGAGTTAAAACCATGTGTATACATTCAACCCAATAAAATTTAATAACCATTCGAGAAGTTGAAGAAAGAAGATATATTTGTTCTTAGTAATATATTTAACATAATCTAATCTCTCTGTAAAGGGACATTTTAGGATCTTTATTGCTTCAGGGCTAAATGAGATGGTTTAGTTGATGCAACTAGCACATAACTTGGCACACAGTAGGTGTTCAGAAAGTGGTAGTGCCCTTGGCTTTGAGGTCATCGTTATAACAATCAACTCCCACTGAGTGGGCTATATACAAGGATAGAGCTAATGGGATGCTGGATATTAGAAAGTTTATTGGGTTTTATGGGATGTTGAACACAGATGGTAAGTGGGATATGCCAAAAAGTTGATGAATCATGTGGTAAGCTAGTGGAAAAGGTGAGTGGAGCCAGAAACAAGCCAGAGAGGGCAAGGAAACAACAGGTCTGGAGAAAGGCAACTACACTCATTATATCATGTAATCCACTTTTCAGTTGCTGATGTTTCCAGAATGTTAAGTGCATTTTGCAAGTTGGAGTTATTCTGATCTTCATGCTATTAAATGCTTATTAAATAACAAATAACTTGAAATCTCATTAGCTAGACTGTGGAACTTTTTTTTTTCAAATTTATGATTTCTCCTCATTTTATGGTGAGGAGCAGTGAGTCCATAAATCAGAACACTTTATGAGAAGCTGTAACACCTAGCCCTAATGCCAAGACTGAGAATCTGATAGTGTAGCTATTAAAAATTAAGACCCCTGAAAAACTGCAGTTCATGCTAACAGGAATGCCCAAAGCAGCCAGACACCATGTCTCCCTTTTGGTTTTAATGTAGTTGCATCAGTTAGACTATTCTGTTATAAAGCAAGCACCTAGAAGATGCTTACAAAATGGGCAAAATGGAAACAGAACCATAACAGGGAAGAACCACCTCATGCAGAAATCACCACCAACACTAAAGCACTGCTGACATTGTTGAGACAGTTGTGGATCCATTTAGAATCTTGCTACTCAATGTATTATCCCCAGCCAGAATCTTCAGCATCACACAGAACTTGTTCCCAGTGCAGACTCTCAGGCCTTCCCTCTCAAGACCTCTAGAGTCAGAATGTACTTTTGTGAGTCCTCAGGTGATTCCTATGAACATCAAATTTTTAGAAGAACTGATTTAAAGGCAGAAAGATATTGATGAAAAAGAGGCATGCATTTTTACCAGGGAATAAGAAATGGTCGATTTTGGACTATTCTTGAGAATAATTAATAAATAACTTCAGCCAAAAAAATATATCACAGTAGTGCTTTTTTCTCCTCACCTCTGCCCCAAAAAAGATTTTGGGGGGCAATGGAACCATTTAGGAGCTGTAGAACTTTAAAGAAGGTCCTAGAAGAAGCAGCAGCTTAAAGATGGAGGCTCTAACTCTTGGCAACTATTGAATGTGGAATCCAGTGGATACTGAGGGTTTCCCATTCTCGTGATAAGAAAAATGAAGCTATCAGCTAGAGAAGAGCATCTTCTTATTAATGAAGTGCCAGTGAAAGAGAGCCCCTCTTTACAACCTAGGATATTTATGCCCTAAAATTTTCTTTATGGAATTGTCTAATTTCTGAATCACTGATTCCATTTGAAACCAAGAGCTGCTTGTACTGCTTTCTAACCCACCCACACGGTCCCCTGATTTAAAAGACTTCCCCTGTCAAACATTCTCTGTTTTATGCATTACATCTTTTTTTATTTTCCCATTTTTATGCATTAAAGTGCTTCTGATGGGTATAAAATAATGTGCATGACCACTGGGGTTGTTATAATCTCAGATAAGAGTGAGGAATCTTGACTGCTTAGTTGATGCAGAACATTTCCTGTGTATGATTTTGGTTAGAAAATAACTCAGAGATTTGCCCTTAGTGAGAATATGAGCAAGAATCCAGTGGTAATATGGGTGAAAGTTCCAAGGGCTGCAGGATGAGAAGGGGAACTGAAGAGAGGGAAAAATCAAGAAGAGTTTTGCTAATGTTTCTCCCCTGAGTACCTCCTATTGAAGAACTCAACTCAGTTTAAGGAAAAAGAGGAATGAATATCCACAGCTGGGAATGCTCAGACGTCTCCCACTAGGAAACGAAGCAGAGAAACAGGAGACATCAGCAATCAGCTGGTGACTATTTTGAATCTTGGCAATAATAAAATAATGAAAAAAAAATCTGAACTATCACTTCCAATATGGAAGCCTCTCATCATTCTTATTGTAGTGGATTCAGGTTAAAATTCATTATAACCAATAATTTCTCCTGGAAAGTGCCTATATAACAGGCCAGACTATCAGGACTCCAGACAGCTTTATGCTACATTTTTGGTGATTAAGAAATTCTGTTACAACAGATAACATTTCTGCAAGTGGAAATTTACTTATGTGGAACCAATTTCTTAACTTTTTCGGTAATTTACAGTTGAGGGTGAAAATTCTTCTCAGGCATTTTAACTACAGTGATTTTTAGTAAAGTTATCAATTAACAAAAAAGTCAGAAACTCTTAATGGAGTGACATTTTTCAGGGTGTAAACTGGGTAAAAGATTGGCAACTTTGGAGACTGGTGTGGCAGCTGTTATGTGGAAATGATGATTTGGGTCCCAGCTTGAATAGATAGAGAATGAATCTCTGTGAGGGTCTACATGCAGCCGTCTTGGTTTGAGTGACACTGGTAGATTTTCATGTGTTACAATAACTGGGTGAATATGCTACTGTGATTCAATGTTAATAGGAATTAATATGTGGTTTAGTGAGTCAGTGAGAACTGTTTCACATTAGAGTGACTTTACAGCTGACAGTTTTATAAGGAGAATGGAATGAATTGAATACAGTCACTTCAATTAAAATATCTTTTATATTCTCTGTGTTCCCTCAGAGCTGATGACAAACCTAGAGAAACATGTTAGAACAAGTAGACCATAAAATTACGCTCTTCTATTTCTCACTTTGTACAGTAGGCACAATTCAAAGTATTAGCCTCAAATATCTTTCTATTTTCTTTCTTTTTTTGGTACTGGGGATTGAACTCAGGGGTACTTGGCCACTGAGCCACATCCCCAGCCCTGTTTTGTGTTTTATGTAGAGACAGGGTCTCACTGAGTTGCTTAGCTCCTTGCCGTTGCTGAGGCTGGCTTTGAACTCATGATTCTCCTGTTTCAGCCTCCCAGAGTGCTGGGATTACAGGCATGCACCACCGCGCCCGGCTTATATTTCTGTTTTCTTTTTTTGCCTGTCTTCCCTTAGTCTGTTTTGTGTCGCTATAACAAAATACCTGATGCTGAGTCATGTATAAAAAAAGAGATTTATTTATTTATTTTTTATAATATTTTTTAGCTGTAGATGGACACAATATCTTTATTTTATTTATTTTTATGTGATGCCGAGGATCGAACCCAGTGCCTCATGCATGCGAGGCAAGCACTCTATCACTGAGCCACAACCCCAGTCCAGAAAAGTGATTTATTTAGCTCATAGTTTTGGAGTCTAAAAGTTCAAGATCAGGTGGCCCCCTCCGTTTGGCCTCTGGTAAAGACCTTCTGGCTACATCAAAATACACTGGAAGGTGTTACATGGCAGAACATGAGGTAGGGGAGAGAGAGAGAAAGAGATTCAGAGAGGTGTCACGTGACAAGACAGGAAGTAAGGGACTGGGGAGGGGTCAGGTTCACTGTTTTGTAACAGTAAGTCTGTTATATATAACTGGCTCCAAAGGGAATTAATCCACTCCTATGAGATCTGGTCTACTCCCACAAGATAGCATTCATTCGTTCATGAAGGAGGAGACCCCATGTCCTAATTACCTTTAGCCCTTAGGTCCTACTTCTTAAAGGTTCTACCACTTCACCATCACCACACTGGGAACCAAGCTTCTAGCACATGAACCTGTGGGGAAAAAAAACACATCCAACCCACAGCATGCTTTCTCATGCCTCAGCTAAGCTTGGTAAGATCATTTAAAATAGAACTTTAATGAACCTAATGTCTAAGTCAGAAATATTGGGCTGGAGTGATCCAGTTGTGTACAATGCTTTGCCTCCTGCTGTCCAGGACCTCGGGCATTGTGATTGTATGATTGGAATAAGGCCCAGTCATGTGTGCGAGGGAGCCATTAATCTGCAGAGGGCAATTAGTGTGGCTCCAAAGTAGGAAAGCTGCTTACCCCGTAGCATATAGGAAGCAGAAAGAATGGGGTGAGGGAGAAGAACAAGGGACTAGGGACAAGAAATACCCTTCCAGAGCATGCCCCCAGAAACCTATTTCTTCTAACGAGGCTCCGCCTCCTTAAGTCTCCACCAAATCCCACTAATGTCATCAAATTATTAATCCATCAATGATGAGGGTAGAGGCCTCCTGATCCAACCACTACCCCACAGCTGCATTGCTTTGAACATTGCTGCATTCAGCACCAAACCTTCAACCCATGAGCCTTTGGAGGACATTCCAGACCCTAACCACAGCAGAGGTGTTCCTGTTCCTGTTCTGGAATCATGGAAGTTCTCTTCCACTGAGCAGGAGAAATCCAAGGAAGGAAGCGCTTAACCCCTAGCAATTTGAGACAAGAGCACTCTAGGCAGAGGGAATGGCAGGTGCAAAGATTCTCAGAGGGGAGAAGGTTTGGTTTACCTAAGAACAGCAAGCGTGCCCATGTCTCTGGAGCCACCAGCATGTGAGAAATAGTGGTAAAGAGGTAAAATCAGAGACAGCCGAGGATCAGGTCATGGGCAGTTGTGCAGACCATGATGGAGACCTTGACTTTTACTCTGAGACCAGAAACAATCAGAATTTTGAGGAGGAAAATAATGGAATCTGACATATTTGACAAAGGTCACTGATTCCTATGTGAGGCATGGACTTAGGGGTGCAAGAAAAGAACAGAGAGACAAGTTTGGAGACTATTGCAATAATCCAGGCACAAGACCATGGTAGCGGGTAAAATGAGGGAGGAGGTGAGGGAGGAGAACACTGGTCAGGTTCTGGATGTCATTCAAAGTTTGAGGCAACGTAACTTGCAAATGCATTCAGTATTGTGGGAAAAAGAGACTGGAGTCAAGGACAATTACCATACAATTTGGGGCCTGAGCAATTGGAAGAAATAACTATTTCTAATAATTTTTATTAAAGAAGTGAAGCCTAGCAATAAATAATCTTATTTATTAATTAGACTTTAATAACTCTTCCCAATGTATATTGATATTTCCCAGATAAAAAATATTCTTTACCTCTTTAGGTCAAGAATAATATGTAGCTACCATTGTATAACATATCAGTGATCATTTAATAAACATGCATGGGTGTGTGTGCATTCTCTCTCTCTCACACACACACACGTTTTCCTGAGCTTCCATAACAAAATGCCATACATTGGGTGGCCTGCACAACAGAAATTTATTTCTCACAGCTCTGGAGGCTGGAAGTCAGCAATCAGGGCATCAGCACAATCAGGCTCTAGTAAGGGCCCTTTTCCTGGTTTGCAAAAGGCACCTTCTCACTGTGTCTTCACATGGGGAGAGAGAAAGAAAGGGAGAGAGAAAGAAAGCTCTCTGATATTTCATAAGAGTTCTAATTCCCCTCACGGGGAACTTGTCTATACCTAATAATCTCCCAGAGACCCCCATCTCCAAATATCATCACACCAGGGTCAGGGAGTCAAAATATACATTTTGTGGGGGAGGAGGGATATAATGCAGTCTATATCTAAATAGCTAGCTAGCTAGCTAGATGTATCAGATAGATAGATAGATAGATAGATAGATAGATAGATAGATAGACAGATGATAGATAGAAAGAAAAATCATGAAGCAAAATGTTCAATGGTCATTTCTGGGTGATGGAACTATATTCCAGAACATTCTTCTTTTTGTTTCTTTTCCCAAGTTTTATTCCTTGAGCACATGCTATACATATGTTTGCAAAATATTAAATTTTTAGAGAGGAATACTTTAATTTATGAAATATAACTGGTCAATAGATTTAATAACAATGTTAGAATGGCACATAGCACATCACTAAACAGTTTTAAACTACACATTCATTTAAACGAACTAATATACAACTAATAAAATTTTACTGTACATAATGATAGTTGCTATCACTCTCCACATATTCTTTTTCAAAATAATTATCAAAACTTTAATCTCTTTTCACCAATGTCCTATTTATTAATTTATATTGCAAAATTATTTTTACTTTTTCTGAATGCACACATGCTTTTTCATGTTTTATCCCTGGAGCTCCAAGGCCAAGTCAAAATGGGATCCTCCATTAGTCTCAGTTATTATTAAGAATTCAAGGGAAGAGGAGATACGAGCATACAACACCACAGCTCCCCTTCCTATTCTCCTGCTAGTGAAATCTAGCAGGAAAAAGCAAAAATGCAACAACAACAAAATTTTTTTCAAGGACTACTCCAATGGGGTAAACATACATTGGACAGAAAGTTTATATAGTGTAAAAAGAAAGGCAGATGCAGAGAAAGAGTAGATTGGTTGTCTCAGAGTGATATTGAAGATTCTGTCAACCAGGATATTGCTGCCGTAACCAATATCTTAAAAATCCTGGCAAATCCTTATTCCTCATTCACTCATACTATTTATCCATCTCATTGGGGAAGATGGGCTCTACTTATCAAAATCACTCAAGAACCCAAACTACAGGAGCAGCCACCATCTCAAACATTGCTAGCTGCCATTTCAGAAGGAAAGAGGCACTCTATGGAGTCCCACACCAGTGATTAAATGATCTGGTATAAAAATGACATACATTATTTATGCTCATCACCTATTGCCCAGAACTTTTTATATGATCCTGCCCACCCAACTCAAAAACAAGGAGGCAGAACACCACATTTTCAAAACCACTAATGTCTATAATTGATATGAACTGGGCTGATTCCATGTATATAAATCCCCAAGTCCACTGAGCACAATGCCCAACTCCTCCATTGGTAACATCCTCGACTCTGTCTCATGTCAGCCATGGACTGGCCTGCCTCCACTGCCCACAAGGATGAAGTGCATGCAAAAGGAAGCCTACTCATCCAGTGGGCAGCTAGTCTGAGTTCCACCCTCAGCCAGCCAGTCAGCTGTCTAGGTGGTCATGGTCTATAATTTCTTTATTGACAAAGTAAGGAAAGCCCTCATGTCTCTTCCTCTTCTAACCTGCTTTGGTCTTTAGGGATATGCACTTGTGCTCTAGTTGTCAGTAGCATGGTTTGAGGCTGTGCTCTGCATCAGATTTGAGCTTCATTTTTCCCCCTTCTTTAGCCAAGACAGATTCTGTGTACAGAGAGCACCTGCCCGTACTGTGCCTCAGCCCCATGCCCAGGCAGGAGCTGCCCCACCTCCAAGCCTTGTGAGTACTAAAGAATTAACCATCCAAGAGATTCAGAGTGAAAAGTCAACACATGTAGTATAATTTAGTGTTTTCTCAGAAGCTAGTAGATTTAAAAGCAAAGAAAAGGCTGTGGGAAGGTAAGAGGAGAAAGGGAAAGAGAAGGCTTTGTACCCCCTAAAACTACTGGTTCAGCTGCTGCAGTGATCTGACTGGACCACTGAATGGAACAGAGTTTGACTAATATTTGTATTTTTTTCCTGTACTGTGCTGACCAATGGATTTTTTTTTTTTTATTTGAGCAGTTTGGGATGTAGCCTAGGAATATTACTGAGTAAGAGTCATCATTGAAGTCTTGGTCTGAATTTGGTTCGCTTCTGGTGGTTTGGGTTGGAAACATCTTCTTTTTCTCACTTATGAATGTTTGAAGCATTTTTCCAGCTTCCACTCTGCACTAAACATTATGTTAGGCTTTAAAGACAGACAGATCGATACTGTGTGATTACTAACTCAAGGGACTCAGCACTGTCTTAGAGATGTGGTGAAAAGAATCAACAAACTACACAGCTACTTTCCCTGTTCCTGTCCTGTGGCGTTGGGATGGAAGTAGGTGACCTGATCCTGCTGACCTCCTAGGTCCCCACTTGTGAGGTCCCCAGTCCACCTCCCCAGTGCTCAGCCTTCCTTTTATTGTCTCTTTTTACTGTCCCCAGGGCAGCATTCCCAACCCTTTTTCTGCTCCTCTTACACCCCCACCCACCCTCCTCTGCTAACAACCAGCTTCTCCAACCTTTCCAAGAGCTCGCACCAGAATCTTTCTGGGAACCGGCCAGCAGTGACCTCAGGATTCCCCCCACCCTTCTTTGTATGTAGTGCAGGCTTCCATTTAACCAGAAAGACATGTTTTCTCACTTAAACTTCTCTTGAAAATACACAAGCGTTTAAATTAAGTATAAAAATTACATTTTCAAATCACAAAACTTTTTCCCGAAATTTGAAATTGTTGAAAAAAGTAGGTCAAGAGCCTCTCTGAAAGCAAGCGTCCAGTTTCTCCATTTGCAGTTAGATGCATGTATCATATGTGAGCCACTTTCATGTGTGGATGTCAGCATGCCAAGAGCTGCTGGCTGTACCTTTGATTTCTCCAGGCAGGAATAGTGTGCCCTGTGGGTAGGTTGAGGAGCTGAGAGTCTTGGTGACAGTTCCTAATTAGGGCTGTGACCTTAAACGTATCTCCTAACTTCCAAGGTCTCAATAGATAAGGATGGTACCAGCTTAGGCCATTACAGAGCCTGGAGAATGCATGTCTCAGACTTCCTGAGATTCTTGGATGTTACATGTCCGTTCAATTAATCTTTCCTATCAGTACATCTTTTTCCTTCACCTGGAGACAAAATCGCATATGTCCTTAATTTCGTAGGCAAATTCTAATACTGGACTATGTTCTTCAAAGCAGTGTTTTGAGCACTGTCTCCTCTGAAAGTCTGCTATGTGTGCCCAACAATGTAGGGCAAATTTGTAGCAGGCAATAGAATAAAGAGCTCCTCTGAGTTGTAGAATGTAGGGTAGAGGGATCTAGGGATGTAGCTCAGTGGTAGTGTGTTTGCCTGCCATGCATGAGGTCCTGGGTTCAATTCCAACACACACACAGACACAAGGTAGAATGAAGGATAAAAGGCTGGAATTAGTGCTGGGCTGAAGACTATATAACCCTGTATGACCCTGTGTATTCTGTAGTGCATTTTTTGTCCTTAGTATGTTAATATGTTCTAAATGTTACCCAAAAAAGAATAAATAACTTTGTGTGTATGCATGTGTGTGTATGTGTGAATGCATAGTGGTTGTCAATGTCTAAAGATGGAGACATTGAGAAACAATTTTCTGCTATTCACAAGCGTAAGAACTAGGTGGCTTGGTTTTTTTTTTTTCTCTCTCTTTCTTTCTTTCTCTTTCTTTTAGTAAGTATGTGTATGAAAGCTGAAGAATTAACAAAGGCTTCTGGGCTTGGGATGTGTAGTTCATTTGTGGAGCACTTGCCTAGAAAGTAAGAGGCTCTGGGTTCCATCCTCAGCAGCAGGAGAAAAAAAAAAAAAGAATTAACAAATGCTTCAACTAAAGATTAATTTGTTTAGTCAATCTGAAGGTAAATGAGATGAGCCCTGATTTCACGTCTGCCTGGAGCTGCAGTATCTTCTTTTGCATTGAGTTGTTCATTTGGGAGGTGCAGGTCCTCGACTTTTTGCCTGATGCTCCCAAGAAGCTACACCCTCAAGACTGATCTCCCTGACACCTCAAGAGCTACAGTATCTGTTGGTCTCAATTCCTGACCCAGGAATTGAGACCAACAGACACTTCCTCTCACTTCCTCCAAGAAGATTCAAGGTTTCCTCTTGGCTTTTCTCTGACTCCACCCTCATCTCTACCACACCTTCAAAATGTGCAGAGCTAGGCTGGAGCTTAATTATTTTGTGTGAATACTCAGTGTCAATATTAGGGGAGCTGGCTGCCCCACCCTCACCCTCTTGGACCAGGCATCTTCCCTACTTCAAGTCCCCTGGACTCGGGCTCACTGCATGAAAATCACCTAGGAATCTTGTTAAACTGATGGCTTTCCTTCAGTAGCTCCAGGGTGGGACCTGGGATTCTGCATTTCTAACATACTCCCAGGACGACAAATGCAGCTGGGACTGGGACAGCACTTAGAGAGCAAGACCACAAAGTGTACCCACAGAGGCTGCAGCTAGCCACACCTGGCTGGATCATCCTGTTGGCCCCTAGGTCCAGCCTGGTCATGGGACCCCTCAGAAGATGCAGGAAGCCAGTTTTCAGGGTGGAAGGAATCATTGCAGGTTGGGCTCTGTTGAGGGAGGACTGGGGGGACCACAGCTTTTCCAATTACAGATAAACAACTAGTTATTTTAAAGACAAATAAGAAATGCAATAAACTAAAATTGCAGTTCCCTAGGTATATTCTAGGAAATACTGGTCCCTAAGGATGTTAATAGGAGTCGTGTGCAAAACAGATTCCTATGTTCAAATGAGTTCTAGAATCTAGACTCTAAACACCGGGTTAAACAAAGTTTAATAGGTTTCTTTTCAGAGGCTTTAATAAGCTAATGTGCACTCTAGCTCTCTGAGAAGGATATAAAGCATGCAACATTCCCCAAAAGAATTTTCCAAGGAAATCCTGCCCTCCCTCCCCAACTCCCAAGGGAGGCTAATAGGACTAAATTTTCATGAAACACTCCCTGAGAAAGGATAATGTAAGCTCAGGCCAAGTCAATTTTATCTACCTTTTCAGCTCTTCCTTTACTTGCATCTCAATATTTTAACTTGGAAGAGCATTTGTTTTCTTGTTCATGACCTATAAACACCTGGCAATTGACGTGTGTGTGTGTGTGTGTGTGTGTGTGTGCGTGCGCACGCACAAATGTCACACACTCCTTTCAAATGCTAATTCTTATGCAAACATAATATCATCTGTTCATCACCAGATCATATCAAGACTGACAGGTATTTCTGCCCCACTGTCCCCACTCCCTTACTGTGTAAGTAGAAAAGTTGGGATGGCAGCAGAAGAAAGGAAGAGTATTTGAAATGATGAAAGGGGACACATTTCTCTTATCGCCTATCACCTATAATTAGAAAAACCCAGCAGACCCATTTAGTTAAACATGTCTGAGTCAGCCTGAGCATTTCACTTTGAGATTCAAGAGTTTGAAGAGGTAACAGGAAAAAGGCAGGACAGTGGCCCCAGACAGCAATTTTTCCTCCAGCTTCTGTTGAGTGTCTACACCCTGGTGAGGATTCCCTTCCACTTAACAGTCCAAACACCCTTTGCAGAGAGCCTCTTGTTTTTCAATTCAGAATGAGGCACACAACTGGAATTTCTGTGTTCTGTGGCAAGCAGGCAGGGAGAAGTATTTCATACAATTACCACTTCAAAGCAGGCAGAGTGGAAGCTTCCAGTCCACACAACACAATGCTGCATTCTGTTGGTGTCTTAGGGAGGATTCAATTGAAGATGGAATGGGTGAAAGGAGGTGGGAGGGGCACACGTGTGTGTATTTCTGAAGTGGTAGGTACATGGAATTGGAGATGGATAGATTTATGAATTGAATAACACTAAATATTGTATTTTTAAAATGGTAAAATTGGGAAATTATCTTTCATGTGATAATGTACCCCCTTGTCCACCCCCGAATTTGTTGGACATCGTAGCTGGCAGGGTAGGACTTGTAGTGCTGGAGTTGCTAAGTAAGTGAGCTTTCTTCTAAAAACCTCACTGGCCCCAGAACAAGCCCAGGCAAGCCAAGGATTCAGTGGCTTATGAGCCCTTTCTTATTCTAAAACGTTGCAATGATCATTGTGAAGAGGAGGATTATTGTTAATAAAGGAAAGAGAGGCCCTTTGTGCTTTTGTGTTTGTCTTTTCCTCCTATTTAGTGTCTCCTCACATTTTCTCTAATTCTCTACACACCTGAATACAAGGTTCTCCTGATCATAAAGCCAATGTACTTTTCTGAAGCAGAAAATTGCAAATCAAACTTTTTATTTTCTGCCAACTTAAATATATAAACGTTTAGGCATCTTTGTTTGTAATTTAAATACATGTATATTAATTGTATACAACTCAAAAGAAAATGTATAACTCATTACTTTGGAAATATTGCTTTATTCTACTCTGATATTTTATGAAACAATTTTTTTTTTTTTGGTACTGGGGATTGAATTCAGGGGCACTTGACCACTGAGCCACATCCCCAGCCCTATTTTGTGTTTTATGTAGAGACAGGGTCTCACTGAGTTGCTTAGCGCCTCGCCATTGCTGAGGCTGGCTTTGAATTCCTGATTCTCCTGTCTCAGCCTCCCAGAGTGCTGGGATTACAGGCGTGCGCCACCGCACCTGGCTTTATGAAACAATTTGATTCACGTGTGTCATGTGTATCTTGGCTGTTAACAACTTTGTCATCAAAAAATCAAACACTTTTTAATTTTTAAGCATTTTTTTAAAACACTATCTTCTTTCCACCTGTTTTACAACACAGCATTTTAAAAATATAGATAATATTATTACAGAAAATTTTATCCCAGACTACAAGTATCCATTTCTACGTTATTAGGACTGGTCTTTTTTTTTTTTATAATTCATCATTTATATTGCAGGGAAGATCAAAATTTCTCCCCGAACAGCACTTTGTAGGCTGAGACAGGAGAATCGCAATTTCAAAGCCAGCCTCAGCAAGGGCGAGGCGCTAAGCAACTCAGTGAGACCCTGTCTCTACATAAAACACAAAATAGGGCTGGGGATGTGGCTCAGTGGTTGAGTAGCCCTGAGTTGAATCTCTAGTACCAAAAAAAAAAAAATTCCCCCGGAAGGTTTGATTATTGAGTCTGCTAAAATAAACAAACAAAAAATAGATTAAAAGGAAAAAAGGCATACAAATCTATTAATGCCTGTGTGTACATAGGAGCTGTGCAAAATATGAAACCTAAACAAACAGGGGCCAGATGGTTGAGGCTTAAACAACCTCTTCACAGAGGAGAGGAAAGGGGGTGTGTAGGCACTTTTAGAGGGAGAGTAAATGATTTTTAAGAAAGGAATGCATGTGAAGAACAGGCAGGGGCCCGGGACAACATTCCTCTGGGTTCTAGATGTGGTGTTTGATTTTTGTCTCTTCCTCTGTGATATAAATTTAATCTTCTTAATAAAATTTCAGCAAAATGAAAGACCATTACGTCCCTCTTCAGTGGATCCAGTCTTTAGATAGACAACTTTAGATAGAACTTTGGAGAAAGCCCTTCTTCCCTATTACTCAGGAGAAAAAGGACTGAAAGAGAGGGGAAGGTCAGAGGGCCCTCGAGGCTGCTCCTGTCGCTCAGCACCATGCTTTCAAGTATCGTTTTCTGAGCCTCAACGACATTTTAGTGATCTCTGTCAGTCTCATGGGATGACTTTTTTTAAAAAGTTACTTACAATGACATACAAGATTTGAGAGGATGGGTTAAACCTCCACAGGAAAGATGATTGCACTGTTAATTTTTTAATTTAAAATTAATTACATTAGTCAACAGAATAGTAATTCACAACAACCAATACTTCTTGATTCCTTATCATGTGATATGCACCATTTAAACACACTATGCATAGTAGTTTATGTAAGGGTTGCTTCTGGATGGTTGCCACTCATACACATTACTGCTGCTTAATCGCGTGGTTCCCAAGCACACACTCTCTCTCTCTCTCTCACACACACACTTCTTTCCTCTAGGGGAAGAAGATCTTAACAACATGCCATTATTTTAGGTTAGTGGTTCTCAGTCTTTGTTTGTACATTGGAATCATCTGAGAAGCTTTTAAAACACTCTGATGACACCCGGGCCTCACCCCAGAACACATAAATCAGAATTTATTTCTGGTGAAGCTGGAGCATCAGTATGTTTGAAAGTTCCCCAGGTGATTTTAATTTATAGTCAGACCAAAACTCATTGTTTTAGATTATTAGACAGAAACCAAATGTCCTCATATCTCTACCTAGATGAACCGAATGTCTTGATATCCCTACCCTAACAAGGAAGTTGAAAAATACTAAACGTCCTCTTAACCATACTCTTTCAGTATTCAGCAGATTTTCTTTTTCCTTTTTTTCCTGCAGCATTGGCATTGAACTCAGGGCCTTGCATATGCTGGATGAGCATTCCAACACTGAGCTACATTCAGCAATTCAGCAGATTTTCAAAGTTCTACTTATAAAACTACCACATAGCAACATGGCATGTCGTTCAGTGCTTCTGTCTTCCTGTGACCCACCCTTTAAAACGCCCACTTCACCTAGATACTTACAATCTTATCAAGTTCTCCCAGGTGGATAGCGCCACCCTGAGACTGCTGCAGGGAATTTATCTCCTCGCCCTCTGCCTCCCACTGACTCAAGGGTGCACACCCCCACACTTCTCACTCTGAGCACCACCACCACCCCGCCCCGTGTCCACACACGCATTTTCTATGTGGCATCTCCGAGTTTTTAGTTAATAGCACTACGGCCATTCTCTTTTTATATTTTTTCTTCAAATAAATCTCACATCACAAAATAATAACTTCTTTTTTTGACGAAATTATGTATCATTCATTGTACTGAACACTTTACATAACTTTTTTTCTTTTCTTTTTTGCACCGGGAATTGAACTCAGGGGCACTCGACCACTGAGCCACATCCCCAGCCCTATTTTGTGTTTTATGTAGAGACAGGGGTCTCACTGAGTTGCTTAGCGCCTTGCCCTTGCTGAGGCTGGCTTTGAACTTGCGATTCTCCTGTCTCAGCCTCCCAAAGTGCTGAGATTATAGGCGCGCGCCATCGCACCTGGTTTACATAACTATCTTTTAATTCTCACAATAAACCTAGGAGAGACTGATTTTGCAGAGCTGGGCATTAAAAGTTTGGAGAGGCAAAGTAACCTCCCTGGAGATCACCCAGGTGGCAAGTAAGAGGTCTGGGATTCTCATTCTAATATATCTGATTGGCAGGTCACAGCTTGGCACCCACTCTGGCTTCGTGGACATGCACCTTGTTCATTCACACAAGGTCCTGCGCCTACTGTGCTTGGTTTAAACTTATCTTTCTGAACCAGAAGTTCCCCATCTTCATTTCCCACTAAGCCCTGTAAATCAGGTAGTCCATTCTGTTCTTCCACTCTTGCCAGAAATAGGATCAGTCACTTTATATCCTTTGAGAACTACATATGTACTCACATTGTGACTATTTATAACAAAAGAAGTGTCCAAAGGAAAAGAAAAAAATTATCAATGTGAAATTAGATCTGATAGAGAACCACTGCTATTAACCTTGGAAGTTCCCAAATATATTAAAAATCCTCACTAAGGCTTCTTTTCACATTACCATCTTCTAAATAATCAGATTCTGCTCATGTTGACCGGCAAAATGATTTTTTTCACAATTTACTAATTTAGTTTTCTGTTATGTCATTTTGCAGCAAATTCCATGCCCCCTGACACCATCCCCCAAATGAAAGCATCATCATTCCATTTCCTTTGGGAACCAAAACACACTCAAATCCTCATTGCCCTAGATACATGTCTGACAGCACATATAGTGCCACTCCACATCATCTACAACCAGAGAAATAAGAAGTTGTGCTCCATCTGTGTACAGGAAATCAAATGCAAATAAATAGAAAATTATGATCATGTAGACAAAAGTGTATTAATAGTTTCTTTAAAAATCTTTAAATTTAGAAATAGATCGTTAATCCAATTTTAAGAATAGAGAGAGGAAAAGATTTTTTAAAAAAGAGTAAAAGGGTAAGGAGGAGAGGAGGAGGGGGAGGAGAAAGGGAGAGGAAGGAATAAGGGAGGAAGGGGAGGGGGAGAAGGAGGAGAAGGACTATAACAACAGTCTCAGAGGTCTATAGTCAATATTAAAAGGCCTAACAATACATTTACTAGAATTCTAAAAAGGAGAGAAGAGAATAGAGTAAAAGAAAATTTTTTGAAGAAATAATGTGGAACAATATCTCAAATTTGGTGGAAGATACACTTTTACAAATTAAAGAAGTTCAAAAAATTCTAACCAGGACAAATATAAAGAATATTATACCCCGATGTATAAGTGATAACTTTAAATATAAAGAAATGAGGAGGAGTTGCAACTAAGTGAATAGGAAAGTATGCACCATGCAGACCATAACTTTAAGAAAGCTGAAGTGACTATATTAACATCAGATAGAGTAGATCTCAAGTATTAAGTAGATCTCACGTATTACCAAGTAAAGAGGAAGATTTCACAATGACAAAATATTCAATTTGTAAGGAATATTTTTAGTTATTAATGTGTATGTGCCTAATAGCAAAAGCTTCAAAATACCTGGTGCAAATTGACAAAACTAAAGGAGCAGACAATGCCACCATCATACTCAGAGAATCTAACACTCCTTCCTCAAACATTGGTAGAACAATTAGACAAAAATTTTAGCAAAGACAAAAGACATGAATAACACTACCAACCACCTTGACCGTGGTATTTGTAAAGCATTTCTTCAAATAACAACAGAATAAACATTATTTTCAAGAGTACATATTCATCAAGAAAGACTATATGCTTGGTCAAAAAGCAAGTATCAACGAAATAAACAATAATAAAGTCATTTGAGGTATATTCAATTACTATGAAATTAAATTTAAAAATTAATAAGAAAAAGATATTGAGAAAAAAAAACCCAAACATTTGGAAATAAAATAATGTATTTCCAAAAAAATTATAGACCAGAAAAAAATTATAACAAAAATTATAAAATATATGAAAGAATAAAAACAAAGATATAATGTGAAATATAGCTAAAGCAATCCTTCAAGAAAAGAATTATAACTTTAAATGTATATGTTATAAAGAATAATCTAAAATTGGTGACCTAAGATTCTACTTCAAAAAGACAAATGAGAAAAATAATTCCAAAATAAATAGAAGAAAAAAAATTATAAAGATAAAAACAAAAAATAATTTAAAAACAATGGAAAATTTTAACAGAGCCAAAAATTGTAAAATACCAACAAAACTGATAATTATGTAGTTAGAGAAAAAAAGGAGAAAGGAAGACACAGAGTGAACACAAATTATTGATATAAAAATGAAGGAGGAATTATCACTTCAAATCATAAATCCTACAAATACGTATATGCTACAGATATTAAATAGATAATAAGAACAAATATATGCCAAAACTTTAGCAACTTAGGTGACTTGAACAAATTTCTTGAAAAATACACCTCACCAAATCCAACATAAGAATAGACTGAAATATGAATATGAATATCCTGTTTAAAAATTGAAGTTGTTATTTAAAATATTTTCATAAAAAACTTTAGGCCCAGGTGGTTTCACAGGAAAAATCTATGCAAAATGTAAGAGGTGGGGAGAGGTAAACTGTTACTTACACAAGATCTCAGAAATTAAAGGAAGAAAGATTACTTCCCAATTTATTTTTTGAAGCTATTAAAACCTTAATAAAATATCTAAGCCAGGCACAGTGGCACACACCTGTAATCCTAGCACTTTGGGAGGCTGCGACAGGAGAATCACGAGTTCAAAGCCAGCCTCAGCAATGGTGGGGCGCTAAGCAACTCAGTGAGACCCCTGTCTCTACATAAAACACAAAATAGGGCTGGGGATGTGGCTCAGTGGTCGAGTGCCCCTAAGTTCAATCCCCGGTACCAAAAAAAAAAAAATCTATCAAAGGCATTGCAATAGTTTGTATCTTAAATGTCTTCCAAAGGCCCATGTGTTAAGGGCCTGGTCCCATGGTGACACTACTGAAAGGTAGTAAAATCTTTAAAAGGTGCGCCTCATGGAAGGAAATTAGGAAGTGAGGTCACTGGGGGTAGGCCCAAAATGGGATATTGGGACCCAGCCCCTCCTCCCCCTTTCCAGCCACCATAGGGTGAATAGCTCTTCCACCACATGCTCGCTGCTATCATGTTCTGCCTCACCACAGGCCCAAAAGCAATGAGCCAAGAGGACCATGGACTGAAACCTCTAAAATCATGAGCCCAAATAAATCTTTCCTTCTTGTAAGTTGGTTACATAACAGTAACATTTTTCTGAGTTTTGGCTTTGTTCTTTGTTATTTAGCTAACTAACAAAGACATAAGAAAGAAAAGATGCAGGTACAGCTCAGTGGTACAGCACTTGCCTAGTATGCACAAAGCCCTGGGTTCAGTTCCTAAGCACCATAAAAAAAGGGAAAACAAAACCAACAACAAAACCCTTCTAGACCAATATCTCTCATGCACACAAAAGCAAAAATATTTAACAAAATATTAACAAGCTAAAATCATTGAAATATTAAAAAAGGTAGTAAATTATGACCAAATGGAGCTCATCCTAGGAATTCAAAGTTGGTTTAACATTTGAAATTTAATTAGTGTAATTCACTATGCTAACTGTGAAGGGGAAAAAAAAAAAAAACATGATCAATTCAATAGATTCAGAAAAACATTTCACAAAATTCAACACCCATCCATGATAAAAAAAATTCTCATCAAACTAGAAATAATGGGAACCCCCTCAATCTAATGAAATATCTCTCTGCAAAATCCATAGCTAACACAATATTTAAGGATATAACAGTGATTTTTTTCTCCTTAAGAATAAGGAAAGAACGTGCACTCTTACACTTACATTCAACATTGTGCTAGAGATCCTAGCCAGTTGACAAAGGCAAGAAAAATAAAAATGGAAAATTGGAAAGGCAATAGTAAATGTCTAGATTTTCATATAACATGGTTGTTCATATAGAAAATCCTAAGGAATCTAAAATAATTTAGCAAGATTTCAGGATAAAAGACTGAAGTAGAAACATGAATTGTATTTTTCAAAAATAGCAGCAAATCTTTGGAAAATGAAATAAAAATTATTTCATTTGCAATAGTGTCAAAAAATATTTAGGAATAAATTTGACAAAATAACCATAAGACCATACACTGAATCTCTAAATATTTCTAAGAGAAATTAATAAGGCCTAAAATAAATGGAAAAATATGTCATGTTAATTTACTGGGGACATTAATATTAACTTTTAATTCTTTCCAATTTATCTATAGATTCAATGCAATCCCAATCATAATTCTAGCAGTATTTGTCATAGAAAATACCAAACTTATTCCAAAATTTATATGGAGATAAAGTGTACCTAGAATGTCCAAAAGAATCTTTAAAAAGAAGGACAAAGTTAAAGGATTGTACTACCTGACTTCAAAATTACCAAAAGTTGATGGACATGGTGGCACATGCCTGTAATCTCAGTGGCTCAGGAGGCTGAGACAGAAGTATTGCAAGTTCAAAGCCAGCCTTAGCAATGGCAGGGCACTAAGCAGATCAGTGAGACCTTGTCTGTAAATAAAATACAAAATAGGGCTGGAGATGTGGCTCAGTGGTCAAGTGCCCCTGAATTCAATCCCAAGTATCCCCCTCCCCCACAAAAATTACCAAAAGTTATTGTGGGACTGACATAAGGATAAATAGATACATCATTGGAATAAAATTGAGACATTTTGTGACCATTTTTTTTTCAATAAAGATGCCAAAGCAATCAATGGAGAGAGAAATGATGCTGGAATGACTAGAAATCCATGAGGAGGGGTTTCCATTCCTACCTCACATTATATACAGAAGTTAATTTGAGGTAGTCATAGTCTTAAATATCAAAGCTAAAAATGTAAGCTTTTTAAAACAAACAGGAGAATACTTGTATGATGTAAGGGTAAACAAAGGTTTCTCAGATACTGTAAGCAAAGCAAGAACAATTCAGGAAAAAAGTTGATCAATCAGATTTCATCAAAATTAAAGCTTCTGTTCATCAAAAGATACCATTTGAAAAATGTCTAAGCAAATCATAAGCTGGCTGAAAATAGTTTCACAAGTGTATTTGACAAACTAATATCCAGGATCCATCCCTACTTCAGAGAACATGGTAATGGAAAAGCAAACAAACCAAACGCAACAAAGAAAGGATCCAGACACTACATACAGGAAACTAAATGTCAGGCCAGCAAGCACGTGAAAAAGTGTGTGACCCCATTAGTCCCTAAGAAAATTCAAATTAACAATAGCACTACAATTTCATTAAAATGACTAAATTTTTAGAAGATTGAAGACAGCAAATGCTGGTGAAAAATGGGGCAGTGAGAGAGCAAAAAAGGACCACTCTAAAAAAAAAGTCTTGTAAGTTTTAACAAACCAAAACATACACCTGTACTACAACCCAACAATTCTAATTATAGGCATTTTCCCAGGAGAAATGAAACAGAAATTCACAAAATATCCTATACAGGAAACGTAATTGCAGCTTTATTCATAACAGCCAAACTCAACAAACCACCTAGGCATCCATCAACAGGAATGCAGATAAACACACTGTAGTCTCTTCACACAAAGGAACATAACCAAAAATCTAGAAAAGGAAAACTACTCATAAAAGCAATTATTTTGTTGAATTTGAAACATTTTATATGAGAGAAAGAAGCCCTACATAAAAGAGTCCACATTATATGAGTCCATTTATATAAAGTTCTGGGACAGGAAAACTATTCTGTGGTGACAAAAATCAGAACAGTGGTTTCCTCTGAAGAGAGGAAGGGAAGGAGCATGGGGAACTTGTTGGGACAATAGTTATTTTCTGTAACTTGGTAGTGGTTTGGGTCACGTAGGTATCTGCACTTGTCAAAACTCATCAAATGGTACCCTTAAACAATTTATGCATTTCACATTGTGCTAAAGAAAAAATTAGTCTTAACAAGCATCAAATGCTTGTAAATATGTAATAACTGCACTTATATCCATGAATGCATCTTACTTCAGAGAGTATCTCAGAAATTGATTGATAGGTGGATGAAGCAATTGATAGATGAATAGAGATTTAACTCAATGTAGCACAGTAATGGTAGAATCTAGATGGTGAGTTTTCAATGTAAGGTTATTTCAACTTTTCTATATGTCTGAAATTTTTCATTAAAAAATGTTGGAAAAATCTTAATAGCAACCATTCAATTGTTTAGAACCTAGCCCCACAGAAATTCTTGGGGGAGAAGCATTTTATCACTGACATTGTTTAGAATTTCTGGCACATGGTGATAATAAAAAGCAGATCAGCTTTCAGTCAAATTTATTCTTGTTTTTGAATTCTCAATAGCAATGCACATCCTTTTTGCCTGCACCCAGGGTGGGCGGGCCCTCCTACTACACTCACTTGGTACATGGTTAGTGTCATGGAATTGGAAAAGCACAGTGACAAGAATCAAAGCCAGATCTGCCTGATTCCAAAGCTCTGTCTGTGCCAATACTCTTTCCACACTATCCTGCTAGCTGTGCTGGAAATTATACAAACATGAAAAAGACATAATTCTTCCCTACAAGGAGATGGTAGTAGAGTGGAGACAGATCCATACTAATATGATTTTGATACAAGATGATTACTATAGATTTTTAAAATAACATGCTGGAGGAATATGGGAAAGCTTCTTGGAAGAAGTGGTGTCTGAGACACACTGGACTCCCTATCTACACCCATTTGGTGGCTTCCCATTGTTCCTAAGCTCAACTTCAAAATTCTTAACATGGCCTACAAGATCCTACATGATCTGGTCCCTTTGTATTTCTCTATCCCTATCTTTGGCATTGTTTGAGTCCGTTTTCTTCTGCTCTAACAGAATACCACAGACTGTAATTTATAAAGAACAGATTTATTTCTTACAGTTCTGGAGGCCAGGATGTCCAAGACTGAGGGCCTTCATCTGGTGAGGGCTTTATTGCTACAATGTCCTATGTTGGAAAGTTAAAAGGCAAGAGGCCCATGTATGAGAGAAATAGAGCAGGGACAGGCCGGTACTTTTATTAGGAACTCACTCCAGTGATGAAATCTTTTTTTTTTTTTAATATTTTTTGTAGTTGTAGATGGACAGCATGCCTTTGTTTGTTGTTGTTGTTGTTTTTCTGCAGTGCTAAGGATCAAATCCAGTGCCTCATATGTGTTAGGCAAGCACCCTGCCACTAAGCTACAGCCCCAGCCCCTCCAGTGATGAAATCATTAATCCATTCATGAAGGCAGACCTCTCCTGACCTAACCACCTCTGAAAGGTCCCACCTCTTAATTTTGTTGGTATGGCAATTAAATTTCAACATGCATTTTGGAAGAGATACGTGCTCCTAGTGAACACCTGTCCCAAAACAACACACACACACACACACACACACACACACTTCTCCAGCCACCCTGGCCTGCATTCTGTCGTCATTATGTTCCTTCCTGCCTGGTGGCTTTATCCAGGCACTGCTCTCTTCCTGGAGTACTCTTCCCTTATTTGCTCCTCTGGTCTCATCCCCTACTTCACCTCATCCAATTCTACTCATTTGTAGGAGCTCAGATAAAAGGTAGTTTTCTCAGTAGGTTCTTCTCTGACTTTTCAGGCTATGTGGCCTCCTCTTCTTCCTTCTTTGAAACACAGGACACAATTGTTATTATGTCATTTCTTGTGTAACCTCAGATATGGTTTAGATTATAAAATCTACATGATCTGAAACTACCTTTAACTTGTTTCTGACAATAACCCAGTAGATATTCAATAAATATTTGTTGAGTAAATAGAATTGAATGAGGTGATAGATGAATCCATGAATGAGTGGAGGGCAGGAGCTTAACACCCAGCTATGTAATGTTGATGGAAAGGAACACCATGCAGAGAGAGGAACATCTTGGTCCAAAGCCCAGTGGGAGGAAGAATCAGAAGTGAAAAGACATAGTATTGGGTATTTCCTGAGATTGAGTTTTTTAAATAAAATTTTAAAAATCAACTCCCAAGAGACTCTTGCATTGTCCTGGTACAGACCAGACATGAATTATGTTTTCTAAGACGCATAATTTTAGAGGAACTCAGAAAAGTCTGCAAAAAAATTTCAACAGTCATGTCTCTGATTACATTTTCTAGGGAATGTTCCCTTTTCACTACATTTCAGAACCCAAAGCAACCCAAACCAGGATATGGTCACTGGGGATTTTCACTTTCTCATTAGCATAGTTCAATACTACCTAGTCTCCCTTGGCCAAATGCTTATGTGTATAATGACACTAGACTTGCTGCTCAGGACATGTGAACCTTCCCTCCCTTTTATAGTACTAGCAACTGGTTGATGGGGTGGTGCGGAGACAGAGATGTGTAGAGAGGGGCACTCTTGTAACTGAGACCACATACTAGCTCACTGATTTCTGTTTCATTTCCTTAGTCCTGATGGGAACAGGGAAGACCAGTAATTTAAATGTTCCTCAAAAAGGTAGATAATGTATGAATTACAAAAAGGTGCTTGCATATTTTTCCTGCACTATTTAGGCTTCCATTTATTGATCCTTTGGTACATTCTATTCCAATGACAGGCAAATAAGAAAAGCATGGAAGCTGAAACAGTATGTACTACAACCCCAAACCAGAGTAATGTAATAGTAAACATTTTCTTCAACATTGGGAGTCCTGAGGGCAACTTTCCTAATAAAGGAAATCAAGTTATTTTAAATTCATGTCCACACAAAGCATTGCACGCCATAGACTTATTTCTCTCAATCTTTTCCAGGGTTTTTCTATGACTAAAAATGAATTTTAACTTCCTGGTGTGTGTAAAATTAGGATATTGGATCAAGGGAGTTCTGTATACTCCCAGATGGGATCACTCACAGAAACTTTTGCAGCATAGGATACCAGGAAGTCACTACCAATCAATTGGAGATTGCACATGAGTTCAAATCTGTTTGCTGTACTAGAACAAGGAGATCCCCAAGGCTATTTATAGCTAATCCCTGAAATCTATGGTTCTACAACATAACTACACAAAGCAATAGCCCCCAATACAGAAGCCCATCAATTTATAAGCTTTCATAGATATAAACAAATGAACCAGAGCAAAAAATATACCAATTCTACTGCAAACCCTTAAAGAATTTCTCTACTTTCATTCATGAGTAAATGAACATCTCCAATTTTTTTAACCTTACCTATACGCCGTATTTTTTTTCTTTCCATCATCTTCCCTACATCCTCAATTTTTCCTAAAGTCACGGAAACATGTGAAATAGACTTCTCCACTTTGGGTTCCTCCCCTCTCTGTACTCTGAGCAACTGTGTATTTCCAATTCCTCAATCCTTCATCAAACTCTCTCAGGGAAGACTGAATAAAGTCAGCCAAACTGAAGTAGAGCTGATGACTAAATTCCAAATGATCTCCTATCACTGTATTTCTACTTTGTTATGGACAATACTTCAAACCAAAGAAGTGAATTTCTAGTTGTAGAATTACTTTGTTTTCTTATTAGTAGGATTAGAAAGTAATTTGGGAGAAGCAGTGAAAGGAAAGGGTCTTTAGTTTCCTTGAACTATCTCCGAAGATGAATGGCTCATGGTTCTCAAATGCCAGCTTTACTTGTATCTACATGTTTTTTAAAAAAAAACACTTGCAACATCTATTTTAAAGATAGAGCTTGTAGGGGGGCAGTGGAGGAAGGGAGAGGGAATGGGACTAGCAAAAACGGTGGAATGAGATGGGCATCACTACCTTAGGTACATGTATGAAGACATGAATGGTGTGACTGTATCTTGTTTGCAACCAGAGAGATGGAAAATTGAGCTCTATATATGTACTATGCCTTGAAATGCATTTCATAAGTAAGTAAATAAGTAAATAAATAAATAAAAGATAGAACTGTGAACACATCTACATCAGCTAGCCATGGTTATTAGGAAAATGTATCTATAATTAAGCTCTACCCAGAACTAAAAAGTCGGAATCTCTTAAGATGGGCTTCAGTAATGTGCAAGTCATCAAGTTATCCTACACAAAGACTCAGCAAATCTTGCTACATCGGTATTCATACTTTTCCTGTTTTACTGCTGTTTCCCAGCAAAATTAAAAGCTACCTAAGAGTAAAGACCGGATTTTGTATTTTTAAGTATTTCCCATAGCTACTCTTACCTTACATTTTTAACGGTTTTATATTTGAGTAATGCTTTCCCAATTAATAGCATAAAAGAAATAGTATCATTTAATTTGAGGCCATGAGAAATCAATTAAGTGGGTATTGATCATATATTTAAATTATGTACAAATTAAACAAGAATGCAATAATACAAGAACCCATTGGGCTTTGTCCATTTCATTGACTTTTCTTCTAGTGTTTACAAGCGATGGCCAAATGCACAATACAGGCAAGCCTTCCTCTTTGCTGCATTACTGTGACTTTATTATACACTGGAGCCAAAATTATTTTTTCTATCATTGGAAAACATGATCTCACATGTAATGTTTATTTTCCACACAATTCCATGAGTACATTTACTTAGTTAGGTGAATTTAAGCAATATTGATCCTAAGCTATTCAAAGAATTTTCCTTACTATTATTTTAAATTGCTTCTCTTTATAGGATTGGCAGGGAAGTTTAGGCACAAGGGATTTTTAAGGTTTTTGAACAAGAGTGGTCGTACATAATACATTTGATTTTGCATTTGTTTTCTCTCTGGGGGCATGATGCAATCAAATAAACTGATAAAAGAGCATCGTAATCGTTAAGTTCACTGTCCTCCTCTGTGAATGAATCTCTTGAAAATCAAAGACTTGGCCTTTGCTTTTTTTTTTTCTTCTTTGTTTCTTTTTTGTTTAAAGAAGCTTTAAAATGACGTAAGTGATCCACTTGGGTCCTTTTATGATCAGGCAACACCTTCCCACTTGCCCAAGGAGTATGTTTCTTGGAGAGAAGAACACCATTTTAAGGCTCACATAGGAAGCCACGTGCAGGCTTCAAGTTTATGGTTTGTGTTTAGTGTGGTTTGTGGCCCTAGTTTCTTTACATAGGTGATGACTGAGGAGAAACCTTCCAACCCAGAGCACGGAGATGAAGCAGTTGCAAACAATGAAGAGGTGGTTGGGAGATCAAATGGGTCCTTAGTCTGAATAGACCAGGAGCCAGTGAGTTATCTGTAAAGGGTCAGACAGGAATATGTTGAGCTTTGTGGGCTGTACAGTCCCTATTGCAACCGGTCAACTCTGGTGTGTGAAAGCAGTGTGAGTGAGGTTGTGTCTCAAGAAAACAACTTACAACACTTACAATGACAGATGGTCCCTTGCTGAAGCTTCCAATCTGCAGGGTGGATGAGGAAACCCTCTGGGTGAGCAGGAATTCCAGCACTGAGGAAACCTGTTTAGGGAGGTTCAGGGTACCCAGGATGTACTGGAGTCTCTCTGTAAATGGTAGCAAATTAAATTTCTCAAGAGCTACAGGGTGACCAGTTCAGTTGCTTTTCATAGTGAATAATTCTTTCTTCCTTGTAAATATTGCTGTGGCAAAATTATAAATGGAATCTGTGAGACCAAAGAGAAAAAGAATTAGAGAGATGGAAGAGAGGGAAGAGAGGGAATAGAAGGGAAGGGAAGGAAAGGAAAGGGTGAGGAATGGAAGAGAGACTAGATTATCTAAGGATATAGATAATCTATAATCTATAATCTGGTGTACAGGCCCTGTCTTCACAGGCCTGTGGGACCAGAGAGGGTTTGCTTTCAGGGAAACCAAGACAAAGAAGACTAAAGAGTGGCCCAGTGAGGGTCTTTACCAATTGTGGTCAATATCATGTGAAGGACTGTGTGCACCCAAGGTTAGTGGTTAAGAGCGCAGGCTCTGGAAGCAAACAGAAAATTTGAATACTGGCTCTGTTATCTACTAGCTGGCATATTGTTTAACCTCCCAGCCTTGATTCTGTCATCTGTAAAAGTAAATAAGGATACTCTCTACCTTGCAGTTTGTCTAAAAGGAATAAAAGTTATGTTGAGTCTTTAACACAACATAAGCACCCAGTAAATGGAAACAACTGTCACAAAAGCAATTTTGAAAAGAAAATTCATATTGAGAACAACCAAAAATTAAAATATGATTAATGTCCTTGGAGAGCGTAAAACAGAGCAGCAAACTCATGCAAACTCAGGCATTGTATTTCCTTTCTAGCATTTAGTTTTCAAGTTCCATTTATTATTTGCAAACACCAACGATATTCCTGGCACTGCACTAGTTGCTGGGATTACAAAGGAGGGCAGCCTTTCCTTGCATCTGAGGATGAGAAGTTGAGAGGGTCTGGCAGCTGCATTACTTTTAAGCTATTGTCTTGGTGCTGCAAACCCATCTTTCCTTACTCTCCTGATGCTGGGGGTAACACCCAGAAAACCGTCATTCTCCTTTGCCAGTGACTCCCTATTAAGATCTGCCAGTGAGAGACTGGATGGCTGGAAGAAGAAGGGTACATGCTTTTGTTCCTGTTTGCTTCATATAATGTCAGCATCTCCACCGCAAAGGCTTCTTCATCCTGGCAGCAGCCATTTGTTTGCAGTAAACATTCCTAGACTCAGCCTCATCGCTGCCCACTGAGATCCCAGCAAAGGTCTGAGTCAACTTCACAATCTCCTTTTCCCACATTCTAAATTTTAATAATCTCAACAGCCCTAGGGATGGTAGCTACTTTCTGCAGTTGCCATATCTATGTTAGCTAAGTTTCCCTTTTTTTTTTCAGTTCACCAACACCCGCTTAATGATTCCATATATTAAATCTGCTCTGTTAAAGTTATTAGTGTAGAGTTTCTATCTTCTTGCTGGATGCTGACTGTGGATGTGATTAAAGATTAACCCATGAAGGTCTATTAGCAATTACACACATTCTGTGTCACTGGGAATAGACGCAGGAAACATATTTTTGTGAGTGAAAAGCCTCAGACAAGGAAAGAAAGCTTTGTAAAATACAACACGATGAAAATAAAAAGCCAGTTTAAAGACAAACTCAGAAGGAAAAAAAAAAAACAAGCCATGGAATAAGAGAATATATTTGCAAACCATTTATCTGATAAAAGGTTAATATCCAGAATATAAAAAGAACTTCTAAGCTGAAAAAATAGGCAAAGTCCTTGTATAGACATTTCTCTAAAGAAGATACATAAAAGGGGGGGAGGCAAGATGGCGGCTTAGAGGGACGCAGCTACCAGTCTCCCCAAACAAAAGACCAGAAACTGCGGTACAACCTTCTCCCACCCGGCTTTTGGACAGCACGGAAGGAAATTTCACTCGCGCGGGTAAGCAGAGCCAGCAGCCGTAGACACAGCGCGACTCCAGCGGCTGTGGCCGAAAGCGGCCTGGGGCAGCGTGGCTGCGGGAGGCGGTCCCAGCGTCTCCGCTGGGAGCCATAACTCAGAACGCCACTCCTGCAACTGAGGCCCAAAGCAGCCCCGGGTGTGTCTGTGGGAGGCAGTCCCAGCGGCTCCTCCACTCCAGCAGCTGAGACCCAAAGCGACCCG
>CM053404.1:109822431-109890531 GCA_028644305.1 Xerus rutilus
ATGGGTCATTACTACCCCTGGTGCATGTATGAAGACACAAATAGTGTGACTCTTTATGATTTGCAACCAGAGAAATGGAAAAACTGAGCTCTGTTTATGTACTATGACTTGAAATGCATTTAAATAAAAAAATAAAATAAAAAAAATGCATCTCAAAAAAAAAAAGAAGATACATAAAAGGTTGAAAAACGTATGAAAAGATGCTCAACATCACTAATCATTCAGTAAATACAGAACATTCTTGGACCATTTCATACCTATTAAGATGGTTATTATGCAAAAATAGGAAATAACAAGTGTTGGAGAAAATTTGGAGAAACTGGAACTATTGTCCACTGCTGGTGGGAAGGTAAAATGGTGCAGCCAATATGAAACAGTCTGGTGGTTCACAAAAAAGGTGAAAATGGAATTGCCATATGAAAGAATAATTTCACTTATGGGTTTATATCCAAAAGAATTGAAAGCAGGGTCTCATGCAAATATTTATATGCTAATATTCACAACACTTATTTGCAATAGCCAAAAAGGAAAAATAGCCCCAAAATCCATCAATAGATGAATGGATAAACAAACCGTGGTATATCCATTCAATGAGATATTATTCAGCCTTAAAAAGGAAGGGAATTCTGACCCATGCCACAACATGGAAGAACCTTGTGAACTTTATGTCAAATGAGAAAACATAGTCACAAAAACAAAGTACTATATGATTCAACTTATATGAGGTACTTAGAGAAGTCAAATTCATAGAGACAGAAAGCAGATTGCCAGGAACCAGCAGTGGGGTGTGGGAATGGAGGATTAATGTTTAAATGGTACAGAGTTTCAATTTTGGAAGGTGAAAAGAAGTTCTAGAGAGGAATAATAGCAATGGTTTCACAAGATGAATGTACTTAGTGCCACTAAACCATACATTTAAAAATGGCTCAAATGCAAATTTTATGTTCATACCACAATAAAAAAGAGAAAAATACATATTCATTAGTGGTTGTTCTTCCTATAGTGTCCATATTAACATGGATTTACCATCTTGTCAAACATCCAGACCTCACATTAAGAATGTCTAGGCGTTCCTAAATAGAGCTCAGAGACAGCAGTGAAGGGACATTTTAAAATTCTCTTTGGAATGGACATTTATGCACCCAGTTGGTGCTCTCTGAATGGCAGAGGATTTCCTGGTTCTACCAGACACAGGAAACAGAGTACCTATTTGAAGATAATTAGAAATTGAGGGAAAGGAAATCACAACTTCAATTGTGGTTATGGCAAGGCAAATTTTGCAGGTAGAATAAAACCAAAACAATTTCATCAATGTTTTGAAAAACATGGTGAAGCCAACTCCAACACATATCTAGAGACTGGTGATGTCTACTAACTCTCTCCTATAGCAAATCAGAGAGAGCTGTTCTCCATCAAATTATTAACTGATCTGTGGGCTTCTGTTTCCTTTTCATAAGATGGAGTAAATAGCAGTAAATATCCCTTTAGATTCTAGAAGAATCAAATTCTTAGAAAAGTCCCTGACATGCTAGAAGCTTCATGTGAGTGTTTGCTTAAACAAATAAATATTTTTTTTCAATAGTTAATTCATGCTAGTTGAGTATTATGTTTTACAACCTAGTTTCATATCCATTAACTCTTTTGATTATTAACAATCCAATAGTGAAAGGGAAATAGCTTCAACAATGTTTTTAAAAAAGGAAGAAAGAAAAAGAAAAAAGACACCATTCAGTTGAAGCCTTGCTTTCTTTTACCTCCAAGCCAGCTCTACCATGACCTTATTCTATATCACAGGAGTCAACAAATAATTTCATTTCCTCATACAATATGTAGAATTTAAAAATTCGGCAGTTTTCATATAATTAGTTTAATCAATAAAAAAGATAACATTTCTGAACATTTTGGAGTTTTTGGTTAATACCTCCCCTTTCAGGCATTGGTCACTTTTCAGTATTCTTAATTTCTTTTTTTTTTTTGTACCGGGGATTGAACAGAGAGATGCTTAACCACTGAGCAACATCCCCAGCCCTTTTTATGTTTATTTAGAGACAGGGTCTCAGTAAATTGCTAGAGCCTCACTAAGTTGCTGAAGCTGGCTTTGAACTCCTGCCTGAGCCTCCCAAACCATTGGGACTACAGGTGTGTGCTACTGCACCCGACATAGTATTCTTCACATACACAAACATACTCCTTTCATCAGTGAAATTCTGCAATGAACCTTTCTGCTTCCACAGGATTTCCAGGATCTTTTAAGTGAAGATAGAAATATGAAGAAGCAGCTTAGTGCATTTTGACATTTAAAGATCTATGTTAAAATCCATGCACTGTTACTCAGCTTCGAGACTTTGGGTGAATTACCTACCTGTTCCTATCCATGGCTTTTGTCTCATTACAAACAGTAATGACCATACATACCTGCTTCACAGAGTTGGTAAGTGAATGAAAGCATCACTACAGAGGAGATACATATATAATATATATAATCAACATATTTGTAGAAAATGAGCTCTAAAATTACCCACAGACATGCATTTTTTAATAATTTTTTTTAGTTGTTGATGGATCTTTATTTTATTCATTTATTGTTTGTATGTGGTGCTGAGGATCGAACCCAGTGCTTCACGCATGCTAGGCAAACGCTCTACCACTGAGCTACAGCCCCAGCCCACAGACATACATTTTTATGGAACATGACCAAAAGGAGAGATAATAAGACTCAGAATGCACAACAGGTAGCATTTTGATTGTTTCAGGATGGGTTACAATTGCTGTTGTGAAGAAACATAACCACAGATGATTAAGTCAATGCTTTCTGGGATCAGTTCTCAAAGTATGGCAGGTATGCGATCTGTTTTCAGGTTGGGCAAGTCTATGGAGGAAGAGGTTGATTCTGTATACACACTTCCTGTAAAAATGTGAGATATGCCTTTACATTCTTTTGTTTGTTTGTTTGTTTGTTTTGGTACCAAGGATTGAACTCAGGGGTACTCCACCACTGAGCCACATCTCCAGCCCTATTTTATGCTTTTTAACTAGATACAGGGTCTCACTGAGTTGCTTAGTGGGGTCTCGCCTCGCTATTGCTGAGGCTGGCTTTGAACTCATGATTCTCCTGTCTCGGCCTCTCAAAGTGCTGAGATTACAGGCATGTACCACCGCGCCCAGCACCATTTACATTCTTAAATCAATTAATATTTTAAAAAGAAAAGCAAAGCTCTGTGTGTGTGCGGGGGGTGGGGGGGCACATAACATAAATGATTCATCACTGGGAGCAAATTTTAGAATCACGGAATTTGGAAGATGAGAGGGACCCTGCAGAGGATCTCTCTTACCCATCTCATTTTTTAGCCGGAGAAACTCAACATTTCACAGCCCAGGGCAAATATCTAATCGGTGCCAGACAGTCACAGAACCCAAATTGTCATCGCTTCCCACTCTATCATCCATCTAACCCGCCTCTATTGTCCTTGCAAAGTCACCAGAACAGGCCCTTTGCAAGACCTGTTCTGTGATTCTGTGAAGACGATTTTGCATTCATGCTCTGCTCTCCGCTCTCCGGCTATTCCAGCTGGAGAGATGGGGGTTGTAAACTTTGACTTCTGTGCTTGAATGAGACATTGTCTGATGGAAGTGTGTGGGCGGGGAGCCTAACAAACAGCCACTTGCCAACCCTTGAAGCAAACATGCTCTCTTTATCCTCCAATGTAGTTTTTGACGTAATGAGCATGGCTTCCAATTTTCCTTGCAAATGGGCACACTGGTGACCATGGCAACTGGCATGCTCAAAAGATGCCCTGTCAGGGCCTTTGAAAGACCTATAGACATTTGTATTAGGCGGGCATAGCGTGCCAGCTACAGCTCAACAAACACCCGAATGGATAGTGCTCCTCAAAATCAAGCTCACAAACATTTGTGTTTCATTAAACAGAAATTAATAAGACTCCAATGGGAAGAAGCAAAGAGAACTGTTTTTTTGTGTGTAGACAGCTGTGTTATGAAGTAATACAGAGAATGCTCATATGAATAATGATTGCACATGTGTGTTCAATTTCTTTCATTTCATATAGTCTTTTAAACTTCTTTTTTCTTTCTTTGTCTTCCTGTCCTTCT
The DNA here is from genome assembly GCA_028644305.1 of Xerus rutilus. NCBI lineage: Eukaryota > Metazoa > Chordata > Mammalia > Rodentia > Sciuridae > Xerus > Xerus rutilus. The sequence continues at coordinate 109,826,542 of CM053404.1, forward strand.
TTCTCTGTCTTTTTCTACTTTCTTTCATTCTTTTTTTTCTTCCAGTACAGGTTTTCCAGAAATCAATCACAGGTTCCACAGCTGGCCAGGATAACAGTCACGACTGTTCCATTCACACGACAGAGCCTCCAGTAGCACTTCTGTATTTTAAAGCCACCCTGGATCATTGGTAAGTTAGACTTTTGAAAAATATACATATTCTCTTCCTTGATGATAAAGGACATGAGTCTCGTGGTTTGATGTTACTAGAGGAGAAATTAAATTTGGAAGTCTATGTTTAGAAATGAGACTTTAGATTTTTAAGACTAGTATAAATACAGCTTTTCAGGCAGCTAAAGATGGAAAGATTGACAAGAGTGTGGGGTATCCTCCTGGGACAGTCCTGCCTGTGATTCCCATGCCCACCTTTTTTTTTCAGAACCCCTACATTATTTTTTTAATTTATTTATTTATTCTATTTAAGTTTACATGATAGCAGAGTGCATTTTGATTCATTGTACACAGATGGAGCACAACTTTTCATTTCTCTGGTTGTATGTGATGTAGAATCACAACATACATGTGGTCATACATAAAGCTAGGGCTATGATGTCCATCATATTCCACCATCTTTACTCTCCCCCTGCCCTTCCCTCCTCCCACGCCTGTGACCAAAGTTCCTCCATTCTTCCTGTGTCCTCTCCCACATTATGGATCAACATCCATTTATCAGAGAGAACATTTGGCATTTGGTTTTCTGAGATTGGCTTACTTCACTTAGCATGATATTCTCCAACTCCATCCATTTACCTGCAAATGCCATACTTTTATTCTCTTTTCTTGCTGAGTAATATTCCATTATGTATATATACCACAATTTCTTTATCAGAATCTCCATACTGCTTTCCAGATTGCTTGTATCAATTTTCAATCCCACCAGCAATGTATGAGCATGCCTTTTCCTCCACAACCTCATCAACACTTACTGTTGTTTGTATTCTTGATAATTGCCATTCTGACTGGCATGAGATGAAATCTTAGGGTAGTTTTGATTTGCATTTCTCTAATTGAATATTATTTCATATGTCTGTTGATCAATTTTATATCTTCTGTAAAGTTTCTGTTCATCTCCTTGGCCCATTTATTGATTGGGTTGTTTGTTTTTTTGGTGTTAAGTTTTTTGAGTTCTTTATATATCCTGGAGATGAGTGCTCTATCAGATGTATGTGTGGCAAAGATTTGTTCCCAGAATGTCAGCTCTCTGTTTACTTCATTGATTGTTTCTTTTGCTGAGAAGAAGCTTTTTAGTTTGAATCCATTCCATTTATTGATTCTTGATTTTATTTCTTGTGCTATAGGAGTCTTGTTAAGAAAGTAAGGTCCTAATCCGACATGATGAAGATTTGGGCCTATTTCTTCTTCTATTAGACGTTGGGTTTCTGGTCTGATTCCCAGGTCCTTGATTCACTTTGAGTTGAATTTTGTGCATGGTGAGAGATAGGGGTTTAGTTTCATTTTGCTGCCTATGGATTTCCAGTTTTCCCAGCACCATTTGTTGAAGAGGCTATCTTTTCTCTAGTGAACATGTTTGGCTCCTTTATCTAGTATAAGATAACTGTTTAAGTGGAGAACCCCCCACATTCTTAGCTGTACACTGCACAAGTAGCTGGAGGTTCATGCATTCTATTATTCTATTATTAGCAAACATTTATTTAACAACTACTATGGTCTAGGATAAACTCCTGGGATAGAGAGAGTGAGGGGAAAATCCTAGGCCCTCCATGCTGGGGTGGGAGACATGCTTCCCACTCTTGATTCCTCACAGAAGGGTGAGATTACATCCACACCGCTCCCCAAGAAGAAAGTGAAGGAGGAAGGCATCTAGCTTCTCTCTGTGCCCCTGGTCGCTACTGGAAAGCAGTGGCTTATGTTGACCGGTTGGAGGAGTGGTGATAAGGGAGAAGAACCCAGCAGGCCCGAGAGGGGGTTTCCTGGGCCAGGCTCTTCTCCAGGTGTTTGCGCAGTTGGAGCCTGATCGTGAGCCTGGAAGAAGTCTGACTAACTCTCTGCAACCCTGGAATCCTACTGGCCACCAGCCACTGGACACCTGCCTGAAAGCCAGTGCTTATCACACTGGGCTCATTGTCACTGGTAACAGTTGGGAATAAGAAAGAATTCCTCTCCTGTGAAAAGTGGCCAGCAGGTAGAACTGTTTCTACTGGGGGGATCTGTACGGAGAATGCAGCCTGGGAAAGGTGGGCATTTGTGCCAGCATGTCACACCTACAAAGGCTTCCAAATGCCAGGGGTCTGGGTGCGATATGTAAGTGCTCACAAAATTAAAGTAGGGCCACTGTGCATGCCAGCAGCTCAGGAGGCTGAGGCAGGAGGATCGCGAGTTCAAAGCCAGTCTCAGCAAAAGCAAGGCGCTAAGCAACTCAGTGAGACCCTGTCTCTACATAAAATACAAAATAGGGCTGGGGATGTGGCTCAGTGGTCGAGTGCCTCTGAGTTCAATCCTCGGTACCAAAAAAAAATTAAACTAGGAGCTAGGAAGCCCAGAGGAGGAGTTCACACAGATTAAGGGCAGGAGTACGCCAGTGACTTCTCCCCAAGAAAGTGGCATATGAGCTGAGTCTAGAGAACCACTAGGCATCTGAGACTGTGAGGGGCTGTGGCATGTCCACCTTTTTGAGAGATTGCTTGCTTCCCCATCATAGAACAGAAGGAAGCAGTGAGAGGGTCTGGCAAATGTGTCTGAAGAGGAAATGAGAAAGGAGAGGGAGAGGGAAAAGGGGCAGGGGTCGGGGGAGATGAGAAAAAGAAGAAGAAAAGGAGAATTAGAGAAAAGAGAGATGATATGTTGTGATAGCCTCAAAACATTGATCACATGTTTCACGAGGCCCTGGTCTCTCTCATTTCCTCAGGCAGAGCAATCTATATGTTTTTATTAAAAGTAGTTAACCACACACAAAAAAAAACAGGGGCAAAGGAACAAGTTGGGCTTCTATTCCAGCTCCCAGATAAAAACAAACTGTTCTTCAGTCATAGGACCCTTGATTTCAATTGATCTTCTCTGATCACAGCACTTTTGACATATTCTCCCCTAATCTGCCACTCTGGGTTTATTGATAGACATCCACAATGCCCATAGCTTCTGAAATACTACATTTCGTTTTTGCTATATGGCATTTTGTGGTCTGCCTTCCTAATGAAACGCCCAAAATCTTGGTGTTTGTAAACTCAAGAGCTAATGCTCATAGGCCAGGTCTGTTTATTCTGGCATATTATTTGACATTCTCATTACTGCCAGCAATTTATCTTTGCCTCTAAAGGCTCCATCTTGCAGGCTGAGCTTGATCACAGGCTTGGTGGGTAGATAGGAGAAACATGAAAATATTTCTCTTTCTGTATGTGATTATAAAATAAGAACTGATCTTCCTTATGCTGGCCTATCTCTAGCTCTGCAAACAAGCAATACATTTCTGCAAATGTGCAGGGGCTTCTTGAGTACCTTCCAGGGCTGACCAGCTGTGGGGAGGGGGTGTCCAGGAAGAAGGGAAGAGCTCTCACTCAGACAGTGACTCACATCTACAAATATCAACCCCTCCAGGGCTTCGAAGTGATTCTTGGCTTTGCATCCAAATATAGATAAGTCTGAAATATTTTATGGCAAAGTTGGTCCCCGAGAGTTTAAGAGTTTTTTTTCATTACCAAGATATATTTTTAACCATAATTGGGGCCAGTCAATGAATTTAAGAAGGAAAGAGATCATTTTTAAACTTTGTGATTTGGGAGTTTATCACAAACAGTGCTGGAAAGAAAGTGGAAAACATTCCAAAATGTGCCTTGGGGACTTTAATGTGTACTGATGAAAGTGAGAAAACAGTCAGTTAAGTAAGATTTCTGTTGTCCTTGTCTCATTCTTACATTAGCTATCTACTGTTGTGTAAAAAATCGCCCCAGATTCAGCAGTTTAAGACAATAGATGTTTGTTATCTCACTGTTTCTGTGGGTCACTTAGAAGAGTACCTCTGGTTCCAGGCTTCTGTGAGGCTGTAGTCAAGCAGCCAACGGGGCTGTGGTGTCATTTAAAGTCGCCACTGGAGAAGATCCAGCTCAGAGCCCACTTACCTGGTTTTGGTCAGGCCTCAGTTCCTCATGGGCAGTTTGGTAGACTAAGGGCCTGTGTTTCCTACTGGCTATTGGCTGAAGGCCTCCCTCAGTTCCTTGCCATATGGACTTCTTCATAGGGCTGACCAAACGCAGCCGGCTTCTCCAGCTGGGGGATGGGGAGAAAGAGAAAGAAGACAAAGACTACTTCAAACAAAAGCCACAATCTTTTATAACTTATCCCACTCACTCTGGCATCCCATATATAGGATACTTATAAAAATTTAAATTGAGTAACAAATATATAGGTATTCCAAATTCGGGATGCTAGGACCTAAAATCTCAGAAGCCACACTCCATTACTTCCATTGTTTTCCATTCATTGGAAGTGCTCACTAATCTCAGTCCTGCACTCAAGGGCAGGGGATTATACAGGAGGGCAGGCTAATAGGAGACCATCTTAGGGGCTGCTCACTGCAACCCCTGTTTCCAAATATTATAATGTCTAATCCATGATGGAGAATGTCTTGAACTAGCCTGCTGAGGCACATGCACAGGAATATGCCACAATGTTATGCCACAGAATATCTGAATTCCTTTGGAAGTTTATTGTTTAAGGGGGACTCTACCAACTTGCAAACATGCTTTTAGATAAGTATCAACTTATTCCTCAACCCTCTCTCTCTTTCCCCACTTCTCCAGTCCATATACCTTCCAGTAAAACTGGGTAGTCTGCTAGATGGCCCAAGGGCCTAGAAAATTTAGAAAACTGTGAACTGCCTATAAATGAGTCAAAGTCAAAATGGATGAAATAAGGAAAGTGTCTTTATCTGTTGTTTCAAACACATATCTGTAAACCCACAACCTCAGTCATTTCTGGCACACTTGTTATTCATAAGCATTTTGTCATTGTCCACTTAAGATCTGCAAATTAACAGTGGATCGTCCTGGAGATGGAGGGGTCATAGTGCAGTACTCTCTTTTAGACTATGGAGGGGATTTGCATCAAATCCCTTGAATCCTCAAGACATCAAATAGTACAGTCTCTCAAATGCCAATGGAGATAGAATGATTCTTCCTAAAGTGAGTGTCTTCACTAATGAAGAATACTAAAGAGGTAGGCATCACCTCATGAAGCTGTATTTTGTAGTGCAGAGGAGCATTTCACTGAAAATTGAGAATCACTGAGATTGAGGATTAATAAAAATTGAGAAATAGCTTGTATTCCAATGATGTCAATAGAACTACATCCTTCACATTAATACAATTCCACCTGGGGGTCTTTTGAAAGAGAATCTCAAAGGGATCAAAGAAGGGAAGGGAAAAGAGGAGATGAAAAGAGATGCAGGAAAGGTAGAGGAGGGAGAGGCAAGAGAAGAGAGAACAGGGAGACTGGAAAATATGGGAGGAATTTGCTCCAATTACATTCTGGTTCCCAACTCTGTCCTCTTCTGACACTAATAGGCACTGGAAGAGCGAGAAGAATAAGAAATGGAGAAGAAGAAAAGAGAGAAACAAGACAGAAAGAGAAAAGAACAGAAGAAATCTGAAGGAGAAAAAAATATATGAGACACTAAGAAGAAATACACATCAATATGACATTCAAAAACAAAGTTAGGCTCAGTATAATGTAAGTATTGAGCCCCTAGTGTGTGCCAGACACTTTTCTGGAAGCCAGGAATACGGAGGAGAAGGAGACTTGGCCACTGCTCTTGAGACAAACACAGGAAAGAGTCAAGGTTGGGAAGAAATTATGTGAAGTCCCAAAACGCTTGCACTGTACTGATGATGACTAGGCTCAGAAGGGGTCAAGTTCTTTTCCTCTGCATCCTATTGGTGATGAATTCCCAAGTCAAATAATATGGTTACTACCTGACATTAGCTTTGGATTCTTACAAGAAACTTCTGAAATTTACTGCTTAGTAGGAGAGTGGCAGGGTCGGGGAGAAGTATGTGTATTTTTGCATCTCAGCAAGTTTCATTCCCCATCCAGACAGATGTTGTTTGGCTAGGGCAGCCCAGCATAAAACACAACTACTTGGATTTGGCATAAATGCACCAATTAACCTGTGTTGATTCCATCATGTAGAAGCAACAGGGCTAACTTATTCCTGGATATTGTTTTTTGTTTTGTTTGTTTTGTTCTGCTTTTGGTACTGGGGATTGAATTCAGGGCTACTAGACCACTGAGACACATCCCCAGCCCTATTTTGTGTTTTATGTAGAGACGGGGTCTCACTGAGTTACTTAGAACCTTTCTTTTGCTGAGGCTGGCTTTGAACTTGTGATTCTCCTGCCTCAGCCTCCCAAAGTGCTGGGATTACAGGTGTGTGCCACAATGCCTGGCTATCACTAGATACTGTTTAAAGGAGTGTATCAGCCCCAACAGCTGCCTTCTCTGTCACAGCCATCTTCCTCTTAGCACAGCTGCAGCAGCTGCACACCACCCTTGCTTACTGCCCCCTAGGTCAGCCTGCAGCCCTGCAGCCTCCACGGGCTGCAAAAGTGAAGCTTCTCAGATGAAACCAAGACTCAGCTGCTCCAATAATGTCCACCTCAGACCTGGAATAAGGAGAACAAAGTGTCTTTCCTTCTGCTTCTGATACCATACAATGAGAATCAATCTACCTCCTTCTCACGACCCCCTTCTTTTGCCCCCTTGCTTAGCATCTTCCATTTATGCTGGTGATAGACCACGGAGTTCCTATCCTCCCTAAGCCTAGGGCAGTGGCTCTCTACCTATTCATGAGAAATCTGTGGAAAATTAGTTTAAAATCCAGGCAGACTCTACCACTTGTGATTCTAAGTAAGTAAGTTTGGAGTTGGAGTGTGGCTTAAAATTCAACACGCTTAACACAGGCCACGCCCCAGGCAGTCCTGCTGCAGGTGATATATAGACAAAACATTGGCAAACACTGGCCAGACACGCTGAGCTGTGCACATTTCAGATGGGAGCTGGAATGGAGATTTGATACTGGTGTGTCCTGGTTTTTTACCTCCCCTCTTCAGTGCATCCTTTTCCCTTGCCTCCAACCTAGATGTTGATGGTCCCAGGGTTCAAGTCTTAGTCCACCCCTCTTATACTACACCTGATTGCTCTCATCCAGTCCTGTGAATGGAAATATCTAGACGCTGAAGACTGAGATGCTCATTTCTAGCCCAAATCTCACATTCCAACATGTGGAATGTTGGATGGGACACATGTTTCCATCTGGATGTCCCCTGAGGACCTCAGCTCAGCATGCTCAAAAGCTAATCCAGGGTATATGGCTCTGGATAAGGAGGAGGAGAAGTACACTGCACCCTGTCTCTTAGATGTAGCTCTAAAACACAGACCAGCGACTGGAGGACTCCGAGCAGCAGGAGATTGGGGAAAACAGGCTAGAATTCAAAGAACCTGGGAATAGCTGGTGAATATCCCACTCTTCCTCTAGTATTCCTCAGCCCTGATAAAAGGCAGCCTGAAACCTGGAAATAGGAACCAGGATGTGGGCAGAGAGGTCCAAGAGACACCCTTTAGGCCCTCGCTTGAAGGTAGGAAGGGAGTTCCTGAGCTTAGAGACTCCATTGTCTTTTGTTCTTTCTGTTCTGTATGGCCAGCCCCAGCCCAGCCCTCCAGAGAGGTGGCAGGGTGTCCCCAGGGGCGAATGCATTCTGCTATTCTATGACTTGCTTTTATGTCCTAGAGGTATTTTGAAAGACAGATGTCCATTTTTACCAGGTCCAATATTATTCAAATCTTCTCCATTTTAAAATATTCATCTTTTCTTCCCATAGCTCCAAATTTCCATCTGGTGTTGTTTTTCCTTCAACCCAAAGGACATCTGTGAGAATTTCTTGTAGTATGGGGTCTGTCTGGGGCAACAAATGCTCTCAGCTTTTATTTATCTAAAAAGTGTTCATTTTATTTGTATTTTGTGGAGACAGAGAGATAATATATATATTTTTTTCACCTTCCTTTCTCTCAATGCAACCAACAAATTCTCCTTGCTTCTAGCAGGGCAAATTTTTTTTTCTTTATTCTACTCAAGTATACATGATAGCAGAATGAATTTTGATTCATTGTACACAGATGGAGCACAACTTTTCATTTCTCTGGTTGTACATGATGTAGAATCACATCATATATGCAGTCATACACGAAGCTAGGGCAGTGATGTCCATCTCATTCCACCATCTTTACTGTCCCTATGCCCCCTTCCTCTACCCTCCCATTTGACCAAAATTCCTCCATTCTTCCCATGTCCTCTCCATTATGGATCAGCATCCACTTACCAGAGAGAACATTTGCCATTTGGTTTGTTGGGATTGCCTTACTTCGCTTAGCATGACATTCTCCAACTCCATCCATTTACCTGCAAATACCATAATTTTATTCTCTTTTATTGCTGAGTATTATTCCATTGTGTATATGTACCACAGTTTCTTTATCCATTCATCTATTGAAGGGCATCTAGGTTGGTTCCACAGTTTAGCTATTGTGAATTGAGCTGCTATAAACATTGAAGTGGCTGTGATACTCTAGTATGCTGTTTTTAAGTCCTTTGGGTATAGACCGAGGAGTGGGATAGCTGGGTCAAATGGTGGTTCTATTCCAAGTTTTCTAAGGGATCTCCATACTGCTTTCCAGATACATTAAGCTGGATTTTTTTTAAAACTTTCCTGTCTTTACAGATATTTCTCCTAGTCTTCTAGCCTCATTTTTTTCCTTATGAGAAGTTAGCTATCATTCTTCATCTTATTCTTTCCTATATAGTTTGCCTGCCCTCCCACCCCTTGTTTGGTGTTTTTAAGATTGACTTTCATTCTTTGTTTTTCAGCAGTTTGACCATGATTTGGTTATGCTTATGTATGCTTTTACTGTAAATTTTCTGCTTGGGGTTTGTTGTGATTTGGATATGAGATGTTCCCCAAAAGTTCACATGTGAGATAATGCAAGAATGTTCAGAGGTGAAATGATCAGATTATGAGAGCTGTACCCTAATAAGTGGGTTAATCCACTTGAATGGATTAACCAGAAGGTAACTATAGGCAGATTGGATGTGACCAGAGGAAGCAGGTCATTGGGGGCTTGCCTTTGGGGTTTATATTTTGTCCCTGAAACCCACCTACCTTCTTTCTCTCGCACGCACGTGCTCTCTCTCTCCTTTCCTCCCTTCCTCTCTCCCTCTCTCCCTCCTTCCATCTCCCTCCCTCCCTCTTTCTCTCTCTCTCTTTATTCCTGACTATCATGAACTGAGCAGCTTTCCTGCACCCTGACCTTCTGCCCTGATGTTCTGCCTATCCGAGGGCCTACAGCTATGGAATTGGGCAACCATGGACTGAACTTTTAAAACTGTGAGCCAAAATAAACTTTTCCTCCTCTAAGTAGATCTAGTCAGGTCTTTTCATCACTACTATGAAAAGTTGACTAACATAGAGGTTGTTGAGCTTCATGGATATATGAATTGCTGTTTTGGATCAAATAAATAAAATTTACAGTCAATAGGGCTGCGTTTTTGTTTTTTTTCCCTGCCCCATTTTCTATCTCCTCTCCTTCTTACTTGTGGGTTAAGCTTCTTGAAATAGAACCAGAACTCATCAAGTCCCTGTTCATTTTTTAAAATTTCTTCTTCTTTGTCCTTCATTTGAGATGATTCATAATGTCCCATCTTCATGGTTACTACTCCTTTTTGTTTTGTTTTGTTCAATATGTTGCAAATTCTAGGAAATGTATTTTTTAGATGTTTTGCATTGCTAAAATTTTCGTTTGATTTTTCTTTTTTTTTTTTTTGTACCAGGGTTGAACCCAGGGACGCTTAACCACTGAGCCACATCCCCGGTCCTTTTTATTTTTTTATTTTGGGACAGAGTCTCTCGGAGTTACCTAGGGCCTCACTAAGTTACTGAGGCTGGCTTTGAACTTTCCATCCTCCTGCCTCAGCCTCCTGAGTCACTGGGATTACAGGTGTGCACCACGGCACCCTGCTATTTGATTCCTTTTACAATGTACATATCACTCCTATCAATTCCCTATCTTCATTAATGAACTCATAGGGTAGTACGGGTATAATGTGTTAAATGTTAAAATCCCTGTCAATTTTATCATCTAGTTAGTCTATGGGTCTCTTTCCACACTGATTTTCTCTTGACTATTTTCCTATATCTTTACAAGTTTAGTAAATTTTTATTTTTTATTTTTTTTCTATTTTTTAGTTGTAGATGGATGCAATATCTTTATTTTATTTATTTGTTTTTATGTGGTGCTGAGGATCAAACCCACTGACTCATGCATGCGAGGCAAGCACTCTACCACTGAGCCATAGCCCCAGCCCCCAATTTTTATTTTATACTAAGTATTATAGTATAGTATAGTATAGTATACTAATTATTTTATAGAGACTCTGGATTCTGTTATCTTCCTGCGAAAAGTGTTGATTTTTGTCTTAGGAATTAGTTAAGTTGCAGATGAGATGACTTTGATTTATGAAGGACTGATTTTTAAGGTGGTTCTCTTTCAGTTTGGCAACTAGTATAGGATGAGCCCCTTAGGCCTGAATCCTAAGGCATAGCATCTGGGTTTTCATTTTAAAAGCTTGAGACATTTATTTAGTCTGTCTAGTTTGGCAGGACTTGAACTCCACACTGTGTCCCTGTGATGGCAGCTGTTGAAATCTCTGCTCAGCAATTCCAGCTTCTTAGCTATCTGAATGAGTCACCTCATCAGAAGTCATGCTGAAACTTGGCTTTCATCGCAGCAGTGTTGGAACATGGGGCTTGGTGGGGAATATTTGCATGGTGAAGTTACAGCTTTCGTGAATGGATTATTGATGTTCTCATGGGAATGTGTTTTTTCTCTTTGCACAAGCCCACTTACCCTCCTGCTTTTCTACCAGGCACAGAACAGCATGAGACCCTCACCAAAAACCAATCAGATGAGATGACTCTGGTCATCAACCATGCTGGTGCTGTGATCTTAGACTTTCCAGCCTGCTTCAGAACCATAAGCCAAAATAAATCTCTTTTCTTTATAAGTTACCCAGTCTCAGATATTCTGTTATAGCAACAGAAAATGGATCAACTCAGGCTTCTTAGGGTTTCATCCCATGCATGTGTAAATTAGGGATCAGCTAATGATTTCAGGGGTGTCTCTACACAGATTTGGGGGCTGCCCTGTGAGACTCCCTCCTTTCTGGAATCTCCCTCAATTTTAGGCCCCTTTGACAGGCCCATACTTCATCTTCTAATTCCTTGGTTTCATAAAACTGCCACTTTCTAACGCAGCACCATGGGTCACACACTGATGGATTGAGAAGTACCTTTAGAAGAAAATGCTCGTATAAATGTGGATCTTACTCAGTAAGGGTCAAATCCACAGCAATTTTTGCCAGTTGTTTGTTCCCAGAATTTACAATAGTCATTGGTAAGAAAGTTTCCAAACATCCCATTCTGCCATTTCTTTTTTGGAAATTTTGTCTGCTTTGTCTCTGTTATGTTCTGGATAATTTCATCATATATATTTTTCCATGCATTAAATTCCTAAGTTTGTTTCAGTGAATATTTAATCTGTCACTTTGGTTTCAATGTCTGTGTTTTCCATTTCTAAACATTCCTTTTCCATCTGCCTTTCCCCCTTCCCCAAGGTCTTATTCTTTTCTTGTGTTTTTAATTTCTTTCTGAGCCCCTAGTCATTTTGACAATACTTATTTTACAACCTCTATCTGGGAACTGTTACCTGCATATCCTGGGGGTGTCAAATCAAGTTACTCATTCTGCCAATTGACTTCTTCTACCCATTATGGCTTGTATCGTTGTGTGGTTGAATGTTTAACCCAGCTCCACATTTTGAGTTTATCCACAGCCGGGTTTTATTTGTGGAAATGATCTGTGATTCTCTGGTGAAGATTATAACCCTCCAGAGAGGTTTTGCATTAAACTGATAGATAGCCTGTCCCTGCCTGGGTACACTTGTAACTAATTTCTTAGCTTCAGGGTTCCTGTACCTTACTGAACACATTTCCAACCAGAGTGTAGGCTAAAATGGCCAATGTCCCTGCTATATTCTTAGGTTGATGGACAGACTTATTTATATTTCTTTCTTTTCATAAGGAATTAACTATTTGGCAGTCCTGGCTCTGTAGGTGGTTTTGAGCCTCTGTGGGTTTGTGATCTTATTTCCTATTCCTAAAACCTGAGCCTCCAAGTTACTGAGACAGGAAAGTTCCATCACCCCAAAATTCAGAGCAGGCATACCATCAGCTCATATGCTCACTGCCCTGGAGATTTATCTCACTCTTTAGAAAGCTTAGCTCCACATTTAAAACATTACTTTTAACATTTTATCTACCATTACTGGATGTTTTGTTAAGGAAGGGTTTCTGTTCTCTTTTTTTTGCCATGTAGAGCAACATAGAAACTCTATTCCTAAGTTTGTTTTTTAGTGTCCTAACCAAGTGAGGGTTTTTACACAAAGTCTTTTACACAAAGACTACGAAATTGATGGTGCACAAATTTTTTAAAATCCAGATTTCATGCAAAAATCTAAATTTCTATTTTCTCTTGAAAAATATGAATCTGGGGCCATATTGGGCCATGGTCTCATGTGGCAATCATAAGCAAAGCTAAGTGATGAGTTCCCTCTCTCAGATGGGATAACAGCTCCAGAGCTTGCCACAATCACCACAGAGCCCTGCAGACTTATCACAGCCCTGTTTTATTCTCCTTGCTGCTGAAAGCATCAGAATTGTCACCACTAGGCTAATAAGAATCTGTCAGATTTTTACATGAGGCAATCAAGCAAATCATTTCTCTTAGGAAGCCTTTTTTACCTAGCCGTAAGATGGTCTTTCAAGTGTATCTTCGTCTTGTTGCCTAACATAATTAGAAGTTCTGACTGAAGCTGTCTTGGAGAGGCCATGAGATATCACAAAGCCTCAGATAAGAGAAGTGGCTTCAGCCTGTGCCAGCTTCATCTTTCCATAGACCTGCCTTCCTCTTCTGTCTCTTCCTTCCATGTACTAAACAGTATCTCATTTGCTCAGATTAGAGGGGGCATGATAAAGGGTATCAGAAGACCTGGGTTTCATTGCCAGACCTGCCTTTGACTAGCTGGATGCATCACTTCCAGAAAGACCAAGTGGCAAACCCTCAGTGCCCGTCTCTGACTTCATCTATCTGCTGCTGCTTCCTCTCTCTTCTTTCCTTCAGATGGTATGAGACATCTAGTGGGTCCCCTTTTATTAACCTAGTAAACTTCTTTCAAGGGCACAATTCCATTTGGAGAACTGAAAATATCCGAAAAACTAATCAGAGAGCCATTGTCCCTTGTGAAGAATGATTCTAGAGATTAAAATTTAAAAAACAAATCTTCATATCAGAGAAGAGCATGGTTATCTCTGCCCATTGTGCCAGTTCCTTACTTCTAAGGCAAAATCTACTAGGTTTGCAAATGTCGTCAAGTAATTCCCTTTAAACGCACCCTGTGTGGTCAAAATAAAACATGACTATGGACAAAATATGAGCCACTAATTTCAAGACAGAAATCTTAGATAATGGGAAGAACTGTTTTTGATTTATGTGTTTAATAAGTTAGATATATGAAACCTCAAAATATAGCACTTAATTTTATATTCTTTTGCATTCTCTAATGATTTCATATATAAATCTCCAGCCTCTTGTTAGTCCCAATGGGTAATCAAACCATTTACTCATTGTTATTTCCTCATAAAGCCCTAGCAGGGTGTGAGATACAGAACAGATGCTTAGTCCAACTAATATGCTCAAGGAATTGTAGATCTAGAAAGTACCTTAATAGCATTTAGTCCAGAGATGGCAAATAACAGGATACATGAACAGCCACTATCCCTCATCCTTGTGACTGATGTTGCCTGGCACAGTACCTGAAATTTATAATCTGGGCCCATATTTTATTGGATCAAGACTGAGAATCTCCTCAAGCCCTACTTTTTTTCTTTCTTTCTTTTTTTGTTTTTTTCTTTTCTTTTTTTGCTACTGGGGATTGAATTCAGGGGTGCTTAATCACTGAGCCACATCCCCAGCCCTTTTTAAATATTATATTCAGAGACAGGGTCTCACCAAATTGCTTAGGGCCTCTCTAAGTTGCTGAGGCTGGTTTTGAATTCTTGATCCTCTTGCCTCAGCCTCTCAAACTGCTGGGATTATAGGCGTGCACCACCACACCTGGCCAAGCCCCACTTTTGAATAACATTTCCAAATTATATCCTAAGAACCACTAATTGTGTGGGCTTTCCTTAAGTATCAAGTAAGTAGTTTTCAAGGGTGGAGCAGTCAAGGTTTAGTTGTGATCTTGACTCTTTATCTTGTTTAAGTAGCAAGGGAATCATAATCATTACAAAATAATTATTATGTATTATTCCCTGGGAGGCCAGATTTGTGAGAAACAGCGCAGCCACAGCCAACAACAGGTAGAAAATAATGTCCAGCCACACACTGTAGCCCATCTTCCAAAGAGACACTGCCACTGCTGCTATTACACGCCACTTAGCAACCGTGGCCCTTGAGAATGAACACCCTTTAATCCACCAGGGTCACCGAGGGAAACCAGGCACCTGCAGGCACTATGCTTATCCAGTCACACAGTTCCCTGCAGCGTCCCAATTTCCTCCTCTAGGTCTCACTGATTGAGCCTATCTAGTTCTCGTGCCTGAATCTCACCTCCTAGGGAACTGAATTGTGGTAAATGTCAATGTTTAGAAAATGGAGACATGCATATGATATCTTTACCTGATCAACTTAGTTTAATTAAACAGGGTGTTTATTGAAGGACTTTTTCAGAGCTTTTAAAATGTTGATATTATTCTGAGTTTCCAAAGTGGGTTTTTAAACATTGTTTTACCAGGGCACACTTTCTCCCTTACTCCCCTGAGTGAGTGTGTTCTGTGGAAGCTAATTTAGAGAATACCACATGAAACTGTTAATTCGTCAACTGTGAGTCAGCGGTAACAAGTCCTGTCCTGAGAAAGCATAAGGACTTGGTAAATTTTTAACGTTTTTATTAGTGCATTATGGTTATACATAATATTGGAATCATTTTGACATAATTATATAAGCATGGGATATAATTTGACATAATCATACAGGCATGGAGACTTTCCTCCCTTCCTCCTCCTCCTGTTCCCTTTCCTCTACTTTACTGGTCTTCCTTCTATTTATTTATAGTTTTTTTTTTTCATTAGTGCTTTACAGATATACATAAAGGTGAAATTCTTTATGGTATATTCATGTAAGTACACAGCATAAATTGGTCAATTTCATGCTTCCCATCCTCCTCTTTCCCCTCCCTCCTGTCTCCCCATCAACTCCCTCCCTTTGCTCCGCTCATCTCCTTTCTATTGTCATGGAGTTTCCACTTCCTCACCCCTACCCTTATTTTGCTCTAGTTTCTACATAAGAGAAAAATTTTGATACTTAACTTTCTGAATTTGGCTTTATTTGGCTTAGCATCATGTTTTCCAGTTTCACTCATTCACTGACAAGTGCCATAATTTCATTCTTCTTTATGCCTAAGTAACACTCCATTGTATATACCATATTTTCTTTATCCATTCATCTGTTATTGTTACCTGGGCTGGTTTCATAATTTGTCTTTTGTGAATTGTGCCAGTCTAAACATCAGTGCTCCTCTATAATGATAGTATGCTGATTTGAATACAAGAGGCCTTGTTGAATTTTGAAGGACAGCCAACAGAAGGGCTAAGGGACCAGAATCTTCAAGATGACGACTTGTGTGTACAGCCATGGTGGAAGCCATGAGCAGACATGGGCTACCTTGGACGGCACAGCCTAGGGGTGAGGAACAACTCTGTTTGCATCTTTCCTAGGCAGCAGTTTATGCAAACCATAGATCACTGCTCTGCACAGATTAGCAAACTGAGCCTACCAAATGTATTTCATCAAGGGCTTTTGATTTAAAATCTGAGATTATCAGCATTCCTGAATGTGAAAGGTCATTTTCTTTTCTACTAATGACTCACTTGTTGAAAGCAAACATCAGTTTGCAGATTACTAAAAAAGAGCATTTACTAGTAATTTGCAACACATTATCATGTGGGAATCAGATTACAGCTAAGGATCTCCTTGTAAAACAAGCTTTAACATTTATTAGATTTCTGGAGAAATATATGTTCTTTGCCTCTGTGAGGATGTAGTAATAGACTTTATATGGGTTTGGGGTGGGGGAAGAATACCATCTTGATGCTACATGGCTGCTGACATGAAATAAACTCAGTCCAGAAAAGTAGAGTCAGCCCTGGTCCTTGCCCAAAAGGATTCCCTCAGAAATGAGATAAAACACAAGGCAGAGCGAGGGGAGGAGACTTTGGCTGATCTCATAGAGATGGAATCTGTGAGGATGCAGAAGGAGCAATAGAAGTTTATGACCAGGCAGGGGATGGGCAGGGGATCAGTAGGTGAAATACCTTGCCTTTCTCTTTCCACCCCAGTTGGAACTTTTCTGCAGGATAGGTCTCCATTCTGTCCAGCTAGAGCCAGCACTAACAAACTGGCTTTCTTCCAATGAGTTCCCAGTTTCCCTACAGTAAGCTTCTCTTAAGGGCAAAAGTTGTATTCTTCACCACATTCCTGGCCAACTGTACAAGACTCAAAAAATTGTCATTTGAATGAAAATGTGAACTTCCACTCACCATTTACACTGTCTCAGAATGTTTCTCGGAGCAACTTTGGATCACATCCTCTACCTATTCAGGAAATTTCTGTTTTCATTTTTGTACTGCTGATGCTCAGGTTCACGTCCCCTCAGTTCTGGAGTTCACCTGGTCAATTTTCCACCTCAAAATCTTGTGACTCTTTTTTTTTTTTCTTTCTTTTTGAAAGTTTTCTCCAATATCAAGGGAGTTTTTCTACAGAAGCTACAACCCAGCAGTTGGGAAAAGCCAACATCTCTGAGGACACTTCCTCCTCCTCAACTAAGGGGAGGACTAGAAGTCACTAGCTAAAGGTCTTAATATTCTCATCACTAGGAGGTGTACTCTAAAGCATATTCCTTGGTGTCTCCGGAATCCAGCAGAATTGAGGTCTCTTTGTCCATGCAACAAATCACTTACTTAACAAATATTCTGTTGGTTTTTCTCCCTCCTCCTATCTCACTTTTCCTACTTCTTCCTTTGTGTCCCCTGATACTGCCTCTCAAATAAACTACCAGAACCCAAACAATGTCACTGAACAAAGTCTAAACTTCTTAGCCTATTATTCAAAGCACCCCATAAGTTGATTTTAACCTATTTTTCCAGGCTCTGCTGCCTTACACATATTCCTTATACAGATTCCATCCCCTGGCTTCATTGGAAGCCCTGATGATACCCAGACCACCTTACTCTAAGTCACAATCATCCTGAAGATTTGTTCAGGTAGGAAGAGAGTGAGAACAGTATGACTGGCTTAAGATGATGTATCACTATCCTTTATGTGACAAAGGACCCAGCTTCCCCCATGGCTACAGCATTAGGGCCCTTTAAACAAAAGAAAGTAGAAGGTACAGTTGATGGATTGGCAACCAACCAATGGTGTCTGCCACAAATAGATAGCAAGAAGGCTGAAAAGAAAGAAAACAAGTGGTCCCCAAATTCAACACAAGATGATTGAAATGTGCTAGTGGAATGAGGTAAGTTCTCTGGCATTTACTCCAGTGACAGGTATTCTTTAGTGTCCCACTCTGTTGAATCCCTCCCTGGTCTCTGGCATGGGCCTACTCAAGGCTGGCCCCTTAAGGAACACACCACAGGAACACATATGGAGACATCATCTGACCTACCAGGCCTGTACTATAACTGCTCCTGCCAGAATAAGGCCACCACTTTACCACTCCCTGTTTTAAGAGGTTGCCAACCCCAGCTATATAGTCTCCTTACAAAGCCATTAGCTCTAGCTTCAGTCCAGCAGGCACTCACCCTTGGGTTTTGCCAGACACATTGATTTCTGTGCCACCTGGATA
Organism: Xerus rutilus; assembly: GCA_028644305.1. NCBI lineage: Eukaryota > Metazoa > Chordata > Mammalia > Rodentia > Sciuridae > Xerus > Xerus rutilus. The sequence continues at coordinate 109,844,602 of CM053404.1, forward strand.
CAGAGAATTTCCAGCTGTGCTCTGAAGCTGCCACAGGCTATGAGATGCTAATCAAAAACTCACTCAAAGTACTTTAGGAACACCTCTGCATTTTGGTTTATTGATGTGCTCATGGTAAGTGAAGATATATTTCTGGTGCCGTCATGAATTCATTTCGAGACATATTAAAAAAGGATTTTTCCTAGCTGCTTGCTTCAGAATATTGGTCCCTAGAGACCAGGTGCTTTTCACAGCTCCTTAGAGGCTAATAAAGAGTGATGGAAAAATGCAGCCGGGCATCTGACGTGAAACCCAAACCTACTGGAATTCCATTTGCATACCTGCTTTAACGTAGCAGTCACTACCCGCTTCTCAGCTAGTCTGCTTGTTTGCATCAGCAAGGAGAAGGAGCAAGGGGAATCTTGAAGCACATTACTCTTCAGGAAAGATGTTTGTGCCCCAGGTAGGTAACAGACATTTCCTATAACAGGGCATGGCACACTCAGGAGCAGTGTTCAAATGAATTTTCCTATAAGTGCAAACAGCAACCCCTCCTGGAAACACTTGCAGAGAGATTGAATGGAACGGCCCCTGTGTTAGAGAGCCTGGGCCCCATCCCTGATCAGCTATTTCTCCCTAGCAGCGACCTCAGACAAGCTACTTGAATGTCTGGGTGTCTTCTCTCTGATCAGCAATATCTGATCAACCTTCTTCCCTGGATCTATACTAACAGATAAGTGCTTTATAAAATTGTGTTTGATCCTGCCCTGAAGCTCTAGGTCAAATGTTCTCCCTAGAGCTCAGTTACCAGCCTGAAGCTGGAAGTCTTCAGATAAGAAGTTAGTCCTCCCCTAATGGAGAAGAGTCTGGGATCTCCAGGTTATTCTCCCAATTTAATGTGACCAGGATCCTACTTGGACCAGTTTTAGGAGGAAAAGTCAGGCACTATGAAAGTGCTGTGACTTTCCTGTCACTAGGCCACCAGCTGATTTTGTGCATCTATGGTCTGCTAAAAGGTCATCTACTAGGTGACTTGGATGAGAAGTCCTTCTGCTGACCCCGGCAGATGAGTAGCTCACAGCCATGACATCACATCACATGGAGAAAACCCAAATTTAATGGGTACTTTGGGTAACAAGCAACACCAGGAATCAGGAATGAGGCCAGACACTTACTTAGCATTTCCATTAAACAATTTAGAGGAATTTTAGCTTAAATCAGAAGATGTGACAGTTGATAACAATAGTGGCTAAAGTGATATTATTTTCTTAAACTTTATTTTTGAAGGGAGTTTGGGGAGGATAAGAATGATTTCTTTGGGGGTTTTGCTGTATTAGAAGCCAAATATGGTAATTGACCCTGGAGTCAACATTACTCACTGAAAATTGAAATCTGAAAATGAGATTGCTGAATGTTCCTTATAGTCCTGTCTCTAGCTATAGAAAGGGTCACCAACGGCAACTTGGCCCACTGTCAGGTGATTTGCCAGGAGATGTGCCAGCCACAGTGCTAAATGGCAAATTAAGTATGGTTCTCACAATTGTTCAAGCAGAGTGGGCCTCATTTCCATAGCATCACTTTCTTCCTATTGAGTCTGAAGCCAAGTTTCCTGACTTTGGGAGTTGAAGTTGCCATCCATGAAATAAAGATAAACCCCTCACCGTATAGTGGGGAGGGCCTATTTCTCCAAGAGCTGGGAACTGATCAGCAACCCTTGCTGGATGTGGCCACAGATATTTCAGTCCCTTTATTCTATGTTTTCATATCTAAAGGCAGAGAAGTGGTTAAAGCAACAGAACAGACTGGCAGCTGACCTAGAAGGAAAAACTGCCCATTATAATTAGAATTGCTTAGACAGATTCTACCATAAAGTACCAGCATTAAGGTGGGAATTAGGTAGAGGAACTGAAGCAGATATCACTTTGAAGCAGAGCACAGAAGGTAGCCATTCAGTAGGAGGAAATCTTTGTATGATGTCATTTTTCCTGTCCACTTTTACATGGACAAGAGATTATTTTAAATCTAGTACTGAGCAACACTAATACAATCTGTCATGTAGATTACCCAGAACCTGTCACGTAGTAGTATCTTCCTAATTATTTGTTAAATGAAATACCCTTGGATTCAACTAGAGAAGAAATCCAGAAAGGTCAAGAATGGAGAAAAGTGTTCAACAAATACCTGATAAATGAATATGGAGACTTTCTGGAACCAGATGTCCTGAGTTCAAATCACAGTCTTCCACTTAGATCTCTCTGACTCTGGGAAAATCCCATAACTTCTCTGTCCCTCAGTTGATTCATCTATACAATGCAGATAATAATTTTCAAAATGTAATTCTCTGAAAATGTAGAGTCAGTTTTTTTTAACCCTCTGGTTTATGAAAAAAATAAGATTTTCTGACAGAACAGGTGAGAAATTAGATATTTATAGACCTTTTAATAAAGAAATATTTTTAAAAGATTGCTAAAGCAGATATAATTTGGGTGATGTTTAAAATGCCACAAATTGCTAGGGTTATCTGTTTCACTAATGAGAAATTTTTTGTAAATCTACAAGGCTTCCATCCAACCTCCCCTAAGTCTGAGGAATTTAGTCAAAATCAAGCAATGAGGTGAACCAAAATTTTCCTGAGTTTTCCAGACTTAGAAAAATCCCTAGGTGGTCTTTTTCTCCTTTATGATACTGCCTTCATTCCAAGTTTTGAGTAATTTTTTCTGACAGCACGCACCTTATTGAGCTATCCTGAGGATTAAATGGGTTAATACATGCAAACCCTTTAAGACAGTACCTGGTCTTTACTATCCAGGTTCTTCCATGGGTTTTCCCAGTTGATGGGCCCATTTAATAATGCCACAGAAAGGATTTAAATTAAACAGCAGAAACATTATTAGCCTTGCCTTTAAAGTTCCAATCAGAAGAGACTTCTGTTAAATCAGAAGAGAAATGAATAACATTTTCTGTTGTAACTACTAGCATGAAAATTAGCATTCCACTCGGTGCGGTGGTACACATCTGTAATCCTAGAGACTCAGGAGGCTGAGGCAGGAGGATCATGAGTTCAAAGCCAGCCTCAGCAACTTAGTGAGACACTAAGCAACTCAGTGAGATCCTGTCTCTAAATAAAATGCAAGAAAGGCCGGGGATGTGGATTAGTGCTTAAGCACCCTGAATTCAATACCTGGTACAAATATACATGTGTGTGTGTGTGTGTGTGTGTGTGTGTGTGTGGGCAATATTCTGTGGTTTTGTGTCCCATGAAGCTTGGAGCAAAATGGAGCATTAACTTGTGTTGGGGAAGAAAGACAGAGAGGATGGAAAGAAACAAAGGGCCAACCCCTCACCAGCCATATCCAGCTGGCCCTCAAATCCCTGCAGAAGTCTCTGGAACCAGCTCTTCTTCATGGTCCTCACTCTTGTACCTCCAGTGTTGGTGCAGGTTCCTCACTGAGCTCCCTGTTCCCTGCTGGTCCTCCTACCTGCCCTTTGTCCTCCATTCAGCTCCCAGCACCTGCTGCCAATAACACCAACCCAATCATGGCATCACCCAGAACTCAAACCTGCACAATTACCCGTTCCCCATAGAGCAGTATCCCAGACGCCCCACCCACTCTTCTCAACACAGTTTCCTCCCCTGACTCTGATGTGTTCTGCTGCCTCCTCCTCATTCATGGTGGACCACCCAGCTCAGGGGCTTCGCTCCGTTCATACTCACTGCCCACTTCTCCTCACAGCCCATATTCATGCTTTCAAATCTCTACTATGGTTTGGATCTCTGAGTGTTCCTGGAAGTCCCATATGTTAGAGGCTTGGTTCCCAGCTTGGAAAGGTTGGGAATTGGTGAAGAGTCTTAAGAGGTGGGGCTGTGTGGGAGGTTTTGGGGTCTTGGGGAGCATGCTCTTGAAGAGGATTATGGACCCAAGTGTCTTCTCTCTTTTTTGCGTCCCAGCCATGAGGTGAGCAGTTTCACTCTGCCATGTGCTCCTACTATGTGCTGCCTCTCCACAGGCCTAAAAGAAGTAAGACCAACCAATCTTGGACTGAAGCCTTTAAAACTGTAAGCCAAAATAAACCTTTTCTCTTTATAAGTTGACTATCTCAGGTATTTGTTATAGTGACATAAAGCTAACACATTACTCTCAGATAATGTCTGCTGTGAAAGTTTCCCTAAGCCCCAAGCAAGTCCCTCCTCTCCACCCTCTCAACTCTGTGCAAGCCTCCATGGCCATCCCCATCACACTGCAAGCTATGCAGTTAAGGAGCTGATGGCAGTCCCTGCCTCCAAACTGTGAGCCCTCAGAGGGTGGGCCTGAGTTTCATTGAATCTCATGGTTCCCAGCCTACAGGCCTGACTCAGGCACTGTCACCCATGGCATATTCTCATGCTCAGGTCTGTAGCCGTCCTCCAACACTTTTGCTGAGACAGAGCCTGCCTAGATATTAGCAAACATAAACATCTTGCTATCTCGCAAGGCATCTGGCTAGATACATTCCTCCACCTCCCCTTGGACTGGTGGGTAGAAATATGTGCACCAATTCCAGGCTGGCCTGTGACATCTTTCCACATATGTCCCCAGTCCCTCCTTCTGTGTGTATATGTGTGAAAACATTGGAAAATAATACCGAAGCTGTGAAAGAAAAAGGATGAAGATGAGAAAAAGTAATTTTTAGCATTTAATAGAAGGAATCTTGATGTCAAGAACAATAAATATTTAGTCTTCATCAGTTGGCTTTGTACCACTTCAAGTCCAATGCCTCACACAGCCCGTACAATGACCACGCTATTCTGTTTCCTATGAAAAGCAAGTGAAACTATGTCGTTTTTCAAGAGGCCAAGAAGTGAAAATAGAAGGGAAGAAATATTTCCTGAGAGGAAAATAGCAGCCAAGGCCCTAGCCTGGGATTTTCAAATGTGGAAACCATATACAGGAAAATCCCACCATACAAGGATGATAAATGATATTGGCTGAAGACTTCTAACAATGCTTAGAAGACTTCTAACTTCTTAGCGGAAGTGACTGAGGAAAGGTGATGTGATTTGCTCCAACTTGCTTATTGGGTTCCTCACCGAGGGCTGAAGCACAGGGAAGAACACGAAGAAGCAAGAACCTCTGTTCTCATGGACACCTTCCAGCCAACACCCCCTAGGGCTGTAGGGGCAGCCACCCCACCAACTGTGCTCTATTCTCAACCATAATCCCAGAGAGAGCGCGTCTGGGTTATATCATGAAAGTAGCCTCCTGAGAAATCTGCAGGAGAGCAAAGTTTATTTTCCTTTTATGTCTGTAAATAAATGGTTTCAATTGGAAAACATACATCTGGAGCATCGTTGTATTGCCAAACAGAGCCTCATCACAATATGACTACACCATCCGGAAGGCTGCCGGTCTTCCTGGTGAGAAGTCTCAGCGTGTGCTGCTTGTCTCCCCACTCTACGTACTTAGCGCATGCGCATCACCCGGGCACCTTAACGCGTCCTCAGATTGAATCAGGCAAGGATACGGGAGAAATTGGCGTCAGAGTGTGGCTCTAAGTTTTCAGGTTCTTTGCTTAATTCTGCTCTGCCTTGACTTCCCACAACCACCATTTAACCTCTCAGCACCTCAGTACCATTCTCTGGAAAGGGACAGTGCAGGTATGCCAATTCCGTATTCATGTAAACCCCCCCCCTTTTTTTTTAAAGAAAATTGAGCTTGGAATACTAGATAAATAAGCTCTTCAAAAATCTTCATCATAGGATTTTTTTTTTTTGATGGAGCACAACTTTTCATTTCTCTGGTTGTATGTGATGTAGAATCACAACATACATACAGTCATACATAAAGCTAGGGCTATGATGTCTATCACATCATAGGATTCTTGAAAGCAGAAAATTCAATGGTATATATAGATTACACACATATATATACATACAGTACACACACATATTCATGGGAGATTGAGATTTAATGTACATTTTTCAGGAACATTTTCTGAGTTCCATGCCCTGTTAGTTCTTAATCAATAATTCCTGTTTTGACTTGATTGCCAGGCTTTTTTAAACTTAGAGAACAATAACAGCATGTTAACTTAACAGAACATGTCATTATTATGGGTATAGATTGTTAGTCCTAAAAAGGACCTTGGAAATCATTTTATTCTAACTCTTCACATTGCAGCTGGGAAACTAAACCCCAGTAAAGTAAATTACTGTCTATTTCTAATATTTCAAAATATATTGCCTGTAGAGTGTTCTTCATAACGTTAGAGTGCTGACCCCATAAATTGAAATATCTCAGAACTAAATAGCAAGGATTTCTACTACAACTTGTTTTCCCAAAGTTATCTACTCATGCAATTATTTGTGTATCCATTACCATTAATATTTCTTCCTTTTGTTAAAAAATAAAAAGAGATCTGAAGGTGGAAGGAGTAGGAGTTATGTGGGAGATAAGTTTGTTTTTCTTCTTTCAGACTCTTTGATATTCTTTTCATGACACAATGTGGACTCTGAGATGCCCTCTTGGATCCACAAGGATCTCGTGTGAACCAGAAGAACATACCCATTTCAGGAGACCCCTGCTGCTGTTTTTGTTATCTTTGAAGCATTTGTCGTGGAGTCTGACAGTCATCCTTGTTCAGAAACAGCTCTGAGAAATCCTTGGTCTCTCTCGTGTGCTAGTAAGGAACATATTTAGGGGAAATCGGGAATGGTAGGTAGTGTAGGCGACCAAGCTGGGGTGATTTGGCTGAGGTTGGGGTTTGGAGACTTGCTGGTTGGAATCAGAAGAGGGCTTGTCAAGCTGTTCAGCAAGGTCTATACCATTGTCAACGCTGCTTTAGAGACAGGATGGCAGAAGCTGAGATGAGCAGCCATGGGTGCTGTGTCTAGGTTCCACAGCATTCCTGAAGAGGAACCGTCAGTACTCAGCCTTTGTGCTCATTCATTCAAAAAAAGTGTCCCCTCCTCAAGTGAAAAACAAAGTTATTTAAGATATTGTTGACCAACCTGAACAGACTTAATCAGAATATGTCCAAGGAAAGCAGGACAGGGGGAGGGATGGGGGGCATGGCTTCCTTCTCCTCAGCTGAATTAAGTGACTCTGGACAGAGGCTTATGAATGAAAATGGAGTAGCAGGTCAGGGACGTGACACAAAGAATTGAAGGAGCTCTAGTTCTGGGGTTGCAGTGCTAAAATTTGGCATCCGTATATTCCACACGTGGTTCCATGAACCACACTTAGGAAGTCAGTGTCAGAGAGCCATCAGGATGTAGGACTGCTACATAGATGTGTCTGCTGGTTTGCTCAACACATAGATGTGTTGAGCAGTGTGCAGGACAAAGGAGGGTCCAGCACACACCAGTTTACCTACCCTCTCTCCTAGTTACACATCCAGCACTTATTGGGTGCTCCCGACTCAACCCCACTACAGAGGTGACTGCATGGGGTTCAGGGAATGTGGATCATTAGACTTGGACACCTAGAAGCTGCAGACAGGTGACAGAGTTACCTCAGGGACCACCTGGAGAGTAGGCAGGACTTATGAATGTACCGTGCATTCTTGCTCTTGTACACTTGAAGAACATCCAGAATCTCCCTTCACTGGGGAATGTCCTGAGGAACAACACTCTGGAAACATCTGAATCTCTCCTCGTCCTCTCAAGGAGCCAATAGCAGGAGTGGAGCCAAGTCGTGTGGAGCCTAAAAATTACACATGGGAGAACTTTCTTTAAGGAAAAAAAATATGAAATTATGAATACAAATTGGTGTGAAAATAAATATTTATTTCCAATAAGAAGTGACACCACAATAAATGACAATTTTAAAGATCTGACAAATACCAATAAAATCACAAAATCCTGAAACATATTTTTACTAGTTACCAGCCTGACACTCGTAAATGTTTTGCACATTTTCCTGGCTGCAATTTGATCACCTTTTCCTATGACAACAATATTGTAATAGCATTTCCTACACAGAGAAAGACAACTTAATTCCAGTCTTTTCTCTCAGACTGAAAGCTTATAATTGTATAACCTATTTGTTAATGTTTGATGTTTTTTTCAAGACTGTAATCAAATTTGGGGGAAATTCTATCAAGTTTCTTTCACATATGAACTGAACAATTTAAGGATATTTCAAGTATTCTAACATATTGACTCATCCTAAATATTCTAAAGCATTGATAGCACTCAAATATTCTAAGTATTTGATAACGCTAGTGTATCTTGCATCCTGTCATAACAGTATGAGTTTTTTCATCAATGTCAATATATTGTGTCAAATCAAAAGAACATCTCTTCAATGAGCTCATGTGACTCTCTTCTTCATTAATTAAATATCAAATAATCCAAGAATCTACTCTTTTTTTCCTGTTAAAAACCCATCCTAAAATATATTTCTAAAATAGACACAATAGAGATTTCTATATCTAAATAACTACACAGAGAAGTGTCTGTGAGTCACATAAAGATATCACATTAAACTCCAACAAAATGGATCCTCAGGGCAACTTCTCTGCAGCTACCCCCCAAAATGTCCATAGCCATTTCAATACCACTCGGCACAGGGAGAAGACAAGGGATTGGAAAGAAACAGACTGGAAAGGTCCTTAACTGATGGCCTTCCTTTCCTTGGCCCATTTTGTCCTTTCTGTCCGATTTTATTTTTCTACTCAAGAAGGAAATTTTGTTCATGAAATTTAGCTAGAATTTGTGAATACTGCCCACACAAATATCTTTATGTCATTCTATTATTTGTAAGGTGACTTGTACCTGACTATACCCTTTGGGTTTCAGCTCAAATAGCACCTTCTTTGCAGGAGGGCCTTCCTTAGCCACCCAGTTTATGTCAGTCTCTTCCTCTCTTTTTTATTCTCTTCACACTGCTTAGTTTTTAAAATATTTATGAGTATTTGAAATCATTGAATTGGCTTATTTGTACATTTGTTCGTTGTTTATGCACATCTATCTGCTCTTGGCATTCACCCTGTATCCCAGCTCCATAGTGATGCTTAGCACAGCACAGGTTAGTGAGATAGTTGTTAGATGAATGTGTTACACCCCAGGCCCTTGTCATGAGGGTTTCAGCTTTTTAGAAAGTTTTGTACAGAGGACACTGCTTAGCATGAAATGATTGGTTGTAATAATGATGGAAGTATGAGTTTTATGATTTTTGAGAGTTATATAAATCCTAGGAGGTCACTGGAGCAGGATCATATTCTCCATTTTACAAATGAAGAAGCTGAAAGGTGAACTTGTCCAAAGCCACACAGTTGAATTGGATCCAAATTGGGTTTATAATCCAGGGCTCTGACCCTTTTTACTGTGTTCCATATTCTACATCAGATTGCCAGACTGCCCCTGGAATCTGGTAAAAATGTTCACTTCTTTTTATAGGAGACTGATGTCTAATTTGCTATTTGTACATATACTTTGAGTTGCAAAACATTAGCATTTGTGCTTTAAAAAAAAGAAGAGCGAGTATTCTTTACAGGTTCTTATCCAACTTTGCAACAGCCCTGGATGTGGGCATTGTTGAGTAGTTCCATTTAACAGAGGCTCAAAATGATTAATATATGGAAGATTATAACAAATAACAAATTCAGAATTCAAATCCCAAATGACTCCCATACACAGACTCCAGTGAGGTTCAAGTTCGACAGTTGGAAACTGGCTGGGTTGGAAATTAAGTATGTAAATATCACATACAATCAAAATGCAAAAAATTATGCTTATATATAAAATTATACATCATTGCAATAAAATTATTTGGAGAGGGCTAGTCTGTCATGTAATCTTCATCTAATTAAGAATTAAGCATTCTTCGAGAAACACAGGAAATGGCCTCAAGGTATGAAGCCCTTTGCATGTTTTGGGAATTATCATAATTAACCCAAAGTTGAAGGATATCAGCTCATGGCTTCATGGAAATCCATAAGTGTTTTCCTAGAGAAGGGGGCTAGCCTTGTAAAACTAGCTTCTGATCAGGTCTTATGTGTTTGTTTTTTTTCTTGGTTAGGGGGTAGTTACTGGAAATAGAGACATTTTACCAGGGTCTCATTAAGTTGCTTAAGGCCTTACTAAGTTGCTGGGGCCCATTTATGATCCTCTCGTCTTATCCTCCCAAGTCGCTGGGATTACAGGCATGCACCACCACAGGAGATTAACCTTGAACTCATGTCCATGCCACCAGAGTCCCCCACTGCAGTTCAGTACCTTGCCTACTCACTCAGTCAAGGGAAGATAAAGGAAATGTAGTCTCTCTCCTGTTTTCCTAGTCCTGGCCAGTTAAGTTGAAGGAGAGTGGTAGAGTGTGTGCAGGAAGTAGGCTAAGATTAGATTGGTAAAGATTGTGTGCCACACTGAGAATATGACACTTATCCTGTTTTATTTCTCAACTTAAACTCTACTTCAGAGAGTTAAAATATTTAATATTTCCAATTTGAAGCCTTTAATTATCTATGTATGTTATACATATTTGTGTTTTATGAAACTCATCAAACAGCAAATGGTATTTGTGTATTCTTCCATGGGAGGTCTAAAGTGTTAATTCACATTGAGATTATTTTCAAAGGAAGCTACAGAATTGAAATTAGGTACACAAACTGGAAATTGAAGATGATTAGTATGACTATCATCATACTAATAATATGAATAAATAGTAAATAGTACTATTTACTATTAGTACTATTAATAGCACTAATAATACTATTAGTATTATTAGTACTACTACTAATAATACTAATTAATAGTATTATTAGCATAATACTATTAATAATATAATTATTACTATTTAATAATAGTAATATTATTACCAATATTACTAATATTATTAGTAATATTATTTACTATTATAATAGTATTTACTATTTATTCATTTTTCTATCCTCATAATTAAAAACAAATATGACCACCAATAAGTTAAGTAGCTCCCCAAGGGCAGAGCTAGTTAGAGTATCATTTCTCTGTGTATCAATGCACACTTTGGCCTAAAAGTTTTTAAAACTATGTATCTTTAGTAGTGAAGGTTATATAATTATGATTCAGTTTACCACTCTTCGCCAGCATCTGAGTTCCCTTTTTCCCTAGCATACCACCAGATTACATATTCAGAGGGAAGTGGTCATGTGACTCTGCTCTCTCTCAGCCATGTAACTGGGTTCTGGTCAATGGAATAGGAGAGGAAATGTTGTACCACTTCTGAGCCTGCTCATGAAAACCTCTTACACCCAATCTTTGTTCTTCCACCACCCTCTTGTTGAATTGTGAGACTTGTGCAGGATGGGGGCAGAGATGTCAGATGGAAAGAAAATGGGCCTGGGAGACCACACTGAACAGATTCTCAGCTGCAGGTCCATCTGGCCTGCATTGGTCTGTGTCATGAGCAAGATGTTAAATTTTTATATTTAGCTGATCCAAATTTGGTGGTGTTTGTTAAAGCAGTCAACACACCCGAACTAATATATAGAACAAAATGTGCTACAGACAGGTGGAAGATAAATTCTGCAATTGAAAATGGAGACTCATCACAGGTTTTGAAACAGACTTGATAAATGGGAACTCAGATGCTGGCCAAGAGTGGTAAACTGAATCATAATTATATAACCTTCACTACTAGAGATACATAGTTTTAAAAACTTTTAGGCCAAAGCATCCATTGATACACGGAGAAATGATACCCTAACTAGCTCTGTCCTTGGGGAGCTACTTAACTTATTGGTGGTCACATTTGTTTTTAATTATGAGGATAGAAAAATGAGTGAATAGGGTTCACTAATAATAATAATCATGCTAATCATCTTCAATTTCCAGTTTGTGTACCTAATTTCAATTATTTAGCTTCCTTTGACTTGATACATGAGCATGTTGGAGAGGATGTAAGATCTGAATGTGGAACATATTGGATGGAGTTGATCATTCTGGGACAAATAGAGCTGGGATGTGAGTTCAGAGAGTAGGTCTAGAACTTGGATTCAGACCAATGGAGGCAGTTGGCATGAAAAGGGTGCTGGGATTCATAGTCCAGGAAACTGGGGCTCTGTGGTAAGAATCCCAGCCTGGAGTCCAGGGCAGGAAGCTCAATCACTGGGGACGGGGAACTTCAGGGAGGAAACTCAGCCAAAGTCAATCTGGAGAGAAACCTAATCCTTTTCTGGAACATACTAACCTAAGAAGGGTTCCAGGCACAGGGGCCTTGTCTCTCACTTTAAAGCTTCAATCACTGAGTAACGCTTACAGAAGTGGTTTTTCTTTGCAAAGTTCTTACATTTTAAAAAAGAATCAGAAAACTTTTTAAAGTGAGAATGGAAAACGGAGAAAGAGTAGATGTTAGTTTCTCCTTTGTAGTACTTTAAAAAGCATGCTTGTGTGTTCTTAGGTCTTGAGTTCAATAGTAATTGTTTCCTCTCAGAACAGAAAAAGATAAGAAAAGACTAAGGGGGTTTTCCACTTAGATCTTTAGACATATAACTAAAGAGAAAAAATAGAGGTGAAGATTCACTTTTCTTTGGAAAGTTCTGAACACAGTAAGCATTCTTTGGGTGTCACATTTTTTTTAAATCTCACTTTTGTGAAATCATCATTTACTCATTCAATCTGTGCTCCCCAAATCTGCCAGAATCTGATAGGGGAAGAAAAGAATTGTAAGAATACATCACTGTCCCCTACCATTAGAAGCCTCCTTCAAAGCATTTAGCAAATGACTATTAAGCATTCTTTGGGGGAACCTTCTTTTAGCCTGGGGAAACAACATTGAATAGGAGTCACAGTCTAACAGATGGGCAGATGAATAAGTAAGAAGCACACAAAACAGCCCATTTCAGAGTGCCATTATGATAGGTGGCACCACAAACAGGCCTGGCTTGCATATTGCCCTGCAAGTGCTATGCCATCTCAGGCACCTACATTTTGACAAGATAAATGTTTGCCAAGTCTATCTGGTTCTGGAACCTCTCACTAATATTAATAGAATGGTAACAAAGAAAACCATTGAAAATGACCTAACCCACATGAAAGTTAATATGCATTTATAACTCCTCCAAAATAAGTGATTCATAGGTGTATATAACACAATGCGTGGACAGCCGTCACAAACATGACTGCAAACTGAACCATGCACAAATGAAACTTTTAGCATTTGTGGCTACTCCTGTGAATCTATACATTAAGTTCTCCCGGGAAGCAGGGCATAACCTGAAAACAACTGAGGCATTCAATGTGGGATTCCAAGTAAGTTCAAGGTCACATGGGGGCAGGGCAAGAGGTCCAAGGTGGTGTCAGAGCATTCACTGAATGTCCAGATCATCACTTGATGATGTTGACTTCTACAGAGAAGGCCCTATCCCCCTTGTACACGTGCATGCGCACACACACCCCCATCCCTATCCAGCTGGGGACTCGGTGCTGTTTCTGTACTGCTCCTGAGCTCATGAGAAATATGTGGCTGCTCCCTATCTGCACCGAAGAGTGAGAAACTCTGAGGCTGTGCAGGTCATCCCAACTTCCAGGCCATGCTGGGACTTAAGAATGGGACAATTGTGCTGATCACTCCCTGCATTGGAGTGCCAGGAACTGCACCAAAACCTCAAGGCCCTGGTGTCATTCAGCCATTGCTTGCTGGAGTCTGCCCTTATCCTAGGATCCCGAGTCCTCCAAACTCCTGATGCCACACAGTAGGTGTGGCTTTTTCTTGGATTTTCATTTTGGATGATCCCTTCCAGATTCCTGCATTTGGTCTCACTGGTTTGTATTGTTTGCTTGTCCTGTTCTCTCTTCCACTTTGATCCATGTCCAACTTCTCCTCAGCAAATTGATCAGATCAGTTACTACCTTCTATCAGAGTGATTATATCAACTACAGAGAATTCTGTCTCAGCAATTGAAAGGTTCTGATATTATAATTTAGAATCTACACTCTACATTCTTTTACAACTGCATTATTGCAGCACTAGCTATATCCAGTCGTGATTGCTACTGCACAGATCTGGGCAAATGAAGAAGTTTGAGGAGGCTTGAGTCTCGTCTAAAATACATCCTATAAAAATGATTACTGTAAATCATCGTCCCCTGCTCCACACTGTGAAGGGGAGTGGTATTATTATATATAGGTACCTCTGATTTGGGGGCAACCACTGAACAATTTTCTGTTTAGATACTCTTTAGAAAAGCCTACTCTTTTTCCCTGTACTTACTTGACGGTCTCTTGCTCTGCGATTACTGTCGCTGCATCATTCTCCCAGCAACAACAACAGAGGTTTTAGATGATCTGTCTCCTGCATTGTTAAAGTTTTGCTTTGTTTGATGTCACCCATACCTGTGTATACACTCTCCAACTATACAGAGCTCTGAAAGTGGAGAAGAAAATGATTAATTTTGCTGAGAGAATAAAAGCATTGGCAAGGGGCAATGAAACCTTCACACAGGAGGTGCCATTTGTGCTAGGTTTAAAGAATGAATAGAATTTCATTATAGAGGGATATACCTCAGCACCTGTCCTGAGAGTGGCAGATTGTAGTGCACACAAGAAAAGGAGTGTGATAAAGCATGTGGTATGAGAAGGACAGAGGTGACATCTGCAGTTGAAACACATGGCACTTGTAGAGGTGTATCTATAGCCAGTGTTCAGCTGGTTGACTGAGTACAAAAAAAAAAAAAAAGAAAGAAAGAAAGAAACAGAAAGCCTTCAAAAATATGGATGAAAATGTAATAAAAGACTACCAAACTCAGAAACCAAGAAAGTGCTCTCTCCTTCTTCAATTTCAAAACATCCTTTATTTATCAGACCTTTGAATAAGAATCATACACTCCAAGGAATAAAGACCCTGCCTCATGAAGTGTCATTTTAAAGTACTAATTTCTACCCACATCCCCTGGCACTCAATGAAAAGAGATGCCATCCATCCTCCTTAGCGGCCTGTTGACCAAGAACACAAGCCTCTAAAAAGAAAACCACCATCAAGAAGGATGCTAAGACCACCCCCAGGGGTTCACTGCATGTTAGAACTTCCATCCTTCCCTACCTCCTTTGGCTAAATCACCTTAGTAAATGAAGGCCAAAATAGAAGTGCCTCCAAAATAATAAAACACCAGGAGTTTAAGTATTTGGACAAACACTTAACTTAGTTCTTTCTATCTCCAAATCCTCAAATTATGGAGAATGAAAGCTTATGTCTCTTAAGGAGGAGAGAAAAGAGCTCTCAGTGGTCTCTTGGAGTTTTCTGTCTCCTGATGTTCTCCTAGTATTTTAGCAGTTAGTTTTGCCATATTTAAATTTCTCCATTTGGGTAGGGTCTAGAGATCAGTGAGAAGCCCCCCTCCCAGAGCATGACTGCTAGAGAGCCAGCAAGGGGGTCGACTCTCAATTTGGGATGAATGTTTAAAGAGGTTATTTGAAATTCACAGAAATGGGAATTATGACCCTGACAAAGGTATTGACCACAAGAAAACACTTTTCACTTCTGCTTTTAAAAACTCCCATAACTAATGAGGATCCCCAATGTCTCAGCAGCGAGGAACTTGGGAAAAGTAATATATTCAAAGGGCAAGGCTGCTCTGCACGGCTGAAGCAGCTGTGCACATGGTCACGCCCCAGGTCCAGTCACCTTCTCCGAGTACAGAAGCCCTTCATGAGGCTGCTCCACATGGCATCCACCATGCCAGGTAGTCATTCTTCAGCAGCATGGCGAGTTCGTTTATGCTGCGAAGTGTGTCATAAGCTTCATATTTTTCATCTTTGAGTGTCTTTTTACTGTCTGTTTTATGGCCACGGACCTGTCTACCCTGGTATCTTAATACCTCCAGTTAAACCGAGAGATCAGCGACTCAACACTGACCTCTACTGGTTGACATGGAAATACCTAGTCCCTCTTTCCAAACTGGTCATTTTCACAGGGCGGCAGGGAGTCCTCCGCACTTTAGATGGGGTGCTAGCATGGCTCTATTGTTTGAAATAACAAATGATTATTAATCCACTTTCTAGGGGGTACATATATAGATTCTAGAAAACTCTGATGCAAGATTAGGCTCTGAGACTACAGAATGGGAGTGGCTCTGTGTCCTCTTTTACTGCCAAACCACAAGATCACGTGGCAGCATTTTGCCTACCACAGGTTTGGGAGCTCAAGGTTGAATTCACAGGGGTCTGAGAAATTGAGGTCACTCTGTTTCCATGGTGGTGTTGTTAAGGGCTATTCAATTGCCAACTGATTTATTATCACCATTTAAATGCCTCCAACTCCAATTGGTCATTGTAATTCCATTTTTAGTTGCCATGATAACCTCACCTACATTCTCAACTTGAACCAGGTGCCACATTGCCAATGCTTTGGTTGGCATCGGGAAATTGGAAAAGGGAAAAGGTGGCCTGCTTGAATTAGTGCCTTGTTACAATTTGGATATAAGGTATCCTCCAGAAGCTACTGTGTTAATGTTCAAAGGTAAAAGGATTCTGTTATGAGAGCTGTAGCCTAACCAGTGGATTAATCCATTTGATGGATTAATAATTTGTAGTGGGTGGTAACTGTAGGAAGGCACGGTGTGGCTAAAGGAAATAGGTCATTGGAGGAGTGCACTCACTTGAGGAGTATATCTTGTCCCTGCGGCTCCTCTCCCCACTTCTTGGCTGTTTTGAGCAGTTTTCCTCCACCACACCTTTAAGCCATGATGCCTCACTTGGGCCCAGAGCAATGGAGTTGGTCGACCATGAACTGAACCTCTGAAATTGTGAGCCAAAATAACCTTCTTCTCCTCTAAATTGTTCTTGTTAGGTATTTTGGTCAAAGTGATGAATAGCTGGCCCACACAGCCACCCAGGCTGGGTATGCTTCTCTCCCTGGGGGTAGTCAGAACTTGGAACCAGATAGTTTTCTAGAGGCAAAGTCAACAAGGGCACCTCTGCACATGGGAAAAAAAATACAGGAGCTGGCCTGTTACATTTTAGTCCAGAGTGGCCCTCTGGAATCTGGGCACTAGTTGCTTGTGATGGAAGCCTTAACAGGCCTCCACCCAGGAGTGCACAGTAGGTGAAAAGAGCAGTTGATGGAGGAGGGCACCTGCCATCCGGTCCCACTAAGCAGAGTAGGTCAGAAAGGGCCAAGCTGAACAATTCAATAGATGTCCATTGGCATCCAGAAAGCTGGAGTCCAAAACAAAACTCTCAGCTAACAAACCTGGTTCCTGGTGTCGGCATCAGCATTTGTAAAAGGACATTGCCTGCGTCAACAGCTATGCAGAGATGAATTTAAAGCGGAAATTTAAAAATATGTGTTTGCCACTGATACCAAAAATTGAGTGGAAGGGTCTCAATAGATAGTTTGTTGCTTCAATGCCCTTTAAAATACACTTTTATTTAATTTTTGAATAGGTAATAGAAACTCATGGACTAAACGTAAAAGGCACCAAATAAAAAGTAACTCTCTCATCCCTGTCCCAGGGACAACAAGCTCCCCTGCACGTTGGCAGCCATTTAATTAATGACATGTGGATTCCTCCAGACACAGATGATATATCATTATATGTGTGTGTGTATATATATATGCAATTTTGTACATAGTTGATGCCAGATTATTTATACTTTATGTCTCGTCTTTCTTTCCACATAACAATATAGCTTAAATAAACTTCCATATCATTACATAAAATACTGATTTTTTAGTTTTATTATATAGCATTTCATTGTGTGATGTTGTATGATTTATTTCATCTGTGCTCTACTGAAAACATCTTGGCAGTTTCAAAGTTTTTACATTTATAAGTAATACCTCAATAATTCATTGGTTCATAATCACTTTTGCAAATATATCTGTAGAAAAAGTTCCTGGAATTCCTGAAAAATTCCTGGAACTACCAGGTTAAAGGTAGGTACATTGTTCGTTTTTAAAGATTTTGCCAAATTCTGAGATCATATCAATTTGTACAAATGGCTTACTCTTGCTTTCCTCATAGATTCAGTATATTTTTAAAAATATACTGATCTTTGCCAATCTGTGATAAAATGGTAATCTCTTATGGTTTAACTTGAAATTCTCTCATTTTTAGTGATTTAATATTTTGTTTTCTTTTATTAGATTGCTAGACTTTTCCTTATTGATTTATAAGAACTCTTTCTATATTAGAATATATTAAGAAAATTATATAATTAAATAAGGAAATTATATAATTATGTAAGAAAATTACATAATTTTCTTAATATATTCTAATATTAAGAAAATTAACCCATTAAAATGTGTCAAATATGGTAGCTACCAGCCACATATGGCTCTTTGAGCATTCAAAATATGGTCAGTACAAGTAGTGTTATCCAGTAAGCATAAAATACACAACAGATTTCCTAGTATACACAAAAGAAAGAATGGAGATATTTCACTTACAGTATTTCATGTTATCTGTTGAAATTGATTTTACGCATTTGTTATATAACCTAATTACAGTACTAGAAAATTTAGAATGACAAATGTGTCTTTCATTGTATCTCCATTGGACAGTGCTAGTCTAGGAGTTGCAATTTTTCATCCAGTTTGTTTAATAGGGTTTCATGTTCATTGTTTTTTGCAGTATTTCTAAGCATGTCCTATAATTTGGGTTTCCTTCTTTAGGAACACCAGTTACGTGTATGTTTGATTTATTCTCTTTGCACTACCTGCCAATCATATAATCCTTTTAAACTTCTTGTGTATTTATTTATTCTTTTCACTAGCATTTTCCCAATCGTCTTCCATACCCTTTCCTGTTTTTTCTGCATCTCCTTTGTGTGTGCAGTTTCCAACTTGACTTTTGTTTCTGAGATATTTGGATTTTTTTTTCATATCTTCCTTTAATACTACTGGCACATGTTTAATTTAACTCTATTGTTTGGGCTGTTTCCTGTGAAATTGCAGATAGGTGACTTCACTGGTTTTCATTGGGGATATTTGGTCACAATTTTCATCTGCCTCATGGGACACTTTACTAGTGAATACTTTTTGATCACTGTCTTGGTTTTCTTCTTTTTTTCCTTCTTTCTGCCATCTATTAATATCTTTGTATAGATCCTGCACTGATGCCTTTTCAATCACTCACAATGGAGTAGGTTTTTCCTGAATTAGCTCTTTCTAAAAGGCTTCTGTGAGAAAGTATGGGTCATGTTCCAGCTGGCAGTAGTTTTTCTTATGTTGGGTTTAGAAGTTGGTTATTTTCACCTTTATGTTTTTCAGTCAGATACTTTGGGCCATTCACCAAGCAAAGTCTCTGTGCTCCTCACTGACACACCAACAGCACTGCTTCAAGTGAGTATAATTTTTATCTTACAGCTTCTCATTCAGCTTCATTTCATCTCCTTTTTTCTAGAAACTTCACAGGTTTGAGGTCCAGGGATACTCTCACTCAAGCTAGTGTCTTTCTTGCTATTGAACAAGGTCAGCAAGATGAATCCCCCTCCCCATCTGTTTTTATAAATAAAGTTTTATTGAAACATAGCCAGGCCCCTTTCTTTATCATATGTGGTTGCTTCAGTGCTAACAGCATTGGTGAATTCTTTTTTAGGGAGTGGGTGGGTACCGGGGATTGAACTCAGGGGCACTCAACCACTGAGCCACATCCTCAGCCCTATTTTGTATTTTATTTAGAGTCAGGATCTCAGAATTGCTTAGGGCCTCGCTTTTGATGAGGCTGGCTTTGAACTCACAATCCTCCTGCCTCAGCCTCCTGAGTCACTGGGATTACAGGCTTGTAGCGCTGCTAAATTCTTATGGTAGAGACCATGTGGCTTACAAATCCTAAAATATTTACCATCTGGCTACTTAAGGAAAAACAAATGCTGGCCTCTGTTGTAAAAATCTAGGTTTACATTTCATTTATGTCACTTGGAACTGTGCACTTATGACTTTTTCTGAGCTCAGCATCAAAGGGCATCCTTGCTCTGGAGCTTCTTATGTCCCTGTTTGACCTTCCCTGATTTTCTAAATCAGTCTCTCTCTCTCTCTCTCTCTCTCTCTCTCTCTTTCTCTTCCTAGTTTCACAAAGGATAGGCTGTGCATTACTGTTTTTCTTACTTTGAGTGGTTTTTCTAAGATGCCAATGAAAAAATACTGACTTTCTTTGCATGTGAAAATTGGAAGTTATCAGATAACATTCCAAGAAGTTGGTTTTTTTTTTGTTTGCTCCTTTGGTGGGTTGTATTTTTACCATTAGAGAGCATACTAAATATCTTCATCCTAAATATATGTAGATCTTTTCTCTTTAATGATTTTAGGACATTCACAATTCTCTTAAGTATAATTTAGTTCTCTCAGTGGAGAACATAAACACAATTGTTCAAAAGCCTTAGTAAAATTTGTTTTATAGTTTCCATTGACCTAAATTCTGACTCAATTAAAGTAGACAGTGCAGAGTAATATTTAGCACTTGAAATTTCTCAAGTAACTTTAAATAAATAACTGTTTTTTGCAAATATTTTCAAATAGATGAAAATAATCTTTTAAACACTCTCAATTTCACCCTCAAAATCTTCAGTTATCTAAGTCTTGTGTAATTACATATTGAGCTTATTTTAAAATTAAATCAAAATTGTTGGATTTTTATTGTATATTTACCCCAAGCCATAGCATCCCAATATCTTTGCAAAGTTTAATTACACATTACCTAGAAATGTAATTTTTAAGATGAAGCAAAATTCCAGTTGTAATTACACTGTTTACTGTAATTACATGTTCCTCATGCCTGTTTCTCTGCTGTTGGCTTTTCTACTGTTTAAGAGTAGCCTGTTGCTGCAAACTAGTTAAATGCTAATGGTGTTAAAATATATGTGAAAACTCACTTGTCACTTAGGCTGGCATCTTAAAAATGTCAATTTTTAAATGAATTTTATCTAACATGTAATTATCTAATCATTAATAGATTTCAATGCCAAAGATATAAAATGATTTTATCCGAGTTTCTTTAAGAAGCTTTCAACTCTTGCTTCATTCTCTTTTTGGATTTCATATACGCCATGTACAATCTTTTAATGATGGTTGCTGAAAATAAACAAATCAGAAGAAGGATAAGGAGGAGGAAGATGAGGAAAAGAAGAAAGAAAGAAATAAAGAAAGAAAGAAAGAAAGAAAGAAAGAAAGAAAGAAAGAAAGAAAGAAAGAAAGAAAAGAAAAGAAAAGAGCATGCGATGAAATTCAACATCTCCCTCTTTCTCCTGTTTTGAGCATCAGACTCTGGGTACCACTACCTACAAACTCTTTTCCTAAACACAAATTTCCTTTTTGACTATTGAGTTTAAAAAGAAAAAATTTTGTGTATTATCATTTTTAAGGATACTGAAGCCTTTTCATTGGGAAATCCTGAAGTCAGATTTGCATTAAAAAAAAGAGGTCTGGGGCTGGGGCTCAGTGATTGAGCACTTGCCTAGCATGTGTGAGGCCCTGGGTTTGATCCCCAGCACCACATAAAAGTAAATATAATAAAATAAAGGTTAAAAAATGTTTTAAAAAAGAAGAAGAAGAAAGGGAATTATAGGAATTCGTTAATGGACATTTCAGGAACTTTGAAAGGCTGAAGTGAAGGGAAGAAAGAAGGAACCGCAGGCATCTTCTCATCTCAGACTCATGAGGTCTCCCTGGGCATGACAAACTTCAATCACTCTGCTTCTGATTGTTCTCCAAGTTGTGGGAGTAGTGAGAGGTAAGGTAGAGAGAAACCACCACCCAGCCCAGTCCAAGGACGATGATTTGGGGAAATCATCTCCCAAAGGAGATGGTGCCAGGCAGAAGGGACTTTCTTTCCAAGAGAAGGGATCATGTGTGCAAAGGCCAGGAGGGAGGAGGGCTGAGATGGGCTCCTGGCAATGAGAAAGTGACTGCTGACTTCCCGGAGAACACTTTCCATTCAAGGGGGAGGTGGGTAAGATCTGTTCCACTAGGAATCACACCCTGAGGACTTTGTAAACTTATTAGGAACTCGGAAGATCATGAAGAAATGAGCAAACACCAAATGCAGCTTTAGCTTTATCAGAAATAATGAAAAGCACGTTTTTCTACAGTCATCAGCTGAGCCCTTCGTACCAGTCGCCATTTCTCATACGAGCACCAAGGCAAATCCACAAGGTGGGAATGGAGATGTTTGGGCACACATTGCTCATCTGAATCTGAACAGACCAGCTTCCAAGCATCTAACCTGTCCTGGGAAGACCACAACGGTACCAACCTGTATGGAGTTCAGCATGTCCACTTCCATCCAATGGGTGCTTGAGGCAGCTGGAAGAAACTAGGTCACTGAGTGTGGGAACATCCATTCTGTGCCTTTGTTTTATTTTAAATATGTATTTATTGATTCAGTTGTATACATTTCTGTGATGTTGGAAGTACCTGAAATGAGAGAGTACTTTTAGAAGAAACGTACTTGAATATGATTGACGTGAGAACAGAGTTCCTTCTCTGCCTTGTGCAGGACTCATCTTCAGTCCACAGCAGGCACCCAGGAGACACGTGCAGAGTGAACAGACGAATGTGTCGCTGGAAGGAAGACCACTGGCCACCAGATGTCTCGTGTTTTTCTGCTATTCAGTAGGTAGAGGTGCCAATAAAAAAGATCAGAACTCCAAAAAGGGAAGTCAGTTTGGGGTGGGTAGGGGTAAAAAGGAAGACTAGCTGGACTGGGTGGCACACACCTATAATCCCAGTGGCTCAGAGGGGGCTGAGGCAGGAGGATGGCGAGTTCAAAGCCAGCCTCAGCAACTTAGTGAAGCCCTAAGCAACTCAGTGAGACTCTGTCTCTAAATAAAATACAAAATAGGGCTGGGGATGTGACTCAGTGGTCAAGTGCCCTTGAGTTCAATCCCTGGTATCCCCACCCCTCCCCCAAAGACTAATTATAAATTGCATTTAAGAGTCAATTTGAGTATAATGTAATGAACTCAAATGAGAAATTGCTGATGTTTTTGCAAACAGCTTTTCTATAAAACCGTGAGTTTAAAATTCTCTCTTCATTGCAAAGGATAAGAAGAAAGAAAGAAGGAAGGAGAGGAGAGGAGAGGAGAGGAGAGGAGAGGAGAGGAGAGGAGAGGAGAAAAAGGAGGGAGGGAAGGAAGGAAGGAAAGGAAAGGAAGGAAGGAGGGAGAGAGGGAGGGAGGGAGGGAGGGAGGAAGGAAGGAAGAAAAGAAGGAAAGGAAGGAGGGAAGAAGGAAGGAAGGAAGGAAGGAAGGAAGGAAGGAAGGAAAAATTAGAAAAGTCAGTAGGAATAAAAAAGGAAATAAAGAAGCCACAAAAAGAACTATAATGGTGTCCTGTGGTGCATTTAAAATTAGAATGCACTTAAGCAAAATCACTGTGTTGAGGACATTTTTAAATGGAATCAATTCCCAGGTTCTCAGTCAATTCCACATGTCAAGGAGCTCATCTACCTACTCAACTGACCTAAGCATGAAAATGATAACAGCAATTTGATGGACAGTCAGATAAAGCATCATGACTTTTCCTCACCAACCACCAGCCCCATTGGAGATATTAATCACTGCAGTTTCTACCTTGTACCACATATTTACAAAGTAAAACCTAAGAAATTCATTTTAATGTGTTTAGGTCAAAGAGAGCGAGAGAGAGGTTTCACTCAATCTATTCCAGAAAATATAGGCATCTTGGGAGTGAGCATTTCTTTCAGTTTTTGCCCAAAGGCAATCACATTAGGAACACTGCATGCACTTGGGGTGATAAAAACCGAGCTGTGGTCTAACCTATTGCATAATTTTCATTCTAAAATTACTTTACGCTGGACATAATGACCCCATCAGTCAACCTATCATCTGACCAGTTAAATGAAGTAAGAAAATAATCTCAGCTGGTCTCAGAGGAGTGTGAATTCAACTGCCTAAGGGGCTGAGATTTCCTGAGAGTTTGTTGTAGATCTCTGTTGGGCCAGCCAGCATTCAATCTTACCTTCCGCCTCCGCAGGGAAAGGCCATCAGGCCAAGCGAGAAGCCGACTCAGATGAAGTCCGTAACCCGAGATGGAAACACTTAACCAAGCCAAACAAAAAAAATTTTTTTTTTTCCTTTTTAGTGGATATAATGCACATCAATTGTTCCTAATTAGGCAGTCTTACTTGAAAAGTTCTCCCCTGACGCTGAGAGAGAGCTCTCCTTAAGTGTTGGGAAACAAAGATATGCAGGACCCGAAAGTCAGAGTTCATTGAAAAAATCACAGCTGCATAAATAATGTTGACTCACTACAAGGAGAAAATGTATAGTATTTGTCAGGAAAAAGCAAACACCTTGGGGACTCTGTGACACAGTGTCATACTTGATGATCCTTCCAGCCTGCAGTATGGGAATAGATCAACAACAGAAGCGGCTTGTTTGTGACATCTGGGGGCAGCGATTTTTTTTTACCCTTACCTATTTTTCATTTCACATTTCAGGATGACTGTACATGTAGACCATCTAGACTTCTGTGGATATCAGGAAAAAAAAAATCTAGGGGGATGGATCCTTCATCATCTTATTTTCTATGAAAGAGAAGAAATTCCCCTTTAAAAAAAATTCTCTGGAGAATTTCGATGATGGTAGGCATCCACTCCAGGAGCTGTTTCCCCCCAGGTCTAGAATTTTGGCCCTGTCTCCCAACAACATTCTCCAGACGGACCTCAAACTTCACGCAGGGCTAAAATTGGTTCTAAAACCAATCCAGAGTTCCCATGTTTAAAAGAAAGACCATTAAAACAAAACAAAAATATATTTTCTGCCTAATCTTGCTCTCATTTTCTAAAAGAAATTAACTTTTTAACAACGAGAGAAAGACAGAAAAACCTAAACCTAAATTTTTCAAAAGAACGACAGCAGTGGGGCTGGGGCTGGGGCTCAGTGGTAGAGCGCTTGCCTAGCATGCGTGAGGCACTAGGTTCGATCCTCAGCACCTCATACAAATAATAAATGAATAAAATAAAGATCCATCAACAACTAAAAAAAATAAAAAAAAATAATAATAATGACAGCCTTCCACTGAGTACATTTAGCAATGGGACCACACACTGTCCCCTCAGTCTTTCTCATTTCATGCCTGAAAGCTGAAGACTGTGTTAGGAACTGGCCAGGTCTCCCAAGTGGCATTTAGGACTTGCTGGTCAGAGGAAGGGCCACAGGGAGCCTCCTGTACTAAGGGCTGTCCAAAGGGAGGTGTCGCGCTGTCCACGCAGATGAACATGGCCATCCATCATTAACTGTATCTCAGCAATCTATACGTGTTTCATAAGGGCCTTGGGAGGAATTCAACTGTTGTGAATTTTTTAGTTTATTTAAAAGTTTGGCCAATTTATATTAAACACCCCGAGAGTCTTAAATCTTGAAGGCCCCATGGAATTTCAAAAGCTTAATGATGTTTTCTTTTTAATGATCTTGACCCCAGAAATTCATTTTTAAAAATAGTGTTTCTGTAAAAAGAATTCTAAACATATTCGGAATATCTTGTGGTATCAGTAAAAGCATGTAGGACTCCCAGTGGTTCTATACAAGAAGCTGTGTGTGCGTGTTTGTGCATATGCAGGGATTTGTGTTTCATATGTGTGTGTGTATAAATATTGTGCATATACACACGCATGTGAAGCTAGGTGCACCTGCCAGGGAGAGCTCTACTTTTGTGGGGTGTCCAGGACCCTGAAACTTGTCGCTGTGACCCTAACAGATAAACTCCATTGTTTTGGTCTTTTATAAGGAGTATCTAACAGGAGATGGAAGTGTAGATTCAGAGCATGTAGACAGAACTCACTGTTAAGGATCCAGAGAAAGCCTTTAGGATGAGAAGCAACCAGAGAAATTAGAAGAATAGCACTGAGAAGATGTTGTCCCCCTAGGCACCAGATTTCATAAAATGAGTCTTCAGGCCTCCAGGGTGTCATCTATACTGACTATACTGAGCCGACCTGCTTTTGAGCTTTCTCCTGTATATAGCACTCTTATCTGTTTAACAGAAATGTTTAGAATTGGCTGGGCCTTCTGTCCTAGAAAGGATTGTGATGATTGGTATTTCTGAGAGGGAAATTTGCTCACCTGCAAAATGTTCCTGGCAGGGACTTCTGTGGTTTGGCCCAGGGAGCAAAAGGGCCCATCCAATGGTTTTAGCATTGACGTTCCTTTCCAGCACCCCCAGCCTTCCAGCCATGACCACATGGTCTGGAGATGCTGAGCTAAGTGTGGGAAGACTACCTACCCCAACAGCCTGATGTGTTTGCTTTAGGGCTTTGCAATGGGAAAGCTGGGTCGAGAGTGAGGGGAACAGGACCTATTTCCTGCTATCTGTTTAAAAATATGTAAAGGGGAAGAAAATTGGTGAATATCAGTGTTTTGTTTTTATTCATTTATTTACAGTAGTTACTTTTTACCTTTTCTTCTGTAGCGGAATCCTGTTTCACACAGAAATGCTATTTGAAAATTGGTTTAAACAATAAACTTGGAGCCAGACTGATGATATAGAGAAGGGCCTGGGGAAAGGGGTACTGGATCCCAGGCCTGAGGAACCCCACCCCGTGGGCTTTGCCAGCCTCATCTGTTCTGAGATGTGACCTTGTGAGACCTCAGAAGATGGTGTTCGGGCTGGGTTTGTAGCTCAGTGGTAAAGTGCATGCCTAACATGAGTGAGATCCTGGGTTCAATTCTCAGCACCACATAAAAAAACAAATAAAATAAAAGTTAAATTCTTTAACAGAAGAAGAAGAAGACGACGACAACGACGACGGTGTTCAACAGAGGTCCTTGCAGTCCTCTTGTCTGCTGACTCCCGGTAATATCACAGAAAATTTACTGACTGTGCATGTGAGGTGAACCTCTCAAAAATATGAAAGGCCATGGCAAGATCAACAGTTTCCTTGAATCTAAACACATGGAAAGCAATTATAAAAATCCTGCTTACTTGCATATAAGGGACAGCACAGACTGATACCAAAGCCACATTGGCAGATAGGGGCAAAGCTACTGAATAAAAACAAATGGCTTTCCATCAATCATGATTGGGGTTCAGAATAGAAGGGAGAACAGTGGAAGAAGGAAAGGAAAACAAGGCAGAGAGAGGAGGGACAGGGAAGGAGAGAAATAACAGAATTCACCATCTGATGTCATGTGCATGTATGAATATCACAGTGAATTCCACTTTTAATTTATCTTTTAATTTATCTTTTAATTCCAATTAAAAGATAAATCAATTAAAATAATAATTGGGGTTCAGGGCATAACTTGTTGGTATATACATGAATAATTACGTACAGTCCTTATGTGCATAAATCTAGTTCCTAGATTATGTGAAAATGTGGAAGTAACTTAAAAAGACAAAGTAATGGAGGAAAATCTTGACATGAAAGTAACAAAAGCAATAGACCGACAGGAAAAAAAGCACACATCTTGAAATTAAAATTTACTTTTAAAGTTTGTTTTGAACTGTTGCTTGTGAAAAACCAAAATCCTCTGAAAAGATAAAAAGCCAAGTCAATTCTTCCTTTTCCCTCTGTGGAGTCTACACATGACAGAACTCTTCAGTGTGGTGATTTGAGAGCTGAGTCATGCATAAGACATATTGTGTCATGTGTAAGCTTACATTGGTGCATTTGTTTTACCAGAAATTCTGAAAGTTTGGGAAGAAGGATAATAAGAGCTTAACTATCACCCCTTGCACAACAAAAAAAAAGTTTGTAGTTTGCTGTTTTTTATATCCAATAAAAACATTTTAAGGCAAAGGATAGAGCTATTTGTAAATGCTAAAGTGGTAACTCTGGAATTACATGGTAAAACAAACACATGTTTCATGGCTCAGCCATCTGAAGAGATAACATGTATTGCTTTTCATAAATTCTACTTATTTTTATGATATATTTATTTCTTATAACTATACCAACTTTGTAATTAGATTAAAAAGGAATTTGTAGAAGATATTTTTCCCATAAAGGCATTATTATTTAATTTAAAATGAAAGAACAAATGCTGTATTTTGATCTTTGAAATAAATAACTAATTTACTTTAAAGAGCCTGAGCTTCCCGACTGCATTTAGAATAACAAAAAACACAAAAATGAATAGAAGAATGGATAAAGAAACGGTGGTATATATACACATTGGAAAATTATTCAGCATTAAAAGAGAATAAAATTATGGCATTTGCAGGTAAATGGATGGAGTTAGAGAATATCATGCTAAGCAACGTAAGCCAGTCCCAAAAAAACAAAGGACAAATGTTCTCTCTGATAAGTGGGTGCTGATCCATAATGGGGGCACGGGCATGGGAAGAATAGAGGAACTTTGGGCAAAGGGAAGAGAAGGGAGGAGAGGGGACATGGGGGCAGGAAAGATGGTGGAATGAGATGGACATCATTGCCCTAGGTACATATATGACTGCACATATGGTGTGACTCTACATCGTGTACAGAGAAATGAGAAGTTGTGCTCCATTTGTGTACAATGAATCAAAAGGCATTATGCTGTCATGTATACCTAATTAAAATAAATAAATAAATAGAAAATTTAAAAACACAAAAATGGCATTTTAAGCAATATATATATTTTTTAAAAATTATATTGAATTTCAACATGAAAAGTTTTTTAAATTAGGAACGGATTATCAGTCTCACCTGGTAGGAGATGGAATAAGCAATATTTTTTCCAGGTCTGATGGTACACAACTGTCATCCCAGCAACTCTGGAGGCTGAAGTGGGAGGATTGCAAGTTCAAAGCCAGCCTCAGCAACTTAGTGAGGTCCTGAGTAACTTAGCAAGACCCTGTCTCTAAATAGAAAGGACTGGGGATGTGGCTCAGTGGTTAAGCGTCCCATGTGTTCAACCTCTGGTACTGCCCCCCCCCAAAAAAAAACCCAATATTTTTTAGTTTAGTTTAAACTCCAAAAAAATATATAAGATGGAAAAAACTAGGTCTGCATCTATTTGAGCAAGGTGATTGTCACCACTGAGTTTAAGTGGTCTCTTATGAAGTGAAAATGTGGAAGTAACTTAAAAGAACAGAGCACACTTAGAAATATTAAGCTCATAATATCTGTGACATGTGTTTAGGGAAGAGGAGACCACACATGGCAGTTCATTGTATAAACCCAAAGTAAGAGAATGATTTTACTTTAACATTTTTGTTGAAGATGTTGATGGTAGTCGTTTTTGTCATCTAGTGCTTACCAACTTTGCAGATGTGTCCAGATATGAATATTACTATTACATTTTACAAAAGCTTTTATTTAGAAAACAGAGCAGGACACTGTGGTGCATGCCTATGATTCCAGCAGCTTGGAGGCTGAGGTAGGAGGATCACAATTTCAAAGCCAGCCTCAGCAACTTAGCAAGGCCCTGAGCAACTTAGTGAGACCCTATCTCAAAATAAAAAGTATAAAAAGGGCCGGGGGTGTGACTCAGTGATTGAGTGCCCCTGGGTTCAATCCCTAGCACCAAAAAACAAAAACAAAAACGAAACAGACTTTGAAAAGAAGGAAACGAAGCAAGTAGAAGTTGACTTCTTCAGTCCTTAGCATTTCTCTACAACCCAATACAGTTTCAGTCCAGGAAAAGTGACCAGGCCATCCATGCATTCATCCATCCATCCATCCATCCATCCATCCATCTTTAATTTCCACCTTTGATTCTTTTATTCTCTCTTTACTTCAGGGAGACAAGAAAAAAACCATACTACCTCTCCCATTCCTTCTTGTAAAGTGAAAAGAAAAACCACCAATGAGTTATCTATTCGGCAAACTATTCTTCACTGTAATAGTGATTTGTAAAGGGCTTCCCTCTTTTCCTCAGGAGGAAAATTACATTTGATTTGTAATGAACACTTTTAAAACATATAACTAAAGAAAAACTCTGGGAAATTATGATATAATAATCATTAATGCTTAGAAAACTCACTGTTATGTATGTAATCATTACTTAGAGTTGCATGTCATTTTGAAATTTCTTGTTTCTATGGATGCCCATTGTTAAAGGGGAAATATTTGTACTCAAAGCTCTTTTGAGCCTATATTTCAATCTACTGAAATGGGTAAAGGAAATTGAGAAGCACAACAGGGAATCATGTTTATTGACCCAGGAAATCACACACACATACGACTCTACTGAATTTACTAGGTGAATTTTCAATTCTTTTTCAACTATTTCCAACTTGATTAGAGCAACTATTGAGAGTAGGTTCAGTCATTAAAACACCTGGAAACATGTGTGTACTGTGTGGAATAAATGGTGACTGCATTAGAGTGAGGATCACGTAAGGTGGGAATGTGTGTTTACAGATGCTCTGGGTGAATTTAAAGTACACTGTCCCACGGTCTCATTTCAGTTGCCTGTGGATTTGGGAATACTTTGTGACTTAAGGGTGCAGCATTTTCTCCAGAAAAATCAAAGTCCAGAGAACAGGAGAAAAACAGCCTTCTGTGCAACCTTGTGGCTTTAATTCCAGCCCCATTCACTTTGGAGCTCCTGACTAAACAGCAAAGCTATCCTCTTTTTTATAAAAAATTTAAAAATTTGAGAATAAGAAATATTCCTTTTAAATTTTGTATTGGTGCATTGTAATTATACACATTAGTGGGATTTGTTGTTACCTATTCATACGTGCGTAAGACATAATTTGGTCAATTTCATTTCCCAATGTCTCTCTTTTTCTCTCCTGCTCTCTCCTCTAGTCCCCTTCCTCTACTCTACAGGAAAAGGAAGTATTCTTAAGTTGATTACAAAAGAGTGTAAAATTTCATAACGTAGACTAATATAAGTATTGTAGTGAGCATGTGGTGCTGAGGATTGAACCCAGTGCCTCACACATGCAAGGCAAGGGCTCTACCACTGAGCTACAGCCTCGGCCCCTGATGAACTCTTTAAGGTGAGAATGTGAATATCTTCAAGGATATTGAGATTTACAAATTATTCCATTGCTTTCTGCATGTTGGGGATGACAACATCAGGCTCAACGTACTTTCTCCCCTCCTCTTTCTCCCAGTCCCTGTTCCTCTGACACATTGTATGTTCCAAGCTTGGGCCATATTCCTGTATTCTTAAGTTTCATTCAGAGCTACAGTGACACATGCAGAAGAGAAGTGTCATTTGCAGAATCTCCTTAACACACCAATTTAACCCAACGCTGTTTTTTGCAACTTGTTACTGGGGTCAGTGGACATTTGTGTGCTGCTTCTGCCAGATACCATTATGCTCTGCAGACATTTCCTAATGCTTCTATAAAGAAAAAGAAAACAAAGCCATGATTATTGCCAAAGATATCATCAAGGTAAGGGGAAAAAGTCAGTGAAACTCCTACACCAAGAAAGATTTATGACTTTTGACTGTGAGCATGGAGCCGATGTGAGCTTTGTCTGCAAGGAGAGAAATGGATAAACTATAGTTCTGCTTTGAACATTATTTCTATTGAGCATAGCAGTAAACTAGACACATCAGACAAAGGTGAAGGTCTCTGATAACACACTCTGGGGCTACAACAGCCCAGACCTCTGGTTCTGACGCATAGCTAAGTGAAAGTAGGACTGCAATAATTTTTGGCCACGGAATAGAGCAGTGGGATCCCTGATGAGGACACCCAGATGATATGGAACACTTATTAGTTGAAGTCCTGTTGAATTAAATGTGTCTTAAAACTCATGGACCCATAGTATTTTTAGTCTTCTCAGATACATTTATTGCACAAGGATCTGGACCCAGAGCATGATGAAAAATGGGAAATGTAGTCAACTGTTAGAAGGGATTTTAAGACATGAAAGACTTGATTCTTGCAGCCTATTATTCCGTCTGATGCAAGTATCTGTATGATTTCCTGCCCTCTAAGGGACTTCATTGAAATCAAGAAAACTAATAATCCACTCTGGAGAGAAACTATCTCAGAGGAGTAACAAAACATTTAAATGGAGGAAGAAAGCTCTTTCTGAAGATGCAAGAGAAAATCCAACACAGCCAAAGAAACTTGAAGATGGTTGTTATGGTGTAGATATGAAGTGTTCCCCAAAAGCTCATGTGTGAGACGATGCAAGAAAGTTCAGAGGTGAGATGATTGGGTTATGAGAGTTTTAACCTGATCCTATTAGGTGCATTAATCCCCCATTAAAGATTAACTGAGTGATAACTGCAGGCAGATAGGGTGTGGCTGGAGGAGGTGAGTCACTGGGGTTGGGAGCATGCTTTTGGGGTATAAATTTTGTTCCTGGAGAGCAGAATGTGCTGTCTGCTTCCTGGTGCCATGTCCTGAGCTACTTAACTTCCACCACACACTTCTGCCATGATATTCTGCCTTGCCTGAGGCCCAGAGCAATGGAGTCAGCCATCTATGGAGTGAGACCTCTGAAACTATGAGCCACAAATGAACTTTTCCTCTTCTAAAAGTGCTCTTGTCAGGTTTTTTTGTCACAGCAGCAAAAAAGCTGACTGAAACAATGGTCCTTGAATTAGTGTAAGGCATGCAATTGAGAAGATGTAGAATAAGGCTGATCTGGGAGTTTTGGGAGTTTCCAGAAAAGTAGAGAAGTCAGTGAGGAGGTCATCTAAGGACCAGAGAAGAGGGATAGGGCCATCTCAATACGAGCTTATCCAGTTCTACTTAAGTCCCCAGGAGAACCTCTACCTTCACTCCATAAGCTAATGTGTTTCTATCATTCAGAAAACCATTACAATGGATCATCTAAATAAAGATAAGAGTTCCAGGCAACAGGAAGATGAACTATTTCAGGAAATTCATTGGAGAAAATATCAGAGGACTCATATTTTTTTCAGAATTATGAAAAGGCATCCACAACCTGGCTTCATCAACGGGACACATATTGCTCAAGGTCTTACATTAAAACAAACAAATAAACAACAACAAAAACCCCAAAGGCTGACTCTGAGTTAAGGAAGAAGAGAGAAAAGCCTACATAGAAAATGGTCACTCTTCAGAGTGATCTAGACTGGCTTAATCATTGCTAAGGTAATCATCATAACTATCAATCGCTTACTGGTTGCTACATGATTGCTTCTAACTCAACATCTGGTTAAAATGAGCTGATCAATTTAATCCTTAAAATTATTCTTTTTTTTCCTTTAGCTTCAATATTTATCAAATACGTAAGATTTGGAGAACTTCTACCAAGATCAAGATCTTTTGTTACAAAAAATAGGCTTAACAGACTTAACCACAAAATTTATACATCTTCATTCATCAAATATTTATTGAGCTGTTCTCTGTGCCAGGCTTTGCTGCTGTACTGGGAACACAGCCACGAATAACATTTCTGGTGCTTACATTCTAAGTGAGGAAAGACTGGTGTATTAGTTTCTTATGGCTGCTTAAAATAACAGTTCCAGGGGCTGGGGATATAGCTCAGTTGGTAAAGTGCTTGCCTTACATGCACAAGGCCCTGTGTTCAATTCTCAGCACCACAAAAAAAAAAAAAAAAAAAGGAAAGTAACAGTTCCAAAAGTCAGACTTCCAAAATCAAGGTGTCTCTAGTGCAGCCTTCCTTCTGGAGGGCCTAGAAGAGCATCTAGGTGTTTTCTCTTCCAGCTTTTAGTAGCTGTGGGCATTCCTTTACTCATGGACACACCACTCCAACCTTCCTATATAGGTAGGGCTTCCTCCTCTGTTGCCTATGGTGTTGCCCTCTCCCTCTTTTAAATGGAGGAACAAAGTTGCTTCTGAAGATGCAAAAGAAAATCCAACACAGCCAAAGGAACTTGAAGATGGTTATTATGGTTTAGATATGAAGTGTTCCCCAAAAGCTCATGTGTAAGACCATGCAAGAAAGTGCAGAGGTGAAATGATACCATTATGCTCTGCAGACATTTCCTAATGCTTCTATAAAGAAAAAGAAAACAAAGTTATGATTATTACCAAAGTCATCATCAAAGTAAGGGGAAAAAGTTAGTGATAGTCCTATGCCAGGATAGATTTATGACATATGACTATGATGGCACCTAGAGTCCTGCCCAGAGAATTCCAAACAATATCATTGCAATATCCTTAAGGATCTTTGTTGCCATCTAGTACTCACTTTTTTTTGCCATCTATGATAATATTCACAGGTTTCCTGGATTAGGATATGGACATACATTTTGGAAGCCACCAATAACCATGATAATAAGCAATACATTCACAAATAAGCTCAGACTATGACAAGAGCAATAAGGCAAATGTGAGAGAAAAGATAAGAAAGTGACAGGTAATGCTATTTTCATTAAGAGGGTGAATGGGAACCTTTATAATGAGTCAGCACTATAGCAGAGACCTGCTTGAAGTAGATGAGAGAAAAATTTTTCAGGCAGAGAAATGAGTAAGTGTACAGGCCCCACGATTAGCTATTATGTGTGAGGAGGTGAGGGTGGGGAAGAGACCAGTGTTTTAGGATAGAAGTGCAGTCAATGAGGTTGAATTTGAGTTTAATTCTGAGTAAAAAGGGAAGTCATCGGTGGGCTTAGACCAGAGGAGTAATTAACTTGATTTCTGTTAGTGTGGCAGTTGAGTGGAAGAGATAAGAGGGAAAAGGCAGATAATCTGCCTTTTTAGATGTAGGAGCATCTCCATACCTTCCAACCCCTCCCTTCCATCCTTCCCCATTCTATGCTAATAGACTGTGCTCTTGCCAAAGAGCACCCCTTTGTTTGTGACCTTTGGATCTGATTGGTCCAAGAGTGTATTTAAGCTTCTATAGTTTCCAGAATAAAGTGGTGTTCTTTGCTTCTCCTCATCCCGGCTATATCCCTTTTTGTCCCGGGTATCTCTGCGTATCACTGGGGCGAAGCAAATTTTTACCTACACCCTGGGGCCTGGGGAGATTGGCTCCCTGCATCGCCACCGTCCAGAGAGACTCCATATTGTCTGTGGGAGAGAGCTGGCCTGGGTGTTCCCACAGTACATAATGTGCAACAGTATCAGGTTTCTCAATCACGTGGCTTGACCATAGTTCCGTGTTCTTGTAACAGTTCCGCATTCCCGTGAAACCGCAAGATTAGTAAAGTAGTAACACTTTGTAAGACTTCGGTGCATCCAGTTGTACCCTGTGGCGCTTCCGGGTGAGAGGGCATCCTAAGATATATATACCCAAGTCAGCGGAATAAACGGGACTTGAGACTTGAGACTTGAGTCTTGCCTTGTCCTTTGTGTGTGTGTATGTGTAATTCTTATCCGCAGCTCCCTCGCCGATCCTAGTTTCACTTTGTGCTGGTGCAGGCGCCAGCAATCGTCTAACCCGAGGACCCTTTCTCCGTCTCTCTTGGACTCCAACTCATCGAGAAGCCATGCGCCCCCCCCCCTTCTTATCAAAGCGACATTTAGGGAGATACTACAATATTCCAGGCAGGAGATAATAGTGCCTACGACTAGAGTAATGGCCATCAAAGTAGGGAGAGGTGGGTGGGCATGAGATATACTTTGAAGACTGAGCCGTATGATTTGTTGGAGTGAATGTAGTAGCGAGAGTAATAGAGGAGTTAGGAATGACTCTACTGGATTTTTGCCCATGTGACTAGAAAGATAACAGTCATTGTCAGCTGAGATTTAGAAGATGAGGAGAAGCAGATTTGAGGATCAAGAATTCCATTTTGAAATTTTAAAAATGTTTTTCAGACACCTAAGTATAGATCTTCTATAGTCAGTTGGATACAGGAGCCTAGAAACATGCATCTGGGAATAATAGTAGAATATCTTCTCTTGAAATCACCAAGGAGTAAATATTGTTAGAGAAGAGTACCAGAACTGATCTCCTAAGTACCCTAAAGCCAAGAAATCAGGATATGGAAGAACCAAAGATGTGTAGAGTGTGCCGGTGAAGAAATAAAACCATGAAGTCTGCTGATCTAGAAACCAAAATAAGAAAGTAATCCAAGAAGAGAGCAATCAACTATGTCAAAAGCTGCTTATAGATGCACAAAGGTGAAGACTGAGACTTGCCCCTGGATTTGTCAGTGGGGCAGTCAGTGGGGCTCTTGACAAGAGCAGTTCTGATAGTGTTGTGGGCACAAGATCCATTGGGAGTGAGTTTCAAAAGGAAATGGGAAAAAAGGAATTATAGACAACCGATTGCAATTATTGCAATGAGTTTTGCTGTTAGTGGTGATTTTTTTCAAGACTGGGCATACTATAACATATGCTGACTAAATGGTCCTATGGAGAGATGAAATTTGATAATTTGGGCAAAGGAAGGAGCGCAAGAGGGAAGTCAGTGAGTGAGACTGGACCAGATCCAGGGTCCAGTGGCCTTGGGTAGGAGCAGGGCAGTTCCTTCTTAAAATACACAGGAACACAGTATATGGGTGCAAATGTATGGCTGGAGGATCTGCTAGTGAGCTGATTGGCATAATCTGAAATCTTATTTTTCTTCCTTATTCTTAACTGATCCCTTTCTCTGAAGCAAAGTTATCAGTTGAGTATGAAGAGCTACAGAAGAATAAAGTTAGAAGCTGTGAAACCACCTGAGAGAGTAAGCTGTCAAAAATAGCAATGAATGGTCTAGTCAAGTTTCTAGAACAGTGCTGTTCTACAAAGATGAGACAAACCACCTCTGGAATTTTAAATTTTCTAGTAGTCTCATTGAAGATAAAAAGAGACAGTTACAATTAATTTTAATAACATTTCATTTAATGCAACATATATAAAATATTATCACTTTAACACATAACCAGCATTTTTAAAATACTGAGATAGTTTAGGTTCTTAGCCTTCTTCTAGTACTAAGTTTTCAAAAGCCAGTGTGCCTTTTATACTTTTAGCACACCTCAATTCAGAAAAAGCCACATTTCAAGTGCTTAAAAGCTACACATGGCATGCTGAATATCACAGATCTAGGAAATGCAATAGGGCTACTGGAGAGCCCCAAGGTCCCTGGAAAAAGAGAAAAAGGAATAGTGGCATGTATAAAGAAATGATTATACAAATTGACCACAGGACATAATACACGGGAGTTAGAAGTGAGGTCAGGAGATGTAGAAATGAGGGTAGGGGCAATGGAAGTTCTAGAACAGTCAAAAAGTTTTAGAACTGTAGCTGTTGTGCCACATCCTAGGAGGGCTAGAGAATCCCTGCTCTCAGCAAGCTGATCTTGATGGCAGATATACCAATAGCCATGCAGTTAAGATGGCATGTGATTTGACACCAGAGCAAAGGCACAAAATGTGCTCCATGCAAGTTAAAAGCAGGAAGAGTTCATCTCCACCTGGGATGAGCCAGGACAGGTCACACAGGGGTGGCAAATAACTCAGGTCTTGAAGGATGAGTAGGATTTTAATCATCTGTAGGAAACATGGTACAAAGTGAAGAAAAAGCACAAACACTGATAGAAAAGCAAAACTGTTCTATATATCTTGGAGTGAGAATTTAAAAAATTCCTTAATAGTCATTGAGAAAACTATTAATTCAATGGAGAAGGAGGTCGATAACTAATGATGGGACTTGAAAGAAGAGCAGTAGAATCATTTTCCTGGGGGAAAAGGCCTCATCATAAAATAAAGAATATAATGTTTCCTAAAAATGAGAAAGAAAGAAATGCCTTTCTTCCTATCCCCCAAATCCACCCCTGCAACACACACATAAAAATACTTTCATCTTCCCTTAAAAATTCAGTCTTATATATATTCTTTTCTGCGGATATGGTCAGCTACATTGAAAGAGAAGCAATATATTTACTTTTCATTCTCAAATTCTGGAAGAAAACATATGGAACAAACTAAGATTGCAATATGCAGGATTTAAAAGTCACTTTTTTTTAAAGATAGGAGATGTACTCTTCCCACACAGACCCAGTTTATAAAACTTATAGAAAATAAGCTGCACGTTTACACTGTACAAATTTTTTCTCCTAAATCCGGTGCTGTTTTATTAAACTTTCAGGGAAGAAGCAGCACTTCACTTTATTTTGGTTTTCAATACGATCACCATGAAATGACAGGAAATTTAGTCTTTCCTAGGTAGGTGCAGATCATAATTACCAAAAAAAAAAAAACCAGAAAAAAATTCACCATTTTTCTTTTCCCAGCTCTAAATGTCTAAAATGTTCAGGGAAACCTGGCAGTATAACTACCTCCTTCTTTTTTGGGGGGCAAAGGGGTTTCACAAGAATTTCCTACAGCTATCAGAACATTTAGAAACAGTAAGAAGAGTTAGATGTTTCCACATGAGACTTTAATAATACCGTACTTTGTATTTACATATCACATAGCCTTGGTACTTCATAGCTCATTATCATTTTAAATTTACAAATCAGTATATGAAAGTACAAGGTTTAGAAACAACTCTTCCTGCCCAGTGGTTAAGTTATTAATGCCAGGTTCAGAACTTATAATTGCTGACACATGGGCTCTTGCAACAAAAGATCATTCTCATAAAGTGAAGTGCCTAGCAAGTAGAACATGTCAACTATCAAATGTTCCATTTATTCAAGATAATTTTCGGAACCAAGGAGCTTTAATCTTATAAATAACCATATTAAACCTTATCGCTTATAGTAATAGGAATATAGATCAAGATACAATTGATCAAAACTAGTATTAATATAAATTAATAAATACATATACATATAAGCCAATCAGTTCCACAAAGGGAAATATATTGCAATCAAAAAGTCAGCTAATAGTAAGTCTACATACTTAAAAATGTGAACTACAGCTTTCAAAAGTTTTCACTAACAGGCTATAATTCTGAAGGCTACAGGTGCCATGGGTCAGACTGCTACATGTGCTATCATGTCTACTTGTGGGAAATAAAAACATCCATTGTCTGCTGATTGCATTAGGAAAATAAGGGATCCAGTTCTCTGAACAGCACTTGCTGTGGCTTTAATCCCAATGTCTTTAACATTCATGTGTCCGGGAGATTCTGTAAGATCTGTCTCAAGGAAGCGCAGGCGACCATGTGGGCATCTGAAGGAAGATTGGCAAGTGACTGAATCAGCTTCTTGACTATTGTCTTCAGACACTGGTGGGCAGCGTTCAAGTCTCTGTCAAACTGCTGTCCTTCGATTTGTAGAGCCAAATGGCTGCAGATGTTCCTAAACTCAACACTGTCCTAAAATGAACAGCAAACAGGCAGGAAATTAGACAGGTGATGGCAACATGTGCTGTGCTTCACTTATCCAGCTCCCAGATTTTTCTCAGAGAATTACCCTCCTCCATCCTCCTCAGCCTATGTGGTTTGACCAAAGCTGACCACACACATACAACTCTTAAGGGCCAGGTCCATCAGAGCATATTACCCATGGCCATGTGGACTGGCCAGGATGGAGAGGTGACCAAAGCCATTGGCTACAGTCCCACATCTATGACTGAGAAAGGGAAGCCCTCTGCATGAACCGTTGGAAACATCTTGCCACCATATGGAAAGAGTCCAAATCCAAATCAGTATGAAGCCAATCCAGAAGAAAACAGAACCAAGAGCTCTAATCACCTTGTCTGAGATGGGAACCTAGCTATACTGGAATAATGAACCCCATGATTTTAAAAGATAAATCCTTTTGACTTAAAAATCTTTTTTTAACTTAAATTTACTTAAATCTTTTTTTTTACATAAGCCAATTGGAATTGTTTCTGTTCCTAAAAAAAAGCTGTGAAAAATACACAAATAGCCTCTGTTCCCATTATTCCTCATTATGTTCAAGATTCCAATATAGAATTTGTTATTTAATAGACATGGACCCTTAAAAACTCCCAGTGCAATTTTAGAAAGAATGGTTCCCGGGTAGTTTTTTTTAACATGAAGTAATTTAAGATTTTTTAGAATGGTTCATTTTCTAAAATCCATTGCAAATAAAGGTCTACTGGAAGTATTCCACATTAGAGAAAAGTTTGACTATAAGATCTCTTTTAAGCTGGGTACGGAGGAGCATGCCTATAATCCCAGAAGCTCTGGAGGCTGAGGCAGGAGCACCATGAGTTCAAAGTCAGCCTCAGCAATGTAGAGGACTTAAGCAACTTAGCAAGACCCTCACTCAAAATAAAAAAAAAAAGGCTAGAGATGTGGCTCACTGGTTAAGCACTCCTGGGTTTAATCCCCAGTACCAACAAAACAACAACAGCAAAAATCTCTTTTAAACATGGAGAAATGACTTCCTCCAGACTTCCACAGACTTCCACTTCTGGCAACATGGCACATTTAGCTTCCCAAAGCCCCTTGCTTATGAATTCCTAAATCTAAATAAAAAAACCAACTATCCTTCAACACATGAGCTTTGAGGGATATTCCAAATCCAAATTATAACAATTCTCAAGCATACATGGAATATTTATGAAATCTGACTATATCATAAAGTCACAAAGCATATCTCAACATATATCAAAAAGTCTACATTATGTAATTGCAATAAAAAATCAGTAACATAGCTAACTTTCTCAAAACAGGAATGTCTTAAAAACACCACTTCTGAATAATTTATCTGTGAAAAAAATTTTAATTTAAAAACAATTTATACTGAACAGTTACGGGACTATTGTATCAAAATTCATGGAATGTAGAGAAATGTGTAGACTTAAATGCTTATGTAAGTAAAAAATAATCAAACTCAATAGTTTAGGAAAAGAAATAGATACTCCGAAAGAAAATGGAAGGAAGAGCTAAAAATTGAACCAAAGTTTGATGCAGGACCAGGGTGTTCTTCCTGATTTTGTAAATAGGAGAAGCTATTTTATCCACTAAGAAAAACCCTACTACCTGGATGAGAAAGACCTGAGATTCTGGCAAAGTGCTTAATGGACAACATTCCCCCAAGAAATAATGTCCTCTTATTTCAATGCAGTAAGCAATGGCAGCAGAACCACTATGCAAGCTACATCCTGGGCTAGAAGGATAAACGTGCTACAGTCCCCATACTCAAGTATTCCCAGGCTAATTTTTTTTTGAAAATTATATTGAATGTATTACTGAAAATTGTCATTAAAGTAATAGTGATTTTTAAAGGATCTGCAAATTCTTTCACAGTCCTCCCTTCTAAAGGTGGTCTCAATTCCCCTTCCTTGCAATGTACGTTGGGCTTTAGGAATCCTTTCCAACCAGGGAATATGACAGAATTGATGCCATAGGACCTGAAGATCATCAGAAAGATATAGCTTCTGCCTGTCTTCCCCTCCTGTAAAACTCACTCTAGGCAAAGCTAGATTATATGCTGTGATGATGCTTTAGCAGCCCTGTGAGAGCCCACATGGAGGAGTTCTGAGGCTTCTGATGGAAGCCTGCACAACTTCACTAGCCTTGTGAGCCACAGGAAGTGGATCATCCAGCAACATTAAGACTTTCAGAAACAGAAAGCCAGCCACATCTCTACCATCTCGTGGACACACAGCACCAGAACCACCTGGCCAGGCTGCTTGTGAGTTCCATCCACAGGATACTGTGAATTTTTTTTTTTTGACAGCATTTTTTTGACAATTTTTTGAATGCATCTTGATTTATTGTACACAAATGCAGCACAACTTTTCATTTCTCTGGTTGTACACAATGTAGCATTGCATCGTATATGCATTCATTCATGTACCTAGGTAATGATCTCCATCTCATTCCACCATCTTTTCTGACGCCCATGCCCCCTCCCTTTTGCCCAATCAAATTTCCTTCAGCCCCCCTTGGATGGATCAGCATCCGCTTGTCAGAGAGAATATCCAGCCTTTGCTTTTTTTGTGATAAACATGCTATAGTCCCCATACTCAAGAATTCCCAGACTAATTTAAAGCATTCTTGCTTCCCTACCTTTATGTCTGTTCAGAAAGCCTCAAGAGGTTCCTTAGATATCTATCCATATCTGTAGAGTAACCTGCATTGCTGAAGCATATTGCTTGGAAATGGGGAAATCAGGGGGGCAAATCACTCTGGACTATTTCCCCAAAATCCACATCAAGGGAAACTGTCCACTTGCTTTATAGAACTAATCCAACTCTAAGTACAAAGTGGAAGGATCAAAGAAAACATGCAAAGGGAAATTCAAAATAGAAGGAACCGCCGAAATGTGTGCTGACGTGTGCCCATTAGCCAGTCTGCAAAGGCACTCATCACCCAACGAAGATTAAAATGCCTTTAAAAATATCGTTGTGGGCCGAAACTCTGAAGTCAATTTCACATTTACTGTAAAGAATCAAAGGAGGCATCGTTTGGGGAAATTACATGTATAATAAAATTCGACTTCTGGGCTGTACTGGTCCCTGAGGCCCTGGGCAAACTTCAGATCTCTGGTGAGCTTTGCAAAGTCTCTTTATTTTACTATTCTAGTACAGTATTTCCTTTTAATCCTTTCTCAAATATATTAACAGTCAAAGAAAACAAATTAATAGGAATAGACTTTCCATGGGACTCTTAAGCCAGGGGAGGGAAAAATAAAGCAGGTGATTGCTTCTCTTCCTTTCTAGAATGTCTAAAAGCCAACAACGAATCCAATAATCATTACCTCCAACCAACTTCTGCTGGTTTTGCTGTGGAAGGTGGGAGTCACAAGTCACAGCATTAAGACAACAACCTATTGAATGATTCATGGGCTTTCAATAGAAACTCACATGATCGATATTGGTTATAATTTTACTTACAGTGCTTTCCGTTCAATGACAGAACACATCCTCCCTACAGCTTTTATTTTATTCAGTAAATCCCAGATGTTCCAAGAAATGATGTCATATCCTACACAGCACTTTGAGAACTTTGCCAGAATTAGAACTATATGGCTGAGCAATCTAAAGTTGGTTTTGGAATTTCTAAAGCCTTGTGTAATTTTAGACTCTGGATATGAAGTGTATTGATTGCTACAGTGGCCCAAATTGATGGCTAACATTTACCTTCTAAAGTGAGTTAAGATTCTTTTCCATGATTCAAATGATCTACTGGGATAATGGCCTCAAGGCCTGTTTAACTCAGTTAGTGAATTTGTTAAATTTATTTCACATGTACTTCAAGCCTCTACTGCATGACTGACTATACTGGATAAAAGGCAATAGGATACGGAACCTGGCTCTCCAAAGAGCTTATTACCCACTGAGGGGAATGAAACACATAGATCACTTATCTAAATATCCAGTGAAATACGATAGGGCCATGGTAAAATCACAAAAAATCCAATCCTATGAAAGATATCTAAGCACAACACCAGGTTCCTACAAAGCTCATTCTGATGTGTGAATCCTTCCAATAATGTGCCCAATATGCTACTGTCCAAAATTCATTACAGATACAGATTGCTTAGGAGCCAATCCACTAAAGGAGATAGCTCTGCATTTTAAATCTCTTTTTTCTGTTGTGGCAGTGCTTCAGATTGTAGCTCTAGTTTTAAAAAATATTTCTTTCTAAATTTTAGCTGAAATCTGACCTGTGGTAGGCAGAATAATGGCCACCCAAAGATAACCACGTCCTAATTCCCAGAATCTAAATATGTTGTCCTAAATGGCAGAAGGGCTTTGCAGATGTGAGTTAGGAGGGATAGCAGCCACAATGACATCAGGGGTGCAGAGAGAGCCCACTCTTACATGAGTCATGCACCTGTCATTTGTGCCCTGGTCCTGCCTCATTGATAGGCCATCCTTAGACAAGCCATTTTATCTATGGGAAACTCAGTTTTCTCATCTGTAAAATGGAACTGATAACAGTTATCACACGGTGAGGCTGCAAAGGTCAAATTGGCTCAGGGACACAAAAACTCTTCCTATTTGTAATTTATTTCATCAGTCTCAGATTGTGAATTAAGATGCTGGAAGGTCAGTAAGGAGGAGTAGGAGAGAGGGAAGAGAGAGGCAGGAAGGAGAGAAAAGGAAAGGTAAAGAAAGAGAAAAGAAAAAGAACACTGTAGAAATGTAGAATGTAACTGGTGAAATGAAATCTATTTGAACCTGTTCAGTAGTGAGGTCACACAAAGTTTCAAAGAGGATGGTTGAAGTCTCCAGTGTGCAACCATCGGTCCTTGCAGAAGGGTACGGAGGCTTGGATGAGACATCAGAGAAGTAGCAGGGAGAAAATGTTACAAGATATGCGGTGCATATCGGCCCAGTGGTGCAGGCCTGTAATCTCAAGGGCTTGGGAGGCTGAGGCAGGAGGACTGCAAGTTCAAAGCCAGACTCAGCAAAGGTGAGGTGCTAAGCAACTCAGTGAAATCCTGTCTCTAAATAAAATACACAAAATAGGACTGGGGGTGTGGCTCAGTGGTTGAGTGCTCCTGAGTTCAATCCTCAGTACTAAACAAACAAACAAATAAATAAGAAAAAAAGATATGCTGTGCTGACTCACAGGAAAAAGAGATGCCCCAGTAATAAGAATGAATAACAAGGAAGTTTAAAGGCAAAAGGGGGCTGGGACTCAGCAGGAGGGGCCAGCCAGAAAAGAACAGGACATAAGAGTGTGCAGAAAGCCTTGAATGCCAGAGTCAAGCCCTGGGCAGCTCCAATCAGAGAAGTAACAAGGCATGCCTGCATGTTAAGAATTCTGGTCTGGCCCATGAGCCTGAGCACCCAGAAGGTACCAGACTGCAAACAGGGCTCCTTATACACCTTGTCTCACTCAGTGCTCACAATAATCCATGATGGATGAAAAGAAATGTGGCTTGGGGAGGGTAAGTGATGGCCCTACATTGCACCTGCAAGTGAGAAGCAGAGCTGTAATGAACCTCTCTTCAGAACTCGGATGTTCACCAAAGACCGCCCCAGCACCCAAGGGCCGCCCACATCACAAACTGGGTGCCACATGCAGTGACCACTCAGAGCAGAACTCGCCATGCAGTGTGGGAGGCAAGAGCAGCGCACAGGAGCTAAGGAGCTCTAACACCACAGTAGGGTGAGCCAGGGCTCTGTGGGAGCAAGTAAAGGCACTGAGCGAGCTTTGGGGATGAAACAAAAATGTCTGCAAATGAATCATTTCA
Source organism: Xerus rutilus (assembly GCA_028644305.1). Lineage (NCBI taxonomy): Eukaryota > Metazoa > Chordata > Mammalia > Rodentia > Sciuridae > Xerus > Xerus rutilus. Next base: position 109,889,332 of record CM053404.1, read on the forward strand.
TGTTTCTTCCTTGACCATCTTCATGCTATTTTTCTTTTTTTTTTCTTTTTTTTTTAAATGTTTATTTTTTAGTTGTAGGTGACAGAATATCTTTATTTTATTTTTATGTGGTGCTGAGGATCGAACCCAGTGCCTTATGTGTGCTAGGCGAGCACGCTACCACTGCGCCATAATCCCAGCCCCCATGCTATTTTTCTTAAGGTTGATTGAACTTAAATTGGCAATGACTGCATCCAAACTGAAGACTGGCCTGCTGGTCCACCCCTCTTCCCCACAGCATACTTGAGAGCGCTTGGCTATTGGAAAGCTGTTCATGGCATGGTACCTTCTATGCCCCACGTAAAGCCAAGTCCCTAGCTAATCAGAGAACTCCCAGCTGGAGCCCTCCCTCTGCTCTGTTCTCTCCTACTTAGGCAAAGTTCTCTTAGAAAAACCACCACAACTGTGCTTTTCTGCCTTACACATTGTGCTTATTTGGAATGCACATGTCTGGAATCCTAGAACAACCAAAAAAAAAAAAAAAACCCACCAACTTAAAAGAACTTTAAAAAGACCTTAAAGTATGTTCCTTGCACCTGCAAAGTCCAAAAGAGGGAGGAAAACTTAAGTCTCTCTCTCTCTCTCTCTCTCTCTTTTTTTTCTTCTTACTAAAATAAACATTCCCATCAGAACTGAAGGTTTCAAGACAAAAGGGATCTTGGCAGCAGGAGTTAGTTTCAAAGCTTGTTTTCTGAAAGCAACACCAGTGGGTAATAAAGTAAAAACTCCAGTATGACTTTACAGGCTCTAAAATACAGATAATGTTTAAACAACCCACAGGTTGTCTCCCGCCCTACCATGTCACCTTCAGAACTGTTTCTAGATTTGCATAAACTATAAATCAGTTCCTGTTCACTTAACCACTGACTGGCTTTAAAGCTAGCCTCTTTAAAAAAAAAAAGTCACATCTTGAGCTATATTCTCTTAGGATGGCCTCATAAGCGTGTTTCTTCCACATTTCCTTCTCTGACTCTAAAAGCTTCTACAGAGAGGCAGGGGAAAAGAGGAAGCAAGAGAACAGGAGCGGATGGTGGGCAGAGAAAGGAAAGAGAAGGAAAGGGAGGGTGGGAGGAGGGGGAGGAGAGGAAGCTTTCCCCCAGTTTTCTAGGACCTATGAGAAATATAAGGCTTATTGTATTTTTTACTGTATTCATCTATATG
>CM053404.1:109891031-109941645 GCA_028644305.1 Xerus rutilus
AAAAAAAAGAAAAGAAGTTTTGATGAGGATACAGAGAAATTTGAATCCTGTGGACCGTGGGTGAGATTATAAATGACATTACTGCCATGAAAAATAGTGTGGAGGTTCCTCAAAAAATTAAAAATAGCCAGGCATGATGGTACATGCCTGTAATCCCAGCAGCTCCAGAGGGTAAGGCAGGAGAATTCTGAGATCAAAACCAGCCTCCGCAATTTAGCAAGGCCCTATGCAACTTAGAGAGATTCTGTCTCTAAACAAAATATTAAAAGGGATGGGGATTTGGCTTAGTATGTACCACTGAGTTCAATCCCTGGTACCAAAAAAACATTTTTTTAAATAGACTTGCCAAATGATCTAGCAATTCTTCTTGCATATATATCCAAAAGTGTGGAAATCAGTTTGTCAAAGAGGTATTAGTATCCCCATGTTCCTAGCAGTTAGATTCTCTGTAGCCAATAGGTAGAATCAATGCAGATGTCCATTGGCAGATGAATGGAAAAACAAAGTGGTACATCCATACAACAGAACATTATTCAGCCTTAAAAAGGAAGGAGATCCTGGCTCATGCTACAATGTGGATTAACCTTAAAGACATTATGCCAAGTAAAATAAGGCAGTAACAAAAAGACAAATACTATCTAATTCCACTTCTATGAGTTTTTTTTGTTTTGTTTTGTTTTCTGACACTAGGGATTGAACCCAAGAATCTTAACTACTGAACCACAATCCCAACCCTTTTTATTTTTATTTTTTTAAATTAAGTCAGGGTCTCACTAAGTTGCTTAGGGCCTCACAAAGTTGCTGAGGCTGGCTTTGAACTTGGAATCCTCCTGCCTCAGCCTCCAGAGTTGCTGGGATTATAGATGTGAGCTACTGAGCCTGGCTATGTGAGGAATATAACATAGATAGAGGCATAAAGACTCAAAGTATATAGTGGTTACCAGGGCTGGGGGCAGGAGAAATGGAGAGTGGCGTACAGTTTCAGTTCTGCAGGATGTAAACTTTCTGGAAATCTGTTTCACAGCAAATGAATATATTTCACACTACTGAACGGTACACTTACAATGGTTAAGATGGTAAGTTTGATGGCACATGCTTTTTTTTTTTTTTTCACAACAAAAAGGAATCTCTCTGAAAGAGAAAATAAAAGTAAATGAAAAAAAAATCTTTGAATCTAATTATATATCATACATGACATTCAAAAGATAATAAGCTGAATACAAATAAACTTACTTTCATGAATTTAAAGTTATTGTTGAATAAGTAACTTTGACACATACTCTTTTGTAGGAAAGTTTGTGCTTAGAGTCCTTTTGAGGCAGTAGGTGATGCTTCATAAATATCATGGTAGCACTTCAGGTGCAGTGAAAAATGATAGCTGTGGGGACTTTTAACATCCCCACCATCTCTGAAAGTGCCATGGAAGTATGCCACAAATGTAAACATCAAGGATGTTGATGGTGTATGTTGGCTCTATTGAGATACGAATTTCTCTCAGTTACAAAATTTTAGTTCCAGCTTAAAATTTTAGTAGGTCTTTATGATTCTGAAGATATGGCTAGGTATTTTGCTTATTATAGGAATGCTGAGCATTATATAGCTTAAAGAGGTACCTATCAGATAAAATAATAGTCATTGCTCAGGAACAACACAGGTATCTATGGCAGAGAGCAGAGTAGAATAGAGAAAATTGACTGTACTCTAAGCCATCCTCATCTCTGAGATGTAATAGAGAATATAGTCAATATGCACAGAGACCTGCTGTTGAGACATCTACCTTACTGCTTAGAAGCAGCCTTAGGAAATAGAAAAACAGAGAAACCATGAAGAAGTAATCGATTTTGGTACAAAGGTGTCCATCCTTTTGCTGCAAGCTGACTTTTCATATACAAACACATATATGAGAATATATGCATGCATACTATATGTATTTTTAGTTGATAAATTGTGTAAATGCCAAAATATTAATTATTTAAGTCTTGGTCATTTGGTAATTTGTTTTGTAAAGTTTAACTTTATTTGCATAGTTAAAAGGGTGGATAAATAAATTATAGTGTACTATACTAAGAAACACACTGAAAACATAGAAGAACGATGTAAGTACTGGTGTGGGAAAATAACCAAGGTAGACTGTATTTTTTCTTTAAAGTCATGGAACTAGTACACAGTGATTCCAATGGTTTCTTTTAAATCACACAAGAAGATATGTACCTATTACTGTTTTTGGCAATGGCAGAGGAATAAACCGGTCACATAAACCCACGCTTCAAATAATGACTACAAAAATGAGATTAAATAAAACTATTTTAAGAAAGTAGATGTGTATTAGAAGAGAGTCTGACTGAATCTGTGAGAGAGTTTGCATTTTAAAAAAACTGCAATGAGAAGGTTTAAGAATGAGGAGTCTGTGGCTTTCTGGCCCAAGGACACTGCCCAATCTCTGTGACTATGACTGAAAAACTGTGGAAGGGAACCACATGCTTATTAGTTAAAGGTGCCAGAGATAATGGATGGAAAAGTGGCTGAGAATCTAAAGAAAAAATCCTGGCAGTGACAGGACAAGAGAAAAATTAAAACACAAATGGTGAATATAAATTCTGATCAAAATCCTAACAGCTAAACTCTAAAGACATGGAAGAAACCTGCAGGGTCCAAAAAATAGACATGCAGAAGGAAATCTACTCTTGAGAGACACAGTTATGAAGCCAGATCTGAGTTTGCTGCTTTTTTTTTTTTTTCAACTTAGTATATTCCTGAACCCTGCAACATCTTGAGCTTCAGAAAGGTGAAACTTTATAGGCCTGAAGATGAAGGACAGAGTCTATAGTTAGGAAAGCTGCTAGAAATTAGGGGATCCCCAGAAACAGAAAAATTACTGAATGAATGAACCCCATCTATACTTTAAAACATGGATCACTGACAAGTAATGCAAACACAGAAGGGGCCAGCCTAGAAAGCAGGAGTGAGAAAGCATGAAATGGAGCAAGATCTCCACTGCTGCACTCATCAGGGCAAAGTTTGCAGTTTGAATTCACCCACATTAACTACCTAAGAGAATAAATATCAATCACCCCCTGAAGATTTTCTAAATCCAGAGTCACTGAAATGTATTCAGGGAAATGTCTGAAAAGTGCTAAACATGTATAAAAACAACAAAAAAAAGTATAATCAGGCTAAGGAAATAAGGATAACCCATGAATCTGACAACCAGCGGGTCCAGATGTTGAAGTTAGCAGACAAATACTACAAATAGCAACTCTAACGAGGTTTAAAGATTTAAAGGAAAATATTATGACACTGAATGAGAAAATAGGATAATTCTGTGTAGAAATGAAAACTCTAAAAAATAATTTCTAGAATTGAAAAGTGCAAAAACTAAAATTAAAATTTACTGTATGGGTTTGATGATAGATTACAAACTGCAGCAAAGAGGTAAATAAATAGAAATTACCCAAGGAAAAATAAGCAGAAAAAAAGGACTGAAGAAAAATGAACATAATTTCAGAGATATATGTGACAATATCAAACAGTGCAAAAAAAATATATGTACTTTCAATCTTATGGGAAAAGGATAAAGGCAAAAAAATCAGCAATAAAATATTTGAGAAAATAATATCTGAAAAGTTCTCAGTTTGGTGGAAAACATGAATTCCCAGATCTAAGGAGTTTGATTATTCCTAAATAGAATGAACTCAAGAAAAACCACTCTTAGATACATCAAATAGCTAAAAGGCAGAGAAAGAGAAAATATTGAAAACAGTGAAAGAAAAAACACAGGTTACAGAAAGAGGACAATAAAATATCAACCGACATCACCAATGGAAGCCGGACTTTGGAGTGCTGAAGGAGAAAATGTCAACTAAAACTTTCATATGTTGTAAAATTATCCTTCAAAAAATGAGGTGAGACAAAGGTATTTTTAGTTAAGGAAAAATAGAATAGACTTGTACTACAGCAAATGTACAAAGAAAAAAGAAAGAAAGAAATGTAGATCTATCTGAAAGCTGAAAGGAATTAATACCAGGAAGCAATTGAAATTGAAATGTAAAGGAAAAGTAACAACACCAGAATGGGAAAATGTGGGTAAATAAAAAATTATGATAAATATTTCAATTTCTTTAGAAAACATTAAACTATTTAAAGCAAAAAACAAACAAAAAATAATGCATAGGTGAGTGAAAACATACAAAGATGACATCTATCTGACTGAAATAGTCAAGAGATTGGAGGAGAGAAAGTAAATGGAAATATACTGTGTGAGATTGCTATATTTTACCTGGAGGAAGTAAATATTAACTCTAAATAGACAGAGCTATGTTAAATACTGTAATGCATACATAAAAAATAAAGCTGAGTTATGGCTATAAAGTTAAGAATAATTAAAGTGGAATAGGAAAAAAATCTAACTTAAAAATATAATAGAAATAAATAGGAGGAGGGCTGGGGTTTTGGCTCAGCAGTAGAACACTTGCCTAGCAAGTGTGAGGCACTGGGTTCGATTCTCAGCACCACATATAAATAAATGAATAAAATAAAGATCCATCGATATCTAAAAAAAAAATCATTAAAAAAAAGAAGCAAATAGGAGGAATAGGGAAACAAAAACATTGATGAGAATAAAAAAATAACAAAATGGCAGCCATAAATACAACTACTATACCACTGCAGATCCTACAAATATTAGATAATAAGAAATTATTATAAACAACTTCATATTAAAAATCTTACTTTAAATAAAATGGAGAAATTCCTTAAAAGATACAAAGTACCAAAGCTCACTGAAGAATTAGATATCTTAATTAGAGTACAATATTAGAGAAATTAATCTATATCTAATAAAATCTGTAGCTAGAAATATTCCCATAAAAATTCCTTATTCAGATGTATTCACTAATATACTCCACCAAACAATTAAGGAAGATACAATATAAGTTCCAAATAAATTCTTCCCAAAAATTGAAGAGGACAGCATGTCTCCAATACATTCTATGAGATAAGCATTATTCAGATAGCAAAATTTATCAAAGATACTGCAAGAAAACTGTAGATCCATCTTCCTCATAAACATAGCCCCCAAAATTATAATTAAAAACTTCAGCAGGTTAGATTCCACAATATATTGAATGATTAATTGAGGTTTATTCACAAATGCAAGGTGAATTTAATATTTGAAACTCCTATGCAGCACATCATATTAATGGTCTGAAACTAAAAAAAGGTATCATTCTATTAACAGATACAGAAAAGGTATTTGACAAAATTCAACATTTATTCCTAATTTTTAAAAAATAAATAAAACTTGTAGCAAACTAGGAATAGAGAAGAACTTCCTCAGTCTAAAATGTTGTTTCATTGAAAAACATACAGCTATACCATAAAAAGGCAAAGATTGAGTGAGCATTCCCAAAGGTGAGGGAACAAAACAAAAATGTCCCCTGACATCACTTCTGTTCAACATTGTTCAAGAAGCTTCTCGTCAGTGTATAAGTCAAGAGAAATAAAAGCCATCCAAGTTGGAAAGGAAGTACCAAAATGAACTTCATCTGTATATAACATGATCATCCCTATAGAAAATTTAATGGAAATCTACAAAAAAATAAAAATCACTAGGACTAATACATAAGTATCACATTTTGCAGAATACAGCTCAATACAGAAAATCAATCATAATTTTATATGTTGACAACTCACACTTAGGAATTGAAATTTTAAAGGAAGTACCATTAAGAATACAAAAATATATGAAATAATTAGGACTAGATTTGACGAAATACTTGCAATGCCTGCCTGCTGAAAATGACAAGATAGCTGAGAGAAATGAAAGAAGACTGAAACAAATGGAGAAATACATTGTATAAGTCAATCAAAAGAATCAAATATTGTTAAGGTCTCAGTTTTTCCCAAATGAATATAAAGATTCAACATGAACTCATTCAAAGTCTTGGCAGACTTTTTCACATAAATTGACAAAATGACACTAAACCTCATATGGAAATGGAAACAATCCAGAATATCCAACAGCAGCCTTGCAGAAGAATGGTGCTTACTTCAAGACATCTGTAAGCCTAGTAATCGAGATGGATCAGTATTGAATGATTGAGGCACACAGATCAAAAACACATCTGAAGACAGTAGTCCAGAAACAGGCCACCCGTATGTGGTCAATTGATTTTTGACGAAGTGCTAAGGCAATTACATGGGAAAAGAAAATCATTTTTTAAAAATAGTGCTGGAATAATTGCAAAGGATTTAGAATAGCTAGAATAATTCTGAAAAAGAAGAATGAAGCTAAAGAAAACCGTACTGCACATATATATTCCAGTGACTTTTGACAACTGTACCAAGTCAATTCAAAGGAGAAAGGAAATTTTTTTTAATAAATAGTTCTGAAAGTGTTATAGTTCTTTTAGAATTTATTTAGCAGAAAAATCAAAATAATAATAAATGGTGCTAGGAAAAAACTGAATATATATATTAAAAATAAACTTTAACCCCTGTATCATTCTATAGAGAAAATTTGAGATGCAGCATAGCTTTAAATGTAAACAAGCTATAACCATACAGTTTCTACAAAGATAGGTCAAATAATCTTAGAGTTCCCAAAACATTAACTAATAGCAAAAATATTGATAAATCAGAATTCATCAAGATTTAACTTTTCAAGAGCCATCATTGAGAAAATGAATAGTCAGGTCACAGAATGGAGAAAATATTCACATAGATATCTGACAAAGGACTTATATCTTGATTTGTACAAATCAATAATTTAAAATTTCTAATTTTTAAAGTGACTAAAAAATAACTTGGGCAATTCACAAAAGAAGACACAAAGAGCCAGGAACACAAGAAAAACAACTGAATTTCATTATGCTCTAGAAAAGGCAAATTAAAACCACAATGTGATATCACTTCACACCCACTAGAAGGGCTTAAAAACAGTGGAATGACTGAGAGATTAACAACTACAAAAATGAGGAGGATAAGGAGCACTCAAGATTCCTGTACTTTGAGGGTAGGAGTGTAAAAACTTAAAACAAGCAATTTGGAGAAACGTTGGCAGTTTCTCATAAAATTCAACATATATGTTCCCTATTACTCAGCAACAACATTCCTAGGTACTTATCAAGAGAAATGCAAACATGTTAAGAAAAGACTCCTAAAAGAATATTCAAGGCATTCTTAGTCACAATAGCCAAAAACACATGTCAATCCATTGGGAGAGTGGATAAACAACAATGATAAGTTCACAGCATAGAATACATGGCAAGAGAAAAAGAGTTTAGAATGAATTAGAGTTGCAAAAATATGTTTGAATCTCACAGGTAGGTGTAAATCTGGTTTCAGCAAGTGAGCAACAACAACAACCAAAAGTACTTACTATTACTATAGGTTTCAAAGCTGGCCAGTAGGACATTCATTATGTTGTGATGCCTGTGAATATGTTATACCACACGGCATAAAGGGCTTTGCAGAGGTAGTTAAGGTAGCCTATCAGTTGACTTTACAATGGAGATTATTCACGATTATTCTGGCAGATGCAATTCATCACCAGAGCTCTTCGAGGCAGAGGCCGAAGGGGAAGTTAAAGGGATTCTGGGAAGAATTCAGTCTAGCTGAAAAATGGAGGAGTACAAGTGGATAGTGGAAAAAGGAAAGCAAGGGGACCAGGGTGGTGGCTCAGTGGTAGAGCACTTGCCTAGCATGTGTCAGGCACTGGGTTCGATTCTCAGCACTGCATATAAATAAATAAACTAAAGGTCCATTGACAACTTTAAAAAAAAAAAAAGTGATTCTGTCAACAACCTGTGCTTGGAAGAGGAGACTTGCCTGACAAGAACCTCAGACTCAGCCAGCACCTTGATTTTGGCTTGTGGAAAACTTGAACAGAGAATTCAGCCACGCTCTGCCAGATAACTGACCTACAGAAACTGTGAGATTATCAATGGCTGTTATTTTAAGTTTGTGCCAATTGGTTATGCAGAAATAGATAACTAACACACCATATGATTCCATTTACTTGAATTACTAGAACAGGCAAAACTCCATGATGATCTAAATGAAAAAGCAGTTGCCTATCAATGGGGAGAACAAACTAAGAGGCACCAGGGAAAGTTCGGAGGTAATAGACAAGTTCTTTATGTTTTACATGGTGATTACCTGGTTTTACAAAATTGTCAGAACTCTTTAAACTCTATGTCTCCCGTAAAGTACACACATAGAAAACAACACTGTGTGTCTTTTATATTTTTAAAAATAAAAAAACAAAAATCAGGCCAACAAAAAGAGCTAGTATGGATGAGGAGAAACTAGAAGTCTCATGCCTTGCTGGTGAGGGTATAAAAGGGTACAACCAGTTTGGAGAAGTGTTTGACAGTTTCTTACAAAGTTAAATAGATATTCTCCCCATAATTCAGCAATTATACTCAGGAATTTATCTAAGAAAAAAATGAAAAATCATGTCCACAAAATGCTTGTGTAACAATGTTCATAATAGCTAGTTTCAGGCTGAAAATAACTTCATATTCATCAACAGGAGGATAAACAAAGTGTAGAAGATCCATATTGTGGATTCCAACTCTTAGGTAAAAAGGAATAATACCCCAAACAAAACAGATGAATCCTAAAATTTTTGTATTGAACAAAATGATCTCTGCATGAAAGAATGCACAATGTTGATTCGATTTAGATGAAGTCCATGAATAGTAAAAACTCTCTGTGGTGGTAGAAATCAGAGAATGGTTGCTTCTGGGTTAGAGAGGTAGGCAAGTAAGAGGAAAGGGGCATGGAGGAGCTTTCTGGGGTGATGGAAGTATTCTGTATTTTGTTTTCATGGTGATGACAGAGGAATAAATAATTGTCAAAACTCATTAGACTGAATGCTTGAATCCAGTGCATTACATTATCTGTAAATCATACCTCACTAACAAATAAACACAAGCATCCAAAGAAAAAGAGACAGTATTCAGCCATCATTTACCATAGGTAAGGCAGTTCATTACTGAATGCCTACTATGTGCCCAACCCCTGCTAAACCCTTAAGCTGAAAAGACATGTTGGGTTGATAGCCCCTAAATAGTTATCTTAATAGACGTGTTTCAAACCAGTCATATTATTCCTATTCTTATGACAAATTTCATCATTTCAAATACATCTTTAGTACATTGATAGCGGAAAGTTATATATTATAAATACAATATAAACCTGAAACATTTGTACTTCCAACAACTTAATAAGAAACAAACTGAGAAGTTTTTATTTTTTCATAAGAAATGGAAAATTGTTATGTCCAAGGAATGGTTTGATTTAGAATTCTGAGTCCACCCAAACTTTATGGATTTGAAAGCTTTGAGTGAAACTGAAGGAAGATATTCGTTCATTCTATTTTTATTTTTCATTGATTTCAATTCTGGCAGCCTGTGTTTGCTATATACCATTAGTTTACTGCATTTGTCCTTGCTGATGTTATCTAAGATTTGTCTTAAAAATTATATTGTGGTGTTCTAAAGGTTTAAAAGTTTTATGGAGAGTAGAGGGATTACTATAGAGATATAAAATCTATTTAAAAATCTCATTTTGCCTAGGCAGAACATTTTGCTTCAAAATTTAAAGCAGTTTACAGCTCACAAAGGGAGAAATACAAATGACTCACAGAAGTATATGATAGAAGTTAAATCATTCTTGTAATCAAAGAAAAATCAGTTAAGAATTAAATACTATGCTTTTGCCTCTCACAAGTTTAAAAGTGACATTATCCAGTTTTGGCTGGGTTATAGCATAGATTGCTAGTGGAAATGCAATTAAGTAGTTTTTGGAAGAGCACTGTGGCCATATGCATTCATATAACCTTTAAATGCAGGCAGCCTTTTCTTTGCATGGTGCTGTGTTTACTAGAAACTCAATCACAGCAGAACCATGAAAAATGAAGAATGTTTTATTGCTTTATATTCAACAATTCTACCTCTAGGAATCTATTTTTTACATAATAAATGTGTATAAAAAGATTAGCATACAGAATTATTTATAATTGTAAAAAGAAGAAATAATCTACACATCCAACCACAAGGAATTGGTTAAGTAAAATGATGTTTCTATATAGTAAAACACTATGCTCCCATAAAATATGTTTTCAAAAAATAAGTAAGAGTATTTGGAAATGCTCATGATACAATACTCAATTAAAAAAAAAGCTGGATACAAGTTACCAACAGAATGATCTCAATTTTATGTTCATGTGTAAAATTATGCTCTCGAGCACATCCACACATGATCCTAGTTTAAGTTGAATCAAAATGTTAAGATTTTTTCCAAATGATGAGATTATGGAAAATTTGTAATTTTCTGAAAGACTGCTGTACTTTGTTAAAGAAAAAATTATTCAATGATGCTTGTTAAATCATGATGAAGACTTTATTCAGGACCATTGAGATAGGTTTAAGGACCAGAGCAAGGACCACTTGTAATGTGGGGAAAGAAATTGGGCTGAGCTCTGAATCAAGCATGGAAAAATGGAATTTTATAGCCAAGAAGCAGGATGGGGGTCAATGGGTGGAAAATTACCAAGAGGAAACATCACAGGAAAGAGAGATTCTGGCTAAACAGACCTAATAGAAGTTTTGCTGAAAACGGGCCAGAATGATCAGGCAGTCTGAAGGATGGAAGAGGATAAGGAACCCAGTCAGGTATTATAGGTAATCAGATATCAAGAATGAACAGACTTAGCAGAGTTCTTAGCTAAAACTGGATTTCATAAGGAAGCACACAGCAGGGCCTAGGAGAAGATTCAGGAGCCTATCTAAAGTTTAGTCAAGCAAGGAAGCTTTGTCAACTTGCCTAAACTGTTATACAATTGGATTTTTAAATTTTATTTTTAAAGAAACAAATATACTTTATAACACATTTTTTTAAAACCTGGAACTATATAGCATAAAATAGTAAAACACTCAGTCTATTTTCTAGTATAGAAATGATTGTCCAAACCATTTTCTATGTCTTTGCTTATGTATAAAGGCATACATCCATTCTTTAAAAATGACTTAATAGAAGTATAAGCTATATAGAATATTCTGCATCCATTTAACGTGGACAATGTAATGAGTTTGACAGATGTGCATCCTTATTAAACCTCTACCATTATCCAAGGATGGAACATTCCCATTGCCCCCAAAAGGTCTTTTATGCCCCTGGCAGTCCCAGGTCATTTATGGTCTCTTGCTCCTTCCACTAATCAGTTGTTACTGTAGATTAATTTGTTCTTTCTAGAACTTCATATAAATGGAACTATACAGTATATAAGCTTTTGTGTCTAGTTTCTTTTACTCTTCATGATTGTTTTGAGAGTCATCATGTGGTTGTATATAGAAATAGCTCCTTCCTTTTATTGCTGGATAGTATTTGATTGTATGGAGATAACATATTCTGCGCATCCATTCACCTGTTGCAACATGAGTTTTCTCTGATGCTTCACTGCTATAAATAGATCTGCTATAATCATTTGTGTACAAGTATATTGTGTAGATATGTTTTCATTTTTCTTGAGTAAACACCTAAGAGTGTGTAATAATCTAGATTCTCAAGAGAAGCAGAATCAATAGTATGGAGATATACCTGTATTTATATAAGAAATTGACTCATGTGACTGGAAAGGCTGAGAAGCCCAAGATCTGCAGAGGGCAAACTGGAAACCCAGCAGAGCCAATTGTGTGAATTCCAGTCTGAGTTCAAGACCAAAAACAGGAGTGTTCCATCTTGAAGACAGTTGAACAGAAAAAGAGAATTCTTTCTTATTTAGCCTTTTATTCTATTTAGACTCTAATGGATTGTATAGGGCCCAACCATACTGATGAGGGGCATGTTTTATTTAGTCTACCAATTCAAATGTTAGCCTCATCCAAAAACACCCTTATGGACACACTCAGAATGGTTTACCAAATATCTAGGCAACTCATGACCCAGTCAAGTTCACATGCAATATAAACCAACATAGAGTGGAGTGATTGTTGGGTCATGTAGTAGGCACATCTTTCCTTTATTCAGAAACAAAAAATCATCCCAAGTGGACCATTTTATATTCTCACCAGCAGTATATACAGGTATATTTCTTCCATCCCCGACCCCATACCTGAGAGTCTTTTTAACTTTAGCCATTTTAAATAGGTGTGGAGTATTCACTTATGGAAGTTTTAATTGGCATTTTCCTAATGACTAATGATGTAGAGCTGTTCATGTGCTTATTTGGTATCTGTTGCTATCTTTGATAAAGTGTTAACAATATTTTGCCCAATCTTTAATTGGATTGTTTATCTTATTATTGAGTTTTTAACAATACCAATACCAAAACTGAGGAATTATGGTCAGCCTTGAAATCAGTTAATCTTAGTCCTCCAATTTAGTTCTCCTTTTTTTGAAATTTATTTGTCTATTTTTAGGTTTTTCGCACTCTTCTAAATTGAACTTTAGAATCAGTTTGTCCTTTCCTACAAAAAAATCCTGTTGGGATTTTGATTGGGATTGTGATGAATCTATAGGTCAATTTGGAAAAAATTGACATCTTAATGATACTGAATCTTCAACTCATGAACATAGTATCAATATCTTTCTATTTATCTATCTATCTATCTATCTATCTTAAACATTGTTGAAACTATCAACTAGTTAAAACTATCAGAAGTAGGTAGAAACATAACTACACGTTTTTCTCTCCATACCCACCTTTCTGAATATGGTTAAATCTACTCAACAGTGCAGAGATATGTATCAAACTATATATTGATGTTTTTCTTTCCATTCTACTTCATAAATATATTATTCCATTGTTTTTTGTCATCTATTTTTTTCTAGAGAAAAGCAGTTAACATTCTTACTGTTGGTCCAAATATAATGTATGTTTGTTCTTGGGATACTTTTAGGGTTTTCTTTTTGCCTTTGGCTTATAGCAATTTGACTATGATGTGCCTGGATGTGGTCTGCTTTGTATTAATCCTGATGGGTGTTCACTGAATTTGTTATATGTGTGGCTTGGTGTCTTTCAACAATTTTAATAATTCTTGGTCATTCTTTTTCTCGAGTATTTCTTCTGCTTCTTTTTCTTTTTTTCTTTTTTTGTACTGAGGATTGAACCCAGGGATGCTTTATCACTGAACTACATCCCTTCTTATTTTTTATTTTGAGACAGGTCTCACCAAGTTGTCCTATCTGGCCTAGAACTTGCAATCCTCCTGCCTCGGCCTCCCAAGTAGCTGGGATTACAGATGTGTGCCACCGTGCCTGGCCTCTTCTGCTTCATTTTCTTACATCTTATTCTAGACCCCTTATTACAAATATATGAGATGGCTTGGTATTTCATACATGCTTTAAAATAAATTTTTAAAAGAATAGTTTTCAATTATAGAAAAAGTGTGAAGATAGTACTGTTCCCATATACTCCACTGCCAGTTTCCCTTGTTAAATCTTACACTAGTGTGGTATATTTGCCACAATTGATATATCTTATTAACTAAAGTTTGTACTTTATTCACATTTCCCTGGTTTTTGCTTCACATCCTTTCTCTGCTTTAGGGTCCCATCCAAGATAGCACATCACGTTTATTCATTACACCCTCAGGTATCCTTCAGACTCCCCTTGTTTATAATGGCCTTGAGAGTTTTGACAAGTACTTCTCTCATGTTATCCACCTCTCTCACTAAATTATCTGATGAATTTATCATCATTTAGCATTTTCTTGTCTACTGATTCTAATATCTGGACCATCTGTGGTTCTATTTCTAATGACATTCTTTTCTCTTTACTGACTCACATTGTCATATTGTTCTCAGTATTTCACAATTTTTTTGTTGTTGTGTGATGGCTACCTAGTATAAAACAACAACAGAGACTAAGGCAAATAATGAGTACTCCTATAACATGGCATGACCCCTGCTCTATCAGCCCTCTGACTGGGAGACGGAGTCCTTCTGATCTGTGGGTGGGCAGGGTCTGAGCTTTGTTGCAGCTTATTGGAATTCAATTCATGACTGTTTTCGGTGTTTTAAAAGTGGGATTGGGACTTTTCTTTCAGTTATCTTAGAATCCTACAGCCAACAAGTCTCTAGAAATTTCTCTGATCTTCACATCTCAGGCCCCCGACTTGTTAAATTGCAGGAGACCTCTTCATGCTTTATAACCTGGCCATCGACTTTGGGGATTGCTGGGGCCTTTACTTTGTTCTATGACTGCCTCCACATTTCAGAGCCTTAGGATAGCTCTTTTCATTCTGATGCCTTGTCTCAGCATTCAGTACCTGGCTACAACATGCTGAGAAAAACACCTGGTGTGTCAGGGTGTGGAAGAGAGGGGAAGAATTTCTCTCCCTTCTCCAGCTTTGCCCCAGCTTCTGCAGAGTGCTGCCTTGTGCTAGGTGACAGCCCCATGTTTCTTAGGCAAGGACACCTCCCAGCTTTTCTGGTTTGCCCCCTTATTAACTTGTTTGTTTGTTTGTTTGTTTTTGGTACCAGGGATTGAACTCAAGGATGCTTAACCACGGAGCCACATCCCCAGCCCTTTGTATTTTTTATTTTGAGACTGGCTCTTACTAAATTGCTTAGGTCCTCGCTAAGTTACTGAGGCTGGCTTTGAACCTATGATCTTCCTGCCTCAGCCTCTTAAGCCACTGGGATTACAGGTATTGCCACCATGCCCAGCACTCTCAAATTTTAACAAAGACTGACTCACAAATGATGACATGCAAATATCTTGGAAAACCCCTCTCTCCTCTCCTGCCTTACTTCCAGTGTTCAGCAGGCCACTTTCTGTCCTCTGGGGAGACATGGTGTACATTTACAAGGTGTCTCAGTCCTCCTACCCTGGCACCAACTTGCAGTGTGTGACTTTCATGTACACAGTGGAGGCTGGGTGGGTATGGACTAACATTGTCACTGGGGCACATTGGTATTCTAATCAGTTATGCCAGTCCACAGACAATCATTCCAAATTTGCTTAAAGATAGGGTGGTTTCTCCCCTCCCTTTCTGGCATGTCCCTAGGGATGAAAACCACTGTGGGACTCTTCTCTTTCAGGAAAGGCTTTATCCTGTTCTGAAATTTAGTTTTTATTTATTTATTTTGTTGTCTGGGTTGTCTGATGGGTATAAAAGGTGCAAATAACAACAACAAATAAAGTTGTGGGTTTTGTAGTGTTTCTGGCCTGTTCTCGTTGATATGCTCCACTTTCTGCATGTTATACAAGAGTGAAGTCTTGTTCCCTCAGATTTTGAGCGCTCTCCTCAGACTATAGGTTGTGCCCATGTCAGTAAGTTACCTTAAATGTGTGTGCATGAGCACGCACACACACATTTATTTTAAAAAATGGTTGAGCAATGCTTCAAAGCTTCTAAGTTCAACATCCATACCAAATGTGGAAGAGCTCAAACTTTCTTTGGTCTTCAAACCACCCCTCACGAGAGATTCACATAATAAGTTTATTCGACGAACATTTACTGCATACCTACTGTGTGCTAAAGATCGTTTCGGGACAAGGAGATACAAGATAAGAGTCCCATGGAGCTTATGTTTTACTGGACTTCTAGAAAAATGAAAGGATCCTGACTTAACTTTGAGTTCTACACAATAATATGCAAGTTCACTAACAGTCTACCATTTGAAACAGTCATTTCAGGAGCCAAATTATTAAGGATAATTTATTCCAGACTTCTGCTGAAATAAACAATGCTTCTGAGTTCTATACAGATGTGCAGCCAGCAGGGAGCTGACTGCCTCCATCAGTTTCTACCATTCTTTCAGCAAAATCAGCACGCCACATGGACAACTAAGTATTCATTGTCCTCTGTGCACATTTAGGCAGCCCTGGGGCCTCTGGCTAATGAAGAGATTACACTCTTCTCTGTGTATAATTTTTTCATCTGTGACAGATTTAATGTGGATAATAATACTCCCTTAATAAGCAATCCAGTATAATTTAATAGAAGTTCAAATGAGTCTTCATCTGTAATTTTAAAAAGGCCCTATATATGCAGAGGAGAACAGTGGGTGAAGAGCCAGCCTAAATGCCCTACATCCTGAATGACCTTGTAGCCTTCATTTCTTTCACATTACTCACTGAGTTTATGAACAATGGAAGAATGCATTTTATTGTAGTGGCACCCCTCCTCCCTAGAAAATCTTAATTAAGCTTCTCCAGAAATCTGCATCATAATTGATCTTAGGACTATCAGCAAAAGAGTCTCTACCCAACAGCTCAAAGTAGTTCAAGTTCCTATTTCCTGTTGCTCTGTCCTGCTTGGCCGCCAGCCTAAAAGGGATCAGCACTCCAGGTGTTGAACGCCCCCTTATTAATTTTTTAAAAACATATTTGGACTATCTAGTGTAGTAATAAGATAATGGTTTATACATTTTTTTAAGCAGGAAGTGGGTTGTAAATGCAAAGTGTAAGAAGGACAGATCCTTTAACAAGGCCTCTGGCCTTGGGCCTGAGCTTCTCAGAGATGTTTACATTTCAGAGATGAGAAGATGTTACTAGTTGGGCTTCATGATAATAGCTGGCAAGCGGAGGGAAAGAAGGGGAGAAGAAGCTCTCCCCTTCTCAGGTGCTGTCCTTGAAGTGTTAATTTGCCCAAAACAGTAAAAGAAAAGCTGCTTTTGTGTAAACTTCTGAGCCTCTCCTCTTATATGGTGAGTATAAAGTTCTGAAACTGCCTGAACTCAGGGTTCAGGGGAATTAATTGATTACAGTGATAGCTGTACCCTCTGAACCAATTGCAGTCAAATAAACCTGCTTCCTGTTTCCTGTCTGGTGTCTTGCCTCGTCTGTCCCTACAACAGTATGGTACATATAATTTGGGAATGACATTGAGAGCTTAACCCAAAGGACAATAGTATTCATTTAAGACATGACGTCATGTTTCCTTACCCCATTTTAGGTTATCGACCAAAGCAGGGGTCAGCAAACTTTCTCTATGCGTCCAGGTGGTAAATAGTTTAGCTTTTGTCTGTCACAACTATTCAACTCTGCTGCTGCAGAACGAAAGTGTCTATAGACAGCAGGCAAGCAAGTGAGTATGGCTATGTTCCAACAAACTTTACTTACAGAAGCAAGCAGCAGTCTGCATTTAACCTCTGGGCTACAGTTTGTCAACCCTCAAAAAAGAGTTGGGAGCATTGAAGCTGTAATTCAACTCTCCAGAGAAAAAGATTAGGTCTTACACTGAGTTGATCCCATGTGACCACAGGCACAAATGGCAGCTGCGTGTGTGCTGTGGGTAAAATATGACACTGTTATGAAGTATTTTAGACCTAGATGATGGAATTTGAGTGAGCATCATTCAGTGCAATGCAACCCGCTCCTGGGTATGGTTGGGGAAATGGATTCTCAACAGACTACTATAGTAGTTAGGTCTCCTCAGCTTGGGAAAGAATGAATTAGATAAAGTCCACTTTAAAGCTATAAATGCTTTCAATACTCTCCATTCATTCAACCAGTCTTATGGTTGTTCACATTGTGCTAGAAACCAGGAATACAAAGATGAATAGAAAATAATATCTGCCCCCAAGGACTCACAGTTTAGTGACTGAAAATGATGAGAAACAAATAGTTAGAAGTCTTTTTAAAATTCCATTGTCCGGTACCAAAAAAAAAACACATTGTAACAGCATGAACAGGGTACTCTGGGATAAGGAAAGAGAAGCTCTCCACTTTGAGGGTAATAAGAAAGCCTTGGTGAAGATGTCATTGAATTAGTCTTTGAAGACTTGGTGTTGCCAGGCTAAAGGAAAAAATGAGGGAGATAATTCTAGGAAAGCAAGCAATTTCATTTTCCTTTCTTCACTGTCTTCTCATACCTTGTCTTCAGGCCTCTATTTCTATAACTTTACTCTTTATTCCTGAAAGACATTAATGCACATACTGTTTCTTAAACTGACAACACAGAATGTTGGTCACATTTTTTAAGAAGAAGAGTTCTTAAAAAAAAAAATCCTTCCAGAGCAAATTGCTATAATCACTTTGGAAACAATTTAGTGCTAAACAAAGTTGGCAGAACACGTAATCTGCAACAGAATTGTTCCTTCTAGTTACAAACTGACCCTAGAGAATCTCTCCACTGTATATAAAATGAACACACACACGCACACGCACACACACTCACACACGTATGGGTGTACATGCACTTGAGAGTGGGTAAGCTCATCACAACATTTTTTAACTGCACAAAAATTTGTCAATAGCTACATAAAGCATTATTTACCATAGATTAGAAGACTACGTAGCAATCAGAATAAATGCACTATACTCACATCAACATAGGGATAACTTGGAGGGTGGGACTTTGAGCAAGGCCTTTGGCCAAAGGGAATTCTCAGGGTATAGAGGAATAAGGTATTAGATGAATAATGAGGCTGCAATCAGCAAAGTAAAAAGGGAGAAGGAGGAATTTTTGTAGATTAGAAGATTTGTAAGAGATCTTGCAATTAAAGGCAGTGTGTAGACCTTAATCTATGATTTCAACAGAATGGCAAAATACTTATACTTAAGAAAACCAGGAAAATTTGAACAGAGATTAGATCATAGATAAAATGATAGAATTGTAATTTTTTTTTTTTTTTGGTACTGGAGATTGAACTCAGGGGCACTCGACCACTGAGCCACATCCCCAGCCCTATTTTGTGTTTTATGTAGAGACAAGGTCTCACTGAGTTGCTTGGTGCCTCACCGTTGCTGAGGCTGGCTTTGAACTCGCGATTCTCCTGTCTTAGCCTCCCAAAGTGCTGGGATTACAGGCTTGCGCCACCGTGCCCAGCTTAGAACTGTAATTTTTTAATGGATGGGATTGTGAATTTATGGTTTTTAAAAATTCTTATCTGTTAGCTTTATGCACGACTGAAGTAATTGTGGGTGAAGCAAGATGATATTAAGAAAAGAGACAACAGATAAAAGCAAGAAGAAAGGGTGGTGGGTACTGAGTTTCCCCTGTCAATTTTCTGAAAATTCCTATTGCAAATGTGCAAGTGTTTGTAGTCAGTTATTTTTGTATGTCTAATATTCTAGTGTCACATTACATGTAAATAAAATACCTTTAGATCATTGATATAAAATATTTTAAAAAACAAGATGGGTAAAATGTTAAGAATTGTTGAACCTGGATATCGTGTCCATGGGGTACATCATACTAGTTTCTCTTGTTAGAGAACTGTATTTGGGTGTTTGAAAGTTTCCATAATAGAACAATTTTTAAAGTCTAGGAAATACCAAGCTACATTAGAAAAGTGAAAGCAACAAATACTGATTTTTGAGGTGCTTTGTTTTATTTTTTGTTAAGAACAATTTTTTTTTCAAGTAAATTATGTGGAAGTCAAATATGCGTAATGGATACACTTGAAATGACTCTGGCTACAATGGAAGTATAGCCCACTCCTCTCCCAGTGTGATGATTTGAATATGGTTTGTCCCCTCTGAAACTCATGTTGAAATGTGGTCCCCAATATAGCAGTGTTATGAGGTGGTAGGGCCTTTAAAAGGTGATTAGGTTGTTTTAAGCAATTTATACAGTTATCATGGGACTGGATTAGTTAATGTAAGAGTAGATTGTTATACAGCAAGACAACCCCTCATGTTTCGTCTCTTCTGCACATGCTTGTTTGTCCTTAAGCTTTTCTGCCATGCTATGACATAGCATGAGACCCTCACCAGATGCAGCTGAAGGATCTTGTACTTCCGGTCTCCAGAAATGAGATAAACAAACTTCTTTACTTTATAAATTATCCAGTCTCAAGTGTTCTGTTATAACAACAGAAAACAAACAGACTAAGATGCACTCTACTAGCACATATTTTTTTAATTCATTCTTAGGGTAATTATTTTCATTGTTTACTAAGTCAGTGATTCTCACTCAGTCTTTTGGGACTTTCTGGGTACTTTCAAATACTAGAATTCAGAGTAGCAATTCAAAGGATCAGAAAAATTGAGAGTACACTAAGCAAATCAACAATAAAGACACTATAACTGAATAACAATAATTCAAGGAATCCATGAAAGACATTGTCAATGAATATATTACACACTGGTTTCCCTAACATGAAGTCATGATGTCAAAGCTAGCTCTCTTGATACCCAGTTCAGTGACTTCTCCACTGTCCCAGGTCCACAGCCCTTTCTAGTTGAATGTTAGGGGAGAGACAGACTTTGCTCTTCTTTACAAAGCCATTGGATCCTTTCCATGAACATGCAGTGTTCTGTGTTTGAAATGCTACTGCATGGAAGTACCACCCAGTAAGAGAGCTGCAGAAGAGAAAAAGCAATATCTTTTCCTCACCCATCACAAGATTCATGGCTGAGACTCCTTCAGTAAGAGACAGATTAACCAAAGAAAAGCATGCAAATGTACTTAATGTAAATTTTACATGATACAGGAGGCTTCAGAAATGAAGACCCAAAAGAAAAGACAAACTAGGTATTTTTATGGACAGTCATGCAGAATTCCAGAGGGAGAATGACAGGCTATGATCTAATGGTACTGAACTCAGTTCAGATTCTTTTTCGTCTCCCTGTGTCTTTAGAGATAGGGATTTTCCTCTCCTACAGGGATGAGAAGGATACCTCTAGAATGAGGAGGGTCTTAGGACCTACTTTAAAGGAAAGTCAGATAATTCTTTTATGGCCTGCTTCAGAAGAGAAGGAAGGGAGAAGATCAGAAAGTGACTGTGTTGCTTTGTTTCCTCAAATGCCAAGGGGCCATACTTTGAGGAGTAGGATGGTTTGTGGATCTGAAATGTCCCTCAAAGTCTCCTGTGTTTGAGGTGGGGCTTTGGGAGAAGTGATTGCATCATGAGAACTCTGACCTTATCAGTGGGTTAATCCACTAATGGCTAAATGGACTCCTGGGAGGTGGGACATAGTTGGAGAAAGCCAATCACGAGGGCGTGCCCTGGAAGAGGGTTTATCTTCTCTCTGGCCTCTTCCTCCACTCGAACCCCCACTTCCTGGCTGCCATGAGCTGAGACGCTTTCCTCTACCATGACCTCCCACCATGACGTTCTACCTCACCTCGGGTTCAAATATGAAGCGGGCCAACCATGAATTGAAACCATGGGTCAAAATAAATATTTTCTCTTCTAAGTTGTCCTGGTCAGGCATTTGGGGTACAGCAATGAAAATCTGACTAACACAGGTGCCATGTCCTGAATCCCATCAGACCTCAGAGCAGAAGACCCAGCCAGGCAGGTATGAAGGTGTGGGATAAAGCCTTCTGGGCCTGAGCTTGTAGTAATCTATGAGGTTCTTAAATCCCCTTATTTTAAGTTTCCTCATTTATAAAGTTAGAAGAAGAAGAATAATGATAATAATTAATAATATGTATTCTATTCTGCCTTTACCCAAGATTATTAGGTAGGATCAAAAAAAGCCCTGCCTGGTAAGTGGGAAAGGATATTCTGTAATATTACCAAAAAACCTCCTATTGGTGATGTAGGAGGAACACAAGTTCAAAACCAGCTTCAGTAAAAGCAGACACTAAGCAACTCAGTGAGACCCTGTCTCTAAATAAAATACAAAATAGAGCTGGAGATGTGGCTCAGTGGTCAAGTGCCCCAGAGTTCAATTGCTGGTAACAAAACAAACAAACAAAACCCTCCTACAAAGGGTCATCAGGCAGTCTCAATGATGGAGAATATGGTTTGTCTTTTCCAAGAGTATTATATATCATGCCTCTTGGGACCTTCAGGCCTTTCTTCTCCTGGCAGGCATCCCTCCTGCCCTCCATGCCAGGAACCCTCAGCATCTTTCAAGCTTGCTTCTTGACTCAGCTCCTTCCTTGTGGGCTTTGCTGAGTCTCTTGGGTGGAGTTTGTGGATCACTAGTGCACACAGCTTTCTCTGCCCATTGCTTTTGGTGTCTTTCGCTCTTAAGCGGGAGCACTGTTTGATGTACCATTTCCTCCCACAGTATGTGACAAAATCAGTGGGCTTGCAGTAGGTAAGGGCTTGTGGAAATAGCATAATAATCCCTGAGCAGCTTGTGCCTGCTCTCAAGGGCCTAGTGGGCACATCATTTTGGGTCCAGCAATATCAAGTTGAAAGCTAAAATATGGAATTGTTGGGAGTATTCACACCATAGAAATCAGTGATGGCTACAAATCCCACCCCTCTCCCTACCAGCCAGCTGTAAACATATACTAGCACACCATGCACCAAAGTGGAGAAGTGAACCCAATTCCTAAAACACCAGTCACAGCCAATATAGCTCCATGCAGGAGGGCAAATTAAGCTTCATAAAGGGTTCCCGTATTCAAATTAGATCTCCACAGGCTACATAAATATGAAAAAGCCACCAGAACTTTCTACTTCACTGTCAATGACCTCCTGCTTTCATCAAAGGTATTACAAAGGAAACAGCATATGTGGGGGAGGTAAGGTGCTTTTATTATTATTGTCAGGGGTATAGAAATAAAATATTAACTTAAAAATTCATCCCAGCAGTTTGAGAGGCTGAACTCAGCCACTCAGGAGACTGAAGCAGAGGGATCACAAGTTCAAAGCCAGCCTCAGCAAAAGCAAGGCGCTAAGCAACTCAGTGAGACCTTGTCTCTAAATAAAAATACAAAATAGAGCTGGAGGTGTGGCTCAGTGGTTGAGTGGCCCTGAGTTCAATCTCCAATATAAATAAATAAATAAATAAATAAATAAATAAAATAGAAAAAATTCTTTCAGTATATGTTTGGGGAGCATATGAAGACCTGACAAAAACTTTTAAATTACATAATTAGTTATGGGGTAAATGTAATTGCAAGGCCTTAGGTTTTGCATTTCAATATTCATGATATTGGACATTTTTCCTCAATTTTAGTAGAAAAGAGATTTTGTTTTGAACAAAGAGGAAGTAAGAGCTGATACAATCTCATCACAGTGCAAATGGCTGCATAAGGAGGTAGGGGAGCACCCAGGGGTCAGAAAGAGCGTGGTTGGGGTGAAATGATCCATGGCCTTTTCTATTAGTTTCTTTTTTAATCTTGTTTTTTTTTTAACCAGGGATTGAACCCAGAGTCTCTAAGCACTGAGCCACATTCCCAGCCCTTTTCTTGTATTTTATTTAGAGACTGGGTCTTACTGAGTTGCTTAGAGCCTCACTAAGTTGCTGAGGCTGGCTTCGAACTTGTGATCCTCCTACCTCAGCCTCTGGAGCCTCTGGGATTATAGACATGCGCCACTGCGCCTGGCTTAATCCCTTTTTTGTAAGGTCAGTTTCATTACATAAAACACTATAAAGTAAGAGATTTCTTTTCTAAACTAAAGAATAGCATTCATCTAAATCTTTTGCTCTACTTATATGAATAAATGAACTTAAAAATTTATTTTCAAAACACTTGCCTATAATTTCTTAGTACCTTTGCCCTGGGCTTAGCCCTCATCCACCAGCCACTGAATAATAGGCCCAGTTCTCTAGGCGTGAAAGTGTGGGTCTGGGAAAGGTTGTATGTATTTGTTCCCTCGGTTTTGTCTTTGGAGGTTGAATCTTGGTTGGAGCCCATAGGACACTTAAAATATTTTTAGACTATAATCCCAGCAACTTGGGAGGCTGAGGCAGGAGGATTGCCAAATTTGAGGATGGCCTCAGCAACTTAGCAAGGCCCTAAGCAATTTAGTGAGTCCCTGTCTCTAAATAAAAAATTTTTAAAAGGGACTGGGGATGTGGCTCAGTAGAAAAACAACCCTAGATTTAATTTTTTTTTTTCAGAGAAATCACACACTCTAAAAGAAATGAGAGTAAATGGAGGCAAAAGGAGACATGGAAAAGAGAGAAGAGAAGAGGAAAGATGAAATAGAGGGGCTGTGGTTTTGACACACAGAGCTTGAAAAAACAGGAAATCAAAACAAAAAAAGAATAACATTTTAAAAGCTATGAAACAAAGTAATGAGAGAAATAAAGTCTTAGATATGAAAAAAGTGTGTAATTGTAACAGAAGTTATCAGCTGCTTTTGTTAGAAGCACTGACTCTTAGGCCTGCAGATGCCCAATGGATAACTAAAAGCAGGACAAAGTTTAGCATCTCTGCCTTCATCTTGTATCTGTCTCCTTTATTACCTTAAACTTTGGGTCAGATTCCTGCTCAACTCTGAATATAGGCATAAGCACTTGAGGAATGCAGTACGAGGCTTATTAGCCCTAAATATAACTAACCTATCTCATCCCCCTTCGCAACTGAGATAAGAGTAAGTACATTGTTTTCAAAGATTTGCAGGGACATCCAACTTTACATCCTAGTCCAAACTCTCTATTGGTGCCTAGAAGTCTCCAGTCATTGCCCTAAACATGCAGTCACCTTGGATTCCAGGAACAGTGCAATCTCACAGGCAGATCATCCCTTGATGACATCACTCCCTAAGGGAGCAATGATCCCACGACAGGAACTGAGGCTGCCCCCACTAAGCAGGGGCAATCATCTGTGGGAACCAGATTGACTCCTCAAGTAAAAAGGACTTCTCCAGAGCCACCTTACAGACCTATGCCTGAGATAATAATGGACCAGACTGTGGTCGGACCAGATGACTCACTGGTCCTTGAACTGGTCACTCTCTTTGGTCCCTGAACCCCTATATCTGTCCTTTCCCACATTGCCACGCTGATTAAAGCCTCTTTCCTGCCCTCTACCACTGCCTGTCTCTTTGATTGGCATATAGGGACTGGTGACAGAGCCTGGTCTTTTGGAACCTTCTGAGCCAGAACCTTCATCCCCAAACTACCGTAGCATATTTTATAACAAATAACTAAGGAATGACCCCTAGCCTCCTGAGACCTCCTTGATTGTACGAAAGGGAGACTTGGCCTAAGGGTTCTCATGGTCATTGACATCTGTGAAATAAGGATGGTAGCTATCAACTTTGAAATGATGAAATAACCTTGTAGAGGAACCAAAGAGTGGGTTGGAGCAACACTGGCCGGTATGAGTTAGATGCTTTTGCTTTGTTAAAGTGCCCTGCAAGGGTCAGTTGACATTTTAGATTCTATGAGCCCATTGGAATTCCAACTCTGCTTGGGATTCTCCGGCTGGATGGTGTTGAGACCAAAGCCTTATAAATATTGTTTATATAGAGAAATCAGTGATGTTAAGAAAGCAATTTTTCCTAAGAAAAAATTCAAAAAGAGCAGTAACATAAAATGATGAACATGCCAAAGATATGAAAAATAAAGACTATTATTACAAGATGCAATGGCTCTGGATGTTTGCTTTTATGTGACAGATGTTTTTAAGCAAAGCCCAACACTGGCAGTTAGGGTACACTTCTGATTTTAATTTGTGTTCTATCCCCGTTCCATATCGATGTCTGCTCACAACATCTGCGAAGGCTCTGTAACCTGAATTTGACAGGGGAAAGTGAACAGCCCACTTTTGGAGGGCTTCCATTAAGTCCACGTAACAGACTGTTAACAAAAATCTTAAATAGCTATTCTAATCATCAACAGCAATCTTACACAAATTAAATTAGACCCAAAGGGCCCCATTAACTTTAAAATGCCTTACAGGCATGTAACATAAATTGAACTCCCCCGACCCTTGGACTAGAAATAGAGGATTGTTTAGTGTGAGTCAGATGCACAGTTAAAAAGCAAAAATGTTAGCCTGCATGTTGGATTCATAATGGCGTGGAGACAGAGTTTCATTTTCTTTATCAGGAAACCACACTTCTGTGCATAGAAATTCAGTTAGACCATGGTCAGGCTCCTTGTTTACATGCGAAGTGGATGGTTTGAAAGAGGCAGAGTTTTCACAGATGGTATAGCCCCCTAATAGGCTCAAGTAGGTGGCATTATCAAAGAAAGCTATAAGGAGCATCTGCCATAGACATGCCTGGACATGCTGAGACTCACTAAGTTGCTGGCCATAAGGAACAGCAGCCACTGACATGCTTAGTCATGCCTGATTGCAATCAATAAGGAGCTGAAAGGGGCACTAGCTATAGGCATGCTTAGCCATGACTGGTTACAATTGATAGGGAGCACAGTTCCATGCACATGTGCAAAGAATATGCCCAGTTGCAAATACATTATCTCACTGGATATAACCAATCGACATTGACTTTCACTGGGTGTAACCAATCACCAGCTTACACCACCGACTTGGAACTGCATTTAAACTGCTTGTCCTGCCATATTGGGGGTTTTGCTCCAAGGACATCAGTGAAACTGGCCACCTTGCTGTCTGTCCCTGGATCAACTCCACCATTCCCTGACATCCAGCCATCGGCTGAAGAGAATTACCAGATAAGGACAATGTCTGCTCTTTGGCTAAGTGCAGTTGTGTGGTGCCAGAGGTATTTTGGGGCTTGTGGTTGCCTTAAGATTGTGTGAATTGCTTGTATGTTTAGTTGCCTTAGGACAGTGTGATTTACCTATAGTGTTTCATTAGTGCACATTGAATGTTATTTGGGGTGCTCCCACACACTCAACACTTTTTGCATTAATTGTATTTGATGACTGGTGTGATTGAATGCATGCTTGCATTTAAAGACAATCTGCTTCCAAGTAATTATTAATTGCACCACTTGCAACAGGAGCCATATGTAAACTGGCATTAACATTAAAATGATGCCATGACAGAGGGAAAGGTTCAGCTAGAATTACTCAGTTCAAACCCATCCATCAAGAAATAGGTTAGATGCATGATTTGAAGTGTAATTATCCCACAAATCAAGGCAAGATGCTTTTATAAATGTCTGCTATTCTCTATTTTAAATCTCTAGAGGTCTGTCCAGGTATATTTCTTGAATTTTCATTCATCCCAAATCCTGGCCAGCAGGCTCGCTATCTGTTCATCTGCCATAGTGTCCAACTCTCACATGTGTTTGGTAGTTTTTCTTAGGTAACTTCCCTCCAGCTGTTTGGAACAACTGATTTCAACTCAAATCAATAGCTGTCAATGAGAAACCCAATTCATACTAAAGCCAAGAAACCATTAGAATTACCAAACTACATTTTGGTGGGCTTATCAGTTTGAGGACCACATGTCCTTCCAACTTTTACAAAAGTATTAGACACCTTTACTTGTCGACGGCCTGGTGCCCTGGTGCCCTCACATAAGATGCTTGCTCCCTTCTCCCACCAGCTCAGACTCTAGATTAGAGTCATGGAAGATGCTCATTGTCTAGACAATATTCATTGGCACCTTACAGAACCAAAGCACTTTTGAGAAACCTACTTCTATTCCACACATCTCAGGGAGATTTGACTTCATCAAATCACCAAGGATAGAACCTGATTAGTTTAAGCTAACGGCAATCTCCATCTACTGAGATTAGGTCAAGGGTAGGTACCTTATCAGAGATGATACAAACATAGTAGAAAGAAAGATTCAAGGGCTGGAGGTGTAGCACAGTAGTGAAGCTCTTGCCTAGCACACATGAAGCCCTGGGTTCAATCCTCAGCACAGGAGGGAAAGAAAGAGATTTATATTTCATGTAAACCAGGAAGGATGACTCCCATCACCACTGGCAGCTACACTGGAGCACAAGGAGACCTCTGGAGTCCAGTTGTATACATAAACGTTCTCATTGCTGACATCAGCTTGAATCAGGGATTTTGATTACTTGCAGTTGAAATTAGTCAACTAATTTTAGGGATTTCATGAACAATTTGTATTCCAATGTCTCTAAATGTTTCCTCAAATTCAGCCACTAGTCCACAAGGACTAGCCCAGAAGAGGATCTCAGTAATGGACAACGTCGGCATAAGTTCACCAGCGCTGGGGAACTGTCATTGACCCAAGCACGTGTGCTCCACTCTCTTAGAATGGGTTATTTTCCCAAGAAAATTATAGCTTTATGCAACTTGACGTTGCCTATCAAACAGGCCATGCTATGCCCTAAAATATCCAGCTGGAGTCAAGCTAGCTAGAACCCAGATTCATGAAGAAATGTGCTTTTATTTGAAGTTTAAGCGAATCAATTTTTTTAAAAATCCAGGTTAATTCCCCTCTTTTCAGGTGAAAGCTAGAGTGGGGAAATGACTTGACCAAGGGAAGAATAGACTGGAGACAGGGACAAAGGTTCTGTGCTCAGCCTCTTGCCCTGGTCCACTGAGGCCACAGGCCCCATCCCAATGCCCTCTCCCAACAGTGCATGAACATTATATAAACATTATATTGGGAATTTGGAATTAAACTGTTAATGTTCTATAGTTTAGACTTATCGCTACTGTGCTATCAAATGTTCCCTTATGTCTTTCTAATTATTTCATGTGTGTGGATCTTCTTAAATTTGTAAGCTTTTAAGAATAAGCAATGCTATTTTTCTTCTATATTCATTCTACGGAGCACTTTGCACAGCAAGGAATTTGAAAGCTCCTTTACAAATGCTTATCAATGGATGGACAGAAATGACTGGAATACAGGTGAAAGGGTGCCTTTCCCTGCTTCTCTGTCCTTCCCAAGACTTTGTTGCCACTGGGTACCACTGACTGCTCACACTGGATGGCTCTGGAGAACTGAGCACTAGGCTTTCTTGGTTTCTTCCAAGGCTTATTTTTTGTCTTACTGTAGCTTCAGAGCAGAACTGCAAAGATCTTCATACTTGTAGAGTGGGCACACACAATCTCAAATTTCAAAGGACGTCTATGATGCTGGTAATTCCCTTCTAATCCCAAGTAGGATAGGACCTACACTGATTCAGCAGAATTCTTGTTGCCCCAAATCCCCAGGCAGTCTCAAGCATCTTGCACA
Organism: Xerus rutilus; assembly: GCA_028644305.1. Taxonomy (NCBI): domain Eukaryota; kingdom Metazoa; phylum Chordata; class Mammalia; order Rodentia; family Sciuridae; genus Xerus; species Xerus rutilus. The sequence goes on from CM053404.1 coordinate 109,919,723, forward strand.
CACACACACACACACACACACACACAGAGTTAATTTTAATGTCTAATTTAAATGTCTCTGGCTGCAACTCAAGACGGTTCCCTTTATCACAACCCTGAGTGAAAACAAAAACGAGAGCTTTCTTTGCTGAAAATCATGTCCATACCACACAACTGTTTTTAAAAATACATTTACCAGCTTGTTTTCTTTACCAAGTTAAAGATGGGGTGTCATTTTTTATATCTGGTCTCAGTTTTAAAATAAATGGCCATCTGTGGTGCTGATTTTAAAAAGGCCAGTCCTTCAAGCCTTCAAATATACAGAACATACAGAGAAATTTTGGCATACTTGCTTTGAATATTTTATTTTTAAAAATGAAGATATTATAGATGCAGGGGATTCTGCCTTCACACCACGGCCTGTTGTCCCTCCTCAAAGATAATGACTATTCTGAAGCTAGATGCATGTTATTCCTGGCTAGTTTTAAAATAATACATATACACACACATGTACATATCCCCATGTACACATGTCTATGCTTATTGACATGCATTGCTTGTTGCTATGGCATCAATGAGCTTATTGATTATTGACACCATTGCTTATTACTTGTCTATACATATATATATGATTACATGTGTATATACATATATTATACATATACTATACATTCATATGTTTCATATATATTATGCACCATTTTTGAATGTTCATATTCTTTACTACTAAATATATATCTTTGTAGAATTTACTTATGTGCTGGAGTCCTTGTGACCCACTGGAATGGAGAGCCCAGCTGTCTCTGCCTGACTGGACCAGCAGGCTCATAGGACTCCCATACCAGCCCCAACCGACTGTGTTTCCTCTCTGTTGACAGTTTATAAAGATGTTCATCTTGCTTGATAATGGGAGATATGTGCCTTTTCAATTTTTATGTCATGTCTACAAATGTTGCTTGTGTGCATTAGTATGGGCAGGCAATCTTGAGCCATCATGCCCTTTATCTTGAATTGCTGAGAGGGGATCTAGAGCACAGATGAAAGGAATAGTCTAATTTAGTTCCTCATTTAATAACTAGTAGGAACTTGGGCATTGAAGATGAGAATCAAGGAATGACTGCTTCATTAAGATGAGCTGAGAATTTGTGGAATGTCAACAAAATCTTGATTTGGGGGAAATTATTATTTGAACTTCACAGGTTATATTTTGAAGATTCAAAACCTTTGAATAATCTTTATAAGCTAAAACAAGTGATAACTTTAATCATGAATAATTTTTCCATTTATAATTATCCTAATGCACTTGTTCTTTATATTTAGATTTTGAAAAATTATGTATGTCCTATGAACAAGAATTTACTGAGCTTTGATTATGTGCCAGTCACTGTATAAAGAGAAAGGAGACAAGATAGATAGGGTCCTGTCCTTGTAGAGCTTACAGACATTAACTAAACATGTGATCACAGGGCAGCTTGGTACAGCTGGGGTAAGTGTTCCTAGGGCCCTTCCTCCCATTCTTTCCAGTTACAGACCTTACAATGTCTTCTTCCAGTTTGTGGTTAGTTGACGCGGCATAATTTATATGTTTTCAAAAAATGTTTAATGTACTCAAATACACCAATCTTTTCTTCTATATATTTTTTTCTTTTTGAATCTTGTTTTAAATTCACAAAAGGCTACATATGTATCTCCTTATTTCCGTGCAGAGTCTCACTAAAAATGTCACACCTCAGAACCTTCTCCTCAGCCACCATCATTGGGTGGTCCAGATCAGCATCCCATTTCAGGATGCTTACCACAATTTATTATTGTTTGGTTATTTATTTTTTTGAAGTATCCTCCCAGTGATACTATGAGCTCTATAGGAAGCCTGTCTATTTTGTTTTGTCTCTTGTCTTTGGTGTCTCCCAGCCCCTACACAATGCCTTGCTCATACCTGAAACTTAGCAAATATTTACTGAATGAATATGAATAAGTGAGGTAATTGGAGAAGAAGACCTAAAAAGATCAGGCATCAGTCAGGAGAAGGGATGCAAAGGAACCAATATGCGCCAAGTCCTTGAGGGCTGGAGGGATGTGGCCGGCTGGAGGGACAGAAAGAGGATTGAACAGGCTCAAGCACATTGACCAAGTGGCTGCAGGCGTCTACTCTATTCATAATGACTGAGAAGGCCAAATTGAGGATTTTTTTTTTTTTTTTTTTTTTGGTATCAGGGATTGAACCCAGGGGCACTGAACCACAGAGCCACAACCTCAGCCCTTTTTATTTTATCATTGAGACAGAGTCTCACTAAGTTGCTTAGGGCCTTGCTAAGTTGCTAAGGCTGGCTTTGAACTTGAGATCCTCCTACCTCAGCCTCCAGTGCTGCTGAGACAAATTGAGGATTTTTAGATTTTATTTGGAAGGTTTTGGAAGCCTCTGGAGGGGTTAGAGCAAAGAAATGACTAGCTCCTTTTTTCATTTTTTAAACTTTTTTATTTGTTCTTTTTAGTTATACATGACAGTAGAATGTATTTTGAAGTATTATGCATACATGGAGTATAACTTCCCATTCTTGTGGTTGTACATGATGTGGAGTTTCACATTGTGTATTCATATATGAACATAGGAAAGCTACGTCCTGTTTCTTCTGCTCTTTCCCATTCCCATCCCCCTTTTCTTACCCCCATCCCTCACTGTCTGAATCTGGTGAACCTTCACTCCTCCCACTCCCCTGCCTATTGTGTCCGTTTTTCATTTTTAAAATGCTCTCTGATATGGTAGCCACTAGTTCCACATGGTTATTCAAATTTAAATTCATTGAAAATAAACTAAAATCAACAATTCCTTTCTTGGTCCCAAGCACGTACATTTCAAGTGTTCAAAAGTCCCATGTGGCTAGTGGCTCCCTTTGGAGACAGTCCAGACACAGAGCATTTCCATCACTGCAGAAAGAGCCCATAGAGAACACTTTGCACTATGCTGTGTAGGAAGTGGGCTCAGAAGATGATTCAGTGTATTATATGTAACACTTAAAACCATCCAGTGGTCAATCTAAGAACTTTCTGCAGCAGAAAAAAAAATCTTTAAAGCTGTAATCTAGCTGAAAATGAACGTTGAGTTTTGAAAGGGCAATTTAATAGCAAAGTACCCGTTCTTGTATTCTCATAAAACTGTGTTGCTCTCAAACATTTTAAAAACTCTCAGAACACTTTGAGATGCAGTTATAAAATTTGTACTGTTTTCTAAAAAACAAATATATCTAAAGACTGGTCTGCAGATAATGAAGAAAAATCTATTTGCAAATTTACTAATTAAGGTCATATCAATGCTTTTACGAACACATTAAACATTTGTTTATTTGAAGTAAAATCTCTGGCTGACTACCATAAATATTGGCTGCCTGTCAGAAATGATGTACCCGGATTTCACATGTTTTACATTTTCTAGCAGTGACTCACCCCACACAGTATTTTCATATAATGACAGCTGTCATGAAAGTGAGAAATCTTATAATACACATTAGATTTTGATTAATGAACTAACGGTGGTTCCCTGTTAAGAGTCATTAGCCCCTACGTGGTTTTTAGCCAAAGCACACTCAGAGTTGACAATGATGTTGATTATATTATCCACGTGTTAGGGCGTAGCCAAAATGACCACATTGCCTGTGGCAAGGCTTTTTAAACTACAGATCACAACCCATTACTAGGTTGTGAAATCAATTTAGTCAATTTTATTAGCACTGAATACAGAAAAGAAACTAATAGATTAGAACAGCACCAAAATACAAGACTACATCGAACACAATGTGTAGATACTGGTGTGTGAAATCTCTATTTTAATCCTTTGTGTCTTTTGAGGGCCTTCTGAGTCTGCTGGAAGATGTATTTTTGATTGTGTTTTCCAGTGTAAATAATTTGAGAAATATTGGGCTTCATTTGAGTGTTTAGTTGAAACTAAAATTGTTTTAATCTTTTTTCTTGGCCACATAATGTTCAAAGTAATTTTTTTTCAATGCACAATTATGCTCCTTTACTCCTCCCTGAACAGCCCATGACGGGTGCCATTTTAGTACCACTGATGGGTGGTACTAGGTCCCCACTTCTCCAGGCTCATCTCCTTCTCATTCTACAGCCTCCTTAGCTGACCTTGAACATACAACAAAAGCATCCACAGAGCCCTTGCACTGGCTCTTCCCTCTCCCAGAACACTCTTCCCCAGGAGGATGTTCACGAGTCTCACACCTTTCTTCTATCATGCCTTTGCTCAAATGTTACCTTCTATTTGGGGCCCACCCTGACCATGTTACAATATTGAAAATTACAGCCCTCCTCATATCCGTGAACCCCTCTTTCCTGTTGTATTTTTTAATCACATACCACAAACCACCTTCCACCACACTCTAGAATTTATTTATTATGTGGATTGCTTTTCTTTCTCCCTCTGCTGGATATAAAATCCTGGAGGGCAGGTATTATGTTGACTTCACTGACTTACCCAAGCAACCAGAACCGTGTTTGGCACAGACTAGGTGTCGATTCAGATTGGCCCAAATCATATGAGGGAGAGGGGAGAGAGGAGAGAGAAGAGAGAAGAGAAAGAAGGGGGGTGGGGGAGGTGTGGGCTGACCAAGCATTAAATACAAATTTATAGGACATTCATTTGGCATTCTTAGGGAGTTTCCTATCTTTTATTAAAAACTTCAAACTCTTCTTTAAAGTAGCTACTCTATATTACATTTTTTGTCCTTCCAGAGCCCAATCCTCATCTGGCTGTGTAAGACTACAGCAAGATCTTCAATCAACTCCTCTTAGGAAACCATCCCCGAGGGGTGTATTGAAAGTTAAAAACTGAGCCTCTGGTTACAATTTATAGTCTTAATACAGTGAATCTAGGCAAAAGCAGCAAAATATGTGCCGCTGCAGAGCTTATTTATCCAATACAGAAAAGGAAATAGTAAAGGAGGTCTGAAGATAAATCTTGGGTTGGTTGGTTTACAACACAAAACTAAGGGAGAAAAGTAACAGGATCCACATAACGGGCCCTGATTTTTTTTTTTTTCCTGAAGCCACCCAGTTTGGTGAATAAAATAAGCAGTGGAGTTGGCTCTGCTGCTGAGGAGGAGGGCTATGTGCTTGGACATCTCATTTATTTCCTACTTGGAAATTTCCAACTTGGTTAGAGAGAAAATCTGCTCCAAGCATCTAATGTAGTCTATAGTTGCTGAGGTTGGCCTCAAACTTGCAATCCTCCTGTCTTAACCTCCCAAGTTGCTGGGATTAGAGGCATGCACTCACCACACCTGACTTAATGTAGTCTATAGTGACTTTTTGTGAGGCCTTCACAAAAGGTAGCTTGAGCCAGACATTGTTAGGAGGGGGACTATGAAGTACTTTCTGGTTTTGAATAAGAATTAGATTATTACTAAATAAATCATTTCTGGAAAAATGGTAGAAAATCACTTTTGAGTTGTATGATTGCTCTAAGAATGTCACTTGTAGGATGGACCATGATACATCTGATGGTAGAAGTAAGAAAAGGAGGCAATTTCAAGTAGATGGGCATCATACAAATGTCAAACAAACAGAAAAATTCACAAAAGCTCAGCAGGGATATCTAGAGATGTAACCCTTCCTTTTAACAGTGCCTTAACCTATGCTCATTTATTTCACATACTGTTAGAATTATATGAAAAACTGAAAGCAATGTTTTTCTTTTCTCCCTAAATTTATACCTCCTTTCCTCCAATCTGTGCTTATAGTCTGAGCAATCTGAACATAAATTCAGCTGTAAAGTTCTCTTTAGCTCAGTGTTTAACTCTGAAGCCAGAAATATGGCACCACAGTTTGCTCCTAGTCCTTCTTCCTCCTCCTCTTCTTCTCCTTTTCCTTTTCAATTCTTGAGATGCATTTGAGAAACCTGCCTGGAGAGGTTCTGATCACAAAGAAGACAATAAAGAGTCTGTGTCATTAGAGTCCTGTCACTTTTTAGTTAATCTAGTCACAATTTAGTCTATTGTTGCCAAAGCTATGAAATAAATATTGTGCTTAAGTACAGTGCAATTCTTCCACATTTTAACTATTAAATCATTTTTAAATCTCTTTGGTGTCTTCCCAACTCTAGCACAAAGGATGCTTGATTTGTTACACATTCTTCACCTCTGGTATGATCTTAATAAGAAAATACTTGTGTTACTCCATGGCTTTGGGCTTGGAGTTTTGATAAAGACATAAAAAAGATATGCTTCGTGTTCATGCCAAAAAAATAGAAAAATCGTAAGAACTTTTAAGGATCATTCTTTTATTAATCGAATTATATTCTCAAAGACTTAGAGATATTTGATGAACTAATAAAGTTTTTAGGCTTGTTGCTCTTGCATAATCAAATTACAAGAGTCAACATGAAATTGACTATTCTGTAGAAGTTGTAACAATTCCTATGTAAGTATTTAACCAACACTTCTTATTTTTGCCTTGAACAAAACATTGTGAAACTCTCACATTACTGGAAAATGTGTTCATCTTTGACATTACTCATATTTAGCAGTTAGTTCCTGTTCTCCGATGCTTTGTTAAAATGAGTTAATAAAATACTATCTTACTGGTATTTGAAGAGTATTTAAATTATAGGGAAAAGCAGCAGACATGGGCTGCTTCAATGCTATCAATGCATTTCTCTCCTTATGACTCTTAATTGTAGAGGCCATTGGTAAAAGTGACCAGGATATACCAAAAGAGAACTAGGAGGTTATTGTTTAGGTTAATAGGAGGAAACACAGAGTAAAATGAAACTAGGAATTGATACTATTTCCATTATCAAATTAAAGCATTAACTGAACACTTTTAGCAAATGTATCTCAAAGTAGAAAAATGATTCAAGGGGAACTATTATATTTTAGTTAACAGACTTTTATTTTATTAGTTTTTTTTTTAGCTGTGAGCAGTCACTACACAAATTTGTATCTGGCTTCTGAAAAATAGATATTTAAATGCAAACTAGCCAATATTTTGGTATTTCTCGATTTATTAACTTATTGGCATTGCTTGAAGAAAGCACAATTGCAATGTATTGTGCTGTAGAAAATATTGAGTTTATATAAAACAAGATTAAGAATAATTGAAACATCAGGATATTAAAATTATGTGAAGTATGTGGTGATTGCTTAGCCTGCCATACAGCAAAACATATAATTATCTCTACATAGAGTTCAGGCACAAAAGTATACTTTGTAGCTTGAATTGCCTGAATTTTCTAGCTACCTTGATTTTATATGAATATATATGTATTATGTATATCTGTATATACACATAAACACATATGCACATGGAAATATATAAGTATAATGTCATAAGCTTCTGCCAAAGAAGGTAGAAAGTCTCTTTTAGTAGAGCAAGTTTGGTTTTGAAACTCACTGCAGTGACGGAGAATACACATTGACTGAATTCTGGGGATCTCAGAAAGATGGTAGAAAGAATCTTTATAGGATTTAAGCTCTTGTTGGGCAGTTTGAGGGCAGGTCTAAGGAAGCAGGGATTCACTATAGGTTGATGCAGTTAGAAAGCAGAGCAGTCTGAGAGTTATCTGGCTGGATCTTACCCATAGTGAGTTCCCTCCCCGCCCCACCCCCTTGCTCTAGTGAGAACAAAGCTATGATTAGTTAACAGAAAGCAGTCCTCATCTGAGCTAAGAAATAGGTTGTTAGGTATTTTATGAGTAGCACAGAGACCTTATTTTAATCTGTGCTTTCAACAAAATTATGAAGTGATGACTTGCTTGGTCTTATTTTTTCAAGGTTTCAGAGTAGCCTTCTCAGAGGTAGGTATTCTGAAATGGCTCAAGTCTAACAGGAGAACCTAGCCATGAGAGTCAAGCCAGCTTCTGACAATCAAAGGCTGCTCTTCATCCTTTCTCAATACCTTCATCCTTATTCTGTAACTGGCAGACCTCATGATTTTTGTGTGTTCATGTGTTAAATTGCCTCTTTTGCTTCAAGTATAATTCAGCTTTGGGTAAGTGTGTTCTCTCTCCATTGCTGTGACAAGAATGCCTGAGATAATGAACTTAAGAGGAAAAATATTTATTTTGGCTCACAGTTTTAGAGGTTTCAGTTCATAGTTGTTTGGCTCCATTGCCTATGGGTCTGTGGTGAGGCAGAACATCATGGCAAGGAGCGGGTAACAGAGAAAGTTGCTCACTTCATGGGGGCTGGGAAGAAAAGAGCAAAGAGGTCCCAATATCCCCTTGAAGGCCTCATTTCAAGTGACCTACTTCCTTTCATTAGGCCCTACCTCCTAAAAGTTCTTCCATCTTCCAATAGTGCCATCAGCTTTGGGACCAAGATTTGAATGCATGAGCCTTTGGGGGACATTTAAGATCCAAACCATAGCAGTTGGGTTAGAAAAAAGAGAACGTGAAGATGATACTCTCCCAAGAAAAACAATGATTACTCATTGGTCCCCTCGCTAAATAGTTGCCTTTTAGAGGGCTGATCTGCTTTCCATCTCACACTTGAGGATCGTGGTGCTTTGTCCATTATCACTAGAGGAGCGTTTGGTAACAGGACAAAAAACAAGATAGCAACCTTTTCTCCCAGTAAATGTGGATTTTCAGTTTTATTTTGAAAGAAGTATTAAGTTTTCAATAATCTGTAGGAGAAAAGAAATTCTTCCACTACCCTTAGTTCAATTTCTCTCTGCTCTGATCACCAGTAAGCAATGCTAAAGGTCATTTGACACGAAACTATTCCCCTGCCCACAGTTCCTTCCCCACCAAAAAATTAACATCTATTGTTCCCTTTTTAAAAATTAGGGCATTGTACTTATATGTAATAGTGGGATTCATTTTGACATACTCATATAACATAATTTGCTCCAATTCAATCCCCAGTATTTCCTCTTTCCCTCCTTTCTCCTCTCCCCCTTCTCCCTTTCCTCTATTCTATTGGTCTTCCTTCTATTTACTTATTTTTAAATTTTTAATTGGTGCATTATAGGTACATATAAAATTGTAATGCATTGTGATATATTCATACATGCACAAAGTATAATTTGGTCAACTTCATTCACCAGTTCATATCCTCTGCCTCTCTTCCTTCCTTCCCTTTGGTCCTCCCACCCTCTGTGCTTCTATTCTACTGATGAATAAAGATCTACTGGTCTTTTACTTTTGTGAGATCCCCTCATTTTTTTAATTCCTTTTTTTTTCCCTCTCTAACTTCCATGTATGAAAGTAAACAGTCCACCCTTGACTTTGAGTCTGGTTTATTTCACTAAGCATGATATTCTCCAGTTTCATCCATTTACCTGTCAATGACATGATTTCATTCTTTTTTCTGGCTGAGTAGAATTCCATTGTGTATATATACTACATTCTCTTAATCCAGCAGTCTGTTGGTGAGCACCTAGGCTGGTTCCGTAACTTGGCTATTGTTACCTTGGTATGCATAATTACTATAGTATGCTGATTTTGTTTTTTGGATACGTATCAAGGAGTAGGACAGCTGGGTTATATGGGCTCATTCCTAGTCTTTTGAGGAATCTCCATACTGCTTTCCAAAGTGGTTATACTCATTTAGGGTCCTACCAATACTATATACATGTATGTTTCCCCCCACATCTTCTCCAATAATTATCATTGTTTGTATTCTTGATGATTGCCATTCTTAGGTGAGATGAAATCTCAAAAGTAATGTTGATCTTCATCTCCCTAATTGCTAAGGATATTGAATATTTTTAATGGTTTTTTTGCCATTTGTATTTCTTTTTTTGAGTAGTATGTTAAGATCTTTGCCCATTTATTGAGTGGGTTCTTAGATTTTTTCTGGCGTTAAGTTTTTGAGTTCTTTCTATATTCTGGTTATTAATCCCAGCATTTAGAAGGAAGGTTAAGGGTCCAGTCTCAGCTTAGGCACTTTGTAGGTGTCTTATCACAATTATCCATTTCTCGGAACTGTGTCCTTTGTACAATGTGGGTGACCACAGAAATACTTGCCCTTAGGGCTGTTCAAGAATTGAAAGAGTCAGTCAGAGGTAATTGCTTAGTGCAGTGCTTGGCAGTGAGTATTCAATGAGAATCACTGTTAATTTTTGGAAGGTTAAGTGCTGAGTTACTAGATGCTCTCCTTTCTTCAAGGAAGTGATGGGCTCCACTACCTCATGAGATCAATGAGAAGACCAAGACTTCTCACTTATTCTTGGGGTCATTGTTAGCACATAGGAAGAGGAGCTATGGAAAAGGTATTATCTGAGTGACACTTGATGGATGAGTAAAAAGTCACCCCAGTGGTGATGTATGGTAAAGGAGAAGGGAATGCAAAGAGGCTAATGGAGAACTGGGGCCCCTCAGCATTGGAAACACAATGTCAAGTGCTGGGTGGGACAGAGAGCAGAAACACAGGCAGTTCTTGTGGCCAGACTGTGGATAGAAGAGGAGTGGGGTGTCTGGAACTGTGGTTGCAGGGTCCAGCAAGGACCAGATCTTAAGGGTTGTGTTCAAAGCTTAGTACCTTGAACTTTATCTTGAAGACAACAGGGAGGGATCTAGAATCAGTATCCACACTACTACTGGTCTCCATTTCAAGAATATACTTGATAGGTATTATAGGGGACTGTCTTAAGTCTGTTTTGTGCTGCTATAATAGAATATATAAAACCGAGTAATTCATAATGAACAGAAACTTATTTGACTCTGGATTCAGGAAGGTTGAAGTCCAAGATAGGGCATCAGCACCTGGTGAGGGCTTTTGAGCTCCCATGATCTCAACACTTTCCATTAGTCCTCACTTTCCAATGCTATTGCATTGGGGAGTAATTTTCCAACATACATTTTTTTGGGAGGAATACATTCAAACCATAACAAGAGACAAAGAAATTGTTAAGAGAAGGTGCAGAGAGTTCATTGTACTCTCATAAGATATGAATGTGGCCTATGTGAGCCTGGCCCTTCTTTTATTTGATTTCTTCTGCCCTTCATTTCTTGTCTCATTCACCTCCATATTAAAGACACTCATTTTTATGTTTTACACATGGCCTTAAATATGCATGCATCCTTGTAAAATATGTAGTGTTGCTTTTATATATGTTTTTAATTTACTTACATAGTACTTTGCTATAAATCATTTCCTGCATCTACATTTTTTCTTTGGCTATAAAGCATTCGTATTGCTATGGGTGCATCTAGTTGCTTCAAACTGCTGCACAGTCCATTCGTAGTACACACTGAAACATTATTTATATAGGTTTGAAATAATATCATCCACTAGGGAATGGTTAACTAACCTAACCTTAGATTAGCAGTGTGAGATAACAGGCCTCCATTAACAATGATAGTGCTGAATACAATGAAAAACATTTTTATGACAATGTTAAGTGAGAAAAGCAGAGAAAATTGTCTTTACACTGTGAAAACAACCACATAAAAATACATACTCAAACAGCCAACGGCTGGAAAGGATGAGGGAAAAATGAAAACAACTATGCATGGCAGAGCAAGGGAACCATGGGTAGCATTTCTTCTGTAGCTGTTTTAGTTATCACCATGGGGATTTGGGTTTATAATACAGTCTTGGGGGAGAGGGGAGATCACAACAGTACTAATCTGCTGTCTGTTCCAGAATCTGCACTGGGATGGTCTTCTTTTCCATTGGTGTCCTGCAGTCCATTTGAGCTGCTTTTGTCTCGGCCTGTGGGAAACAGGCTTAAAGTTAAAAATTTTTATTTTCAAATGACTGAGTTAGAGCTGAGTGCTGCAGAATCCAAGTATCTTCAGGATTAAACGAGAAAAACAAAACGTGTAAGAGTTATGTATATTAATTTCCCATTTGTGCAAAATATGACATAAACTTGCATTTTCAAGAGACAATTCTTGAAAAACAAGGAAATGTTGGGGATATGCAAGGGGGGCACATACTTTATTTAATTTGTTGGTACATGGGATTGAACTCAGGGATATTCGACCATTGAGCCACAACCCCAGCCCTATTTTGTGTTTTATGTAGAGACAGAGTCTCACTGAGTTGCTTAGCGCTTCCATTGCTGAAGCTGCCTCTGAGTTTGCGATTCTCCTGTCTCAGCCTCATAAAGTGCTGGGATTACAAGCGTGTGCCACCGTGCCAGGCTAAGGGCACACATTTTAAAGTATAAAAGAAATACTTTGTTTTCTAAAAACCCTGTACCAGGCACTAATTTTTCAATTAAAAGTTTATTTTTAAAAGTTCAACCCCCCATTTCATGATCCCGACTTTTTCAATAAAGTTTTTTTAAAAAGTCTTGTTTTTAAACTCATTTACAAAGCGTTCTCTAAAATAAAAAAATCATATTTTGAGCCCCAAATTGCGCACTTCTTTAAAGCGATGAGGCAGGCGCAAGCCCAATTTGAGGACAGTTGGGTGCATTATAACCCAACACGCACACAACATTCTGACATTAATTCCAAAGCAGACCTAACTGATATCAAAATACGTTGACAAAGAATTAGAGGCCAAGTCCCTGGGTTACAATAAGATTCGGATTTCACAACTATTGTCCTTAATGAGCTCTTGCTCCAGGAGTGTCCCGGTCCTTAGAGTGAGGCGGGAATCGTTTGTCCTCCAGGCCCAACACCCCTGGGACCCTGGCGGCACTACCAATCCCACAAGAGTGCCCAGGCAGTCGGGCTGTGCGACTCCGCCCGCCGTCACCGCGTCCCAGGGTCGCCGCCCCCTCCGCCGCGTCACTTGTCCCAGGGACGCGCGGCGAGCACCTACCACTGGTGGAGAAGCGCAGGGGAGAGGCGAGTGTCTCTTCCCCGGCCGGCGGCCTTGCGCCGCTGATCCGGGCGCCTTGGCCTGGCGCTAAATTTAAAAACGTAACACAAGCGCAGGCTGGTCCCGGAAACAAAACCGAATTCAACCCGCGGGCCGTCTCCTGGGCGCCGCCAGTCCCTCAGCGCGCCGCGCCACGCGGAGTAGACCCTCCTCCCGCCATTTCCGGAGGGGCGCGGGGGCTGAGGCCTGTGGCTGCGGGGTGCGCTGCCGCCCGCGCGTCCCGGAGGAGGCGGGCGCCATGGCCACGCGCGCAGACTGCGGGGACGGGGCCAGCGCCCGGCAGCTCGTGTTCCTGGTTCCAGGTAAATACGGCCCCCGTGTGGCGGCGGGCGGGGAGGCTGCGGGGACGCTCTCCCACTGAGGAACGACGCCCCGCACGCACGCGCGCTTACTCCGCGCCCCAACGCCAGCGGCTCCCATCCCTGCCCAGGGGCCCGGAAGGACTTCTCCCCACACCCTGCGCCGCAGCTTGGTCACATGCTAGAGCCAGCCGCAGTTTTCAAACGCGGAAGCGCACCAGGGACCCTCTGTGTTGCTCCGGGATCAAGTGAGCTGGCGGAAGCCGACCCCACCTGCAGAGGGCCAGCGGGTTCCCAGTCTCCCGTGCGCCGCGGTTCCCTGGGGGTGCTTGCACGTGGGGGTAACTTGGTGTCCCTGGTGCGCAGGTGGAATAGCGTCTTTGATCCTATTGCATCGGAAACAGGGATCCAGTAGGCCTGCAGTGGCCTCAGATACTGCTGTTTTTACTGAGTCTAGCAAAGGGTTAGCATGCTTTTCATTAGGGAAAAAAAAACAACCTTTCATCTTACTTTTGTCACATCTGTACAATTAGATTTTCAGGATAAGAACTCAGATCCTTCAGAATCAAGTGCATTGTTACTATTAAGACATGCAATAGCTGATAGCAATTCGAGTTTCTTTTGTTCTGTTTGAGTATTGACATTTTTGTTCTTAGAATGTATTTATACCCTCATTTTATTAAACATAACCCTCCAAATAATTAAATATTGAATGTGTCACTGAAGATTGAAAATTTAAAATATCTACTGAGGGGTGGAAAAGAATTTTGGCTCAGTTCCTGTTCAAAGCTGAGATGTACTGTCACCCTTTAAGCACTGGAGAGGCTGAACATCTGTTAGGGAACTGATGGTGCTGCATGGTCAGGTGAGGGGAGAGGAGGAAGGCCTGGTTTCTGGAACACTTAAAACTTGAGCTCCCTCCCTCCTTTCTTCCAGCTGGCCTTTAGTGCCACCTTCAGGCTCTGAGGGTACAAACACAGGGCAATAGCTGCAATGTCATAGCGGTTCTCAAACTTGAGGGCATCAGTCACCTGGGAGCCAGGCTCCACCTCCAGAAGTCCTGGGGCCTGAGAATGTTCATTTCTAATAAGTTCCCAGGTTTTGTTGCTGCTGGTGGTTCATGGACCACCTGCTGAGAACCTCTTCAGTGAGGTCCAGCCCTTAGGAGCTAAAGCGAGATATAGGAACCCCAGCCTCAGGCTTAGAGCTCCTTTTGCGATCAGCCAGAGTTTACATAGTAAGTATGTAGAAATTCGGTGTATGAGACCTGTGTTCATGCTGTTTGTTTTTTCCAGGAGATGGGGAATCAGTTCAGTTAGTTATGCATTCACGAGCAGGAAATTATATACCCTTTGCTGAGTGAACACTTGAGCTACAGTGAGGTTGGACCCTTAATAAAGAAAATAAAGGTTTTATGAAAATTTTCAAGAGTATTTGGTAGAGGCAGTGTGTACTCAGTTTCAGAAAACTTCTGGGATCTGGAGAACTCTGCGTATTGGACAGTGAGCACATTACCCACCAAAACAATAGAACTATAAAGGAATTTATCCAGGAGGCAATGTAAAGCCATCTAACCTTGTGATGACACATTTCCAACCGTTAGTTTGTATTTACCGAGTTGACTATTGACTGTTATATCATGAAGGATATATTGAAAAGTTGGACTTGGGCCACTTTGCCTTTAGTTTGCAAGTTTGGTTGGCAAAACTCAGATATCCCAGATAAAAGCTGGAACTTAGGAGGGATACTTGTAAGGTATTCAGACTCAGCACCTGCGTTTTCATAGGCAAGTGGAGACAGAACTGCTCATTTCAGCAAGGTAAGCACTTCTTTTAGTCTGAGGTGTTCTTAATGTTTCTCCAAAATTATCTGGGACTACTAGGTTATTGGCAATTGTAGTTTCTGTAAGAGACCTTTAACATCTTTGCTTTTTAGAATATGTTAGAAGTTTTGTCCCTCTCTGCTTCCCTGAAAGTAAATGTTTCATTTTTAATATTTTTCTTTAGTTTAAGTTTTGTGCACTGGTCATTTCTGAGCTGGGATGGCCCAGGGGTGAGGATCAGCTGGGAGTACATTGGCTAAGTGTGAGACAGACTGTGTATTGCTATTAGGACTGAATCATTAACAGGATTCACCTGCCAGGAAGTGTTAAAACATCGGGAAAGCCCAGTGTTGTGTGAGGAAAAATGGGAAGAACAGAAATTATTTCAAGATGATTTTTAAAAGCCCAGAACTCATTTGGGTCCACTTAACCTGACTGGAATTTCCACATCAGCCCCCTGAGTAAAAGATTTCCAGACTAAAATGGACTTCAGATTAAATCTTCACTTATAGACAAGTTTTGCTTTCTATGTTGCTAAATGGCTTTCTCCCTTTATTTCATGAAAATAAATGCTGGAAGTTATTTTAGGAAAGGTTGTATTGGTCATTTCCCTACAGATGGCACAAGTGAGGGCCAGTTTCTTGAGGGTGGAGGATGAGTAAGTTCTTGAGAGACGAGAATCCCAAGCCTGCCTACCTTAGACATTCCAAGTACAATAAGAGCTTTTTAAGTGGACATCACGATAACACAAATAATAATATCAGAGTTACCTCTCCAAGTAGAAAGCAAAAACAGAAGCGAAAGTATTATATGAATTCACTCTTTAGAACTGTGTTCTCTTTAAAGATTAAAAACAAATCAAATTTAAAAGCAAAAGCTAATTTCTTATGTAATGATGGTGGAAATTTATATTAATGTTATTGTTTCTGTTGATCTATCTCAGCTTTTTTTAAGCCCTGAAGAAACACGTCTTAGGGATGAGGAGAGAAAGTAAAAATATAGTGTGTATGGCAACGGACAGACTACCATAGACCTTGTTGACTCTTCTGTGATCCAGCAAAACAAAAAACAAATTTTTTTCCTCTTTTGCCTAAGGATGGGCATATGTTGAAATCAGAAGAAAAGTTAAGCAGGTTTTTTGCCCTTTGTCAAAACTGTTTACATATATGCATGCATGTATATATGTTTGTGTTTAGAAATATGCCTTGTGGGCTGGAAGCTGCCCTTCCTTAGGCAGAGATAGAGAACCTGGCCAATCCAAGTACAGACTTGAGACAACCTCTGAATAATTCGGCTGAGCTTCTTGGAAGATACGTCATTTACCCAGTAGTCTCCTGTAGGCAGCAGCAATACAGGTTTTTGAGTTTTCCAGTATGGAGTGTGTTTAACATTTTCCACAGGAATTCTGAGTGTCTTCACTTTTAAAAAACGTTTTCTTGATAGGGCCCATCTGACCTTTCTCAGATGGCCACTGGATCTGCTCCCCTGGCTCTCTGAGCACGTTCTGAAATGGATGGACTAAATCAGTTGCCAGTTGGTGTAATCAGGCTGTTCCTGGAACCTGATCTTGTCCTCTTAGTATTGTTCCAAAAGACCTGGCACAAGTAAGAAGTCATGGCTCCCACATACTTATCCTCCATGGGGAAAAAATTTCATAAAAGAAAAGTAAGCAGTGTTCATAATTTTTATTTTTTTTATTTTATTTTTTTTTATTTAAATGCATTTCAAGTCATAGTACATAAACAGAGCTCAGTTTTTCCATTTCTCTTGAATAGCAGATTAGGGACTTCAGGGGTTCTCCCACATCATCTGAGCTTTAACTGTGATGTTAAAAGCAAACAAGCCCGGGGCTGGGATGCAGCAGTGGTAGAGCATTTATCTAGCCCTGGGTTCCATCCTCAGCACTGCAAACACAAAAACAATCAGTGCTTTCTAAAGCCTGGCTATAATAAAAGACACCTAAAAACTGAAATTGTGCTATTTGTTAGCTCTGTGTCCTTGAACTAATTGCTTTTTATTGTGAAGCATCTGTTACTCATCTCTGCAGTGGGAAGACCAGTACCAGTCTAATGGGGTAGTTGTCTGTGGTTCAGGTTACTCCCAAGTCCTCTCCAGCTTAACTAGGCCTGGGATAGAGTAGGTATTTGATAAGTGTTTACTGAAAAAGAATGTCTCTCCTTCCATTTTTTCCTGTAGTATCTTTGCTTACACTATCCTTTTTCCTCCTCTTTCACTTGTATCCAAATTCTGCCCATTCTTCAAGGCTTGGTTCAACTTTATTTTCCACAAACCCAAGCCATTTGCTGGAACCCAACTCCTCTTTGAATACCTATGGCTTTCTTTCTCCCTGGAACGCTGCCTGCTCTTCTCCACTTTCTCTGCCTGTCAAATTTCTGCTTATCCTTTAAACCCAGCTCAAGGGTCACCTCCACCAAAAGCTTTCCCGCTGGGCCTCTCCTCCTGTTAGTGTACAAGTTAGTGGTACCTCTGGTCACCTACACATGTCATCATGATTATTATCATTTTTGTATAAATATGTGTTGAACACCTAACACATGACAGGAGCTGGGAATGGTCCAGGCGTGTTCTCTCTGAGTAGCCAGTGGCTTCTCAATGGTGGGCCCCTTGGCTGTCAGTTTCAGAGCACAATCATGCCTAGTGCCTGTAAAGAGCAGATCATGCCGCTTAAAACTTCGGGACTTTTGTTCAGAACTTCCTTTGTGACTTTCTTTTCTAGGGTGACTTTGCTAAGTGGAATGGGCCACCGATGGAAAGACACATAAGGGATTCAGATATGTATGTCCTGGTGCCTCTTGCATTATCTTCCCCTAAAACCACTAGGTTGGAGTCTGGCTGAGCTGCCTCCCACCAGAGCTAACCCCATGAGGGTCCAAGTTTGCCAAGGCTCTGTAGTGATTGCCACATTTACCTTCTTTTTAAACTTTTTGTTATTGCTCTTTTTTTTTTTTTTTTGGTACCAGGGATTGAACTCAAGGGCACTCGATCCCTGAGCCACATCCCCAGCCCTATTTTGTGTTTTATGTAGAGACAGGGTCTCACTGAGTTGCTTAGCGCCTCGCCGTTGCTGAGGCTGGCTTTGAACTCGTGATTCTCCTGTCTCAGCCTCCCTAAGTGCTGGGATTACAGGCTTGAGCCACCGCGCCCGGCTTGTTATTGCTCTTTTAATACCAGTTTTTGACTCATTAACTCTTCATTTACACATATTTATTCACCTACTATTTTTTAATTAACTTTTAAAAATTTAGAACGGTAGTACCCAGGATGGAAATTTTAGTAATGCAAAGAAAAATAAAGAAGGGAATAATTTGCCACCCAGAAATAAAAATTCCATTTCTTCTGTGGCATATGTATCAGAAAAGGAATTTCAGTGTTTTAAAATTTTTCTTGAAAGTTTTCTATTTCTGCCTTTATTTCATTCTTTACTCTTACTATTTACCTATAAGAATACTAGAACACTCAGGGGCGTTGGGGTGCTAGAAAAGTGCATATGTTACTGTTTACTTCTACATAGAATCAGAGAAAGCAGTTACATTGATTTAACAAAGAACTGAGGGGTTGGAATATTTTTCTGTTAATGACCTGTCCCTATAGTCCCAGCTACTTGGGAAACTAAGGTAGGGGAATCACTTGAGCCCAGGAGTTTGAAACTAGCCTGGGCAACATAGTGAGACCCCTGTCTCAAAATAAAACAAAACAATAGCAACAACAACACACACACACGCAAAACTAAAAAGAAAAAGAAAAAACTTGTAATATGAACACAGCTGACAAGGAGAATTTGTATATCATACTTTGAGTATTAAAGAGGCATGAGTTTATGTTCACACAGTAGATGATATATATTTGGAATATGTTATTTTTTAAATGGATAAAGATTAAAAATACAAATGGGTGCAGGAGAGATGAAGATTAATTTGCAGAGCTCTAATGGATACAGTGGCAAACTAGGATGTTTTGAAAGCCACCAAAATGGGTTGAATTTTTGAGGACAGCCTCCTGCATACCTTGCTTTGTGTACTAGGCATAAGTAGGAGGCCTGTTCGAATAGTGCCTGTGTCTGCCTTAGTATGGAACTACTTACTGTTTTTCCCTGTGGGGTCAATGCATCTGGGTTGTGTATTGCAAAGCCTGACTTGAACTCCTCCAGGAGTTCCTAAGCATGTTCCCATTTTCCCAGGAAAGGCCAGCTATGTGCTAGAGCAGGGCAGTGGAGTACAGAGCACGAGAGAACATCTGGAAACAGGGTGTCATGGCAGCAGGAGGCCCTGGGTTTCTGCCCAACTGTTAACTTCCTCTGCTCAAACTGACTTCCTCCACATAGTGGAAAACAGGTTGCATCCTATACCCAGGCCTCAGATCTCCTGGTGTGAAACTTTAAGACAGCCTCTTGACTGGGCCTCCCTGTGGTTACAGTCATCCCCATCCTCTACTCCCTGTTAAATGTGGCTAGAAAGGTAGATTTCACTACAGGCACAAGTGGGAGAGGAGGACAAAGGGTACATGCAGGTGAAGTGTGCTTTACTGGAAGAAAAGGATGGACAGCACAAGAACTAACTGCTGCTTTCACTTACCAGTAGGACTCTGAGGTCTGGCCAGAAGCCTTAGCCAGCATTTGGAACGTCTCAGTTGCTGGCTCTCTCTCTGACTAGCTTATGCATAGATGGCAGAGGTTTATTGGTATGGAGAATTGGTATGGAGAATTGGATTCTGGCTGCAGCTTTTATAGTTGTCCATTGGTATTCAAGGGTGATTGGTTCTAGGACTCTCAAGATACCAAAATCTGAAAGTGTTCAAATCCCTTTATGTAGAATGGCGTAGTATTTGCATATAACCTAGGCAGTCCCCTTTAGTTTAGATCATTTCTGGATTACCTAAAATACCTAACAGAATATAAATGCTATGTAAATAGTTATTGTATTGCTTAGGGAATAATGACTAGGAAAGAAGTTGGTGTGTGTTCAGTACAGACATATTTTTCCATCAGAATATTTTTGATCCAATGTTAGTTGAGTCCATAATGTGGAATCTGTGGATATGGAGAGCTGATTTTACTTGCCTTCATTTCCCCAAGGTTTATGTAATTTTTAGGAACCCATCTCTTGTCTTTGGATCTTGTATCTCTTATAACTGTAGTACACTTTCATGTATGTTATTGTGTTTGACCCTCACAATGACCTTGGGCAGCAGTTAAGACAAGCGTTATATCACTGTTTTACACATCAGGAACCAAGACTCAGAAGTCAAATTATATGTCTAGTAGGCAGTAGGATTTCAGTGACACAGACGTCAGCCTTTCTCCTTCTGGATTTGCCTCTGTAGTCTTTGAAGAAACAGAGCCTCAAAGCCCAGAAAATGACCCACATCTCTTTGATGGTGGTGCTAACATCTTTGGAAGGGAAAGGAATACAATTATTACTGAAATTAGCATTCCTGGAAGCTGTAAGGAACTTGAAAAATGTGCTGATTTTTCTTGCATGCATTATCTTTGTGTGCTAGCAAAGTGTTTCCAAGGAAGACTCTCTGGCAACCAGGCAGGAGAGATCCAGGGGGTTTGTTCCAATGGCTAAACTAGAGCCATTTAGGACACATATTATGAGAGCAAGGGAGTGATAATCTCATTTTTTTTTTCATATTGGATCTTCTTTAAAAAGCTGGATAGCCCTGATATGGTATCTAAAAATAGAGTGTATAGTGCTTTGATGTCTCTCCTTTCTTGTCCGTTTAGCATGGGTGTGGGTTTCTCAGTTTCTCTCTTATGTGCCAAAAATAAGACAGGATCTTGAACAAATGTCCATTGCTTCCAAGTCATAAGAGCACTTAGCAAAAAGGTGATTCTCTCTCTCCTGTCTCATGTCTTTGAACTTTAAATAATACAAAGAAACTTGTCTTAAAGAAGAGAGGGATAAAAAAGAGCTGCCAGGTTTAAAAAACTGGTTAATAAATAACTTCATTTCAACTGTGCAGCAGCCCATGCTGTATAATCTGTAGATGAGAAATAATGGACTGTTTTGGCTTGGGAAAAACTTCATGACTAACTTTTCAAAATTACAGAGTGATTAGAGCAGGATGATAAATAGATGGAAGATCTGCTGCCAGGTAATGGTGACCATTGGGGCATAATTGGATCTTTACAAAGACCATGAGAGGAAACTGCTGTGGAATCAGTTAGATATAAGGAACCAGAGTGTCAGGCTTAAGATTATTATTGAATTTGAAATAGTTGGCAAGACTGATACCTGCTTTTGATTTGTCTGAATTTGCATTTTTCTTTCTTTCTTTCTTTTTTTTTTTTCCAAAAAAATACTTCTTAAGCTATTTATTGCACTTGAGGGCATATATCTTATATAAGGGAGAGTCAAAAGGTGAAAGTGTAAGCTTACTCTTAAAAATAGAGTGTAAAATCTAATTTTTTTCAGTATAGTTTGAACGAAAGTATTCCACATGAATAAATGTTTCTACATAAGAAAAGTTTGATTCTGTAAGTATCAAAATTTGCTTGTATCATTTCTTATTGAACTTTTTATAAAATTGAACACGTTATAGTTTTCAAGTATATTTCATGTGCAAAGAACTACTGGGTACTTAAGTATACATTTTCTTGATTTTTACACACACAGAAATACATTGTTCTAGTTAAGCAAGATACACTGATTCTAGTTTAATCTTTTCTAGGAAGGCTAATTGTTAGGCTTTTAGGAACTCTTTGCTTGGAATTTATATTTAAATTTTGGTCTTTCATTCCCTACATGTTCTTTACTTTTCCATATAGTTTTGAGGGAAGGGAAACTGATTTTTTTAAAAAAATATTTTTTTAGTTGTAGATGAACATAATATCTTTATTTTATTTATTTTTATGTAGTGCTGAGGATCGAACCCAGTGCCTCACACATGCAAGGCAAGCGCTCTACCACTGAGCCACAATCCCAGCCAGGAAAGTGATTTTTTTTTTTTTATTTTTTTGTTTTTATATTTAAATATAAAAATACTACTCTGCTTTGTGTTATAAATGAAGGACCAA
>CM053404.1:109942145-110010815 GCA_028644305.1 Xerus rutilus
ACTAGACAGTAACTTAGATTCACATGCAGAGTGAAGAGCACTGGTAAAGATAAGTGTGTAAATGGGCACATGCCTTATAAAAATATAATTTGTATAAAAGTATAAATGCATTTTTGTTTGTAACTCTTCCATCTGATAGAGACGTATACAAAGCAATAAATAGAGAACTGTGTAAATGGGCATATACTATATAAAAATATAATTTGTGTGACAATAATAGCTCAAAGGAGCAGGAAGGAAAAGGAATATATTTCAGGAAAGTTTCTGAACTACATTGTTTTAAGTTAAAATGCTAATTACAATTCCCAGAACAATCGCTAAGAAAACAACTTTACCAAAAATAAAGAAAGGAATTAAAATGGTGCCCTAGAAAGTATCTATTAAATATAAAAGAAGGCAGTAATTCAAGAATGAGGGAACAAATACATAATGTATAGAAGCAAAAGAGGTAGATGGCAGACCTAAGTCTTACTTTACCAGTAATTATATTGAATGGGAATGCATTAAACATTCCTATTAAAAAGCAAAGATTGGCAGAATCAGGGCGACTATGATCCAGCTATATACTATTTACAAGACATATAGTTTAGATTCAAACATGTAGATAGGTTGAAAGTAAGAGGATGAAAAAGATATTCCATACGAACAGTAGCTAAAGCAGAGCTGGAGTGGCCATACTAAGACTAAAAGGTATATTGGGCAGGAGCTTGATTTCCCAGCTAGATCCCCAGTGCCTGATCTGGTAGCATAAAATTGGTAGTATAAGAAGGTCCAATAAGAGGGTGCTGTTTATGGCTCAGTGGTTGTTTTTTTAGCACCCGATATTTCCCTTGTCCTGCCATGAGTGCAAGTGAGAAGGCAGTTTAGTGAGCGTAGACATGACGTTTGATTATCCAGTCATGAGGTTCAGGATGCTGAAGAGGATGTTAAGAAACCAGAGCATGGTGGTTGCCATCCATTAATGTGAGCTGCTTGTTGCCAGGGTTTTTTGATTGTGCAAGGTGAAATCTTTATCTAATGGCTTTTTTTTTTTTTTTCGTGTTTAGGGAAATATTCATATTTAAAACCTGCATTTTATGTAAAATCACTTAATTTTCAAAAATTGATTATCTAAATCGTCTTTTAAAATGAGCTTATGCGTGATGATTGTCTCTTCACTCTGTTGATTGTTTCCTTTGCTATGGAGAAACTTAGTTTGATACAATGTCATTTGTTTTTGGTTTTGTTG
Organism: Xerus rutilus; assembly: GCA_028644305.1. Lineage (NCBI taxonomy): Eukaryota > Metazoa > Chordata > Mammalia > Rodentia > Sciuridae > Xerus > Xerus rutilus. Next base: position 109,943,374 of record CM053404.1, read on the forward strand.
CCTGTGCTTTTGGGATCATGTCCAAAATAATCTTGGATCAGACCAAAGGTCTTTGTTTTCTTCTAGTAGTTTCATAGTTTCACGTGTTATATTTAAGTCTTTAATCCATTTTGAGTTGACTGTATATGTTAAGAGATGAGGGTCTGGTTTCATTCTTTTGCTTGCAAATATCCAGTTTTCCCAACACCCTTTATTGAAGAGACTGTCCTTTTCTTACCATATGTTCTTGACTCCTTTATTGAAAATAGGTTGGTTGTATGTTCTCACTCATGTGGAAGCTAAAAAAGTTGATTTCATAGAAGTAGAGAGTAGAATTGTGGTCACCAGAGACTGAGGGGTAGGGTGGGTAAGGGGAGGTTGTTTAGTGGGATATAAAATTACAATTAGATAAGTATGTCCTAGCATTTTTACAGCACAGTAAGGTGACAACATTAACAATAATTTATTGTGTATTTCAAAATAGCTAGAAATGTTTGAGATAACAAGAATGCTAATTACCCTGATTTAACCATCGTACATTGTACACATGTATCAAAATATCATACTCCATCTAGCCCATAAATATGTATAATTATTAATTTAAAAAAAAAGCTCTCTGCACTGGTTTTGGCTCAGGAGCTAGCTAAAGATTTAGTTGTTGAAGCACATTTATAATTCCCTTGACCCCTTAGCCATAAAAGCAGAGAACTAAGCCATTTTAAGGGACAGAAGCCTTGCCAGACCTCCCCATCTATATCTTCTAGCATAAGGTTTCATATCCCTTGTATTTTTTTTTTCTTCTTAGCAGTTTTTACACAAACAGCCTATGTTTCAGTGATTACTTGATTTAAAATTAGTCTCTTTCATGGGATTTGCATGAGCTCCATATGGATAGGGGCTGGGTCTGTTTTTACTTGTCAATAATCGATGAATTAATAAGCGACATAGGGAACGTACTTTGAAATGTATTCTGTAGTTGAAGAGAGGCAAGCCACCTGAGCACAGCGTCTCACTTGGAATTGCGTGTTGAAAGATTCAGTCCAACAGCAAGTTGTTTTGTCTGCGCCATGCAAGAGAAAATTATTTCCCTCCACTAAATAGACATTTTAGTGTTGTCTACATTTATATATCACAAAGCATATTTCAGAGAACATTGGCATTTGCAGCATAACATATTAATGTCAGTATTTATTTGTAGTTGGTAATTTCAGAAGTTCTTATAGCTTGACATTTCAGGCTATAGCTAATCCTCTGGTCTTACTGCTCTTCCTGGGAAAAATAAAAACACTGCTCCCCTTGGAGAATTATTAGAAACATATTTTTTAGACTTTCAGTATTTAACATTTTAATTATTTTAGGCTCTAAAGGAATGGGGGAAACTGAAGGAGAATGTGTAAGGCTCACTAGATCCAGGCTTCTTTGGGGGAAAAAAACCAAAAAGGCAACAATAATTCATCAAGTTCAAGCTGAAAGTTCTATTATAGTGAAGTAAGATAAAGTGAGGTATTGCTAACATGGAAAGAGGTCACCTTTTCTGGATCTTAAGATACATATGAAGATACATGATGCTGGGGGCAGGGTGGATGAGAATCAGCAGGAGGGGGAGGGAGGAAAACTACACTTGAGCTTTTTGGAAAAATGTTAAACAGTGCTCAACTTTATCGGGAAATAAGTTACAGAAAGGAAAGTCTTGAAAGATTCTTAAAATTAAATCTGTATGGTTCCATTTATATAATATTCTTAAAATGGCAAAATAAATAGAGAAAACAGATTAATGGTGACCAGGGGTGAGGGATAGAGTAGAGAGCCCTGTCAGTTTTTGTTTTGTGCATTTTGAAGCCCCATGTTTGGTGCAAAGTTAGAAGTGTTAGGTCCTCTAAGTAAATCCCTTCTATCATTATAAACTGGCCTTCTTTATCCCTGGTAATAGTCTTCTGTTATCAATATAGTCACTTTCCTTTGATTGATAAGCACAATATAATCTTCCTTTTATTCCACTTGTGGTCTGTAACTCAAGCGTGTTTCTTGCAGGCAGCATATAGTTTTATCTCACCTTTTAAAACCCAGGCTGACCATTTCTGCTTTTAGTTGAGATGTTTAGACCACGCACTTTGAATGTGATTGTTGATATGTTTGGGCTTGAGTTGGTCTTCCTGCTGTTTGTTTCCTGTTTGTCTCATCTGTTCTTTGTGCCTTTCACTCTTTTTCTGACTTCTTTTGGATTAAATGAGGTTGGGTTTTTTTTTTTTTTCAGTTCTATCTCCTTTGTTGTCTTATTAGTAAAAGTATTTTTTTATTTTGTTTTATGTTAGTGATTGCCTTTGAGTTTATTGTACACATATTTAAATCATCACATCTGTCTTCACATGATATTCAGCCACTTCACACATGTATGTATTTGATATAAGTGTCTTATACCAAGACACTTAGAGGAGTATCTGTATGCTTCTTTCCTCCTAGCCTTGATGCTATTGTTGTCATACATTTTATGCATACATATGTTATAAATTCCACAGTAAATTGTTCTTTTTGTTTAATCAGTCATCTTCAAAGACTGTTATTTATTTATCCCTGCAGTTACCATTACCTGCTTTCCTGGTTGCTTTGTTTAGATTCTGATTTTCATCTGGTATCATAGTTTTTGCCAGAAGGATTCCTTTAGCATTCCTGTAGTGTGGGTATGTTGCTGATTTCCTTCAGCTCTTGTATATCTGAAAAAGTCTATTTTTTACCCTTGATTTTGAGGGTAGTTTCTCTGGGATTGTAGTGTTTTATTTCAGTACTTTGCAGATCTTTCTCCATTGTCTTCAAGTTTGCATTGTTTTCACACACACACACACAAAAATTGCTGTCATTCTTAGTTTTGGTCCTTTGTATAAAATGTATCTTTTTCCCCCTTTGGCTGCTTTTGAGATTTTTTTAATTGCTGTTTTTGAACTACTAATTATGATGGTATAGTTTTATTCTAATTCTTTTGTGGTTGTAATCACTGAGCATCTTGGATGTATGGGTTTACGGTTTTCATAATTTGGAAATATTTCAGGCATACTTTCTTCAAATATTTTTCTGTTCTCCTTTCTCCTTTCTTTGGGAAACTTTAATTACGTATGTATGAAGATGCTTGAATTTGTTCCATAGTTCACTGATCCTCCTCTTTTAAAAATTTTCTTTGTGTGTTTTCATTTTAGACTTTGTTTTCATTTGATTAATCTTTTCTTCTGCCATTAATCCCATCTGGTATATTTTTCATCTCTAAAAATTTTCAGTTGGGCTCTTTAAAAAAAATCTATCGATATGAAACTTTTTGTACATGAGAAGTGCTGTTTTCAATGTTGTAAATTCTCATACTTTGTGTATAATATCAGTACCCCTTTTTCAATAATTAAGATTTTTCTTACCATCGGCCATATATTTTCACTTTGTTCAGTGCCTAATATCAATGTCAGACATTGTGAATTTTACTTTTTAGGTTATGAATATTTTTATATTTCTATAAGTATTCTTTAACTTCAAGAAGTTAAAGCAGTTAAGTTACTTAGGAAGAGTTTGATCCTTTTAGGTTTTGCTTTTAAAAGTAGTTCAGCGAGACCAGAGTAGCATTTCATTTAGGTCTATTTGTTCCCCACTACTGAGGCAGTTTTCTTTTGAGTACTCTACCTAATGCCCTCTGAATTATGAGGAATAGGAACAAGGGCGACTCATAGGTACGAGTGTGAGGCGTTGTTTTCTGCAGTCTGTTCAGATGGTTTTCACCTGTCTCTTGGGTAATTTCATCACATGAATATATTTTGTGGGGTGTTTGTTTTGAGTTATTTCAAGTGGGAGAGTAAATGGAATTCTAGTTACTGATTCTTAGTTGAAAGTGGAAATCTCAAAATCAGGTTGTCTTTTTTTTATATATTTAATAGGTCTTTTAGTTTAGGAAAAAAGTGGTATTTTAATCATTTATGGGTAAGCCACTTTCTCAACATGCTTGCTATATCTAAGTGTCTCTAGATCTGAAATGGAGCAAAAGGAGTACAGACCATAGAGAATAAAAGCTCCCTTCCTTCCCCATACCTTTCTCTTTTGCTCTTTTGGTAGATTGTTGCTATACTACCTTCCTAATCAGAACCCTTTTGTTCTTTTGGAGAGGAACTCTTAAAAGAGTTCTCTGAATGTGCCACTCACAGTGTTTGAAAGATGTTACTAGTGACATTGTCTTATCTTTATATTGTAATCTACACGATTAAAATTTTGACAGTCAGATATTGTAAAGGAAACAGAACGAGAGATGAAAAAATTGAGCTCTATGTATGTACTATGACTTGAAAGTCATTTAAATAAATAAATAAATTTTTTTTAAAAAGACTCCTCATAAAGTAAGGCGGGAGGGAAATGTGAATACCTCACTAGAAAAATGGCCAAAAGACATGATTCAGTGATGACGGGGATAAAAATTATAAATGTCCAATAAATATTTATTTTGAAAATGTTCTGCTTCATACTAATAGTATTAATAATAGCTGTCATTTATTTCTGTTTGATTATGATAAGTGCTTTCTATAGAGGAGCTAGTTTAATTCTTTAAAAAGCACGTGTCCTATATTGTCACCATCATATACACAGCAGGTGAGCCAGGAGAGTAAGTCACTTGCCCAAAGTGACAAAAGTTCTAACCCAGGCCATCTGACTCCAGAGCCTGCACCTCATCACTTCTCAAACAGATAAATCAAAACTCCCTGAAATTCCACTGCAGCTCCCAGAGAAATTGGTGATCAACTTGTAAGTGATAAATTAAAATTCTAGGAAGGAAAACAGTGAAATAGGTATAGTGAGCAGCAGATCAAGCGTCTATTAACTTTATGACCCCCATTTCTTTTCAGAATATTTAAAAGATGCTTCAAAGAAGACAAAAAGTGGCCTTATGTTTGTAAAACTGGTTAACCCCTGTTCAGGTGAGCCCGCCCTTGCTCCCTTCTCCTCTGATGATGGTGGCCTGAATGTTGTTCTGCGTGTTGCTGGTGTGGCTGATAGGCACAGACACATTCACTGGTGTGTCTTCTTCCTAGATAGCATTTAGAGTTAAGATGGCATCAAAAGGTGACAAAAGCAAGCCCATGACATTCCTAGTTTTGCCAGATAATTTGACCTCAACATTTTTTTTTTTTTGAAAAATTTCTTCTTATAGTTTTAATCCACAGAACTTTAAGGTCATCAGAAATGTTGGCAAAACAAAAAAGTAGCATGTTTGAGTTCTTTCTGAAAACAGCTGAATGTTCTTTTGCTTTCTTAAGCCAACTTTTCTTAGAGTAGTTATTCAATGTTAGCCTTCATTTATATTCATTTTATGTTACAAAGTAAAATAAACAACTGAAGTAAAAAAGCAGAAGGCTTTTACTTGACATGCCAAGATTTTGATTAGTTTCATTTTTAACTGTACTTTCCTTATTTTATTCTGACCAAAAAGTAGTACATTTTTTTCCCCTGTCAGGGATGATTTTTTTTTAATTAAAAGTATTATATATTGAAGAGATTCATATTTTCTTGGATAACAGTTTTATTTTAACTTTACATTCAGCATATTTTCAGTTTTATCTTCTAATTTTTAGACAAAAATAATAAAATATACTCTAAGTATGTAGAAGTATATAGTGATATTGGTGGTGTTTTATCTCATTGTGGAACTGTTTTTCCATTAAGTTGTAAGGCTTTAAGTAGACACCTGATCCTTAGCAGATAAGAGCATTCTCCTAGTGACTGTAATGCTGCATTATAAAACTGAATAGTAGCCAGGCACGGTGGTGCACGCCTGTAATCCTAGCACTTTGGGAGGCCGAGACAGGAGGATCACGAGTTCAAAGCCAGCCTCAGCAACGGTGAGGCGCTAAGCAACTCAGTGAGACCCTGTCTCTACATAAAACACACACAAAAAATAGGGCTGGGGATGTGGCACATTGGTCGAGTACCCCTGAGTTTAATCCTCGGTACCAAAAAAAACCCTGAATAGTGAAACAAGGGAAAGCAAACAGGTAGTGCCTTGTTGTTGGAGAGATGTTATCAGTAGAAGCAACAAGAGAGGTGAAAAAATTCATGACTTCCTCCAATGTTCTTTTCCCTAAAATGAAATTGAACGTAACTGGTATTATGCAAAAGCCTAAGTTGTGATGAGAAATATTTGTTCAAGAGAAGTTTTAGGTAGCAGTACGGATTCTAAACCATTTAACAAAAATATAGGTACAAAGGAAAGCCAGACTTCTTCTAAAAATTCAGTTTTGTCTAATTATCCATAGGAACAGAGGAACAAATGTTTTTATTTGCTACACTGGCAAGAAAAAATAAAGGCCAACATTTGCTGAACACATACCATATGCCAAGTACTGTTTTAAGAAATTTATATGTATTTTGGTTTTTTTCAGTCTTTATAAAAAAAAAAAACCTGTGAGATAGATGCAATATTGTTCCATTTTACAGATGTGGAAGGAGAGGCACAAAAAGGTTTATGTACCTTCCCCAAGGTTGCATGCCCAGCTGTTGGTGGAGACAAGTTCAGACTCAGGGTCCTTGACTCCAGAGATGCTGCTCGAGTTGGAAAGATCTTTTTTTTTTTTTTCCTTTTCATTAGTTGAAGAGATCAAATGTGTATATACATGGGCTTCACCCCCTCTCTCCTATCCTCTTTCAAGAAACAAATGTAAATCCTTTTAGCTTTTCAGTTGAATGGGGCTTTACATACTCCCTATATCTTGAAGTGTATTCTTGTCTTCCCTACTTGGATTGACTTGTGGGGTAAAAGAACTTGGTCCCTGTCTTGATCTCTGTGTGTGGAGAGCCACACATTGCCTTGGAGACGGGGACCATGTAGTAGTTCAGATCATCTAGCTGAACTCTTAGGGATTGTTAGTTTAAGAATGGCTTTCATTCTTAAACTAGATCCCATGCAGAGAGTCTTTGTAGTGGTTAAAATAAATAACTTGCACGTTTTACTTTTTTGATTTAAGTTCAGTGAAGATTATAGAGCTGGAAAATAAGCACTTGCATATATCAGCTCTAAGTTTTTCTGGGAGTCAGAGTGTATAGGGTGTATCTATGTATGTTTACGTTCATATTAGAAACATTCCTCAGAACTGTAGGGCAGTATTTTGATGTGTGTGTGAGAAAACTTACAAATAAAGAACAGATTTGTCTTACAGGGGAAGGAGCCATTTACTTGTTCAATATGTGTCTACACCAGCTGTTTGAAATCAAGGTTTTCAAGGAGAAACACCACTCTTGGTTTGTAAATCAGTCAGTTCAATCAGGTGAGTGGCTAATGTGACTATTTTCCATTAACTAAGTATGTACTCTTGCTTTGCTATTCTTCACACCTGGGTTTATGGGTCCATCCACCTGATTTGGAGTCTGGTCAGTGGCATATTCTTCCTTGGCAGCAGAGCAGAGTTTAATCAAAGAGAAGGGAAAGATTATTACTTGTGCCTTTGATGGTAGGAAAGTTTAAACTAACCAGTATTGTCTCCTAAAATACCACCATGTCTTCAGGCAGAAGTCAGATTACCTTTTTACCATGGAGTGCATATCACATTGACTGGAAACTTTTTTTGAGGATCTTCAAGTTTTTAACATCATTTCCCTAAAACTGGATACTGGTATAGCTTCTAGACACTACAATATAGCAAGCTTTTTTAAAAAATACTTTTCATATAAATGACTCTCCCCCTGTGTTACTCAGGTTTCCATTACTGTAATGAATACTTGAGATAATCAACTCATAAAAAGAGGAGGTTTATTTTGGCTCAGTGTTGGAAGTTTCCATCCATGATTGGTTGGCCCTGTTGCTTTTGGGCAGAACATCATGGTGACAGCATGTAACAAGACTGCTCACTTCATGGCCAGGGACAAAAGAGAAATTGGAAGAAGAGTCTGGGATCCTACAGTCCCCTTTGAGGACATACCCCCAATGACCTAAGACCTCCCACTAGGTCCTTCCTCTTGAAGGTTTTGTAACTTCCCAATAGTGCCACTCTGGGGAACAAGCCTTTAAAGGGCATTCCAGATTTCAAACTATAGCATGCCCAACCACACACATACACACACACACACACAAACCACCACCACCACCAACAACATAACTGCCACCAAAGTTCTAGGTTCAGAGAGAGAAAGGGTACCAAGAGAGCTGTGTTATGACCCATGTTCTGGGGCTGGTTGGGGTAGGGCAGTAGTTGGGGATATGAGGCATTCTGCATTTCCTCTACCCACGCTAATTGCTTCTTTGTTTTTTAAAAATTGTTTCTTTTAGTTATACATGAGAATAGAATTCGTTTTGACATAATTATAGAAGTATGGAATATAGTTTGTTCTCATTCAGTCCCCAGTACTTCCCCTTTCCCTCCCTTCCTCCCACCTCTTGTTCCCTTCCCTCCATTGATCTTTCTGCTATTTATTTACAGTACTTTTTTTTAATTAATGTCTTGAGGCTATACATGATGGTGAGATTCATTGTGCTGTATTGATATATGTACATGGGAAAGTTAGGTCAGATTAATTCCACTGTCTTTCCCTATACCATCCTTCTTCCCTTCCCTTCATTCCCCTTTGAAAACTCCACTGATCTTTCTTCTATTCTTGTTTAAATCTCTCGCCTTATTTTGGATTAACTTCTGCATATCAGAGAAAACATTTGACCTTTGACTTTTTGGGACTGGCTTATTTCACTTAACATGATAGTCTCCAGTTTCATGCATTTATTGGCAAATGCCATAAAGTCATTCTTTATGGCTGAGTAATACTCCATTGTGTATGTGTATGTGTGTGTGTATGTGTGTATATATATATATATATATATATATATATACCACATTTTCTTTACCCATTCATCTGTTAAAGGGCACTTAGATTGGTTGCATAGTTTGGCTGTTATGAATTGTGCTGCTGTAAACATTGATGTGGCTGCATCGCTGTTGTATGCTCATTTTAAATTCTTTAGATATATATATACATCAACGAGTGGGATAGTGGGTCAAATGGTGGTTCTATCCCTGATTTTTTGAGGAATTTCCATACTGCTTTCCAGAGTTCTTTGAACCAATTGGCAGTCCTACCAACAAAGTATAAGTGTACCTTTTTCCCCACATCCTTACCAACATTTATTGTTACTTGTATTCTTGATAATTGCCATTCTGACTGGAATGAGATAGAATCTCAGTATAGTTTTAATTTGCATTTCTTTAATTGCTAGAACATTTTTTCAACATCTGTATATTGACCATTAGTGTTTGTTGACCATAAGTATTTCTTCTTTTGAGAAGTGTCTGTTTAGTTCCTTTGCCTGTTTATTAATTGATTGATTGTTCTTTTGTTTTGTTTTGTTTTGCTTTTTTGTGTTAGGTTTTTTAAGTTCTTTGTATATCCTGGATATTAATGCTCTGAGGATCAGGTGGCAAAGATTTTCTCCCATTCCGTAGGCTTTTCCTGCACATTCTTTGATTGTTTTCTTTGCTGTGAAGAAGCTTTTTAATTTGATACCATCTCATTTATCTATTTTTGAATTTACTTCTTGTACTTTAGGAGTCTTGGTAAGGAAGTCTGTTTTTGAGCTGACATGTTGGAGTGTTGGACCTACATTTTCTTCTAGCAGGTGCAAGATTTCTGGTCTAATTCCTAAGTGTTTGATCCACTTTGAATTGAGTTTTGTGCAGGGTGAGAGATGGGGTTAAATTTCATTCTGCTACATATGAATTTCCAGTTTTCCGACACCATTTATTAAAAGGCTATCTTTTCTCCAATGTCTGTTTTTGGCGCATTTGTCTAGTATGAGATAACGGTATTTATGTGGGTTTGTCTCCATGTCTTCTGTTCCGTGGTTCTTTAGGCCTGTTTGGGTGCTCTCATTGTTTCTTAAGAGTGCTTTCTGTTTCCCTGTACAGCCTCTGCTTTCTGTTGGCTCTGTGTTGCTGCGTAGTGCTAAGGTACACAGGCCATTTGTCTACCTTCTAAGACATTCCAAAAGAAGGATTTACTTGTGGTAAGTTTTGAATACCTATTTGCATGAGGAAATTGAAGCAGTTTTTAGTTGAGAAAATGCAGTGGTAGTTTGTGTATAGCTTGGAGGGTGGAAAGTACGTATTTCTTTTCATTGTTGTTGCTGTATTTATTCATTTGGCCATATGTGAAGTTATGGTTTCTAATGTAACATACTCTCAGTCAGGCATAGCTGAGAAACCAGAACACAGAAATACCCAGATAAAAACTGGAAGATATTGGGAGGCAGTGATTGCTCATCTGTCCTGGACTGTCTGAGGTGGTACCCACTTTTTTCTTTCCCTTTTTTTTTTAATAGACTGTTTTTTTCTTTTTTAAAACAAATTTATGTTCACATTAAAGGTACATGCATTTTTCACCATTGTCTTCTTTTTAAACTTAATTCTAAAGAAAGAGCTATTTTTAAGAATAGCCACCAGGATGTCACTATTAGATCTAGAAACCTGTTTCTAATTTCTGCATGTAATGGATACCTCATATAAAGTTAGCTTAAAACTTCTAGTAAGTTTATTTTCATGAACTTCTATTTTTCAAAATAATTAGTGTCATAATATAAAATTGCTTCTTTAAATTTTTTTGTTCCTTACTATGAAAGGGCATGGGGAAAAATCACTATGAAATTTTTTTTGCTTACTATGAAATGAATTCTCATATATATATATGTGTGTGTGTGTGTAGATATGTGTATATGTATATATGCATATATATGAATCCTAATCCTAAATTATATATTTATACTATATGTATATAAATGTATATTTATGATCTAAATTATAAATATATATTCATAATTTAGGGTTAGAACTTATTGCCTTTCTAGGTGGGCTGCTCAATTACAAAATAAAAGTAAGTACATATATTGAAACCAAAATAAAACACTTGGGCAGAGATAAATGAATTATTTATTTATTTTTTTGATGAAAATACCTCCTCCAAAGCAGTTCTATGGAAAGGCTGGAGCCAGTTGTCTGAGATCCTTGGAGGGAAGTTTGATAGAAGAAGGAGAAGTGGGAGCCTTTTTTGTAATTGTCTGTTTTTCCTCAGCCAGGGAGTGGGATTTTTGGATTGCTCAAGCTGGATCCACCACCATCTTGCCTTTTGCTGTGCGGGGGCAGAGGTTGGTATTGGATCTGGGCTAGTGAAGTGCCTGATGAGCTTTGAGCCCCCAGACCCAGAGAAACTGTCCCAAGAGAAAGAAAGTGCTTTCTTATGGCTTCCTTTTCAAAAGCACAGGAAATTACTTTTTACTGCAGCTTTATAGATAGACATATGAGTTTCCCAGGGTTTGCCTGGTAGGTTCCCTCTGTGCTAACCCCACCTCTGGTTTCTTTGGGGATGAAGGCTTTATAAAATATGAATTCTGAAAAAGAAATGGAAAGTTAAAATCAGATTTCAGTGTCTTAGCTCCCTTCTTCACACAGGGATTTGAAGCTTTTTGTAGTGAAATCTCATGGAGCATATTTTGCCTTTTGAGATTGTTTGAACATGAAAGAAGCAATACTTAAGGTAGAAATGTAAAGGTGGTAAGAGATCTGTGAAATATGTGATTTGAAAAAAAATGACAACATTCAAATTGAGGCATTTCTTGCCACTTGTGAACTAAGGGTTGGTATGATGAGCTGACACACGTGCTACTAAATCAACAAATTTCTTTGGCCTGTATAAGACGAATTAACCAGGTTGTTTGTGAGCCCTACAGTCTCTTTGTTCTTTTAACCTGCAGGAGGTCTCCTTCACTTCGCCACACCCATGGACCCCCTGTTTTTGCTCCTCCACTATCTCATACAGGCCAACAAACAGGTGAGTTTCCAGTGTGGGTCATCTACAGTGAGGGAACAGAAGAGACCACCTTGCCTCATTTTCCTTCTCTTCGTTTCAAATGTAGATGCCATGCACTTCAGATTTAATTTGGTCATTGTGGAAGATGTGTATCCTGTGTGTTGGTACAGGTCAGAGCACCCATATACAAGCCTAGAATCAATGCTGTAATCTTGATCCAGTTTGACGCTAGCTTACCCATCACTTCTAAATTGCTTAGCTCGCAGTGTTCCTAGATAAAATTTATCCTTGTAATATAAAGACAGAGTTTACAAAAAATGTTAGTTTCACCCTGAAGTTCTGAAACATTTTGGTCTGCTATGTTTATACTTAGAATTATTAAGGGTTCCCAAAGGCTTATGTTCCTGTGAGCTCTAATTACCAATATTTACTATATTAGAAATTAAAACTGAGAAAGTTAATAATAATAAGGCCATTACATATTGACATAAATAACACATTTTAAATGAAACAAACAACAAAATTTAATAAGGCATGTGGCATTGTTTTATATTCTTTGCAGACCTCTATTTAATGGCTGACTTAAAAGACAACCACTGAATTCTCATATCCATTTATACATTCAGTCTGTTTCTTTATTGTTTTGGTGGAAGTGTGTGAAGAATATGTGGCCTCACACAAAGATATAATCAGAACAGGGAGGAATAGCATAATAGCCTTTTAAGATAATTATGGATATTTTTCTTTGATACTACTTCAAAAATCAGTAAGGAGTAGTTTCTTAAAGGTTAGTCGTAAGTGGACTCTGAACCCTTGTCAATGATCTTTTCCATGCTGTCTTACATTAAAATCCACTGGTTTGTCTTTCACTTAGCATGGATCTTTTTACCCTTGTATGATTTTAAAATATTATGCTTTGGTTTATTTGAAAAATATTGGTTCACGGAGTTATGTAAATCTTTCAAATGTTAACACATCCCAATTTATACACACACACCCCTTTAAATATCTTACTTCATTTTTGGTTGCTATAACAGAACACCTGAAACTGGATAATTCATAAGCAAAAGAGGTTTACTTTGTTTTATGGTTCTGGAGGCTGGGAATTCCAAGAGCATGGCACCAGTAAGGGTTTTATGTTCCTTCAACTCATGGCAGAAAATAGAAAGGCAAACATCCTGCAGAAGAAAGAACATGAGGGGTAAACTTGTTCTTCTAATAACTAATCCAGTCCTGAGAGAATGAGAACTCACTCATGTGAGAAAGGCATTCATCTGTTCATGAGGGCTCTGCCCGCAAACATCTCCAAACACAGTGGCAATCAGATTCCATATTCATACCATATCAGTTACTACAGTCAGAAAATTCTTTAAGCATTGAGAAGCTGTGATAGTAGGAGACACAAATACTCCACAATCCTGATGTTTGCCTGAAAGTTCAAGTTTTATTATAGGCCACAGGTGCTTTCTTTCCCTTGAAGTGACAAGCTTGCTGCACTCATGTTCTGCTCAATACCCGAGTCCAAACTGATTTTATAGTGTGTTTTCAAGCATAAGTAATATCCATGAGAAAGGGTTAGTTCTCTAATTAGTAAAGCTAAGAAGAATTAAACCTAACTTAACAGAGAGGAATAGTGTTCTGGATTGTTCTGGATTCTTTTTTTTTAATGTTCTGCATTCTTATGCTCTGCAGTTTTCCTCTTTTGGCAGCCAGGCCTTACAGACTTAACTAGCTGAGCCTGGCTTAGCTGAGTGCACCTTCATTTGATATATCCCTTTAGTGTTTTCTTTCTCTCTCTCTCTCATCTAAATTTCTCTCTTTCTTGTCTAAATTTGGAAGCATTTATGACAGCTCTAACAGGAGTGGATTCACTTTTGTATTTTTGTTTAAGTGCCAGGTTTTTCTTTCTTTAGCCATGGAATGAGGATGGAGTGGCAGATGTGTGTTCTGGGCCTCCCTGGGCTTATTCCAGGCCTGTGTGATGGTTGGGACTCCTGCTCTGTGGCTCTTCTTCAAGTTGAATGGTTGGACTAGCCCTGAGCAATCACCAACATCTTTGCGAGTTCCTGTGGCTTCATTTACTTTTCTAGAATTTTGTTCCTTGTTTCAGATGGTCACTGTAACCCTGGGATAGGGTGCTTGCCACTTGGAATCCAAGTGCTTATAAGAGCTTCTTAAAGGGAGCCCTGCAGCAGTCCTGGAACCTATCCTGATTTAGGGGTTTCTTAGATGAAACAGAGACTCTGAACTAAGTAGAAAAGGCAGACTGTGAGATATGTCTTCTCTTTTCACGTGTGTGTTGGCTGGGATGCTTGTATTCTAACTGACTAAAGTTTTTTCCAGGGAAAGTTTCAGCCCCTAGATCAAGTGGTGGTGGATGATGTATTTCCCAATTGTGCCTTGTTGCTGAAACTTCCTGAGCTTGAGAAGGCACTTCACCATGTGACAGAGGAAAAAGGTATGGTATGTGGGCCTTGGAAATCAGGCTGTGGCTGGCAGAAAGACTGGGCCTTTCTCAGAACATGTAACTGCTTAAAGACTCCTAGCTGTCATGCTCATTCTGTGTCAGTGGTAGGCAAAGTTATTACTCAGATGGGCATCCATTTGTCAGTACTGTTCCTGGGTCACATCGAATCATTCATTCTTTGGAATTATGCCCACTGAAATCTCTAGCTTCTTCCAAAGGCAGAAATCACAAAACATGGTTTTAGCCTCAGTTCTTCTTTGAAGTAGCTCTGTGACCAAAGACAAGTCACTTAACTGCTTTCTGCTTCAGATTTCTCATCTCTTGGGGCTGCGGTTGTAGCTCAGTGGTAGAGCACTAGCTCATGTGAGGCACCGGGTTCGATCCTCAGCAATGGCAAGGCACTAAGCAACTGAGTGAGACCCTGTCTCTACATAAAACACAAAATAGGGCCGAGGATGTGGCTCAGTGCTCGAGTGCCCCTGAGTTAAATCCCCGATACAAAAAAATAAATAAATAATAAATAGATAAATAAATAAATAGATAAAATGAAGGTATTGTGTCCATTTACAACTAAAAAAAGATCTAACAAAAAAAAAAACTACTGTTAGCGATCCATGGGGCATTTGAGTACCTAGTAAGAAGTAAATTTGAATACTAGTGCTGGGCTTTGGGGACAAATAAGACATTGTCCCTTCCTTCACTTTTCTTTGAGTCTCATGGGAGCAAACAGCAAGCAAGGCAGTGACAAGACGGTGTGATGCAGTAACCGTGTGCTTCCTGGGGGTGCACAGGCCTGGTCTGGGTTGAGTGGGGTACCGCTGGGTGAATACCGTGTTGCTTTCCAGGGGGAAATGGCCTAAGTGGAGTCCTGAAGGATGAGTCAGAGCAGCAGTGTAGCAAAGTCTTGGATATATGGAAAAGGTCGTCGTGGTTAGGCAGTTCCACGAAATTCATTGCAGCTGAGAGGGTTTCAGGCTGGTAAGGAATGGGCAGGAGTGCTGGGCAAGAGTTCAGATGGGCAGTTCAGATGTATGCCTCTGGTGGTGGCACATCTCTGAAGTTTTGACCAGGATGGTGCTGCGTGTGGAGGGAATGTTCAAGAAGCCAAGGCCAGGTGCACAGGGGCTGTTGCAGTGATCTAGACAGACTATCACAAGAGCCTGAGCTTAGGAGATGGAACTCGTAGGAACAACAATTTAGAGGGAGAATTAACCACATCAGGGAAAAGGAAGAGTAAAGAATGACTTCCGGGTTTGTGCTCATACCAGAGGATGTACAGCGGTGGCATCCTGGAGACAGGGAATATGGGCCGGAAAAGCCGGCGAGAGAAGAGAGAGGTGAATTTTAGAGATTACTCTTGAATTTTGAGAAGAGGAGGTGAGGTATTGTATGTCAGGTTAAACACGTCTTGTGTTTTAACACGTTAAAAACACTGTACACACTTAGCATCAGGGTCTCAAAAAATCATCCGAGTAGTTTCAAGATTAATCTGGAAACATAATGTGAGAACTAGAACAACAGACCAACAAGTAATGGCCGTTTGGGGTCATAGATGGTTTGCCGACTGTGACAGTTCTTCTGGGACCAAGAAGTGGTGATTCCAAGAAGTGTAAGCTTACGGTGGGAAGGGAGGAAACTGCACTGGTTGCATTTCATATTTGAGGGGCTGCTTATTCTTGATTGGCCATGCTTGGGTCTCCAGTTTGGATCTGAGGGCTACGTGGAGCCGAGGTTTTATCAAAGCAGCCCCATCAAAGGCATTCCCTGATGGTGAGCTTGGCAGGGGATGGCATATTTCTGTGGGTGACAGATGAAGTAGACCATAACCATTTTTGAAAGCTAAAGCAATGAGGACTAATTACAAGTAATTTTAATTTTTGTTAATTTAACATGAGTTGAAGATGTAATTAACTTGTTATCCAGAATTC
This sequence comes from Xerus rutilus, assembly GCA_028644305.1. Taxonomy (NCBI): domain Eukaryota; kingdom Metazoa; phylum Chordata; class Mammalia; order Rodentia; family Sciuridae; genus Xerus; species Xerus rutilus. The sequence goes on from CM053404.1 coordinate 109,959,547, forward strand.
TGCCATGGGCTCTATAAAAATAGTCATCTTAAAGCAATATCCAGAAACCCAGATTCTGAAACAGTCTGAATGCCTCTGCATTTATTCACTTCAAGTCTGCTTCTCTCTCCCAGCCCTTTCTGCCTGGGCATTTGCTGTATCACTGTGTGGACCTCTATCTCAATCTCTGTCTCTTCTCAACATTACCTGGCTTTTAGAAGATTTGCACTTCCATTTTTTCAAAGTGGCTATATTAGTGGCCTTTATATAAGTATATAAGTCAGGTTTCTTTTTTTTTTTTAATGTTTATTTTTTTTTTAGTTGTAGGTGGACACAATAGCTTTATTTTATTTTTATGTGGTGCTGAGGATCGAACCCAGTGCCTCCCGCGTGCTAGGCGAGCATGCTACCACTGCACCACAACCCCAGCCCCTATAAGTCAGGTTTCTAAAGCCCCAGTCCTCAAGTTTTTCTTCCTTTCTTTTTAAGTAATGGTAAGGCAAAGCAAAATATTTTCAGATTAAATGTCCCACAGTAAAAGATATGTGCAATGCCCTAGAGGTTTGGCAGTTTCCTTATAATCAGATTCTTCCTTAATGAACTGCATTTTATAAATTTGAAATGATGGAAAGTTTAAAAGCAAAACCAAAAAAATTTAAGAATAGGGAGAAAAAAGAAATGAGATTCCCTTGCCTCATCCTTCAAAATACTTGAGTATAAGCAACCCTATAAAATACTTGCTTCATTCCTTTATCCAAAATATAAATATATGAAATATTTTTCTTTATGTGAGGTTTGTGTACAAGGACAGTGTACCAAGATGAATGTCTTTCTCCATGAAGATCCGCAGGGGAATGCCCAGCATTCTGAGGTTTACCACTGGTTGTTAGAGCCTGTCCAAAGAGAGAAGGGTATGGAATCTGCACTACAGTTCAGCAGAAGGTGTATGCTTATGGTTTTACACGTATTACTTAATCACTGCAATAAGTCCCTTACAGTGTTATCATAATCTGCATTTTTAAAAATGAGGAAACTAAGGTCAGAGAGTTTAAGTAACTTGCCTGACATCACAGAACATGAAGTAGCAGAACCAGGATTTGAACCCAAGCCTGTCTGATAGCTACACTTGCTGTTCTGTCTTAGAGCTGTGGAGTACTTCCAGGATACTGTGCTAGAGTTCGTAGATGGTATCTCTTGTAAAAAGAGAAAACATGTTTTCTTTTAAAATCTCTTATAGCCCCTCTTAATGATTTTGCTTTGCATGGCAAAAAGATGGGAAAGGAGACAAAACTGGAATAGCTTAAGGAACAGATAGTTCTCACCCCTGCAGTAATCTTTCTTATTTTCAGACACTATGTTGCCCTCCAGGTCATTTAGTGATAGTGTTGAGTACTGGCTGCTTATTTGAATTTGGATTATTATTCATTTATAAAATAGTACTTGGTTCTGTTCTGTGTCATTAATTTCTAGATTTATAAATAAGAAAGACTGCTGAAGAGTGGTCAAGTGATATCCACGACAGAGGGCAAAGTTAAAGGAGAATGCTGATTTGGGGGACTCTTGTCCTTTGCGCAGGCATTGTGCAGCTAGAGGAAAACCTGAAATACTCAAATTCCCCACTAGCCATTTTGATATTAAACCTCAGACAGTCTGGAACATCTGTGACATTAAAGATCAGGTCTACTAGGTTTTGTGAGAACTGTCCCCTTTTGCGTTTCCCCTTGATGAATAAGCCCAGCCACTGCTGCTCGTGCTCTGAATGATGAAGGCCATGATCTTAGCCTTGCCTGCTTTATTAGTAATGGAAAGGCTCTACTTGCTAGCTCTAGGGCTCAGAGCACATTTCTTGCCAAAGAGGCTCACATTCAGTGAAGAGATGACACAGGAGAGGACTAATACAGGGTCATGGACTTTGCCTTGAACATAACACTCTGCCTCATGTTGCAAGCCAGAGCTGTGTTGCACTGTCTGATGCAATTAATGGGAAGAGCCAGGAAAACTTACCTGATTAAAATACCCCAAGTGCAGTTGCCAAGTTTCTCTCCCAGAAGGCAGAGGAAAAGAGACAGCCTAAGTTTCTCAGTTATGGAAAACATTGAGAAAGCAGAAGTGAAAATGTGCTCTAGGCAGTTTGTTCAGCAATACATCAGGGAAATTCAGGTTTGTGAACTGATTACCCAATTGCTGAACACGTTATTTAATTGTAGACTCATTTTTATTCCATCTTTATTTTGTAAACCCAGTATTTCCAGATGTTTGAGGCCAGTTTTATAGGCACCAGACACATAAGGGAAAAAACCCATCCAGCATGTGCACATATTGTCTAACTTTCTAACTCTCACAAATATTAAGTTTAGGACACGGATGAACATGTTATGCTATTTTTCATAATTATGGGCCATCTGTGGTCTTCATGAGTATCTTAGATCTCCTTGTTTTTAGAAAATTATAAATTTCAAAATTAAGCTCTAGTTTATACACTGGATCTTGTATAGTATTCTGGGACATAATGATCATCTTGTCCAGGGAATATGTCATTTAGAAGTAAATTTATAATTTAAAAACTTCTTGGAAAGAAAAATCTATGCCTAGTTGGCTTCACTGGTGAATTCTACTCTAAGAAATAAATACTATTCAAAGAAATAGTACTTATTGAATCCCTTTCAGGAAATAGGTGAGGAAGGAATTTTATGAAATGAAATTTGTGAAACCAGAAGTGTTTCAATACCAGAATAAAGATTCTGAATAAAGATTCATTGAATCTTTGATAAAGATTCAATCACAAATTGTCAATCTCCTGTGATTGCAGTCCTCCTGGAATCCCTCTAGAAGGACTTGCCTGAGGCTATGTACAATTAACTTTTTTTATTTTTTAAAGTCATCAGGAATACACTAAAATAACAATAAAAGGGATAAATCTCACAGAAGTTTTGTTGAGCAAAAGAAGATAGACACAAAAAAGTCCACACAATATGATTCCATTTCTAAGAAGTTCCAGAATAACGCAAGAACCAAATATAAAGATAGCTCAGTGGTTCCCAGTGGTCTGGGGAGGGCTGGGAGAATTGATTACATAAGGGTTCAAGGGAACTTATGGACTTGATGAGTGCATATATTTCTCTACACTCATTCCATTGTGCACTTAAAGTGGGTATGTTCATTATATAAATAAAGTTGATTTTTTTTTTTTTAAAAAATGAAGTAGTTATTGATTCAGCACTAGAGACTAGGCCTCCTAATTTTTGACTCAGTATTTTTTCCCTCCCCCACATCAGGATAAGGTTGACTCTTACTCTCCACACTTCCCATCTCCGTGGGATCAGGTGCTGCAGTGTGGGAGGCAAGGCAGGGGAGACTGAAGCCGAGGCAGCCACGAGCCTAGTTTGGGAAGAAGATGACCAGTTTGGTTTCAGACACGTTGAGCCTCCACTCAGGGCTTTATGTTTACCAGCTGATCTTGTTTAAAATCTTGCTGAACTAGGACATAAAGCCACTCCAGGAAAACGGTTGACCTTGGAGAAGGGTAAAAGAGAGCTGGAAAAAAGATTTAGAGAAATCATCAGAGACATAGAAAAGCAAAGGAAAACAATTTTGTGGATACTGTGCTGGAGAGGTTTTTTTCCACAGAGAATAGGGAGCATGTAGACCTCATTGCTCTTGGTAAAACGATCATCAGATACGGCTGGAAGGTCAGCTTGGGTGGGAATGCCAGTGCTGCTTCTTAATTGCTAGTGACTTTGGGCAATTTACTGAAGGTCACTTAATCCTGGTTTTCTGTGATGAGTACAAATAAAGCTTTTCACTTGAGGTCCATTGTGACCATCAGTGAGAAAATGTATATGAAAAGTTTGAATATATGTTAGTTTTTGACACTATTATTAACAGATATCAACTGTCATCATTTTTGCTTAGCTGATACTAACCATTTTCTATTTGGCAGACATTGTGCTGTAGGATTTGTAGGGGCTATTCCATTTTATGCTCAAAATAACCCTGCCTTTACACCTGAGAAAACAGGTTCTGAAAGTGAAGTGGCTTTTCAAGGTGACAACACATGCTGGGGCGTGCATGAGCCCTGGCGATATGGCTCAGTCTGTATTTTCCACCTGTTCTGAGAGGAACAGAAGAGGTCTGCCTAGGGGATTCAGGGAGTGGGAGGCAGGAACAAAACTGGGGCAAGTTGTAGTTCTTCTAAAAACCTTTAGCAGTAGGAACAAGAGAGGGGAACAGCAGAGACAGGTGGGATTTCTTAGGAGAGACTTGAGCACTGAGCTTTGTTAGAGGGTCTAGGCTTGTGTGATGAATGGAACTTCTAAAAGCCATTCAACAGTGTATGTTTATTGGGTGAACTGTGTCCTATTAAATTTCCCATGATTTGTGCATAGGATGGGATATGGTCTCCAGAGAAACTGAATCCAGCCTTGCTTCTGTAGCGGGCTGTTTTTCCAGGATTCAGGAGAGGAGAAATCCTCATACTTCTGATAGAATGTCAAATGCAACTGTCTCTCCTCATTATTCCAGTGTAGGTGCAGAGGTCCAGCTCCCACTCCATCCTGCCCACCATGGTACATGCAGAAATGGGGAGGAAATGCACAGAGACTAAGGTCCTTCAGCCTCTACACACCATTTAACAGACTGCAGAAAACTACCCCTGAATGAGCAATTTTCATTTCCCATGATGTGGAGGGGAGGAAGGGGAAGTGTCATTCTGTGTAGCTCACAGATGGTAGGTCTGCATTGGCCTTAGGGTTTCCGGTAGCCGTAAAGATGAATCCTGTATGGTCATAAAGAAGGCTGGAGTGGGAGTACTGCTTTTAGTAACTGCACAGGAAGAAGAAACCCCATGAATGAAATGTGTTACAGAAAAAGTCCTGGTTTAATGACATAGTGTATGAAGCTAGGTGGATTGTGAGAAGAAATATAATTTCTGAGAGATAGAACCTTTATACCCATAAAGGGCCAAGCTGAGTCTAGCATAAATCTAAATTCCTCTGAAACTGCTATGATTATATTAGCAATACATTAAAAGATGAATATATCCATTCTTTTAGGCTGCACTGATTTCATCAGGGCAGCACTAGGTAGTTAAGATGTTTTTGGACATTGACCTTTATAGGTAGGCATCTGCCTGGTTTCAGTGTTTCCCTCCCCACCCTGGGATTTCTGCTTTTATTTTAGAAAGGAAGTGCTTTCATTGAAAACATTGAAGTGAACTTAAAATTATTTAGAAAAATTAAGATTGTTTAGCATGTTAGTTTGCTGTATATTTTTAAAATTACCTTTTCTACAATGTTGTTTGTATAATTTGAGGGTTTTTAAAAATTCCTACTCATTCAGTGATTATGTAACTTCTGAGGTACCCAAACTCTAGGAATTTTTAAAAAAATATCCTAAGTGTTCTGAGGTTTATAGGTTGGGCTTTTCAAGAAGATCAACTATTATGAAATTGTATATGATGTTACCTTGAGTTTGTTTTTTTTTTTCAACTCACTGTACTAAGTGTTTTTCCCCCCCATTAATCCAGAAATAGGCAACAGGAAATATTACAAGTATAGCAAGGAGAAGACATTGAAGTGGCTGGAAAAAAAGGTATAGTACCTCTCTATTATCTTGTGATTTCAAAAAATACATATATACATACACATACCACATATTTTTTAAAAAAATCTCTAGATAAGGCAATAAGATTGAATGCAAAGACCATCCTGTATATGTAGTAAAAATGGAAAAACTGTATAAAGATATCCAAGATTGAAAAGAAACTTGGTATTTTCTTTTGACCTAAATCTTCCTTTTAGTCCTAGTCCTGAATGAAAGAACTTCTTTGCTGTTGATTAGTACAGATTTGAATCTTCCAGGCCAGGCAGTACCAGGCCTGATGCTCTTTGCTGCTGTCAGCTGCACAGGTATCTCCAGGGTGATGTTGCTCACCTATCCAGGCAAGAGAGGATAGGAGAAACGTTTTCAAGTTTAAAGAAAATTAGTCCACTCTAAGTGTCCGAATGCTGAAGAGGGATGATCTTCTAGGCAAACCTTATGTCTTAGTGATTTTGACCTAATGTAAGGTCCAGAGCAGTATTTTTTAATTACTTTAGTACATCACAACCAATATTTCTCTTGGAATGGAGCAGGACAGAATGAATTAGCATAGGACAGAATGGATTCATATATAGCACAGAGTATGAGTAAATGTTAAGGATAACTATGAAATGTATACCTGCATATGTGTTTGATTTGGAATTGCTTTATATTTCTTACTGTGGGTTGTAGTTAAAAAAAATGTTTGAAAGCCACCGGTCTAAGGAAAGAGTCATGTAGTTTTGCATTAATTAAGAATCTTAGTTTCTGCAAGATCAGTGGATACCAGTATAATTATAATGCTGTTTCCTAAGGTTCCTTTGGATCTTAACACATGAAAGCCATGTTTGTTTGCCATCCTTTATCACTGAGCACATTGGGAGTCTGGAAATATGCAAAGGAACACTGAAGAGTTAATCAGCCTCCTCTTGTACAAATAAAAATTTAGTAAATGCCACCATGTTCTGCTTGCCATGGGCTATATTATAGCAGTATTGTGTAAAGGTGAAAATGCTGAGGAAAACCTTGGCATTTCATTTTTGCTCTTAGCAAATGATAATGACATGACCAACAAAGCAAAGTTTATGCTTATTGCTCATGTTTCCTAGGAAGTGGGAAATTTTATATATATTTTTTGTTCTGTTTAGAAATCATTAACATATAAGCTTTGTACCAGGTTCTGTTCTAAGGCCTTTACATGCATTAACTCATTCAATCTCACAGCATTCCCATGGGGTGGATACTCTGTGCCTACTGCACATTAGAAGCACAGAGAGATTATGTGAGTGATTGGTCACTGAGCAAACCGAAGCAGCCTGTTTCTAGAGCCAGTGCTTTCAGTCACCACAGATGTTGCTTCTCTGTTGTGTAGGCTCAGGAAGTCCACATATTGAAGTCATCCAGAAATGTTGCTACCCTCAGCCTCTTTCCAAGTGTGCAGTATTCAGTGGAGATATTGCTAGGTTTTCAAATACTTCTTCCCAGATTTTAAATGGATCAAGGTCTATCTGGAAAGTCATGAATTTCTAAAGTTAATTTGAAGATTGCCCCAATTTTCCCCCTCATGTTTGCTTCCTAGGTTAATCAAACTGTGGCAGCATTAAAAACCAGTAATGTCAACGTCAGTGCTCGGGTGCAGTTGTCTGCATTTTTCTCTGGTGACCAGGTTATGGGTGATAAGGAAGGTAAGTAAATCAGTTCATCAGAAATAATTTTTCTCTGGAGTAAGTTGCTTATGTGCAAATGCATATCTAAGAATTTAAAACTTTTTAATGTTACCAAAGCATCATATTCTTGCCAATGTTTTCATAGATCTTAGGGCAACTGTACATCCTATTTCAGAATCAAATACTGTTTCTAACATAGATCAGTTCTGTCACTAATTGGCACTTGAATCATTCATTCAGCAAATAATTATGTTGTGCCAATTGTAATAGCAACCCTAAGAACCCTGGCTATCATTTATTAAGGAAATGTTATGTGCCAGACCCTTGGTTAGGTTGCCAGGTTACAAACATTGTGTAATGATCATCCCAGGAAGTCCCCTGAGAGTCAAAGCTCAGTCCATAGTTACCACAAGCAAATGATAAAACCGAGCCACTAGTGGAGCTTATCTCTTTCTGAAGCCCACGCTTTTTGCCTTTTTCTTGTACCTTTCCTCTGGCACAGGGTTTCTAATGGGTTGCGTCTTTTTGAATCTTATTCCCACAAAGCATAATTACTAAGATAGCTTTCCGTGTTTTCATTTTAGATGAAAATTGACTCACTTAGTAATTCTTTTAGGTTATTAAGGTACTACACTCTTTTGCTTTTTCCAGTATAGCATATGTGTGTGTGTGCATTTTTTAAAAAATAAAAACAATTATATAATGCAGTTTACATTCTGAAAGGATGAGACAAATTATTCTGACCTTCAGCTTCAAAGTTCTGTGTTCCCTTGTTCTGGATATACAACTTTCAATGTCTGACTTTAGCCATTAAAAAAATTAACATGAGGAACAGGGACCTTTTTGTGATGAATTAATCAGACGGTCTTTGATGTACAGAAATCTGTTTTACAACTCATTGCTTATTGACATAGCTGGACACTGCCATTCTGGGGTGGTGAACAGCGTGCTTGCCATACATAATTCATGAGCTGTCAGTGTCTTTAATTGGCTTTAACAGGAGAAGAAAGAGTGAATCACATGGGGAGATGGATGGAGGGTTGACTGATGATATATATATATATATTTCTTTCTTTTTTTTTTTTTAGAAGAAGAGATGTTAGAGGGTTTTTTAGACAGATCTTCTTTCTTTAAAAATCAACGACTATAGTCTTAGAGAGTTGGATGGTTTATTCTAGCTGATAAATAAGGTCTTGTGCTCTGAATCTAGGGCTTTCATCAAGACTCTACATCTGAGTGCCTGGGCTTGGCTATATTGCTGTTTAGTGGGTATGGTACCAGAAGCAGAGAATGAATGACTTGTAAACTGACTTTCTTAAAATAGTTTTCTTTGTCTCTTTGTGACTAATGGGATAAATTACTAGCTCAGAATCCTGAGCACATTTTAAGAGGGGTCCAAGGATAACTTTCTGTTCTACATCAACCATGAAAACCTCCTACTAAAGATTTTCGAGATCAGGTAACTACCAGACGGCAGTCATTTACTAAGTAATCCTGGGGCACGTTGTTGCCGTATCTTGAAGGCAGAAAAGAAGGGAAGAAAAGAGGCAAGCAAACATCTCTGCAGCAGACCTGGGCGGTGCTTTTTAGTAGTTCATATCCCCCTGTGGTTATCCCATCTCCTGATTAAGTTTGATTGCCCCACGTAATCTGCACACAGTGCTGAGTTAAGGAACAGCATTTGGAAACAGATTTTATTGTCTGTTTTTAATCAGTGGCAGAGCTGCATTTTAGTACTACTATTCCAGATATCCTAGAACTAATGATTATATTCTGTGTGAATTGTTTTTCAGGTTTTAAAAGGCATTTTATTTGGAAGTATATGTAATGTTCAAAGTTCTTGTGAAGCAAATACCTAATAGAGATAAATCATAAGTTATTTTATTTATTATTTTATTTTCCTTATTGAGTATCCTCAATACTATTCAATGATTACATTTATTATTTGCAGCAGATTTAGAAAAGATTAACTTTAGAAAAAAGAGACATTAATATTTCATATTATCACAACTGATTTTTAAATTTCATTTGAATTTGAGGACATTAACTGACAAAGCAACCCTGAGTTTTGCTTTTCCTGTTGTTAATTTAGTAGGTATCTCCTGTGTTACATTATCACATCTTTGGTATCATACTGCATTATATCTCATACATCATATCTCTGCTCGGAAGAGCATACATCATATCTCATACATCATATCTCTGCTCGGAAGATTAACTTTTTTCTAAAGTTAATCTTTAGTAGTAGCATCACCACGTACCAACAGAGAAGCTGAGGCTAGAGCCTAAGTGAGTTTCCAAAATCCACATAGACCCAGAATTTGAACTCTGGTCAGTTTGACTGTAAAACCACCATAATTATTCCTAATTGTTTTCTTCCACTCTTTCATTTCTTTCAGAGGATTACATTCGTTATGCCCATGGTCTGATATCTGATTACATCCCTAAAGAATTAAGTGATGACTTATCCAAATATCTTAAGTAAGTATTTGTGTGGTGCTAATGAATAAGTACTTTTGTGCTTCTTGGTTTCCCTAGCAATAGATTTCTCTATTGCATATCATGTCACTGTGTGATAGGAGATTATTCTTGAGCTTTGTCAGGTACTACACGGATTGGAGAGTATTTTTAACAGACATTGATCGGAACAAACTGATTTGTTGGAAACTGATTGCAGCAACTAGCAAGTTTGGGGATTAGAATTATTGCTCTTTATATTAGAGGACAAACGTGTTTAAAATTTCATCCCCAGTGAGACTTAACTAATTTGGTTTTTGTGATCTTCTTAAGAGAAAGATTTGGGAGAGGAAAGGGTAGATGCCATGTCGAATTTTTTTTGTTTTGTTTTTTGGTACCGAGGATTGAACTCAGGGGCACTCAACCACTGAGCCACATCCCCAGCCCTATTTTGTGTTTTATATAGAGACAGGATCTCACTGAGTTGCTTAGTGCCTCGCCATTGCTGAGGCTGGGTTTGAACTGGCAGTTCTCCAGTCTCAGCCTCCCATAGTGCTGGGATTACAGGCGTGCACCGCCACACCCAGCTTGCCATGTAGAATATTTTTGAAAATTGTATTTAAAGGTTTTTATACCATTTTCACTATTATTAGATGTTCACTAAGTGCCTTTATAATGCTGAGTACTTCAAACTGAAAGTGAGTGAAAAGCAATCTCTGTCCTTGAAGGATGGAAAAACAGTTTTAAGAATGAATTGATTTGTATTCCTTCCTTTATAAAAATCTTTAGTATAATATATAGACCATACTTTTGTTGAAGAAATGCACTTATTTTCAAAATTTTAGCCATTATTAAGAGCTTATGTGTGTGATGATTTAATAGCTTTTCCTGATCATTATTAAATCCTTTTGCTTCCTTAATCCATAATAGGGAATAATACATATAGTTGTTTTTTAAGAAAATCCATAACAGATAATGATAGATATAGTTGTTGTTTTTAGCAAATTCCACAGGTTCTGCTTTAAAGCCAGTGGAAATTGACCTCTATAGCAGTTAAAGTATATTGAAAGCTTGTTATAAATTGATAACCATCCTTCTGTTTAACATTTCCTTGGATTTCTTAGCTGCTTATTTTATTAGAGACTGTAACTTTGTATTCTATTATTTGTTTAGATTTTTTTTCTTTCCACTAAAATTTCAAGTTTGGGTTAAACTTTGGAAGAGAGATTCTGCCAGTAAAACTTCTCTTTAACGGGAAGAGAAAGGTAAAGTTTGTGTGGCTTTTGTCAACAGTTACACTGATTTTTCACTTTTAAATAAATGCTAGTATCATAATTTATGAAGAAAAAACACTCCAGTGGCAAAACTCTAATTTGTGGTGGCCAATAAAAACCAACTGTGTTTCAACAAATGGGTTCAGTGTTTTCTGTCTTCCAGTTTAAACAGTTTTAATTTAAGGAGTTAAGTAGCAAAATGAAGATGCATTCATTTAGAGAGATTCCATTTTTTACTCTGAGATGATTGAACAGGAGAATCTATAGTGGCAAAGCTATGTGAAAAGTAGGACTCAGTCTTCAGTTGGCCTGCTCTCTGTATGCCTGTCTATGAAAACTCATGGCTGTGATCTTTAACTTCCTCAGGCTTCCAGCACCTTCAGCTCCATTGCTAAACCCTCCATCAAAGGTAAGAAACTGTGACCAAGATATTTTGAGTTTAATTTGTTCTAGTATGTATTAAATCATACAGAATCCATCTTGCATGGAGTGGTGCAATATGGAATATATATTATACTGGGTTCTCCATGAGTATTTTTAATTATTGTAGATTTTACCCAAATGGTGAAAACCAAGTTCATTTTAGAAGGTACCCGTCTCAAAATATTATATAGATATATAATTAAAATGAAGCCTTCTTGAGTAGGCTAGACCATTTAATTTCTTTCATTAATGACTCAGAACCATATAACTGAAACTCATTTTGCCAAATCTGATTATAACTGGCCCAGAGGTGCATAGAGTATGAGTTTTGTAAACACAAAGATGAAAAAGGATGACCATGTTTCTATTCAGAATCTGAAATGATTAACAAATTTAGGTGTAGTTGCTATCTATTAGTGGGGATTCTTTTCTTCTTCCAAACATTCTCAAATACCTCTTCCCACCTCCTCTATAGCTTGTGTTTATTTCCCAGATCCATAAACTAGAAAAGCCAATCATAATTCATACCTAAACTGTAGCATCCCTTAGTCTCAGCCAGATCTCAAATGAGTAAGTTTTGCTCTTAGGCAGGGGAATAAACACATGTACTGCTGGTTGATGAGATCATTCTCCAGCCAGCAGAGGAATTGATGCCTTGAGAATATGCAGTAGACACCTCATAGATGCAAAACAACTTTCGTTGTTTTCCAAGCATTCATTGCTTGGCCTTTAAGATAGTTAGTGTGCTCAGGAATTTTTTCCTTTCATGTCCTGTTTAGAGGTAGGGTTAGCAGTTTAAAACATTGCTTTTGTTGAGCTTACTTTGATTTTTAGAAAAGGACTGAAAATTGAAAGTGTGTCAGTGTTCATTAGGGCCAAGTTCAGCAGTTGTCAAAGAAGGTGCATCTTTTGCTCCCTTAAAGAAGCACTAGGCAGAAGTCAGTTGCTGTAAGATCGAAGGACATCCTAGGTCAGACACATGCTTCTTCTGGTCCAGTAGTTAATCTCTGACGGTATCTGGGGGACAAAGAGTAAAATAATTGTCTTGTTCTACCTAAGAAGATAGGTACTCTGAAAGTGTTTGTTTCTTATTTCTCTACCTCAAAAAACAAAACGTATTTCTTTCTCCCACATGTCTATCTTCTTAGAAAGATAGATATAATTAAAATGAGTTAGAAACTTAGATATAATTATAGAAACATAATTACAGATAAAACGAGAAACTTAGGTATAATTCATGAATTGATCTAAATTTAGTCTTGAAAGTGCTAGCCTTTCATACCTTCTAGAGTAATATATCTCATAAGTTTGTTCTCCATTCCAGTTTTCTGTTTCTTATTTTAATTTCCAAAATTTAAATCATCTTGTGGTTTTGTAATTTTTTATTTAGATGTAGAGTCAGCAAACTTTTTCAGTAAAGGATATACAGTAAATATTTTAGGCTCCCAGAAGCAGTCTCTGTTACAGCCCAGTGGCTGTGTTGTTGGAGGGCGGAAACAGCTACAGACAATACATAAATGATTAGTATGGCCAGGTTCCAGTAAAATTTTATTTATGAAATCCAGGGCCAGCTGGATTTGGCCTGTGGGCCATAGTTTGCCAAGCTCTGATTTATATCTCAGCATTTTGTCCTTCCTAAGCCTCAACCTTATCTCCTAGATGAGGTATGCACATTACAAACGGTACTGGATAATGCACCATAGTTGAAACAAGCATAGACTATGTCCTGTGTAGCTTTCTTGTCTGTGCCAATGATTTGATTGATTTTTTATAGAAGTGTACATGATCATTTTCAGGAAGTACCTCCCAGCAGCCACCAGACATCCTTGTGTCAGTTGTAATGGAAGCATCTAAATATATTTAAATATATCTAAATAGAAATATATGTAAATATAAAGCTTGCCATCTAAATACATTTGGCCTCATTCTCCCTTACTGTCACATCTCTGCTTTTGTTGAGCTCAGCTTCCTGCCCTCATCTCTTACAATCTTTAGAATTTGTTGCCATCAGCTAGCAAAGTTGGATGTAACCAGTGTTTGGAGATGTTCCTTTTTGCAAATCTTTTTTAATAGTGAGAAGACCAGGCTTAACATAAATGCTCATGTTAGTCTGGTGTTTGTTCTTCCTTCCTAAAATTGCACCCATTTAGTCACATCCTTCGTGCTGTCTTTCTGAGTTACTTTTCCATTTCTGCTGAGTCATCCTTTCACTCCATAGTGATTTGGTCTTTTAAATAACAAAAATTTATCAAATAAATGGTTTTTTCCCCCAATATATTCAACAATGTGCTGGAAATAACATGTACAGAGAAGTACCACAATAATTTTTATTTTTTTTAATAAGAAAAGCATAACTGGCATATTGTTTGGTTGTGAGCTTTTAAAACACCTGATTCAAATCATTTTGCTTAGTAAATGTTTTATATTTAGATGGAAATGAAATAGGTGGATTGAGGGGTACAGAAAGTACTGAGTCTCAACAAAGGAATGCCTCTGAAACCATTGGCACGTATCAGAACAAACAACTCGTGAGCAGACCTACCTGCATTCTGTCACCTGAAGCCCTCACCACCACTTACTGATTAGCTAATAAAACAACAACAAAGACACCGTGGCATGATAGCTCCAAGGCAACTAGAGGAACACACAACTCCTTGTAGTGTGTACATTAGGGACTTTGACTAAGATGTGACTGGATCTCCTCCGCCTGACTCCATTTCCCATTATAATAGTAAAACCCACGTGGGAAAAGATATGAGCCTACTTGGACTTCCCGCATTCCCTCGTACCTACAGATATATGATGATCCCTCAGCAAATGATAGTAATGTTGGCAGTATAAGCAGAGAGGCTTGCCTCCTGTGTGTGTACTTTCCCTTTTTAATAAATCTCTTGCTCTGTTACTCATACCAAATGCATCCTTAAATTCTTTTCTATGACATAATCATAGTCAATAATCTGCAAGGTACAGATAGAGGTCTCCCCCACTACTGGAGATCTCTGAGACCTCTGTGCAGTGACATAGTTATGGTGAGCCAGCTAAGAGGTAAACTGATGACAACTGACCCCCAGTGAGTAACCTGACATGCTTTTTTTTACACTCTTAAGAAAGTACAACTTATTTTTTTCCCTTTTCCATTTTCATGAGCCGCAGAACATAATCTCAACTTAAGCATCTGGCCGTGGCTCCCCTCTTCAGAACTAGTTATATTAAGCAAGTCTAAGAATCACATAGGTGACTCCTAACACTATCCTTTGGGTTTAGGAAGTACTATGCCAAGCTGAATGGGTGTTAATTGGCTCGCTCTCTCTCTCTCTCTCTCTCTCTCTCTCTCTCTCTCTCTCTCTCTTTCTCTTTCTCTCTCTCCCTCTGAAATGTCTGCAGATTCCTTCTCTCTGGGTTTAGGGAAACATGAGTGTCAGATCATAAAGAGATCAAAGATAAGAGGCACTGAATCAGATGGAACTTAATAAGCTCATTTGGGGAGACACTCTTAAGGGCTGATCACTCAGTGTCCTCAACACCCTTATGTTTCATAAAACGTGTAGGTCACACCTGAGACACAGAAGAGGAAATTGGCCTTGAGGTGACAGCCTCAGAAGCAACCTCCAAAATCAACACGGTGATCTAAACCTTGCAGAATCCTTTCATAGTGAAGAGGATGGCAGGCCTTGCTCTTTGTATTCATTCTTTTTTTTTTTTCCTTTGCTGTGGAAATCTTGATTCCTGCATGGTTTCCTACTTGGTACTCTGCCACCCTTTCAGTGCCTCCATCATTGCTGCTTGCTGTGTTCATCTAGTACTGATTATCCTCTGTGTGATCTGGGATTTGAATGACCATGTTAGCTAGAGACTCTCCTTTAAGGCCTTCTTTGATTGTTTTTCATAATCTTTTCAACTGCCAAACTCCTTTGTACTGACAGCCCAGATGCTTTGTTACCATTTGGTGTAAGTGCAAACCCCAGAATCGTTTTTTTCCGATCATAAAATATATGCTGTTCATATGCTCTGGGCTTATGGAAGAGATGTGGATTATGAGATTTGAGACAGCTCACAAAGAGTTCCTATGGTCATCTTAAGTCTATCTTTGATTGAGCTCTTTGGGGCAATAAAAGGAGAGTGGACCATTTTTTCATCTTTAAAGACATCCTCAGACCTCTGTAGACCTTTCTTTATTTTGGTACCAGGGATTGAACCCAGGAATGCTCAGATACTGAGCCACATCTACAGCCCATTTTATAGTTTTTATTTTGAGACAGGGTCTCACTAAGTTGCTGAGGCTGGCTTTGAACTTGTGATCCTCTTGCCTCAGCCTCCCAAGCCACTGGTGTTACAGGAATGTGCCACCACACCTGGCCTCTGGAATCCTTTCTGTCTCTTCTTATGTAGGACCTCAAGCAGGCTGAAGGATCCTGGGGCTCCAAGGATGATTAGCAGCACAGGTGTCAGTTGGAGGCAAGGATGCGTAACTTTTCTGTCATAAGACACCAGCTAAAATGACATAAGGTCATACCTAGTGGACAAGACTTTGTTTATTTCAATTTCTCTTTTCTTTTTCCAGAACAGAGGGGCACATTCATCATTAAACAAGATAATGAGACCTCTCCAAATGGATAATATACCACATCTGTGCCCACTGATTCTCCTTTGGGCTGCATCTTAAATAACCGGGATGCCTTTAAGGCTTGTGGTCTAAATAAAAGCAGACTAACTTTTCTTTGCAATGTGACATGGCCTTGGTACAAACTGGAAAGTAGTGAAGTTTGGCCAGAAAATGGGACCTTAAATTTTAACACTATCTTGCAACTGGATCTCTTTTGCAAACGAGGGGAAATGGACAGAAGTACCTTATATCCAGGTCTTTATGGTCTTATATCAGGTCCCAAAACTTAAAGGTCTCTGTAAAATACACAATGCCCATTTTCCTTTAACTAAAGTCCTGGAAGAAAGTGCTCCTCCAGAGGATGCACTTTTGAGTGGTAGCCCTAGAATGCCATGTGGGCCTCCCCTTCAGTTACAAGCAAAGGGATCTAACCAACCCATTAAAAGCCTGCCACTCTCCCCAGACGATAATCCCACGGGTTTCTCAGCCAAGTCTACCCTATCTGGTCCACCTGTCAGCCCACCTTCTCATCAACTCACATACCTACCTCTATCCAAAAGGAGCAGCCTTGCAGAGGTCACTTGTAACAGAACCTCATACCTTCCTGGGGGCCCCCAGCTCTCCAGTCTTCATCTGCTCGAGGAAGTTTCAAATGGAGATGGGGAAATCATGGGAGTATATGTGCTTTTTGTTCTGTCAAACTTAGCTCAGTGCAAGTGGAAGTTAGGATAATTTTCAGAGGATCCAAACAGATTTATAGATGAATTTCATGCCCTGACTCTGACCTTTACTCTCACTTGGTCTGAACTATATGTCGTGTTGTCCACCTGCTGCACTCTTGAAGAAAAAGGTGGTATTTTGTATGAAGCTCGGGTATATGCAGACAGCTTGGCTGCCCGAGACTTTAACAACCACTAGGAGATATAGCCATACCCTCTGAGGACCCTAACTGGAATTATCAACCAAGACACACCAACCTTGTGAGTCATAACCACATGATAACTTATCTTATTGAAGGAATGAAAAGGTATATGGATAAGCAAAAAATTTTTGATAATATTTAGAAGGTAAAACAGGAAAAGCTGAAAATCCTGCTTTGTTTTTAAATCGGCTGAGGCCTTCCAGAAATATTCTTCTCTTGATCCTAACTCTGTGGATGGGCAAGTCCTATTAGGGATACTTTTCACCTACCAGTCAACCTCATACATCAAAAAAGAGATTCAAAAGAAGGCCATATACCAGTTCTTGTCCTTGAAGGAACTGCAAGATTTGGCCTACGTGGCATTCCACATAGAAAGAATGGAAGAGTTTATGAGTGCCCAGAGGGGAAAAACTGAAGGCCCGACAGTTGTTTCAGGTGTGGAGAGTCGGGACATTGGAGGAAAAATTGCCCTAAACAATGACCACCTCATCCTGGCCTTGTCCCCTATGTAAAGGGGGAAAACAATGGGAGTAAAACTGCCCCTGCCTCCAAAGGGAAGCTGGGATGGACAATCCACTCCTACAATGACTGCCCTTGAGGACTGAATGTGCCCAAGTTTTCATATTGCCCCCATTGGCCAGCTGGACATCACTCATGAAGAGTCTCAGCTGACTCTTAACATGGCAGGTAAAAATTGGGGATATGGGAACTTCATATTGTGCCTTACTCGAACCTCCTGGACTACTTTCTAATCAAACCTGTATTGTGACTGGTCTTGAAAGAATCTCTAAAGTCAAAAGATTTACGGTATCTCTGACTTTCTGATTTAGAGAACTAATTATTACTCAAGCCTTCCTGGTTTTCTTGGAAAGCCCCAATCCCCTGATAGGGAGAAATTTTTAGGCTCCCTGTATGTCACTCTTCATTTAGCACCTAAACATTCACCCCTCTTCATTGGGGCTTTGATAACATTGAGAATATCTAGTGAGAGATTGGAGGTCTGCCTGAGGATGTTTTGACTAAAATAGTTCCTCAAGTTTGGGACATTGAGATACTAGGAAAGGCAATAAATGCCCAAACAATCTTTATTTTTCTGAAAGACCCAAAGACATAGCCCCATAAACAATAGTCCTCTACTAGCCTGAGACCTGCCAAGTGTTCCAACCCCTTATCTCTATCTTAAGTGTGGTATCCCCATGTCATGCTCCATTCTCTCTGTGTTAAAACCTAATGGGGAATGTCAACTGGTCCAAGATTTGCAAGCAATTAATGAGGCTTTAATCCCCATTCATCCCATAATCCTAAACCCATACACTATTTTGACTCAAATACTGAGTTGGTCTGCATAGTTCACCATCCTTGATCCAAAGATGCTTTCTTTGCATCCCATTATACCCTGAGTCACAGTAACAGTTTACTTTTGAATGGAATGACCCTGGCACAATAGAAACTGCCCAGTATACTTGTATGGTGCTGCTTCAAGGAATTAGAGACAGCTTCCACCTGTTTAGAAATGCCCTAGCAAAGAAATTAAGGTCTCAAACTTCAGAAAATGGAGCTCTGTTCAGACACATAGATGATCTTAACTGCAGCCCCACAAAACAAGCTGCTGACGAAAATACTGTCAGAGTTCTTAATTTCTTGGGATTTGCTGGGTTCTGAGTATCTCTGTGAAAGCCTCAGATATCTCAGCAAAAGGTAAAATATATTGTTACAATAAAGTGATTAGTTTGCTACCAATTGAATATGGAGGTCAAGAATAAGATGGCTAGCATCAAGTGGAACTCATCCATGGCCATGGCTTCTCCTTTAGTGGTTAGGTGGATGTACCCTAGGGTATTCCTGGATTCATAGATGTTGGATTAAGATCACAGGTGAGCCTACTAACCTCCTAGACTTTGATGACAGATGGTCACAAATTGTTCTTTACTGGTATCACCATTCAGCTTCCACCTTTATACTCCAGATAAGGCTGGAAGATGTAATGTGGCACAGAGAAACCTTGATCAATTTTATTTAAAGAGCTTTAAATGACAATGCCAAAGGAATATCCCTATTAAGTATTGAAGGTAGCCTTAATGAGAACAGCAGTGCTCCAGAACCATATGGCATTTGACATCTTCAGGGGCCTGTGCCATTATTAAAACTGAATGTTGTGTATGTATCCCTGATAATTGAAGCAGCATTACTTTAACCCTGCAAGATCTGCATGCCCAGGTAAAGGTGATAACTAATGATTCTGCCCTTAGCCCAAATATTTGACTCTCTTGGAGGAGTAAAGGAAATTGCTAAGAAAAATTATTAATGTTCCTTATGACCCTCATAGGTGTTGGTTTACTTTTGTGCCATGGATTATTTTGTTGCTTTGGGATACTATCTTAATTACCTACTTGTTTTTCCAGGTAGGTAGCCATAATGGTGGTGGTGAATGGATTTTGACCTTTGCCAGCAACTGAGACTAGCTCTCTCTGTCTCGTCTAGATAAGCAGGAAGAGACTTTAGATCCCTGGATAGGTAGGGTCAACTTCCCATTCCAGCTTGAAGCAGCTACAGAAGATAGACCATCTTCTTTCTGCAACCCATTAAGAGTAGGGATCTAAGTCTCGGTGCAGGAGATAAGATAGGTGAATTGAGGGGTACAGAGAGTACTGAGTCTCAAAGGAATGCCTATGAAACCATTGACATACAACTCGTGAGCAGACCTACCTGCATTCTGTCACCTTAAGCCCTCACCACCACTTACTGATTAGCCAATAAAACAACAACAAAGACACTGTGGCAGGATAGCTCTGAGGCAACCAGAGGAACACACAACTCTTTGTAGCATGCGTATCAGGGACTTTGACCAAGATGTGACCAGACCTCCCACTATAATAGTAAAACCCACATGGGAAGAGATATGAGCTGCTAATCAAGTGACTGGTTTCTACTTGGCTTCACACATTTTCTCATACCCACAGATATGTGAATCACTCAGCATGTGGTAGAGTAATGTTGGCAGTATAAGCAGGGAGGCTTGTCCTGGGCTCTCTACAATCGCCTGTACTCCCGTTCCTGTGTGTATACTTTCCCTTTTTAATAAATCTCTTGCTCTAGTTATCTTATACCTGCTATGTTCTTAGATTATTTTCTGCAATGTGTTCAAGAACCCAAAGGTGTGAGTAGAGATCTCTGCTCCTGTATATCTCAGATCCCTGTATGGTGACAGAAGTATCCTTATTTTAGGTTCTAGCCATGGGTATTTTTTATTTGAATTACTGGTGAGGTGAATAATGTCCCAGTGTTTATAATGACATCTGTGTTAGAAACATTGCATCACAGATAAGGAACACAAATATCCTCATGACCTTGTGCTCTTTGAGTTTTGAAAATGATAGACTTCAGCATTATGAACCACAAGAAGATACCTTTCTAGTAAAAATATACATACCCTAACTACCTTTCACTGTCTCAATTTAAACAAACATGTATTCTTACAAAAGTTGCACATATACATTCACTTTGTAGTGGTAAGTAGTTCACATGTGGTGAAGTAGCTTATTTTTTTTCCTTCTGCAGTGTGTTTGAAGAGGGTGGCTTTTGTAGAATGTGGCTTTCAATGTGGCTTTCATGTATTTGTACTTGCACATAACACAATTCATCAGTTTCACTCCCCAGCATCTCCCCTACCCTTTCCTCCTGTCTCCCCCCGCCACCCCATCCTCTGTCTTTATCTTAATGGCCTCCCTTCTACTTTCATGGTGTTCCTTTGTTATTCCTGCTCCCTCACTACCTTCCACATATGAGAAAAAACATACAACCCTTGACTTTCTAAGTCTGCCATATTTCACTCAGCATGGTGTTTTACTAGTTCCATTGATTTTCCTGAAAATGACATAATTCCTTATGACTGAATAAATCACCATTGTGTATATATACCACATATTCTTCAGCCGAAAATTCATCTGTTGATGGATACCTAGGTTGATTCCATAACTTGACTATTGTGAATTTTGCTATGATAAACATGAGTATGCATCAATGCATCTATCTCTAAGTATGCTGACCTTGATTTTTTTGGATAAATACCAAGGAGTGGTATAGCTAGAGCATTTTTAGTTTGTTGAAGATCCTCCATACTGATTTTCATAGTGGCTGTATTATCTACATTCCCAGCATCCTCACTGGCATTTATTATTATTTGTATTCTTGATCATTACCATTCTGACTGGAATGAGATAGAATCTGGATAGTTTTGATTTGCATTTCCCAAATGACTACGGATGTTGAACATTTTTTTTCATAGAATTGTTGGTTGTTTGCATTTCTTTGGAGAAGTGTCTTTTCAATTCATTTGCCCAACTATTGATTGAGTTATTTGGTTTTGGGGTGTTGAATTTTTGAGTTTTTTGTATTCTGTATTAAGTGTCTATTGAAGAGTAGCTGACAAAGATTTTCTTGCATTCTGTGAATTGACTTTTCATTCCATTAAGTTTTTCTTTGCTATAGATGCTGCCATCCCATTTATTGATTCTTGCTATTATTTCCTGAGAATATAGGAGCCCTATTGAGGAAGTTGTTGCCTGTGTCTATATGTTGAAGTGTTTCTCCTATTTTCTTGTAATGGTTGCAAAGTTTCTTCTTAGGTCTTTGGTTCATTTTGAGTTAACATTTATACAGAGCAAGAGAGAGGGATCTACTTTCATTCTTCTGTATATGGATATCCAGTTTTCCTAGCACTTTTTGTTGAAAGAGGCTCTCTGTTCTTAAATATATGTTTTTGGAAACTTTGTCAGGGATCAAATGACTGTAGCCAGGTGGGTTTGTTTCTGTGTCTTCTATTCTGTCCCATTTGTCTCTGTGCCTGTTTTTATGCCAGTAGTAGATTGTTTTAGTTAACTATCTTTCTGTAGTATATTAACTACCCCCACTATCTTCTACATATGAGAGAAAACACAACCAATTTTTCAACCAACATTTCAAAATGATTTGAAATCTGGTAATGTGATGCCTCCAGCAGGCTTGATTTTGCTCATGATTACATTGGCTATTCTGGATCATTTGCTTTTCCATATGAATATTAAAATTGGTTTGTCAGGATCTGTGAAGAATATCATGGATATTCTTATGAGGATTGCATTGAATATGTAAATTACTTTTGAAAAAGGCCATTTTAATGATACTAATTTTGCCCCTCCATGAATATGGGGAACATGCGAGGTCTTTACCTCTAATAGTGTTTTCTTTCTTCATTGTTCTGTGATTTTTATTGTAGAGATTTTTCACCTACTTGGTTAAGTTTATTGTTGTGTGTGGATGTGTATGTATGTTTTAAGCTCTTGTGAATGGAATTTTTTTTATTTCTTTCTCAACAGATTCATTATTAGTATATAGAAAAGCTATTGATTTTTGTTTATTGATTTTTTAATTCTGATTCTTTGCTGAATTTGTTTACTAGCTGAAGAAGTCTTCTTGAACCTTTAGGATCTTCCTAGTATAGGATCTTATCATCTGTAAATAGGAATAATCTGGCTTCTTTCCTATTTGTATCCCTTTCAGTTCTTTCTCTTGCAATTTCTGTGGCTAAAATTGCAAGTTCTGTATTGAACAGAAGTGGTGAGAGTGTACACTGTTGTCTTGTGCCTGACTTTAGAGGAAGTGCTTTCAGTGTTTCCCCATTCAGAATTATATTGACTTTAGGTTTGTCACATATAGCCTTTATGATGTTGAGGTAAGTTCCTTCCTACACTAATTTCTTCAGGGTTTTTGTTATGAAGGAGTATTGAATTCTGTGGAAGGCTTGTTCTGCATCATCAAGATAATTATGTGACTTTTGTCCTTGGTTAGTTCTTTTGTCCTTGGTTAGTTCTTGGTTAGTTTTATGTGGTTATTGATGATATTATTGATTTGTATAAGTTATAAACAGTTCTTGCATCCCTGTAGTGAAACCAGCTTGATCATGATGGATAGTCTTTTTGATGTATTACTGAATTCAGTTTGCTCGTATTTTATTAAGTATTTTTGTGTCTATGTTCATCAAGAATATTGATCTGTAATTTTCTTTTCTTAATGTGTTCTGATCTGTTTTTGATATCTGGGTGATTATAGCCTCAAGGACTGGGTTTTAAAGCATTTCCTCCCTTCCTATTCCATGAAATAATTTGAGGAGCATTAATGTTATTTCTTTAAAGATCTGATAAAATTCAGCTGTGAATCCATCTCATCTTGGGCTTTTCTTGTTGGGAGGTATCTTATTACTGCTTTTAATGTCACTGCTTGTTATTTTCCATATCCTCGTGATTCAGCTCTTGTAGGTCATGTTTCTAGAAATTTATTCATTTCTTCAAGATTTTCCATTTTACTGGAATATAAGTTTTCAAATTAGTCTGATGATCTTCTGGATTTCAGTTTTGTCTGTTGTAATAGTCCCATTTTGTCTCTAATTTTGTTAATTTGTATTTTCACTCTTTCTTTTAGTTAGTTTGGCTAAGAGCTTATCAGTCTTGTTTCTCTTTTCAAAGAATCAGCCCTGTTTCGTTGATTATTTGTATTGTTCTTTTAGTCTCTATTTCATTAATCTCAACTCAGATCTTTGTTATTTCTTTTCTTCTACTAGTCTGGGGATTGGTTTATTTTTGTTTTTCTAAGACCTTGAGATGCATCATTAGGTTATTTAAGATCTCTCTCTCTGTCTCTCTCTCTCTTTTTAAATGTAGGCACTTGTAACTGTAAGCTTCCCTCTTAGAACTGCCTTTGGTATATCCCACAGATTCTAGTGTGTTGTGTTTCCATTTTCATTTGATTCTAAATATTTTTTAATTTCTCTCCTGATTTCTTCAATGACCCACTCATCATTCAAAAGTGCATTGTTCAGCTGGGTACAGTGGTGCACGCCTATAATTCCAATGATTTGAGAGGCTGAGGCAGGAGGATTGCAAGTTCAAAGCCAGCCTCTGCAACTTAGTGAGGCCCTCAGCAACTTAGCAAGATCCTATCTCGAGATAAAAAATGTTGTAAAAATGGGTATGTAGCTCAGTGGTTAAGTTCCCTGGGTTCATTCCCTGGTACCAAAAAAACAAACAAACAAACAAACAACAACAACAAATGAAACAGTAACAGAAGTGCATTATTCAATCTCTGTGTATTTATGTAGTTCTGTAACTTTTCTGGCTGTTAAATTCTAATTTCATCCTATTATGAATGGAAAAGGTATATGAGATTACTTTATTTCTTCTGTATTTACTCAGACTTACTTAATGGCTTATATGATCAGTTTTGGAGAAAGTTCTGAGTGAATGAAAAGAAAGTATATTCATTGTCATTGGATGAAATATTCTGTAGGTGTCTGTTAAGCCCATTTGATCTACAGAATAGTTTAAATCTGTTGTGTTTTTACTCCTTTACTCCTCTGTCCGAGTGACTTAGTAAGAGTGGTGTCTTTGATGTTGGTTTTATGAAATAGGGTGCACAAACATCCAAGGCATAAATAACTATAATCATTATATCTTCTTGCTGAATTGTTCCCTTATGTAATGACTGTCTTTGCCTCTTACTAATTTCAGCATGAAGTCTGCTTGTCTGATATAGGAGTAGCTACTTGTACTGTTTGCTTTTGAATTCCACTTGAATGGAATTTCATATTCCATCCTTTCATTTGCAGTCTGTGAAGGATTTTGTCTGTGTAATGTGTTTTGTGGAGACAACTTACATTTCAGTCTTATCCAATCTGCCAGTTTATCTTTTAATCAGAGAATTAAGACCATTTACATTCAGTGTTATTATGGGGAGAGGTGTGTATAACTTCCTGTCATTTGCTTTATTTCTAATGTTTGAATCTTAATTCTCATTTGCTTATCTATTCTAGTGAAATGTATTTTTTCCCAACCTCTCTTGGTTATTTTTATCTTCATTCTCTGTGTGTAGTCTTCCTGTAAATTGCTCCTGTAGTGCTGGCTTGGTGGTCATAAATTCCTTTAGTTTATGCTTGTCTTGGAAGGTTTTTACTTCTTCAATTCTGAATAGGAGCTTTCCTGGATATAGTAATCCAGGTTAGCAGTTATTTTCTTTTAGGACTTGAAATATATAATTTCCTACCCTCCTGGCCTTTAGAGTTTCTTCTGAGAAATCTGGTTTTTCATGGGTTTGACTTTATAAGTGACTTGGTGCTTCTCTCTTGCAGCTTTTTAAAAAT
Source organism: Xerus rutilus (assembly GCA_028644305.1). Classification (NCBI taxonomy): domain Eukaryota; kingdom Metazoa; phylum Chordata; class Mammalia; order Rodentia; family Sciuridae; genus Xerus; species Xerus rutilus. The sequence continues at coordinate 109,984,619 of CM053404.1, forward strand.
ATTTTTTAGTTATAGATGGACACAATACCTTTATTTTATTGATTTATTTTTATGTGGTGCTAAGGATCAAGCCCAGTGCCTCACATGCGCTAGGCAAGTGCTCTACCACTTGCAGGTTTTAAGATTGATTCTTTGTTCTGAATTTTTTGACATTTTAACTATGTTATGGAGAAATTCTTTTCTGTTCCTATATGGAATTCTAAATGCTTCCATAATTAGGGAAATTTTTGCTCTTATTTCACTGTATAAGTTTTCTTTGCTTTTTTTTTAAATATTTTTTTAGCTGTAGATGGACATAATTTCTTTATTTCTTTATTTGATTGCTTTGTATGTGGTGCTGAGGATCGAACCCAGGGCCTCACGCATGCGAGGCAAGCGCTCTACCTCTGAGCTACAATCCCAGCCCCACTGTATAAGTTTTCTATGCCATTTGTCTGTATCTATTTTAAGACCTATGAGTCTTTAAGTTTGGCCTTTTAACATTGTCCCAGAATTCTCATATATTCTGCTCATAGTGGTTTTTTTTTCTTTCTTTTTTTCTTTATTACTGTTTGAGTGTTCTAATTCATTTGTCTAGTCCTTGAGCCCTGATATTCTTTTTTCTGCTTGGTCTGTTGGTAAGACTTCTATTGATATGTTTTGGGGTTTTTTTTGGCTTGATTTATTGAGAGTTTTATTTGCAAGGTTTGTTTGGTTCTTTTTCAGAATATCTATTGAAATGCATTTTTCTTTCCTATATTTACTTGCTTAGCCATTTCTTAGTTCCTCTTTTACTTCTCTGATCATTTTAATAATGAGCTTTTTAAATTCCTTGTCCAGCATTTCATCTACTTCAATAGCTATATATTGAGTTGTTCAGAAGTTATGAACTTTTGGAAGCATGTTGTTGGCTTATTTCCTCATGCTTTCTGATTCTGTTGTAGTTTATGCATCTCTTGTGATGCCTTTTTTGTCCTCTATTACATGAGAGTCTGTAGTGAGCAGTTGTCTCTTTACAGTGTGCCCTACACTATGGGTATATCTCAGCATCAGTACACCCAAAGAGCATGATTAGAGTGCAAGATCAAGCCACCAGCTCTGCTTTAAGAGGAGAGAATAACCACAAATAATAGCAGTAACTTAAGAACAAACCATATATCAACATGTAATACAAACTGAATAATGATCTCCTCAACTCTACTAACCAAAGAGAAAAGTGAATAAGAGAATATATAGATTAGGCTATAAAACTAGGCATTAACCATCTTATGTCTCATTCTAAAATATATAGGAAAAAAGGAAACGAAGAAAAAAATGTTGAGTAGGGACGAGCAACAGAAGGAAAATTGAAAGACAAACATGAATAAAAATAAGAAAGAAGAAGAAATACGGAGAAAAATCTAGTTGAGGATACATGAAATTAGAACTGTAAAAAATCAAATAATGAGGAAAAACACAACCACTTACAAAAAAGGGAATGTAAAAACACAAAAAGGTTAAGATTTGTTGCTGAGGTTAAAAAACAGTGGGGCTGGAGGAGGAGTCAAGACGGCAGATTAGAGGAGGAGGTTATCCTGGCCACTCCATGGTGTGAAACCAAGAAAGCAGATAGCCAGCTTCTCAATAAGGTGGGTTTAAAAAAAAAAAAAAAAAGACTTTACTGGGAATTAATGCTGGGAATTATTGCTGGACATTCAAAGCAGATTGGGGACTCAGGAGTTTGGATGAAATAAAATAAATTCCCCATGCCACCAGAGCCAGTGCCAGCCAGAGTTGTTCCCCATCCCCATGAGCAAAGTGGAGGGATAAGAGAAAGGAACCCACATGTTTAGGAAGCCGGTGGCATGTCTAAGTATGGAGAGATCAGAGGTTCAAAGACACTGCCAGACTAGCCTGAAAGGTGTGCTGCACAGTAGTCTTGAAGAGAAGCTGCATCTCTCCCAGCTTCCCTTGAAGGACAGAGTAAAGAGCCATTTTTTAGCCATGCCATAGGGCTGGCCAGCAGCTGTGGGAACTAACTACTGGCAAACCCAAGCTTGGCTCAAAATACAGAGAGCATGCCTAAGTGACCAGGAAAAAATCAAATGTGTATATTTTTTGCTTTGGTGGTGGTTATTATTTGTCTCCCCCTAAACTATGAGGTACTGAAAACCTTCAGGGACACAGGGGAATACAGGTCATGGAAACCCACCTGGCTCTTCCTGCACTCTAGTCTGGGGGCTTGCAGGACTGCTGGCAGGGCCATATCTGTTCAGGAATTCAAAAGGGTGGGGCAGGATTGACAGGTTGGAGCCTGAACCTGAGAGATCAGGAAATACGGGATCCACGATTGATGGAGAGGACAAAGGATTTGGCTCCTCCACTGCACAAGTGGAACCCAAGGGAGATTGCTAGAGTGCATTCTCCCAGTGTGAACCCTCAACTGCGGGGCCGTGGAGGTGCATCCTTCATAGGCCTAAACCTCACCTCCGTGAGCTACACATATGGGATCTCCTCTCAAGGAGCACTCCAGTAACCCCACCGTGAGGGTGGAGCAGACATCACACTTCAGCCCAGCCCACCTAACACTGCTGAGAAGGGAAGTAGAGAATATTTTGAACTGCACAATAAACAGTTCTTTAACTTTTCATCAGTACTTTTTTTTTCTCTCTGTTTAATTGTGAGCTGACTGGTTCATAGACAATTATTCATATTTTTCTCTCTTTTTCATTTCTGGCATTTTTTGAAGGTAGTTATTTTTCATGGCTTAGTCTTTTGAGGGGTAGGATGTTTGATTAGTATATTTCAGTTTTGTATTCTATGTTTATTTTTTAATTTTATGTATTTTTCTCTCACTTGTCTGTTTCTCTTGATTCTTTTCCTCTTTTATTCTGCTAACAGCCAAACTCTCTTGTTCTTATACTCTTCCTTTAGTTTTTAAATTGTATTTTCTCACCTCCTCTCTCATAATCATTACATCCTACATCTCTTCTGTTCTCTCCACATTCACCATTCAAAATTCTAAACCCTTTTGCAAACTTACTGTTTTAATGTGGTCAGTAACTGATCACATCATTTTTGTTTATTATTATAACTAATATTTTAGATGTCACAGTAGGAACTATTTGGTTTAACGCTGTACATTTTTTGCTTTGGTTGTTGTTATTATTTGTCTCCCCCTAAACTATGAGGTACTGGAAACCTTCAGGGACACTATAAACCCACAGAGTAGAAACTCTACTGCCTTGGATCCATATTTTTAGCTGGGTAGACACACAAACAATATGAGAAAAAGCAAGGGAACAAATTGCCTCATACAAACAAGTAATTCAATAACAAAATCCATTGACACCACAGTGGGAGAAATGTCAGAGAAGGAGTTTAGAAAGGATGATGTAAGGAATAGAATCAGAAAATACAGGAAGTGAAAGACCACTTCAATAAAGAGAAATTCTGGGGAAAAAATCAAGTGGAAATCCTCAAAATGAAGGAATCAGTAAACCAAATCAAAACTTCAGTGGAAAGAATCACCAGCAGACTAGACCACTTGGAAGACAGAATTTCAGGCAATGAAGACAAAATATATAATCTTGAAAATAAAGTTGACCATGGAGAAAAGATGTTAAGAAATCATAAACAGAACTTTCAAGAAATATGGAATAACATGAAAAGACCAAATACAAGGTTTATCAGGACAGATGAAAGCTCAGAAATACCAAACAAAGGAATACACAGTCTTTTCAATGAAATAATATCTGAATAATTCCAAAGCCTTAAAAATGAAATAGAAAATCAATTACAGGAGCCTTACAGGACCCAAAATATACAAAATTGCACCAGACCCATACTAAGACACATTATTATGAAAATGCCTAACATACACAATAAGTAGAATATTAAAGGCTGTTGGAGAAACAACAGGTTACATTAAGAGGTAAACCAATCCATTTCTCAGCTGATTTCTCAACCCAGAACCTGAAAGCTAGGAGATCTTAGAATAGTATATACCAACCTTTGAAATAAATTCATATTAACCAAGAATACTATACCCAGAAAATTAAGCTTCAGAATTGATGATGAAATAACAACCTTCCATGATAAACAATAGTTAAAAGAATTTGCAACTAGAAAGCCTGCATTACAAAACATAATAAAATATTTAATGAAAAATACAATTGAAAAGCAGTAAATGTAGGAACTACACTAGAAGAATAGTCAATCAAAAGATAAAGTAATTCAAATTAAAAACCAGAAATCAGAACTACAGGGAATAAGTCATTTCTCAATAACAACATTGACTATAAATGGTCTAAACTCATCAATCAAAAGTCATAGACTGGCAGATTAGATTAAAAAACAAGACTCAACAATATGCTGTCACCAAGAGACTCACTTCATACACAAAGACATTTACATACTGAAAGTGAAAGGATGGGAAAAAACGTCATTCACATAGACCTTGTAAACATGCAGGGATTTCTATCATCATATCAGATAAAGTGAACTTCAAGCCAAAGTAAATCAGAAAGGACAAAGGAGGTTATTTTGTACTGCTCAATGGAATTATACATCAACAAGATATAACAATCATAAATATTTATGCCCCAGACAATGCAGCATCTATACACATCAAACAAACCCTTCTCAATTTCAAGAACCAATAAACAGTAATACTGGGTAACTTTAACACACTTCTCTCACCATTGGATTGATACTCCAAACAAAAACTAAATAAGCTATAGAACTAAAAAATACAGTTAATAATTTAGACTTGTCAGACACATAAAGAATAGTTTATCCGTCAATGACGGAATACACTTTCTTCTCAGCAGCACATAGATCCTTCTCTAAAATAGACTATATCTTAGGCCACAAAGCAACTCTTAGAAAATACAAAAAAATAGAGATAATGCCTTGCATTCTATCAGGTCAAAATGGAATAAAATTAGAAATCAACAATAAAATAAAAAATAGAAGCTACTCTAACATTTGGAGACTAATTTTCTATTGAATGACCAATGAATACCATAAAAAATCAGAGGTAAAATTTTTGAAAACTACTTAGAGGTACATGAGAATAGCAACACAACATATCAAAATCTCTAGGACATTATGAATGAGGTTCTAAGAGGAAAGTTAATTGCATTGAGTTTATTAGTTAAAAGAATAGAAATTCACCAAATAAATAACCTAACATTATATCTCAAAGCCCTAGAAAAAGAATAAATCAACATCAATAGCAATAGAGGGCAGGACATAATTATCAGAGCCAAAGTCAATGAAATTGAAACAACAAAAAAGAAAACAATTCAAAAAAAATCAACCAAACAAAAACTTGGTTCTTTCAAAAAATAAATAAAATGTATAAACCCTTAGCCAAGCTACCCAAGAAAAAGAGGGGAAAAACTCAAAATTACTAAAATCTATGATGAAAAAGGAAATACCACCATGGACATTACTGAAATACAATAATCAACCTATTTTGAAAATTTATACTCCAATAAAATAGAAAACCTTGAAGACATTGACAGATTTCTAGAGACATATGACTTACCCAAATTGAATCAGGAGGACAGAAAATGTAAACATATCAATTTCAAACAATGAAATTGAAGACACCATCAATAGCCTGCCAACCAAGAAAAGCCCTGGACCAGACAGATTCTCAGTTGAGTTCTACCAGACCTTCGAAGAAGAACTAACACTAATCCTCCTCAAATTATTCCATGAAAGAGAATAGGGAGGAACCCTCCCAAATTCATTCTGTGAAACTGGTATCATCACCCTGATACCAAACCCAACAAAGACACATCAAGGAAAGAAAACTTCAGACCAATATCCTTAATGAACATGGATGTATATACAAAAACATATTTGAAAGATGGTGCACTATATTCTAGTGGATTTCATCCCAAGGATGAAAGGTTGGTTCAACATATAGAAATCAATAAACATAATTCACCACATCAATAGACTTACAGACAAGAATCACATGATTATCTCAATAGATGAAGAAAAAAAAGCATTTAACAAATATAGCATCCATTCATGTTCAAAACACTAGAAAAACTAGAGATAATAGGAACATACATCAACATTGTAAAAGCTATGTACATTAAACCCAAGGCTAAGATCATTCTAATGGAGAAAAATTGAAAGCATTCCCTCTAAAAACTGGAACAAGACAGGGATGCCTTCTTTCACCACTTCTATTCAATGTAGTCCTTGAAACTTAAGTCAGAAAAATTAGGCAAAAGAAAGAAATTAAATGAATACAAATAGGAAAAGAAGAGCTCAAACTATCCCTATTTGTCCACAACATGATCCTATATTTAGAAGACCCAAAAACTCCACCAGAAAACTTCTAGAACTTGTGAATGAATTCAGCAAAGAAGCAGGATATAAAATTCACACCCTTAAATTAATCACATTCTTTTTAAAAAATTTTTTTCTTGTAGATTGACAATGCCTTTATTTTATTTGTTTATTTTTATGCGGTACTAAAGATCAAACCCAGTGCCTCACACTTGCAGGGAAGCACTCTGCTACTGAGCTACCACCCCAGCCCAATCAATTGCATTCTTATACACCAATGATGAATCAGCTGAAAGAGAAATTAGGAAAACTATCCCATTCACAATAGCCTCAAAAAATAAAATACTTGGGAGTCAATCTAGCAAAAGAGGTGAAAACCTTCTACAATTAAAACTAAAGAAAGAAATTGAAGATCTTAGAAGATGAAAAGATCTCTCATGTTCATAGTTAGGCAGAATTAATATTGTAAAAATGGCCATACTACCAAAAGTGCTCTACATATTTAATGTAACTCCTATTAAAATTCTGATGATGTTCATTGAAATAAAAAAGCAGTCATGAAATCATTTAGAAAGATAAGAGGCCCAGAATAGCCAAAGCAATCCTTAGCAAGAAAAGTGAAACAAGAGACATCACAATACCAGACCTTAAATTATACTACAGAGCTGTAGTAGCCAAAACAGCATGGTATTTGTACCAAAACATACATGAAGATCAGTGGAACAGAAGAGAAGACACAGAGATAAACCCATATAAATTCAGGTATCTCATACTAGACAAAAGCACCATAAACATACACTGGAGAAAAGATAGCTTCTTCAACAAATGGTGCTGGGAAAACTGGAAATTCATATGTAGCAGAATGAAATTTAACCCCTATTTCTCATCCTGCACAAAACTCAAAGGGGATCAAGGACACAGGCCTACTAGAGGAAAGATCAGAGACCCTGCACCTACTAGAAGAAAATGTAGGCCCAATTCTTCATTGTGTTGGCATAGGAACTGACTTCTTCAACAAGACTCCTAAAGCACAAGAAGTAAAGAATCAACCAATGGGATGGTATCAAACTAGAAAGCTTATTCACAGCAAAGAAAATAATCAGGAGTGTGCAGAGAGAGCCTTCAGAATGGGAGAAAATCTTTGCCACCTGCCCCTCAGATACAGCATTCATCTCTGTATATTAAGAGCTCTAAAAACTTAACACCAAAAAACCCACAAATAACCCAATCAATAAATGGGCAAATAAACTGAACAGGCCCTTCACAGAAGAAGAAATACAAATGGTCAACAAATACATGAAAAAATGTTCAACATCTGTAGTAAGTAGAGAAATGTACTTTAAAACTACATTGAACTACCCTTGAACTTAGGATCCTCCTACCTCAGCTTCCCGAGTAACTGAGATGAAAAGTGTGTGCCGCCATGTCTGGTTTATTTGTAGCTATTAAAAAAAAAAAAAAAAAAAGCTACACTGAGATTTCATCTCACTCCAGACAGATTGGCATTATTCAAGAATACAAGCATCAATAAATGTTGGTGAAGAAGTGGAGGAATGAGTACACTCATCCATCGCTGATGGGACTACAAATTGGTACAACCATTCTGGAAAGCACTATGGAGATTCCTCTAAAAACTGGGAATGGAATCACTATTTGACCCAGTTATACCACTCTTCGGTGTATATCCAAAGAATTTAGAATCAACATACTACAGTTACACATCCACATCAATGTTTATAGTGGCTCAGTTCACAGTAGCTAAGCTATGGCACTAACCTAGGTGCCCTTCAACAGATGAATGGATAAAGAAAATGTGGTATATATACACAATGGAATATTACTTAGCTATAAAAAATGATGTTTGCCAGTAAATGGGTGGACTATGGCAGGCCAGTGCCACAGTCTCCCTCTTGATCCCAAACTGAGACTCAAGGTAGGTGCCCGCTGACCCAGTGAAAGGAAAGAACAAGTGGCCATTGGGTTTTGAAGATGGAAGGCAGGAAAGAAAAGAGGGAAGGGAGGGAAGGAGGAGAAAACAGAAGTCTGTGATCTCTGGTATACTTCATCTTGACAGTGAGGCCCCTTTGAAGATGGCTCCCTTTCCCAGTTTTCACTGAAACCATGGGGACAGTTAGGCAGCCCCCTTTGCCATACTGGCTCCCTTCCCAGGTTCCAAATCGCCTTTGTGCTAAGATTCCTTGTTTGCCTGAGTCTGCATTTTTTGAATCATGAGGGTTTGCTTCAGCTCACCGGAAAGGAGCTCCCCTCCACAACCAGGCTACCATTTCTTTTATCAATCCTCTTATTTTAAGAACCAGTATTTCTGGGTTTCCCCTGGTGGCTGCTGAGGTGCTGGCTGCACCTCAGGGCTTTCCCTCAGCCCTTCTAATCTCATTAAGCAGCTGCAATCTCAGGGAGTAGCTAGCGTTCACTAGGGTCTCTAGTCTGTCATTTGCTGAGTCCCCTCAGTCTTTGTTCCTGTTCTTCTGCAATCATTAGTCTCGCTATTTTTTAAAATATTTTTTTAGTTGTTGATAGACCTTTATTTTATGTATTTATATGTGGTGCTAAGAATCGAACCCGGTGCCTCACACAGGCTAGGCAAGTGCTCTATCACTGAGCCACAACCCCAGTCCAGTAGTCTTGCTTTTGATAATTGATTTGCTGTAGGTTGCTGTGTGGTCAAGAGATTTTCCCACAGTATGTGATATAGTCTGAGATTGCTCATCTGTTTTTTATAGCAAAGAATTTCAGAATTTCATTTAATTTTATCCCCTTGTGTGGTGCAGGCGGTGGCATATGTTAGCACTAAAACTGTTATAGTTCTTTGTTTAGGAAAAGCAGGGGTGTGAAGAATGAAGCTGAGGATAAGTCTGTTTTCCTAGGGAGACTAATGTTGGCTTTTACCCACATGGTATCTCCACAAAGAGCTTGAAGATCTGTAAAAGTCCATAGTGATCATTATGCAGTGGTTTTGTACAGTCAATCCTCCATGTCAAATACAGCTCATCGGCCCACCTTTGCACCTTTTATCATAAGCATGACATGCTTTCTTTTCTCATTTTTCTTCTTCTCCTCCTCCTCTTCCTTCTCCTTTCTTCTTCTCCTCCTTCTCCTTTCTCCTTCTCCTTCTCCCTTCTTCTTTCTTCTTTCTTCTTCTTCGTCATTAAGGTCACAGTCCATCTCCTGACAGGAGTTTCACATGCATTGGTGCAAAACACCCATGTGAAAGGTGAAAATATTTCGGGAAGGTTCAACTTAGCTGCATTGGACTAATGGGAAGAACACTTGTATAAAAATTGAAATCTCACCCCAGATCTTCTACTAAGACCTTAAGCTATTCATGTCACTTCCCTCTCCTGCTGCTTTGTTGTACAGTTGTTTTTGTGTGGATAAGATAATTAAATTGAGAGGAAGTCAGGAGATGAAGCTATGCAGTGATAGAATAATATTGCTCCCGTATTCCTCAGTATTCCCGTATTCATCAGCCTAGGAGGTGAAGGAAGCCTAGTTAGAACTGGATACCTGATCCACTTTAAAGGAATTCTTATTTTTTTTAATATTTATTTTTTAGTTGTAGGTGGACAGAATATCTTTATTTTATTTTTATGTGGTGCTGAGGATTGAACCCAGTGCCTCCCGCGTGCTAGGTGAGCATGCTACCACTGCGCCATAACCCCAGCCCACCAAAGGAATTCTTGTCTTTGATGTCCATGCGTTGTGTTTAGCCCCAAACTGTCCCTGAAGTCTGAAACCACCCTAGGTTCTCACTGTACCTGGCACACACAAAGTGAGAATTTGTTTCTCTTGCTACACAGGATGAGAGATTGAAAGATTGAGTCATGTATCTCCCATCACCACAGCTGCTTCTTGGAAGTGATATGTAGCTCAGTTCACTAGATCATTGTCAAAATGTAAGGAGTTTGTAAAAAGCAAATCCATTGCCAGGTCTGTGCTCCATTTGGCTAGTGTGAGTCCAAATTGCACATTTGTTTGTTTTTAATGGATCATATAACTGGCAAGGTGACATTTCACACCACTTCACTGCTCTAACATTGCAGAAACTAAAGTTATCAGATGAACCTGTAGAAGCAAAAGAAGATTACACTAAGTTTAACTCAAAAGATTGGAAGACTGAAAAGGTATGTGTCCAGGTGTAGTGGCATGCTGTACATTTGCAATGGATGATATGTGTAGACATCAGGAACAGCTGCACACTTGACTGTGATTAGCTTTGAATGTGAAAAATTATTAACTTGCATTTTATTATATTAAATTAATATTTAAAATTGTGCATGACAATGAAAATGTTAAGCAATTTAAATTTTTTGTAAATCAGAGAAGAGCAATATGCTTGGCAAGAGTGTGCCTGCACTTAGCCATGTGTTCATAAAGCGATGGGTGGTAAGGGAAGAAGCCACTACAGTAAATTCTTAGTCAATCCTACTGCATAGACTCTTCCCAGAAATTATGAAAACAAAAATTATGAATAACTCTACCATTCAGCATTCAGTAGATGTTAACTTGGGTAACATTCATACTAAGTCATATCTTACACATGCATTATAAGCAACATATAGCTTTTAAAATTGGCATTATAATGCTTACATAGTTTTTGGTTCTGCCCTTTTCATTTAGCATTATGTTGAGAAAATGTTCGCATATCATTAAACACTCTTTGAAATTTTGATCATCCTTTCATGTCCAATCACAAGTCTTAATTTCCTTCATCATGTGGCAGTCCCCTGGTTTTGGACTTATGGTTTACTTCTGGTTTTAAAGTTTTTTTTTAATGAAGTGATAGACATTTACAGTCTGTACCTTCGTTTATTTCATTAGACACAATTTAGAACTAAGAGAACTCTTTCATAAAATATATAGCTAAATTGTTTTCCAAAGATGTAGCAGAAATCTGTAGTCCCCAAAATAACTTTATCTAGCATTCTTGATGGCGTTGTTTTTACTCTTGAAAATATTTGCCTGTCAAGTTTCTTTAACTGGAAATATTTGTTTTCCCAATTGCTTATTGTTAATTTACAATTTTTGCAAATGTCAGTTGTGTCCTTTTCCTGTTTTTATGTTGGGATAATAATGTTTTCTGTTGATTTGTAAGAACTTACTTAAATTAAGACTATTATTAACACTTTTTCTGATACACATAAGGTACAAATAAATTTTCTAGGATGTTTTTAGCCTTTTCATTTGATTTTTAGTTGTGTTAAGTTTTTTCTGAAATATGTATGTTTCCTTTTTCCCATTGTTTTTATACTTAGAAAGGCCTTGCCCACCATGATAAGTTAACTTTCATTTAGATTTTAACAGTGCATAGTCCCCTTAGAGTTTTTGTGTCATTTATTGGGGCATAAACACCCAGAACAGCTTGTCTGGATGAGAAGGCCACTTTTCACCATCCAGTCAAAAATTAAGCCTCCTAAATGACATGTGACAGAATGTGGGAAGCAGGATTACAGGAATTATATGCTGTGCCCTTGAACTTGTGTAGTGCCCAGGGAGATAGGTGATTTTTTTTTTCTTTACTGATTTCCATTATTTATGTTTCTTCTCAGTACATTTTGATGCACTGAAGTAAAATCAGCTGCTATTTACCATCTTCTAGTGCTTTTTAAAGAACATAGGCCAGAGGATGAGGGGAGAACAAATACAGTGACCAGAAGAAAGAAAAATTTAAAGAGCAGAGTTATTTGGAGTCAGCTTTTTGGAGAGTATTTCTTTATTGAAGAAATACTTTTCAGTACTAGTTGAAGACCAGTGCATATTTTGTAATACAGGTCATCTTTTGAATCTAATAGCGCTGTCCTTGGTTTCCCATAGAGCAAATGAATAAAATCAGATGCTGAATTGATATGAATTATTCATCGTGTGGTAATACAAGGCTGTAATTCCTCCCTCTGACAATCGCCGCCTGTGTCAGTTCTATTGTTTGTGTTATTACACTTAATGCACCCTCCAGAATTATTCCCCCCGCAGTAGGTCATTGGCTTTAACAGTCCACTCCTTAGAAGGCAGCAGTCTTGTCTTAACATATTCTGTGTCTGAATTATGAATAGATACCAGAACTTTATTCATTCTCTTAGGAAGCATGTTAGTACCAGAGCTTTCTTCCCTTGGCGAACCTTGAGACATATGCAATACTGTGTGATTTGCATGTATGACTTACTGATGTTATATTCATAACGTATTTCTCTCTTATTTTCATAAACAGAAAACTAGCAAAATGACTGCAGCTCAGAAGGCTTTGGCTAAAGTTGACAAGAGTGGAATGAAAAGTATTGATTCCTTTTTTGGTGCAAAAAATTTTAAAAAAATTGGAAGCATTCAGAACTCTGAAAAATAAAGTCTAATAAAGCAAAAAACATGTTTTCTTTTTACGTATCCCCTTTTCATTCTTCCTCCATGCTGCTGTACTTCCTGACCCTTGATTACAACCTTTTGGAGAAAAAGAGATGGCAATGATCAGATTCCCTTGAACATTTTTTTTTCAATTTAATGTTTGTGTTTCTGAACAAAATATGAGAAAGTTATTGTGTGATTTCATGACTGGCTTTTGGAGTCTTTGACACAATGAAAAATAATCAAGTGAACAGAATTAACATATATCATCCCAGTGTCCTCTGCTAACTGACCTATGATAATACTTGAGTTGTTATTTTATGTAATTTCGCTACACAGTAGCTTTAACAATATGGCTTTCAGTATACTAAGAGAATCTGGCTAATAAAACTGTCAGGTAAATTGCTACTTTTTAATTGACTAGTTTTTGTAAATCTTATAGTTATTGGAATTTTTCTGTTTCTATGAATACATGTTCTTGGTTAAAAAAAAGAGAGAGAGAAAAGAATAAAACAAAAATTGTATTCTACCTTTTTATTACCCAGAAATAGTTTGGTGCATTTTCTTATAATAAAAAAAGTTAAAGGAATTATAATAGCAATTTTTTATCTTCCATTTTTATAACATCATTTTGCAAGATTTTTCCCAGAATACTAGATGTTTTTCACAAATATAATTTTTAAATGACAATATCCTTTTCAATTATTCAATATTTTGTTATTTAATAAATATCCTCATTTCAACATTTATTTGTGTTTGAAGAATCAGATTATATGTAAATATTTGTCTACATCTTTTATGGCTTCCTTAGGATAGATTTTTAAATGTGAGTTTATTGGTTCAAAAATAAGTTTTTCAAATATAATATTTATGAAAATATATTTCAAAAAAGTTCATAGAATCTTATACTCTAACAAATAGTGGGTACATATTTGTACATGCATGTAATTTCATCAGTTTAATTCCCTAATAACTGCCCTTTCCCTCTCTTCCTCTCTCCCCCTGAGCCCCTGCCTCTACTCTATTTTCATTAGACCCCCTTTATTATGTTTTTCTCTCTGGCTTCCATATACGAGAGAAAACATGACCCTTGACTTTCTGAGTCTGGTTTATTTTGCTTCATAATGCTTTCAATTTCATCCATTTTCCTGCAAATGACATAATTTTGTTCCTTTATGGCTGAATAACTGTCCTTTGTATATATGCACTACATTTTCTTTATCCAGTCATCTGTTGACACACACCTAGATTAATTCCATAACTTGGCTAGTGTGAATTGTGCTGCGATAAACATGGGTATGCATGTGTCTCTCAAGGATGCTGCCTTTAATTCTTATGGAAAGATGTCGAGAAGTGTTTTAGCTATGTCATATGACAGTTACATTCTTAGTCCTTTAAGGAACCTCCATATTGATTTTCATGGTGGCGGTTTCTATTTCTGAAAACATTATCAAAGGTAAAACTATCTAGCCCTGGAGACAATATAGCTTTCTTTAACCAGGAAGAAGTTCTTACCTGTTCCTTTGCCTTACTTGACATTTTTTAAGAATGTAAGCCACTTTTTTAGTAAAATGTTTCTCACTTTGGGCTTATCTTACTTTCCTCTTGATTAAATCCAAATTATATACTTGAGGCACCCACAGAAGGCGTGCTATGTGTTTCTTACTGTACTATCAGGAGTCACAGTTTGCTCCATATCAATCTTGTTGACTTCTATCACTCAGGTTGGTGTCCATAAGCTTATCCACTTAAATCATTATTGATTATATTTGTAATTAATTAGTATTTTGTGGGTAAACATTCTGGAACTCCTAAATATCCTATACCACATCAAATGTTCACTCACTAGTTTTAGGATCTACTGATGATTTTTCTAACTCTAGCATATCTTCTATATTGGTTGGCATCCTTCTCCACTTAGTTATTCATTTATGATTTTATATTAATATGAATTTGTAGATTTTCATTTTGTCCAGGAATTATATTAGTAGTAATAGTATTGGTATTAGTATTAATTTTGATACTCATGTTGTTCCAAATGGCTAGAGGAAGACCCTTTAAGCTTTCTCCTACATCTTTAGTATGTTTTTATTATTCTTTAATACTTTCTTATTTCTGCAGCAGGGAATTCCAGGTTCTTTTTGGACTTTCCCTATCCAAAGCCTGAATCGGCCTTTTTTCCAAGGAGCCCTATTCCTTCTAGTAGAGAATGGTGTTTAGAAACCAACATCCAGGCAGTAGGTGTGCTCATTACTTTTGGTACAACATTGCTTAATGTCCAAAGCCAGAAAGTGTGTGTATATGTGCATGAGTACATATATATACTGTATACTCATATCAACATTCCTAAAGCTAACTGTATATCAATAGCTGTGTCTGTGTGTGATATTTTGCAGATCCCTTTTATCAGGGTAAAGTAGCTTTTTTTATTCCTACTACACTGAGAGTTTGTATCACAAATAGTTATTGACTTTTGTCAAATAATTTTTATGTCTATTGAGATGATCAGAATTTTCCCCTTTTTGGTACTAGAGATTGAATGGAGGAGGGGGCAGTTACTACTGAGCCACATCCTCAGTCCTTTTAATTTTTTATTTTGAGACAGAGGAGTCTCACTAAGTTGTTTAGAGCTTTGCTAAGTTACTGAGGCTAACCTCGAACGTGTGATCATCTTGCCTCAGCCTCCCAAATTGCTGGGATTATAGTCATGTGATGCCATGCCTGGCAGTTTTCCAAAGAAAGGAGTACCTTTTAATATTTGATATAATGATTTTGTTAATGTTAAACTAACCTTGGATTCCTAGAATGTACCCTATTTGATCAATATCAGTAAGACCAGCCTTAAAAAATGAGTAAATACCGTTACACAATCTATCTTCTGAAAGGATTGTGCAAGATTGGTTTTGTTTCTTCCTTGTGTGTTGAACAGAATTCACCAGTGAATTCTGGTACTGAAGCTGGTACTGGGGGTCCCAGCAGGGTTAGGATTAAATAGGGGAAGAACATAAGTAGTCGAGGAAGGGTGGGGGGTGTCAGGAGAAATGCACATGAATATTCAGCTGGTCTTATGGGCCAGAAGTAGGTTGTAACTTTGGTTCTTTGGGTCTCATTGGTAACCTTCTGGCTGCAGGGGCCAGGGCTTTGGGGTGCAATTTACATTCAGCTTTTGTTCTCAGCATAAGATGTTTGCTTGTTGGAAGCTAAGATGGAGAAACAAAGAACAGGTTAGCGAGACAATGATTAGGTCTTTTTCAAATTTGTCAAGTTTAAAAGAGCAGCTGTTAGAGGAAGAAGCTGTTTCAAAGCCATTTGGGCCATTTTGTTTCTGGGAAAGTTTTAATTACTATTCCAATTTTTGTAGTCAAAATAAAGCTATTCCAGTTTTCTCCTTTTTCTTGTGCCAGTTTTGGTAATTTATATCTTCAAAGAAATGTCTATATTTCATGTAAGTTGTCAAATTTCTTGGCATAAATTGTTTATATTTGTATTATTCTCTTACTGTTTAGGTTTCTATAAGGATGTTCCCTTTTTCATACCTGATATTTGTTATTTGTGTCTTTTTGTTTGTTTTCTTAATTAGCTCAAGCAAAGCTTACCAATTCCTTTTATCCATTTGAAGAACCATTTTTTTCTGGCTTGCATGACATCTGATAAGACATCTGTTTTAATCCTTACATTTCTCCTCCTTCATATAATGTGTCCACTCCCCTCCCTCATAATAGTTTCCAGCATGTTGGTGTGGTTTTCTTTATCTTATTTGGGAGCCAATTAAGCTTCTTGTATCTTTGCATTTCTAATTTTCAACCAATTTGGAAAATTTCTGGGCAACATTTCTTCAGATATTTTTTAGTTATTTTCCCTCCTTTCTCCCCACTTCCTCTGTTACTGGGACTCCAGTTACATGTCTGCTGGGCCACTTGATAGCAGTCCTGACATGGAACTTCAGAATTTTTTTCTTGTTCCATTTGTAGACAGTTGTTTCTCCTGCTGTATTTTCAAATTTATTTTGGATATAGGATTTCATCTTCCATTAACATCCAGTAGTGAATTTTTATTTCAGGTATTATAATTTTGGGTTATAGTTGTTCTATTTGGATCTTTTTTATGTCTTCTCACTTTTCTGCTCATGTATTTGTGTTTTCCTTTAGATACTCTAGCCGTTAAAGTAACTACTAGTTTGCCAGTTTGTCATTTCTGGGTCGATTTGTTTCTCTCTTCCTTTATTGTTATTTTTTACTTTGAAATAATTTTAGACTTACAGAAAATTTGCAAGAATACTAAAGAGAGTCTACCCTCAGCTTCCCCTGATATTAACCCTTTACGTAACCATAGTACAATTTATCAAAACCAGGGAATTTACAATGATACATTACTAATAGCTAATCTCTTGATAGAAGCAAAAGCCACGGACACACTTGCATTATCATCCCTATTGGAGGTCAGTTCCTAGCAGCAGGGACTATTCAAGTTTGCATGTTGCACAATACTAGGTAGGCACGGAGTGTGCACTTGGTAAAAGTTGAGCACATGATAGGCAGACAATCGAACAACCTAACCAGGATCCTCACTAGTTGAGACAACTGTTTTGTTTCTAAGGGACTTCGAGATCTTTATCCACTTTGGCCTTTCAGAGTGCCTAATCTGTTTTCTGGACTTTGTTTTCATCCTTGAATATAGCATGCACTCCCCACACTGGTGCCTTTGTATGACCAATTTGTCTCTGTACCTTTTCTCCAGCTCTTCACATGATTGGTTCTGTCTTGCCATTATCACCCCCAAATCAGAGAATCAATCATTACCTTCCTTACCTGCCTCTACTATGCTTCTCCTCAGACACCCTCCATCCCCTTTTCCTTCCTTCCTCTCTTCAGAAGCCCTTGCCTAACTGCTGCAAAAATACATGCTCAGCTGGGAGTAGCAAAGAGAGGTAGGTATCGCATTAGGGATTAACCTGCCAATCAATCCATCTACACTGAATACCCAGGCAAGTATTCTGCAGCACATTGAAGTTCTCAACAGCCTCATGGCTGAAACTTGAAATTCAAGGTTCATGCTGTGAGCGGGTTTTCTGTGCTGCTCTAGTATTTGAAGTCCAAGGACACAGTCATAGACTTATGCAAAACTTGTGTGGGCTTTAAAGTTGTATGCTAATGATTCTGGTCATTAAATGAAATAGAATCATTAATCTCTCTGAATAAAGATCTGTGAGTTGGACAACGCTTGCTGCAGTCATTTTACCTATGTGTCCCAAGACCTGCAGCTAAAAGACATTATTTCCATGTGCGACTGTGCCAGTGCTAATAAATTTGCTTTCACATGACATTTAGAGATTTCTATCAAGCCCACAACCTAAATTATTGAAGTTTGAGAGTATATGTGATTTTATAAAATCCTGTCTTCCCAGGAGTTTTAAGTAGGACCTTACAATATGGCGTAGCCACAGATTAAATGGGAATTTGGAAAATAAGCAACTTTGTTTTCTTGCATGTTTGGCTTTACCTTTGTGTCAGTCAGCTTTTCATTGCTGAGAGCAAAGTGCCTGACAGGAAAAACTTAGGGGAGCAAAACTATGTTTTGACTCATGGTTTCAGAGGTCTTAATCCATGGTTGGCCAACTCCATTGCCTGAGCCCAAGGTGAGGTAGAGCACCACGGCAGAAGGGCATAGTGGAAGGAAGCTGCTCAGCTCATGACAGCCCAGAAGCAGAAAGAAAGGGAGGAGCCAGGGGGAGAAGCTATAATCCATAAGGGCACATCCCCAAGGAACTACTTGCCGTCACATCCTGCCTGCACACCTCGCCTGCCAGTTGCCACCCACTACAGTAGCCCTTTCAAATTATTAATCCATCAACTGAATTAGTCACTGATTAGCTTAAAGCTCTCATGATTTAACCATTTTACCTCTGAATGTGAACACAGGAGCTTTACAGGGACGCCTCATAACCAAACCATAGCAACCTTTGACACCAAGATAAGGTTCTGATCTTACTTGCAGTCAGTGCAACATTAACCAAGAGTTGGAGAATGCTTGAAAAATGAAAGATGTTACACATGCGAGGTGCTGTTTGGGTTAATAATATTAAGAACAAATCAATCTGGGCTTATATGGAAGCATGCATGGGTATTATAAATATACCCATACATGTGCACCTATGCACACACGTGTATAGCCTACCCTTCTTTCAAACATCTAAAGGAATTTCAAATAAAAGCCATTTTGTACTTTTTATACCAAACATCAGGATACTTGAGCTTACTCAAGTTCTTGGGCCTCTTGCTTCTCTTACATCACATTATTATTAATAATATGCTGAGTTTGGGAAAGCTGCAAAAAAATTCTGCAAACTATAAAACCACTTTCATACACATATAAGGGCCTCTGTTGTTTTCATCAGCCCATACATGTTTTTGAAACTGATTCCAGGTTACCAGCATTCTTTCCTTTTGTATGTCTCATTTATCTTCAATTTAAATTTTCTTTGTATTCTTAGTCCTCAGGCCTTTTGATCATTCAAGGTTTATACTTTGGTTCTCCACTTCCAGGGAGATTCTTCTCTGTAGGTTTAAGGCAGATGTCAAGGGGAATTTGCCCATTGTTGTTTCTGATCTATTTCATAATGTCTACACGTAGACATTATATGTCTTTTTTGAGGGGGCCTTCATAAGACAGGAAAGCAATCTGGAAGTAGGACCCTAGACATATCTGTTTACTTACTAAATGTAGTATTGTTTATTTTATGTGCAAACTTGTGACAACAGTAAACATAACTTAAATCTTAAGTGTAAATGAAGTAGAAAAGAGACTTTAAATGAGCAATAGCGTTTCAGAACGAGCATTCTGAGATGCAGACAATGCACACAGCACTCTACTAAGCCCCTTGGAAGGATGATCATCTGTTTCACTGAAAAGAACGTCTGAAGGAAACACCAAAACACTTCTACGGACCACTGTAGTGTCTGTGGGATATGTGTGTTTATTTTTTTTGCCTTCAGTTTCCAAAGAGCACAATTACTGGAAGGAAATCACAAAGTCTAGCAAAGTGGTTTGTAATTTTTAAAACACCTTTCACAGGATTTTATGTGCTTAATCCATCCAGAAACATGGCACAAGTGGTATTCTCTCTCCCATTGTACAGTTGAACAAGGCAAAACCCACTTATTTGCCCAAGATTACTCAGCTAACAAACAAGGAGCCAGAACTTGAACCTGGGAGTTCTGATTCCCAGACTGCTCACCACTCCGAACTCCCTTTCCCCAGAGACCTTCCCTAGACTGCTGCCACATCCCTCCTCACCAGATGTGTCCGTCAGCTTTTTCACTGCTGTAACTAAAAGACCCAACCAGAACAATTGTAGGGGAGGAAAAGTTTATTTGAGGGCTCAGGGTTTCAGAAGTTTTAATCCATAGAAGGCTGGCTTCGTTCCTCTGGGCTCAGGTGAGGCTGAACATCGTGGAGGAAGAGTGTGGCAGAGGGAAGCAGCTCACATGGTGATCAGGGAGCAGAGAGACTCCGCTTGCCAGATACATACCCACGCTCTACATGAACCACTTCCTCCAACTACACCCCACCTGCCTCTAGGTACCACTCAGTTAATCCCACCAGGGATTAATTCGCTGATTAGGTTAAGACTCTCACAACCCAATTATTTCTCCTCCAAACCTTGCATTGTCTCACATCTGAGCTTTTGGGGAACACTTCACGTGAAAACCATAACACCAGGATTGAAGGACAGCTTCTTCATGTAGTTTAGGGATTGGCCATCTCTCCCTGTTCTTAAGCTGGTCTAATTTGACTAGCCATCTTGTATCACAAAGAGGTGTTTCTCCCAATCACCCCTTTCTACAGGACTAACCCAAAATTCAGCCATCCTGGGAGTTAGATGCATCATGCAGCAAACCCTCTCCCTTGGAAAACAGCCCAGGCCACGGGAGGTGAGAGGACATTGTCTTAGTGTGCTTGGAAGATGTCCTGTGACTTTGATCTTGTCTGAATAATCAGAAGAACTGATTTGATTTTTTACACTTTATACACTCCTCAGGTTTAGACATTGCTTGGGGCCATTAGACCTACCAAAAGATTTTCTAGCAATGTGTAACAGTAATTTACATCTTTCACAGCAATCTCTAATCTGGATTTAAATTAATCTTTACAACTCTTCAAAGTACACCAGAAAAGGAGTGGTACCCTTGTTTTATAGGTGGCTAAAGTGAGGTCTTAACAGACTATAGATGCCAGAGCCAGGTATCCTCCCTGCTCCCTGCAAGCCCAGGCTGCTTTCCTTTTGTTTTACCCAAGGTTTTTATTCATGCCATTGTCTCTGTAGTTTATGGCCATTTATCCTTGAGGGGGCTGTTCTAATTACAAATTTCATTTTAGGAAAGGAAAAAAAAGTCAGATTTATTTTGCGTCATCTTCTTGCTGTATGCTTAATGAATTCTACAGGTCAACTGATCCTTGGCAGAGTGGCAAGCCAGAATCTAAGTAAAGCTTCTATTTAGCTGGTGCATTTGCATGTCAAATCGTTCATTCAGCTGTCAGCTTTTTAGCAGTTACTGTACTTCCATTAATAAATGTTATTTTGATGGTCTTACACTAATCAAGCTCTTGTGAGAAAAGAGAAGGCACCAGATGAGATTTACACGAGGGGTCAGAGCATCTTCATAGACAATAAAGGAAGTGTTATGTTACACATGGGTTTTAGTCAGAATATGGTATAAGATTAAAGTCGTGTTGTTAGTTCTTGCAAAGAAAAAAGGAAGCCAAGGAATAAGCTTAGATCTTTTCATTCCTCTGAGAACTTGCACGGAGCACCTGCTATATGCCAAATGTTCTAGGTACTGAATGTGAAACTGTCAACATGGCAGACAAAAATCCCTGTTCTGAGATCAATCCTCTGTTCTAGGGTGTGTGGAGGGCATATCAGGTAGTGTGGGGGCTTTGGGAAAAGCCAAGCAGGGCAAGGACAGGGTCTGGGGAGAGGGAGTCAAGGAAGGCTTTGCTGCCTTTGTATCTTATCCACCTTATGGCATAGAAATCTGATTTCCAAACACATTTTTTTGTAACTTACAGCTCCAGAATGAATTATTTTTAACATTGTACTTCAAAAAAAAACTTGTAATAATTACACTTGTTCGATTACATTCTTTGGAGGAACATTAGGGATTACTAAGTCTACCTATAAATCTGTGCTCCTCTATTTTGTTAAGACATTGGAGTCTACGTAAGGCTTCCTGCTTTCTAAAACAGGATCTGAAAAATAAAAGCCAAAAAGATAAAAATGGTTTAAGAATTATTCATCTCAGAATCTTATGTTCATGTTATTTTGTGTGTGTATTTTTTTTTCTAAAATAATGGTTTTGGCTCCAGACATTTGGGCGATGCTAACATGATTTTGTAGGTTTTACATCATTTTATAATACCTTTGAACACTGAGGGGCGGGGATGTGTTTCTTGGCCAGTTGTCCAAGAGCCTGATATTAGCCTCAGAATGCGATCCTAGTGCTGGTCACCATGGGAACCCCTTCCTCCACCTGAGGGCCTCTCTCAGAAGGGAAAATGCACAGCTACCCACTCAATACTAAACCAGTCTGCCTTGCTCTTTTGTTCTTGCAACTGCAGATGGTACATGGGTTATTAGGTGACTATTTTCTTTTCCTCTCTAGATGGCAGCACGAAGAGTGAAAAGGGACAAGTGACAGTTCCACACAAGGCTTGGCTGCTTCCTGTGCAACTTCAGACACCCCCAAGAGCTAAGACTTTGTCTACCATCTTTCTAGAAAACCACCAAGTGCCAATAGGTGTATTTTAAGGGGCCAATGATGAAAGCTTTATCTATTTGATCAATAATAGGCAATGACATTTCCCCTCGAGCTGGAGGCATCCCCAGAGTGGATTTGAGGAATTCAAGCCACCTCACCTCTGCCCAGGCCTATCCCCTGCACCCCTAAGAGTGTGGCTCTCTTCAGTACACTGCATCAGATATCAAAGTGTTGAGAGGAAAACTCTTTCACGGTCATTTCCTTGGCCTGACCACATTGGCCTGTCCCACTTGGGTCAGATCAGCATGTTGTAGGTATGTACGTGGTGACAAACACTGGTTTCGACACCAGGAACACTAGCAAACCAAGTTTCAACCCTTGCTTTAAATACTTACCAAAAACTTGACCTTTCCTTACTCCTTACCAACTTGGCAGCTTCTGATTCAGAACAATATCTAAACATGTGCATTTTATGATGGCTTAGAGTTATGGAGTCATAAACATGGCTTCACTTTTGAAAGATTTGTTCAGTATGTGTATTATTATTTTCTTAGAGCAAGGGCACAGGATATGAGGGAAAGTGAGAAGTAGATGCCAAAAAGTAATTTAGTGGGAAATTCTAGTGCCTAGCAAATGAGTTTCAGGAGGAGGGCGTGGGGTGTGCAAACGTGTCTAGGGGTTCAAGCAGGCTCATCCACTAGATGTGCAGAAGGAATGGGGTCACTGCAGTTCAGTTCATCTTCCTGCATTCTAATGGGACCCCCAAACTCTTCTTCAGGAAATAATCCTTTCCTGAATTTCTGACTCTATCAGGTTGGTTGATCCTTGTTCTGGCAAGTAGTCTGTAATTTTTCAATGCCTCCTTTCATATGTTGAAATTTTCATTCATCTCAAGGAAGTTTTAACATTCCTGTGCTTCCATAGTTGAGAAGTGAACCTTCTTCTCCAGAACCCAGCTCCAGAAAGTCGATGTAGAATTCTAGATATACTACTGCCTTCCAGGAGGAGGCGCTCTATAGAAAGAGCTACTTGAAACCCAGGCCATTTTGGGTAAGGATCAAGAACCTGATAATGGTTCTGCACATAGCCAAGGAGTTTAAAATGTGGCTTTTCCCACCCTCTTCTTGTATAGTCCCAACCACTGTCATTGGAGGTCAGTATATATTTTTGCCCAAAGCAATTGCCAACTCTATGGTGCTACTGCTGAGTAGGTTCTATGTCTGAGTAAATCATTTATCCTCTTAGAACTTCATCTCAGGGACAGAAAACCTGCTAGTGTAGTGGCAGTCAGATGCAGGTGGACCTCTGCCCTTATCCCTCCTTCCTCTGGAGAGTCTTACCGCTGGTAGATTTCTGGGTGGACTCTGTGGTCCCAGATGTGTAAGACTTCCCCAGTTTGTGAAAGACTTCTTGTTACAGTTCTGTTTCTGCTGCTGGCTTCACTTACCAACCGTGTCTTTGACCCTCTGCTTCTCTGCCTCCCCCTCCCCCGCCACCCCATCTCCCTCAGTGTCTCCACACACACACACCAAAGCCACTGGACACTGGCAATGCCCAAGTGGTTACTAGAAGCCCTGCTCTCTTACTTGGGCCCCAAGTTCACGTTCCACTGACCTCTGAACTTTGAAGAACTACTAGCATTTCAAATTCAACACAATCAAAATGACAAAAATTCATGTCATTTTTTTTCATTATAGAAGTAATTCATGATACATTGCAACTAAAGGAAAAAGCAAAAGGGACCCCTACCTCTTACCAGCACTGCTCAGGCCCCTGTTACTAACTGCATTCTTGGCCCTAGATCAGATCCTTATATTATTACACAATTTCCAATGTCCATTGTCTGTCCTTTTTTTAACTAGCAGCCCTGTAGTTACTGTGTCTGCAATTTACTACGTCGTCATATTTCAGAATCAAATCCTATTGAGTTGTCCTTCAGAAATGTCTCATGGGAAAATTAAAATTATAGCAGATCAACATATAAAACCCTCGCATTCTCAAGTCTTTTCCCTCTCCACACCCACTGCCTCCAAAAGGAAGGCTGTTCCAGCTGGATGGCCCGCTCACTTAAGTGCAGAGACCATATGGCTCAGGTCTCAAATAGAGTCTTGCCCACAGCCATGAGCAAGCTGTGTGTGCCCCACACTCAGAGCGTGAGTCACGGATGGACAGATAAAGTCAGATCCTCTTTCCCACCAACTTGCCAAGGACTTTTAGAAAATAGTCGTGCTCAGAGCTAGAGAGGAAGTGGGCAATGGGCACTGCTGGCAAAGATATAAAAAGACACAACTTCTAGAGGCCAACTTGGAAATAAGTATCAAAAGCCTGGAGATTCTGCTCCCCTGTGCCTCAGCAATTCTCAGTGCTAGATGTACAGTCTTAGGAAAAATCATAAATGTGTGCAAAGATTTAGCTACAAGAACTTTCATTGTGGGACTGTTAAAAGAGCAAATTTTAGGGGAAACCCCTAAAATTGGAGGGCTGAGCAAAATTGTGTTTAAAATTCGGTACTGAAAATAACAAGCCACCTCCTCTCCCCTTTGCCTCCCTTCCTCCCTTCTTTTCATCCTTCCTCCCTTTCTTTCCCTTTCCCTTGCCCATCTTTTCTCAATTTTTCTTTCTTCTCTCTTTCTTCTTCCTTCTTTCTTTCTTGCTTGCTGTTTCTTTCCCTCCCTCCCTCTTTTAGAAATCTTCTATGATAAACATTATTACTATTACCTTAATACAAAAGCAATGTTACAATTCTACATTGGTTAATTCATACCATTATTTCCTTAAAATTTTTTCTCCCTGAAGATTATTGTCTTTTAAAAGAGTTGTGTCTCATTTAGTGAGTTTTTTTGAGAATCACAGCACATATATTTCAATATTCTATGCTTTCTATTCAAGTGGGTGCTTAGTAAATAATAAAATGATGCTTAGCTACCAGTAATCAAATAGTTGTTCTTCTTCTATCCCAAGACCTTCAAAAGTTTCAGATATCTAGTATGTGATTCCCTGACCCTTCCCCCTTACCTAGTCAGAAATATGTGATTTGTTTTTAATGGTATGTTTGGGACATGAACATCGATGCTGAAATTAATTAATTTTGCTTTGAAATTCTCCTTAGAGCCCTACAAATAATTGCAGATGCTCTAGGGTATATCAGGACCAGGCCTAAGAGGAGTTTACTATTGTCATCTACAAAACTGAGGAGACAGAAAAACATACACCCAACTAAGGAGGGCACAGAAGGGAATGTTTCACATTTGCTCGTGTTCAGCTGTTGTAGTTTTTTCCTTATCAGGCAGGAACTATATTAGTCAGCTTTCTGTTGCTGTGACAAAACACTTGAGATAAGCACCTTAGAAGAAGGAAAGGTTTATTTTGGTTTGTGGTTTCAGAGGTTTTGGTCCATGGTCACTTCAGTCTTCTTGCTTTGGGACTGTGATGGCATAGTACATCATGGTGGAGGTATGAAGCAGAGAAGGCCTGTTCATCAAAGAGAAAGATGAGAAGGAACTTGAAAGACACAGCACCAATTTGATCTAACTTCCTTCCAGTAGGCCCCCACCTCCTAAAGGTTCCATTACCTCCCAATTACACCACAGGCTGGTGGCCAAGCCACTAAAACATGGGTCTTGAGGGAACATTTCAGGCCCAAACCATAACATTAACCAAAGTGCTTGATTTCACAGCAAGAACTTTAGAGACTCAATTCCTGAGCATCAGTAGTTGGTTTTTCAAAAGAAGTATATGGGGATGAGTCAAGATGGAGTGTTTTAAAGTCACTCTAGACACATTTAAAATCATTGGATCCTAACAGTGCCCCAATC
>CM053404.1:110011315-110066755 GCA_028644305.1 Xerus rutilus
TGTTCAAGTAGCCCTTATTTTACTTAATAATGGCCTGAAAGGTTAATCATAATGGCAATTCAGATATGCCAAAGAGAAGCTATGAAATGCTTCGTTTAAGTGAATAGGTATGTACGTATAGGAAAAACCAAAGTATGCATAAGTGTCTGTACTAGCCATGGTTCAGGCATCCACTGGGGATCTTGGAACCTATCTATCATGGATAAAGGTGTAACCACTGTAGCTTTTGTGGAAGAAAAGTAGAAGTGGGGACTATGCATATTTTCTTTTATTTTCACAAAAAATATGAGCAAATCAATAAGAATGATTATTACTAGTGAGTAATGGGGAAGAGAGATGAGGGGAGGAGTGAGAACTCTTAATGTGTGCCTTTTTTATGTTTTCATCTTTTGAAATGAATAAAGAAAATATTTGCATCTTAAAGAACCCAAAGTTCTCAAACTTGCTCATTTCCTCAGGGCGATGAACTTATTTGGAGAAGTAATGCTGGCTCCTGTTTTTACAATTTCATTGGTTTCCAAGGAATCTCACATCTTGCCACCAGAGTAATAAAAATTAACCTCGAAAATGGTCCATTTGGTCATATGTTTAGTTACAGCTAATGGCCCCACTGGTAATATTGCCTGTGAATTAATTGCCATATTCGTGTTTGCCTGAGGGTATGGAAAGGAGTTTATTTCCCTTTATTGTCAAATCAAAATGACCATTTAACATGCAACTTAAAATGTTGAAAGTGTCAAAACAGAAGATTACCCAGTGGTGTGTGCTGTCTCATGAAATCTATTTATTAAATATTCAAGAGTTTTGCAAGCCATTTGTTAAACTATTGATAGCTTTAAAATCAGCCATGGTGGCTGACGCAAGTACATAAACAAAATAATTTCAGGTTGCAATGCGTACTTTGAATGGAAAACACAGAGACCCAGAGCAGAGAAGGAATAAGAGGGAAGTGCTCACATATACCAGATGATGGAGCGATGTGGCACTGGAAAGTTACACTGACTTCAGTGAGCTCGAGATGGTCTACTTTTTCTATTTCTGTGCAGACATGGATGCCGTAAGGATTTATTGTTGTTCTATATGCAAGGCCTCAGTGCTTTGCCAGCATTACCTCACTGATAATCACAACTTTTTGAAACAATGATGCTTTCTCTGCTACAGGGATAACACTGAGGGGCCAAAAGTAGAAAATGGTTTGCAGAAGCCAAAGAACTGCAGAGCCGAACTCTGTACCCAGTGGTTTGGCTCCAGTGCTACTCATTTCTGCATCATGCTGAAAAACCATCACACTGTGATTTAGAAAAGCATGAAGAAGAAAAATAAAATTATCCATGATTCTAGCTCCTCAGATGACCACTGTTCACTTTTAATCTAAATCAGGGGCATTCTACCATTTCTCCACCCGAATCCATCTAAGGCTTTCCATGACTAACGGTGACACTCTCTGAAACGATGGTTCTCAGAGTGTGAAGGGTACAGTCTGCAAAATCCCATGTGTGTTTTTATATGTGCTGTCTACTGTCTGATTTTATTCTTCTAATAAAAGGGATGGTTTTTCAAAGTTCACAATGTCCATGACCAGGTGTGAGTTTGATATGCTTTTTACTGGAATGACTAATGGAAAGCTATCTTGCTCTGTTGCAAAATGAGTGATTTATCTGGACCCTCTCTTGCAGGCATGTGCTTTACTTTTCTTAAGATGCTGAGATTTCATGATGATATGCACGTACAATCACTTGTATAATCACAATACCTATGTTACCCAAGAGGCTGGTTACTATTTAAATACACACACACACACACACACACACACACTTGGAAGAGCTAGATCCAAATAAATTTTGATTTTGTAAATCACGATCACACTGAAAAAGTCACAACTATAACATCATTGAAATAATATTTTCAAATATGTTAAAGAAAAAAGGGAAACCAATTCATTTTTAATAAAAATGCTTAAAACTTTTTAATATCATTTTAATAATTTTTGAAAAAGCAGAAACTTAAAGTTTTTTTAATTATCTTTTGATGTGTAAAGAACGTATAATGAAGATACTAAACAAAGTTATTTGAGGAAAGATATTATCTGCTAATAATTGATCATGGCCATGAACCGACTGAATGACATTAGTTATGTAATTTGAGGACTAATGATTTCAATTTTAGTTCTACCTGATTTTTAAATGCCAATTTTTTTAGAAATTGTTTTTCCCATTTTTCTTCTCTCCAATTTGTTCTTTGGCAGTGAGTCTCTGTGAGACAAAAGTGGTTTCCTCTGTACAACAACGAGGATAGTCTCGTACACATGGTGATGCTTTTGTTTCTTTTAATACCAAGTGATCCATAAGTGATCTAAGCCCTAACAGGACACTTTAATAATATTTTTTAAAATTTGCAATGCAAGCTTATTATACTTATGTTGTCAAACCAATGTGTTCTTGAGTGAACACCAACTGGTCACTTGTGTATGTCACTAATGTTTTCAGTCCTTTTTAATAAAGGCATTTATTAAAGAGGAAAGGAAATTCAAACTTGCCCTCCAAAGATTCAATAATTGGGTCAGTTGAAATAAAATGACAATAAACAGATTAACTGGAGCAAAGGCCTACAAATTTATTAACATACTCATGAGCCACACAAAATATGAGACTCAAAGAAAAGCCAGATGGTTGAAGCTTAAATACCCTCTTCTTAGGGCAGAGGAAACTGGGGCACTGTGGGCTATTATAGAGGGATGGGGTGAATGATTTTTAGGGGAGACCATGTGCCCAAAAAAATAGACAATGGCCTGGAACAAAGTTCCTCTGTGCTTTAGGTGTGGTGGTTGATTTTGTCTCTTTTTCTGGGATACGAGTTTAATCTTCCTTGGTTAATGAAATTTCAGTAAGAAGATTGAAGGCAATTGTGTTCCTCTTTGGTGAGTCTCCTCTTTAAGAAAATAAGGTCACTTCAGAGAAAAGATCTAGCATGTGCTTTTAATTTAATATAATCAGCATACCAAGGCACAGTATTTGGGGGTATCATTTTCTGAGCCCTACCAGGACACTTTAATCATGTTTTAAAATTTGTAACACAAGCTTATTACACTATTTTCAAGCCAATGTATTCAATAGAGATTTTAAAAAGTAAAGCAAATTCCTTCATAACTAGAAACTAATTTTATTTTCCTAGCATAAGACAAATCTGATATTGTGAAAGGTTTTGAATCTCCTCAAATGTTTCCCTGTCATTGATAAGATAAAATAAGTCTCATGGGAGGGTGTTGTAGGTGTGATTTATTTGTTTGTCCCTAGCAAATGAGTAGATCTTTTGCTCCTGGTACCTCTAACTTTGATTAATGCATTCGCTCTGCAAAGGATCCTGGTGGACTTCCAAAATCACACTTCTTGATCTGAGTAAAGATTACAGATTTGTATAAACCTATGTTATTCATTTATTTTATTATACGCTCAGTTTAAAAAATACTTTCTCTGAGCCAGGCGTGGTGGTGCACGCCTGTAATCCCAGCACTTTGGGAGGCTGAGACAGGAGGATTGTGAGTTCAAAGCCAGCCTCAGCAACAGTGAGGCACTAAGCAACTCAGTGAGACCCTGTCTCTAAGTAAAATACAAAATAGGGCTGGGGATGTGGCTCAGTGGTCAAGAACCCCTGAGTTCAATCCTTGGTACCAAAAAAAAAAGAACTTTCTCTGAGAGATACAGTGTCCTCTCTTTTTTTTTCCTCAGTTCTCCCTGGCCTCTGCTTTGGTGGAGCCCAACTCAGAGGCTCAGTGGGGAATCCCCGGGGCTGTTGAAATCCAAACAGAAAATGTCTGCTCCCTGCGTATTTCCTCCACAACACAAGAGAGCAACGACCAGTAGTTGGGGACACTTTAGTTTTTGGTCAAATTTAAACTCAGTTTTGGACCCATTAAGTGATGAATCTTATAGCATGTTTCAGATTCCAAATTAACCAATTGCTTAAAGAACTGGGTATTTTAGGGAAAGAAAAGTTTGGAATTTTATTTAGGTTTCTCCTGTTTAGTTCACTCCAGTGATCTGTGCCAGACATGATGTGCTTCAGGAAGGGTGTGCGTTCTTCTTCCAACATCAGAGGGGGCTGCAGCCAGCCGCCCAGAGGTAAAGCCAGACTTGAGCAGGGTTGGGTCTGAAGGCAGCTCTTCCACTTAGCCCTGCGCCTCAGTTTTCCCCCTGTGAAATGTGGACAATGACTACGGACTCCACACTCACAGGACGGCAGGAGGCCAGCGTAGAGAGCACCTTGCTGGGCGCTAGACACCTAAAGAGTGTCAATCAATAGTAGTCACAGTGAGAGGCTGGGGTATGGCTCAGTGACAGAGCATGCCTAGCATGCACAAGTTCCCAGGTTCCATCCCAGCACCAGAAATAAGTAGCCGTGATAATATTGTTACCATGGGTAGTAGAGAACACTGACATCTACACAGACCACTGACAAGAGTACCGAATATAGACATGAGGCACTCCATCAAGTAGGCAGCGGCTGCTAGCATCCCTCTGATCCTCACACCTAGTGGGGCCCCCTGTCAGGGGAAATCTTCTGACACTTTGTATTTGGAACCCAGAAAGCAGATGCACAGAGCCGCCACTGCCTCTGTTTCAATGCACATGGTAATCGTTTTCCTAATGCCAGCTTTACAAGGATGAGCTAAGTGGTTGGTTGACATATCATTATCACATTTTGAAGTTGAATAGCCACCGGATCTATGAACTCTCATCACACAGTTAATTATTCCTGAATTTTTCTGTGGCTCTTGAAACATATTCTATTTATTTAACGGTCCCTTGGGAGCACTGGGAGCCTTTGTCCCTGAGACATGGCCAGTGGTGTAAAACCTCTGCATCTGTCAGATTTCTCCATGTGGCACATAATTGCCTGATTTCCATTTGAAAGTACAGCCCTGACATTAAAGCCATAGAGACCCACCAAGAACAACAATGGCTTCCTGACACCTAGAGGAGGAAAGCAGGCAGGGGGCATAATGTGGGAACAGACATGGAGGCCAAATGAACACCCGCCTTCACACGGACCAGGTCTGAATTTACAGCTGCAGATGCAGTGTGCCTCAGGAACAAACAAACAAAAACAAAACAAAACAAAACAAAAGAATAAAGAAAAAGGACCCATAGATTAGCATCAGCATGGGTCTGGTGGAGCCAGATGGCTCTCTGTGAGTGTCACCCCAGCGAGCAGGGAGGACAGGGAGCCTGCTCAGAGGGGAGAGAAATGATCTCATTCCTCAGCCAGGCAGCAATTTCGCCGTTTTTCTCTCATACACTACTTGAGCTGAAGGAAAGTTGGAAAAGAGAGAAAGGGTGAAAAAAGAAGGGGCGGGGAGGCCGGGTAGCTGTAGAGAATGAGTAAGTCACAGCCCCAGGAGGGGTAAGACGACAGTCCCCCCACCTCCTGTGCCTTCAAAAACTGCTTCAGATGTGTACAAAGGAAAAAGGCATCCATAGGAGGCAGGCAGGGGCCCCAGCACATTAGCACGTTGTTAGCCATGAACTTTTTCTCCACGACCCAAAGTTGTCCTGAGGGATTTGTGTGCAAGAGGTTGAGAGGAGGGTAGAGCTCAGAAGACCTGGGATTAAACTCTGTGCCCCACTGGGGAGAGATAGTGGACAGGATCTTCAAGTTCTTCCCAATGAAAGTTTCCACTCCCTCCACCAGAAGCCAGCCGGTTGTCAGTTCTTGGCCAGCTGATCAGCCATCTGCTTAGATCTGTATATGGTGTGTCTCCAGACAGGTGCCCTGAGGTGGAAGAAGTTGGAGGGGCGGGGGTGAGGAGGGTCTCAGAACTAAAATGAGCCTAGCAGGTTGTAGGTGTGGGAGGGCTCCCGTCCTCGAATGTTCTGAGGCTGGGAGGGGCCCTGGAGTCACACTGCCTACCCTGCCGAACGAAGCACTTGCTGCTCATAACCAAGTCTCTTATTTTGAGTGACAGCCCAATATTCAGCTGAAGGATGTCAGGAAGGCCACCAGATGCTGGTGTTGGAGCACAGCATTTGTAGATGTGCACAGAGGTGCCAGAATTCCATAAGCTAATGGTGTTTGTACACCCCACATGGGCACAGAGGGCTCCTGAGGTCTTCTTCTTGAGAGGTGGATCCAAGAAACAAGAAAGGTGCACTGGGGAGTACCAGGGCCTTGGAAGCACTTGACTAGGTTTCCAGAGCACCTGAAATTTGTCTCCAGCAGGATTTACTAAAAAGAGTAAATAGCGTACTCCAGGGTGATACTAAACGCAGGGAGATATCGTCATTCATTTGTAGCTGGAAATGATTATTTAAATTATAATAAACATGAAGCAAAAATCCTCTCCATTTGCAGCCAGGATTAGGGTACCTGCTTCACCCATCTTGGCAGTTTTAGGGGTAACTGAGCATCTGAACTGGCATATTCTCCTGGAGCCCAGGAAACAAAGCAAGCTACCTGATGAGAGTTGAGGCCACCAGCTCTGGTCTTTTTCCTTTTCTAAATAAACCCAAAGGCACCACACTACCAAATAATTGCTTTGCTCTTCTTCTGCCCAACAATGCCACCACCTAACAGTGCCACTTGTTTAAGTGGGGTTCTCACTCCCAACTGAGCTCCCTCTTTCCTTTTCCTCATTTGGGCAGGGAGATCCATTACTAAATAGAAGCATGTTTTAAAACTTTAAAATGCTGATATCTAGAGCAGGCTGATGATATGTCAATAACTCCTCTAAGTATTTTGTATCTATTTCATGTCATTGGCATGACAATCCTGTGGGGGGCAGGCTTTCTGATCATCCCTATGTTGCAAAAAAGATGTCAAAGCACAGAGATGTTAAACAACTTTGTCAAAGTCACATAGTTGGTAAGCAATAGAGCCTGGCTCCTGGGTCCATACCTTCGGGCTGTTGTGCCTCTCCTGATATTGTAATAACTGAGCACAAGTCATCCTGCTTTGGCTATTCATCTCAAGCTGCTGAATCTTCTCGAGTTCTCACTTCCTCATCCAGTAAGTTGAGACTGGACAAGCCGTCATATAGGGTTGTTGCCAGGAGCCAGACATGTGACATCCATGCACACAGGGCACACAGCTGACTCAGTTAGTCACTAGTTACTATGAGTGTGAGTATTGCTGTTGCTTCTGTGCTCTTATATTTCACTGAATCTTCACAAAAACACCATGAGGGTAAGTAAGGCAGCTGCCACGAACCCCATTCTATACCTGACGAAACTGAAACACAAGGCACGAAGTGGTTGGGGCTCGTGAGAGCAGATCTCTCTCACTTTTTTATTAAGTAGAGTATTTTCACATATTATACATACATGGAGTATAACTTACTCTAATTAGGATCCTGTTCTTATGGTTGGGTATTCAAGCTCAAGGCCAGAAAAGCTATGTCTGATTAATTCTACTGTCCTTCCTATTCCCATCTCCTTTCCCTTCCCTTCCTTCTCCTTTGTCTAATCCAATGGAGTTCTATTTTTCTTCTCCCCCCTCCTTATTGTGGGTTAGCATCCACATATCAGAGAGAACATTCAGCCTTTGATTTGGGGGACTGGCTTATTATACTTAGCATGATAGTCTCCAGTTCCATCTATTTACCTGCAAATGCCATAATTTCATTCTTCTCTATGGCTGAATAATATTCCATTATGTATATATACCACATTTTCTTTATTCATTCATCTGTTGAAAGGCACCTAGTTTGGAAGAGCAGATCTCTTGACACTGCCCTCTGCATTCATGCTAACCTGAACTTGCTCTGCCCTGCTGGACTACGGGCCACACTTGTTTATTTCTGACACAAGACCTAGTTGCCGCCTAAAAAGTTCAGAGCAAGAATTTCAACTCTTGTACTTTGCCTTCCCTCCTGTCCCTGAAATTGGCTAGGGACAGAGTTAGGTCCCACTCAAGCCCTCCTGGTAGATGTTGAAAGACAGTCAATGCCTCTTGGAGTTAGCAAGGAGGAGTCACAAGCTCCTGTGCCCTTAGATTTTCCTGTCTTTCTTTCTTTCTTTCTTTCTTTCTTTCTTTCTTTCTTTCTTTCTTTCTTTCGTATCGGGGATTGAACTCGGGGGTATTCGACCACTGAGCCACTTCCCCAGCCCTATTTTGTGTTTTATTTAGAGACAGGGCCTCACTGAGTTGCTTAGCACCTCGCCGTTGCTGAGGCTGGCTTTGAACTAGCAATCCTCCTGTCTCAGCCTCCCAAAGTGCTGGGATTACAGGTGTGCACCACTGAGCCCGGCTAGATTTTCTTTTATTCCCTAGGTCCAAAAAATGTTTTTCTCATCATCACAAATTCAGACAGTAGCCCACAGACAACTTCTGTCTCCCCACCCCTGGAGCCAAAGGAAATGCTCTGAGGACATTACCCCGGCTTTCCTCTGCTGCAGGCAGCTCTATCCAGAGCAGCCGGCCGGGGCCCTGGGGTCAGGCTGCACCCTACTTGTTTCCATATCTTTCCTAAATCTGCCTTTCAGCGATTTTCACATTCTCTCCTCCATTTTCCTTTCACAAAATCTCTGGGGAATGCAACTTTTGTTCTATTGCTTTGTATAATTCCCAGGGCTGGGAATGAAAATGATTTCCTTTCACAAGCCCTGTCTGAGTGCTGTTCACATCTCAGCTGTTACAGAATGATTTATAAACTGCAGGATCTGGGTCTCTTTCCTTCAACTCCCCCTCCTCTTTTTCCTCCCTCCTTCCATTCTTCTCTCCCTCTGATCACCCCTTAAAGCAAGATATTGCACACAGTGAGTCCCTAAGGTCAAGGTGTCCTCCGAAGTCAACTGGAGGGTTCCTGCTGGGGCTGAGATTCAGGAGAGACCCAGCTGAGAGCCTGAAGCCAGTCACTCCTGTCCGAAGCAAACGAAACAGCCCACAGCGGAGCTCACCAGGCACAAGAACAAGCAGCCCACTCTGGATGTGGACAGCTGGCTTTTAACTAAGAACATCTAAGCGCATTTTGCAAACTTGTCGGGATCGAGTTTCATTTCTAGACTTTTATTCTCAAAGGGACAGTGAGGAAGACAGAACTTAAAAAATTTTGAGCTGGGACACAAAGTTACTGTTCCTTGCTGCCATACAACTATAGGGGAAATTAATCTCTGGGGCTCATATCTCCTCTGCTACAACAAGACGCAGAAACCAGAGGGCACTGAGTCGCTAGGAAAGGCACGTGTCTTGGTGCGATCTGAAGACGCCTCCACAGAGTCCTGCCTCTCCACCAGACTCCCGGCGAGTGTGGCTACATCAGAAGCTGCAAGGAGATAGAGAGGTGAGCAAGTCAATCAAGTGTCACGTCCTTCTGTCAGGGGCTCCAAACTGAGCCTTCCACAACACCACGATGGGGACGGACACTCTACAACGGCTTGTGTCCTGTGACTCTACCATTTCTCTTGTGCTACACAATCCCATCTTGTCACATCTCAAACCTTTACTTCTGCATAACTCACATAATAGCACCAAATCTTCATTCTCCCAGGACTGGGACCATCTTTAAGTTCTGGGCTACCATGTCCTGCCAGGTCTGAACCTCACCCTGTAACAGTGAACAAGCTACTTAATCTATCTGAGTCTCATTTTTCTTCATCTGTTAATGGGAACCAATAATTACATTAGATGATTTATATCAAATAATTAGCAGAACGCCCACACAGAGTACCCATTTCAAGATGCCAATTAGTCTAAGTATGTGAGGGAGCCCAAGGAGGAAGTCCAGGAAAACAACTGCCTTGGGGAGGGAAGGGTCAAGATCAGAGAGAGATGGAGACAGAGGCTGGCCACAGGACCTGTCTCTATTCCCTCCTGCTCACCTTGTGGTTTTGTCTGGAAAGGCCAGCGTCTGAGACCTTTAAGTCATATATCATCCCTATTACCTTTTTGACACTAATCATTCTTCCAGAGATACTCAAGTTCAGAGAGGCTCACGTGTAAGAACCAAGGTTCACGTACACCTAACGTTCCATAAAGCATGCAGTCAGGAGGGGTGTCCATCTTCAGCTATCCCTCCCCAAATGGGCTTCCTTCACCTTAGGGGCTATTGCAGTTCAGGCTTCTTTCCGACCTTGGGTCAGTGAGGGATTTTGCGTCAAGATCCTAAGAGTAATGGGTAGCTTTCAGCACAAACAGAGGAAGAGGAGCTCCATTTGTTAATGTAGCGATCATTAATGAATACAAGTGATGACATTCGGGGGGAAAACTTCAGGCTACTGGACCGGCTGGTCCCCAGGCTTACCTCAGTCTTAGGCCCAGGAAGAGGTGAAAACTGAGGAGAGGACTCTGGAGCCAAGAAAGCGAGAAGGGAGTTCCTGGGACACCTAAAACCATGTCCCTGGAGCAACTCTTGGAGATGAGTCATAGGAGTATTTAGTTCATGCACAAATTGGAGCTAAGATGGCAAGGAATCAGGTCCATAAAATTCTTAAATGTGGCATTTTTATAGGGCATGGGCAAACTGAAGTTGGTTAAATACAGATGTCATTGTTACAGGGTCATCTGATAGCCACACCATATTCTCTATGTGTGTCCCTGTCTCACATACACACGTGTGTGCACACTCACACACAGGGGCATAAAGATTGAATCATATGCCATAACATTTTATGCTCTTTGGAAAGTGTTACTTATTCAGATATGAAGTGGTTGTGCTTTCTTGCTAATTCTCTACTAATTTTATTATTCCTTATATCCTTTATGCCTATCATTTTGAATTATAGAGTTTATTACAGTATTAAATTTCTTTGAAATGCAAGGCATTATTATAATTTTAAAAGGCATTAAATTTTTCAAAACTGGAAACTTGCCGTTAGGTGACAAAATATAGTGTGTTTGAAGGGTTTGAGCTCACACTTATTTCAGTATCGCAGCAAATAAGGGAGAATGGTTGTAATCCCAGCACTTAGGAAGGCTGAGACAGGAGAATCATGAGTTCAAAGCCAGCCTCAGCAACGGTGAGGTGCTAAGCAACTCAGTGAGACCCTGTGTCTACATAAAACACAAAATAGGGCTGGAGATGTGGCTCAGTGGTCAAGTGCCCCTGAGTTCAATTCCCAGTACCAAAAAAAAAAAAAAAAGGGATAATGAAGTTGATTACAGAGGGCATTGTACTATTTTTTCCACTGACAACACTTGGCCATGTCCCTCTGCATTCGTCACCACACGTCAGTCCAAAAAGGCAAGTGGACATTCCCGTCTAACATCCCTCTGTACCTTGTTTTCTCCAGATGTTAAAGAATACCAAACAATACATCTGTCTCCCACTCAATGCACAGACCTGTTATAAAGAATCTGTGAGAAAAGTCTCCACAAAACAGTATCATGATCACGAAATTCACTTGGTATCTTTGTAATGGTACCAAAAGTGAGCATTAGCCTAAATTAAAAAAAAAAAAAAAAATGGAGCTAAAGGGAGTTGAAGTTGCTAAAATGAGAGGGAATTCAGCAAAGGGAACTTCCTTTGACCATCAGTGGCCAGCTCTGCTCATGATGTGCTCCTGCTTCCAGAGTCTTCTGTAACAAAGTGAATAATATATTTTCTGGCTTAAAGTCTCACAAAGAATTTTATAAGTACACTCGATGCTAGGAAATAACATTTCTTAGAACTCTTATTCCCTCTTCTATTCAATACCTTTTCATGTTTTTTTCTTCCTGATTTTTTTCTTTTGAAACATTTTAAACTTGGCTTTTCATCATTGATTCATCTCTCCTGTCCACATTTTTTTCCTCTCTTCTAACCTGTCCATTTTTGCATTTTCTGGCTTATATCTCAACCTTGGTCTTCCAGCTCCTCCATTTCCTTTAAACAC
The DNA here is from genome assembly GCA_028644305.1 of Xerus rutilus. Lineage (NCBI taxonomy): Eukaryota > Metazoa > Chordata > Mammalia > Rodentia > Sciuridae > Xerus > Xerus rutilus. The sequence continues at coordinate 110,023,120 of CM053404.1, forward strand.
ATTTGCTTCCTTCTCTTTTCTCTCCCTGAGGGAAAAATTCCCTAGTCCACAATAGAAATAAAACTAGCTGGGATTATGTTAGGATATGGTACTGAGACATCATGCTGCTAGCTGGACAGGCCAAACATGATTGAATCCATTTGAGTAGATGCCACCTGACAATTCAAACAGGCTTGGTCAGCACAGAATGGCAAGATTCTCTGGGATTTTCTACACATACGTTTGACACTTTACCTCAATTCAATTCCACAACCCAGATGATGACCTACAGGGAAAATTTTAGGCTATTAGACCAGTCAGTTTCCAAGCTCGCCTCAGTATCAGGTCCGGGAAGAGGTGAAAACTGGGGAGAGAGACCTGGAGCCCTTGATATCCTTGTTTACTTGAGATGAATTCTTATCTATCATCTTTCACACCCATAAGACCATTGCTTACAACTCCCAAGATGGCATATTGGTACCATCATTTTGCTATACTTAATGCTCATTATTGTGCACAATTAGGAAATGTAGCATTCTGGTTAATTACATTTTCTAATTTAAAATTTCAAGGTATGTCTTCTATAGATTACTGACATCTAGACACCTGGAATAATCTAAATGATAAAGCTAAATTGAATGAATTTACTCTTTCTTGGAAATTTCAGAGGTAACTTCAGGACTTACAGAAAGAATATCAGGGTCATCACAGATGGGTTGTAGATATGCAGCTATACAAGATAATTGGGATTTCCATTGGATACCATATAATATGGGTCTAGTATGTAATAGCACCAGTTACATGGAAATAAGGTACCATGTCAAGTACATAATGTCTCTGTAAACTTCCTTCCTCTTTTTTAAAAATGTGTTTATATTCAAAGGAAAGAAACCCATGACCTGTGAAGTTACAAAACAGTATGTAACAGTATGTATGGCCATTTCATTTTTTATAATAAAGAGTACATACACATGTATACACACAAGTCTGGGAAGATATACACCCAAATTTTAATGGTAGTATCTCTGGGTGATGGAATTACAGGTGCTTTTGTATTCTTCTCTTGGATTATCTGCATTTCTTGTTTTTGAAAAAAATAGGTAAATATTCCTTCTCTGTTACAAATGGAAAAGCAAACCACACAGCTCAGTATTCAAAGCAGCACAAAAACCCATATCAAAATAAATTAAAAACAAGTTAAATGAAGATAATGGTTGCAGAAGAGATCTCTGTATTTGGGAAACATACATGATAGGAGCCACATTGTCAATTGTGAACTTGAGAATGTTTTGGGGATGAGGTGCTATAGGGTCTGCAGTGAGAGCAACATGGAGTTTTGGAAGATGTTGGTGTCTTGGAGAAGAGAGGTGGAATTTGGACTATTGCCTGGTTATTTCTAGGGCTCTGTGAGTCATACAGGAAATGATATGTGTTTATAAGTAGAAATTCTAACATTTATGAATAAAATCATCTTTTTCTTTTCTTTTCTTTTTTTCTTTTTTCTTTTTGCATTCCTGCATCTGTTTCTAACCTCCTAGGTAGAAAATAAGATATGGAAGATCTCATCTTCATTTCAATACCAAGTCTCCATGATTGGGGTGAAGTTTGGGCTGAGCCTCAAGTCATACTCTGTTGGGTCTTTGTCAACCTCAAAGACTCCAGCTTCACCCCATGGGAAGCTTCACCCGCTCCTGGCACGTGGCTGCCCAGGGCCTGTTGCTGGCCTTCCTGGACCTCTGCCCTGCCCTGGCCTGACCTTTATTCTGCATGGGCTCCCCTTTCTGCTTTCCCACCTGCTTCTGTCTCAGCTTTCCAGGGCATTCTATTCTAGTGATACAAAGGATGTGATGTGTCTCCAGAATGTTGAGAGGGGTTGCCATTCTAGAATTATCTCCAATTCCCTCCTATTTATATCCCTGGGCAAAAGAGGCTTCACTGTGGAGGCCATGTCTCCAGCTCCCAGAAGCCTCCATGTTCTCCAGCAATCAGACCAGACTCTTGCCTCTGCCCACTTCTGCCATCACCCACTCCTCCTCAAAGAGCTTTTCTGATCCTTGCTGTATCCAGCATCTCTCCTGCTCATTGTGGGTGCTGCATACCCTGTGGGAGGTGAGGATTCTGATGTCTGCATGTGGATCCTCCTGTCCTTCTCTGAAGCTCCTTGTGTTCATGTACAGCTAGTCTTTTTCTATAGCCCCTGTACAATTTTGTGCTAAGACCTATATATTGTTTTCTGAATGAACTCTCAGTTCCCCAAGTGAGCAAGCAGTTTGCTTGTCTGAATATCTTCAGTACCCTGAGTTTCAAGTAACACGTTCTATCTCAAATATTCCTCAAAGCACCCCTGTGAACAAGTCTTCTAACACCCCCACCTCCGGGATGAAAAAAAATTAATTAGGAGGACTCACTGCAGACCTTGACCTGGCCCTAGGAATTTTGATTTCAAATAAACACACTTTCCATCATGATAGTGGTTCCCAAACCTGTTGGCTCATCAGAATCCCCTATAAACTGCTTAACAAACTAGAGTCATGGGCCCCACTCTGAACCTCCTGATCATCCTTGGAGTGCAGTCCAGCCATCTATACTTTCCACAGTTGCTCCAGAGATGCTTCTGCTGCTCCCACACCTCCCATGAAGCCTAGGTCTCATGAAACATGATAGTCTGTGTTATCCAGGGATATGATATCAAGTGACTTTAAAGGCTAGTCCTTATCATGAAAATATGTTCCTCTATTAGTAATTGCATATTTGTGAAGAGTCCCCATGTGCACCTCCCAGGATCCTCCTTCTATGGAACCTTGCTGAGTTAACAGCCCAATTTCTAGAAAAGTCCTAGGTTAAAAACAATTCTGTCATTCCTTGGTCTCAGGTAGGGAAAGTGAGTACAGTTTGACAGCTAAGCTTAGGAGGGCCCCAGAATGGCTGCCCACAGGATTCTGAGCTGAGAATGGGGACCCAGCTGTCCTCAGCAGCTGGCTGCAAACCAGCTTGCCCTGAGCTAATTGGACATGTCTGGAAAGACTCTTGAATAGTCAGGACTCTGTAAAGTAAGGGGCAGGGACTCTGGCAAATTAAGTGATCACAAGCCCATCCAAGAACTATCCATCAGGGGGACGAAAAATGGTGGGAAAGTTCTTCCTGTTTGGAAGAGTAGTCAAATTTAGAGGGAATCAGCAACCCTGAGGAGGCAGACCACCAAACCTGAAATTCAGGAGAGACTCTCACCCTGCAAGTTCTCCAGAGGAACAATTAGGAGCTGGTGTAAGAAGTCCCCCAAGCTGGCTTAACCTGACATGAACCCAACAAGTGGACACTATCGGACCGTGGTTTCTAAGCAGGGGTCACTTCCAGAGAGGGGCTTGGGCTCCCTGCCCAAGCGCTGTATGCAGGTCAACCTGGAAACCGTTACTGTAATCATTGGGAAAATCAGTTAAGGAGAAAAGTCGAAGCAAACTGAAATTTGAAAAACACATTAACAGGGGCCTGATGAGATGCCAGAAGAGTCTGCCAGCAGGGACAGCTGGAAGGCCAATTTTTTAGTCAATACTGAAAGATGGTTCCTTAAATATCTGAGTCACCACACACTGATTTCTCTCCCGCTCAGTACTCCTATTTAATTGCCCTGGGGAGTCAGTCTCCCCACGGATGGACTTATAAGCAAAGGGTGTCACTGAAGTGCAAATGAGGTTCTGGGTGCAGCCTGCAGCCCCCCTTCCTGCTCGCTGCTTCCTTCCTTCTGCTACTACAGAGGGTGCTGCAGAGTTTCCCCAAGGCTACTTTTAAAAGAAGGCCCAGAGAAGGGGTGAGCACCAGGCCTCAGCTGGCCCTCAATCACAACTGCATGGTGTCCCCATTAGATATTTTGCCAGGAGCAATGGTACCCACAGGGGGCAGGGAAGAGTCGGGACTGTCTACAACCCACACCCCAGAGTCAAGTCAGATAGAAATCAAGTCACTGCAGAGCCACCATGTTTAGCAACCAAGTGACAACTTGCTGAAAGAGGGTGGCCGATGTGATCAGTGAAGTGAGTCCTGAATGTTCAACCAACTACCGAGAGACTGGGAAGCAGCCAGATCTCCAAGGCAGTGAACTCCCACAGCCTAACTTCAGGAGTCTCAATAGGCTTTGGCTACTCATAGAAAGGCTTCCACACAATGATGCCCACATAGGGGACAGGATAATGGTGAGGGTGGGGGCTCTTGCCGTGACCCTCTAGCAGCCTCCATTATCTCAGAGCAAAGCTGGTGCTGCAAATGTGTGGAAACTGGCACTGGAACCAGGGAGAAAAGCAGGTTCCGTGAGCAGAAACCATGAATCCTGCAGGGGCAGGTGCTACATCTGCTGTCAACCCTGAGAGGTAAGGAAGAAGCCCACACCAATGGAAATGTGAACTCATATTGCCCGGGGAGGGTGGGAAAAGATGTGGGTTTGAGTAGCTTTTGATCCCAAGGACTATACCTGCCTGTGGGCTCATTTCTCCAAGACTCAGGCACATACCTGAAAATTCACCTTTTACCCACACCGTGAGAATGAGTCACCATGAACGCACCTGTTCATCACACTCAGTGATCAGAACTCTGAGCGAATTGTGGCTGGGCTGTTCTGATACTGAGAAGTCCAAGTGCAGCAGCCTGCCACTTGGGAAACTATGAAATTGTTTCACTGCATTCCTGAAAGCTGCCTGACATGGATGCAATCTATCCAAGAAAACCAAGCCTGAAGATCATGCCCTCCTCTCCGTGTTCTACTTGTGGGACCTTGTATGCATCATGTGGCCTTTCTGAACTTTATGAACTTTGCCTCTGTTGTGGGATTAGTAATGCAACTGCTGTGTTCATGTGACCATTGAGTCAAATGTGACAATGTGAGTAAAATGCCCAGCACCAGATAGCTGCCCAACAGATACCCGTTTTCCACCCTTCCAGTTGCCCTCCAATACAGAGGTGCCCTCCGATTCTCCTTTTCTAGCCATTGATAGTGGGTTTTGCAGAGGAAAGCAAAAGTTAGAAGAGGTACTAAACCAGGGACCATCTGAGATGTTCCTGACTCTTTTCTCTAAGCAAGATGCCCAGCCCCGCCCAGCCCTGCTGGTCCCCTGTGCAGTCCCCGTATGCAGGAGGTATCTAAGAAATGAATTCCTTTAACTTCATGGAGCTTAAGGAGTTCTTAGATCCTCTCTTCTGAGTGGTTTATGGAACAGCTACTTTAAGAATTAGAATAGTAGAGATCAGCTCCCTTTAAAGATCTCTATGGATCCAGCAGCTCCTCATCTCACCCCAGACTTTGTGCTCAGACATTCTGCAGGTGGATAAGGAGGCCCAAGGCCAAGACTGTTGGAGGCTCTGCCCACCTCTCTGACCTCATCCCCTACTGCTCCCTTCCTTTTGCAGCCCTCTCCAGACATGCTGGCCTGGTCTCCTTTGCACTTGTCCAGCCTGTCTGCCTCTGGGCACATTGCTCCTGGACGCCCTGGTCCCCAGACAGCCGCCTGCTGGCTCTCTCCCTGCATCCTAATCTCAACTTAGATGAGGCCACCTCAAGAAGACTTTGCTGGTCCTCTTCTCTGCTACTCAGATTTATTTTCCTCTTAGCATTCATCTTTACCTGAAATATCTTATTGTTTGGCTACATGTGAAGTGTCTGATTCTATCAAAGTACAAGCTGCATAAAGGCAGAGGCCCTACACATTTAGTTTAGCACTAAATGCCTGGTCACCCTGTGCTCCTAGAGCAGCAAGAAATGTATTGTTGAATAATCCATGACTGTTATAATCCTATTCTGTACTAGGCTGGACAACTCCTCAGGTTTGAACACTGCCAGAAATGTGAGCTCTAGGAGAGCAGGGCTCCAGGAGAGGCCAACACCTCTAGGTCATGGCAGAAATCTGCTTCGACCTTCTCATGACCCAGGACCCAAAACCCCAATATCCCTGGAATGAGAGCTAGGGAAGTTTTGCTCTGTGTCCTCTTGAGTGAACTGAGCATAAGGGTGCTGATCATTCCCCCAACCTCAGATTCTAGGATCAACCAGTGGGAAGGCTTCAGGCCTCAAGGCAGTGTCCAACGCCAAGGGCTCAAGTGAGGCCTCGTAAACACTGTCTAATAAAATTAAGGACTGCTGAACTCCTCGTGTGGATTATGAAGCTGTTTAAAGTCTTCACACAGATTGTCTCTCCATCTTAAATTGTCTCGTGACAAAAAGTGTGGGCCATGATCCTCTGTCACAGATGTACGCGGGGCTTGCCTTGGAGCTTAACTCCATAGGGCGTGTGGATCTCCTGGAATGGGGACAGCGTAGCAGTGGTAGGACATTCTGAAGACCCAGCCCTGGCCCTTTGTCCCTCCTTTGTGACCCCATACTCAAAACCAAGCTAAGTCAGGGCTCAGAGGAGAGAAATGAATGTCTCCAAGCAGTAAGAGTAAAAGTGAATTTGAGAAAACTTGCCCATCTCTACCTGGCAGGGGCAGGGGAGGGGCCAGGCAAAGAGGAGGTTCTCTGAGGCTGTGTTTTGTGGCTGTGACAATGCCCTGAGGTCTATAGGAGTGGGGTGAGCAATAAGGAGGTCTCAGCACGCCTTCATAACAGCAGACCTGCTGCAAAGGGCTGTGTTGTCCAAAGAAGCTTCCTTTTGTGGGTACTCAATGATCAATATGTTTTTCTGAGTATAAGATTCTTTCAGAGCAGGGACATAGGAACCTTACAGAATGAGGGTTCCTGGGGTGGGGAGTGCTCAAACGCTTATTCAAAATAGTAACCAGTAGGTCAAAGGCATCCAGGACCCCAAACTCCACCTTTGCTGACCATTTCCTGCTCTTTCCCACCCCTTGAAGTGCAGTCCCCATCCTGTTGAAGGTCTTGATGTGCAACAGGGCTGAGAGTGTTGGAAGCCAGTCCTGCCATACTCACTGTCTGCCATGTCACCCTTGGGGAGCAGAGGTTGACTGTCCTTGTGCCTCAGGATAGCAGTGGTTTTCTTGTCTTGGTTTCCCTGAGCACTGGCTTCTGCAAAAAAAAAAAAGGAAAAGTGAGACCAGCTGCACAGCCAGCATCAGGATCTCCAAGGGGAGGGTGCTTTCTTGGACACTTGAACACCTCTGAAGAGCAGCAGCCTCTTGCACGCTTCCTTCAGGGACCTGTTGTGGAAAGAACCAGCAGCAGTTCCATCAGTGAAAAGCCACACTGGGGAAGCTCAGCACATTTAATGTGCTCATCTCCTAGAGAGTCACATGAATGTGCCGCTTCTGAGGACAAGGGAAAGGAGGTTGTCTTGAGGAAGATCTCTCCTGGACGCCCCCTTTCAATGTCCTCCTTCCTTCTGGGTCTCTGTATTCCAGGGTTGGGTGGGGGCAGTCACCAGAGAAAAGTCCTGGCAGAGCCTCTGCCCTGCTTTGATTTAAGACCTAGTTCTTAATGCTAGCCTTCCTGTTCCTGCTGGAGTCCCCAGCACTATGCTCCATGTACTCCGGGGACCAGGGGGCAGGCCCACAGAGACAGACGTGTCCCTGTCCAGAGCCTGATGGCTGAGGTCGTAACAGGATATACAAGGCTGCTGAAGGAAGGGCTGTTGATGGGGGAGATGTATAGAAGTAGGGGAGAAAAACAAAACAAAACAGAACAAAAAGGCCAGATACTCCCTATTGCATAGGGTTATACAATTTCTCTGCATGGAACCACCTGGCCAAAGGGGTTGGGGTGGAAGCTGACCTTAGCCAGAGGAAGGAGTACCTTTTCCTTCTATTTTAAGCCATGCCTGGAGGCTTTCTAGCCCCCACACTCCTGAAGGGACACCTTTTCCTAATTTGCACAGATACTGCTTAGGTTCTGGAGGTTGACTAGCCCCTCCTATCCACTTTCCACACCCTGTCTCCTTTCTCTTTTTCAGGCTCCATATTCCTGTGATCCCAGCTATTTGGGAAGCTGTGCAAGAGGATCAAAAGTTCAAAGCCAACCTCAACAGCTTACTAAGACTTGTCTCAAAATAAAATAATGTTTAAAAAGGGCTGGTGGTATAATTCTGTGGTAGAGCACTTGTGAAGCATGTGAGATGCCCTGGGTTTAAACTCCAGCATCAGGGAGAGGGAAAAAAAGTCTTCCAGTTGAAGTACCCCTCCCCCCTTACTCATTTTCTACTATGGATTTGCTTTTTCCCAGCTTAGAACAGGAAGTGGGTTAGATTCTACTGGCCAAGGCCATGTTCTAGACTGCTGCTTCTCAGCCTGGAAAGTGTGGGAACTCCCAACAAATGGGACAGAGGAGTGCAGGGTTTGAGCTGGCACACCTTCTGGAATGGTTCTGCTCTGTCCTGGAGCTGAAGTCTCCAGCATGACTTCCTCTTTCCCACTATTGAGTGGTATAGCTCCCCTCCCATTCTCTTTGTCTATTTCTAACAACAAAGTACAGAAAAGTGGGGGGAGTATTTGTTTACCCTGTCTAGGAACCCTCTGTTCAGTAGAGATGGTAAGTTGGTGAGAGGGAGGGGTGATCTCAATGGGTGGGGTGTCCAGAGCCTAGAAATTCAGAGGCCAAAATCTCTAATGAGGGTTGTTCCTGCTCTTTATTAGCCAGTCATTGCTAATTTTCAATTTGGATTCTTCCATCTCAATGTCTTCATTTATAAAATGTGGGTAAAACCAACCTCAGCTCCCAGGGATGCTAAAAAGAGCTCATATTCAAATGAAAGCACTATATAATGATTTTTGAAGACCCTCAAACACCCGTCTCTTCACTGGAACAGCCTCAAGTTAAAAAGAGTAACCACAATTCACGTGTCTCAAAGAGCTTGTGATAACTCTTAGCTTAAGAAATTGCATTTTGTCTGAGCTGTCAGCCACCTTAACTTTAGCCCACATACTGGGAGGACCCTAACATCAACATACTTTATCTTTGCAAAGAGTCCCGGTCATCTTGACCTAAGTTTCAGTCAAGGAAATGACTCCAGATGAAACATAGGGTGAGCTTAGCTAACTGCAATCTCTGCTTCTGTACTGTTGGTTTGCTTGCATTGGCTAAAAGAGAAAAAAAAAACATCATAATGCCTGACTCACAGTTTTCTTTTGCTATATAATCTGTAACTTAAACCAAGTCCTGGGCTGCAACTTGGAATTGGCTTTGCAGTCCTGCCGGCTGAAAAATTAACCTTTAACAAATAAATCTATGGGTTTGATGATTCTCGCTGATCTGATATAACATTTGGGGGCTCATCCAATGATCAGATATAACAAGCTGTTCTACACACATTAGATATGTAAATACGGAACCTCTGAATTGAGAGATTCTCCTCTGGAGGCCCCTGGAGCAGCTGAAGATTAGCCACTGTCAAAACTAATCCATTTTCTTTTCCTTTTTGCTTCAGAAACTCAGGAAGGTTTGCTTCCTGCTACTAGGTTTCCCCTTCAGGTTGGCATTTCCTTCTTTACTAGAACAGTAAGTAGCTAAAGGGTCCGGATGTGTGGGATGAATCTAATCTGTCCGCAGCTGGTAGAGATCTCATTATTTGATTCTACCTTCTCTTTTGGGTATCATGAGCCAAATGGTGATCCCTCCTCCTACTTAACACTGAGCTGATTTACCCTAATGTCCCACTATCTTGTCACTCTTGGAGCTGGGTCCAGTTGTCCCTCTTCCCAGTTGTTATGATTTGGATTTAGAATGTGCCCCCTGCAAAGCTCATGTCATAAAAGCATGGTCCCCAGTACAACAGGATTCAGAGGTGGGGCTTTTAGACAATGACAGGTGCAATCTTATTTAATTGATTCATTTGATGGATTAATAATTCGAACGGACTACTGTGTAGTAACTACAGGTACGTGGGGCACAGCTTGAGGAAACAGGTCACTGGGGGCATGACACATATTATACTTCTTTCTTTCTCTCTCTCCCTGTCTACAATAAGCTGAGCAGCTTTCCTCTGCCATGCCCTTCTGCCATGATGCCCATGATATCCTGCCTCACCCCAGGCCCAGAGCAATGGAGTCAGCCTACCATGGACTGAACTTCTGAAAACATGAACCCAAAATAAACTTTTCTTCTTCTACGTTGTCATCATCAGGTATTTTGGTCTCAGTGATGAAAAGCTGACTAACACATCAGTTTTGGAAGCCAGAAGAAAATGAGGACAGTGGAAGATCCTACTGAGTAAGGAAAGGCTGCTCAGGAGCCTCCTCTAGGGTGGAGCAGGAGGAGCACTCTGAAATCATTCCCCAGGTGCAGGAACATGCATGGGAAAATCCCTTTCTTGGACAGAGAAGAACCCTGAAAACTAATGCCAGTGGCACCCTCTGAGGCTGTTCTCATAAACCCAGCTGAAGGGATATCAGACTCTCCAGAACGCAAGAGAAGAGTGTGCAGGGCAAGAGGCTCCACCCCCTGAAAGGCAGCAGGGCGGTGGCAGCTACCTGTGTCCACTCTCAGACCAAGTCTACACCAGACACATCTGAGGTGCATAGTGGAAAGATACCCAATGCTAATGACAAGGCTTCCCTTTTTGGCTTACCCTTGTGATCAAGTGGAGTTTTAGGTCTGCCCATGATCTCATCCTCTGTGGCATTCAAGTTCTGGATCAGAAAGTATGTAGTCATTTTCCCTTTACCTTTTACTTCAATTTCACCCCTCTCAATGATTTCAAACCCTTGATTTTCCAGGGCTCTGCACAGAGAAAAAAACAAAAACACCAAGTATCAAAGACCACAGGGTTGGCTATCATGTAAAAGATGATGCAAGAGGAGAAATCCTGAACCCAGGACACATAGCAGAGGAGGAAGGAGGATCCAAAACATTGGTCAGGGCCAGTGGAGGGGGCAAGGCCATGGGGAGAAGAGGGAGGCACGAAGGTTCTGAGCAGGGTGCCAAAGACCAAGGAAGGGCACAGGGAACCCACCCAAACCCTGATGATACTCCCACCAATGTTCTTCCTCCCACAGATTCCTCACACACGCAGCCCCCTCATTTCTACTGGACTGCTTGGTTTTCGCTCCCAGTACCCTGATTTTGGCTAAATCCCACTCTGAAACTCCTCACTCAAGATTCAGCTTGGCATCTTCTCCTCCATGAAGCCTTTCTTCCGGGGGTCAGGCTCCTTCCCCTGGGCTCCCATGACACACATGAATTCCCAAAGCAGGAGAGTAGAGCAGGGAGTCTGAGCCCTAGCCCTGGGTTGCTTCCAGGCTCTTCCCTCCTGACCTTCCTGGACCTGAGGCAAGTTATTAGCCCTCTCTATGCCTTATTTTTTCTCATCTGTAAATAAGAATAATAATAGTACACCTTCATGGAGTTGTTGCCATTAAATGAATTACTATATGTAAAAGAATTTAGAGCCCCGTGTGGACTTCTGTAAGTACTCAAGACATTTTACCTATTATTTTGAGCATATCTTTATCTTTGTACTTGTACCACTTTAAAAATATTGAAATGTGAATTTTCTTTCTTCCTCCACTAGACCAAGGGCCAGCACACTTTTTCTATAAAAGACCAGATAGGTAAATATTTCAGGCTTTGTGGAAATACAGAGTTTATAATCCCAACTCTGTCATTGTATAACAACAGCCATGGACTATGCGTGAATAAAGAAGCATGGCTGTGTGTCAATAAAACTTTATTTACATAAAGAAACAGCAGACTGGATTGGCCGGTGGGTTTTGTACCTTGCTTTCTCTCTACTCAGCCAAATGCTCCTTGAAAGCAAAATCTATGTCATAGTAGAAGTTCAACAATCTTGTCTGGATGTGTCTTCTGTGAGCCAGTGAAGCATGGAGGAACAAATATGAATCTTTTCCACTCCCCCATCCCATTCCAGAATATTTGGCAAGTTCTGGAAGGAGAGGATGAATGAAAGAAGGCATGAATAAATGAATGGCTACCTGTAGGTTGTAGGGCTGAGGTGCACTTTGTTGGGAAGCCCATGACTTTCCATCCTAGAAGCTGTATTCACAGTGTCACCAAACAAGCAGTACCGTGGCATCTTGTCTCCCACGACGCCTGCTAGGACCGGTCCAGTGTGGATCCCCACTCTGATCTGTACAGAGAGAGCCTCCCTGAAAAGAAACCATCTAATCCTCTTCCTTTTTACTTTTAAACTAATGTATAACTTTACATAAAAGGAAAACCATAGACATTAAAGTGTTTAGCTCCCTGAATTTTGACAAGGGCCCAGGTCCCTATAACTTTGCTCTAAAAGTATTCCACAAAAATATAAAATAGTTCCATTACTTCACAGAATTATTTGTGCTCCTTTCTAGTCAAACTCTTTCCCACCCTACCCCCAACAGAGATAACTACTTTTTAATATCTTTTACCCAAGATTATTTTGCCTGTTCTGAAATGTCCCATACATGTAGTCATATAGTATATACTATTTTACATCTGGATTTACGTAATCAACACAATTTTTTTTGTACTGGGGATTTAACTCAGGAGTGCTTGACCACTGAGCCACATCCCCAACCCTATTCTGTGTTTTATGTCGAGACAGGGTCTCACTGAGTTGCTTAGGACCTCGCTGTTGCTGAGGCTGGCTTTGAACTTGTGATTCTCCTGTCTCAGCCTCCCAAAGTGCTGGGACTACAGGTGTGTGCCACCACACCTGGCTAATCAACACAATTTTGAGATTCATCTATATTGTATGGATCAGTAGGTCATTATTTTTAGTACTGAACAGTAAGAGTACACCATGATTCATTTATTCATTCTCCTCTTCACTTGGGTTATTACCAATTTGGACCTATTATAATTAAGGCTGCTAATGAACATTTCTGTACAGATATTTTTGTGGACATCTTTTCAATTCTCCTGGGTACATTCCTAAAGGTAGAAATTCCACTTCTGGGTCACAAGGTAAATGCAAATTTAATTTCACCAAAACAAAACAAACTGCAAAATAATTCTCCAGAGTTCATTCTGCAGTTCTCCATTTTCCATTCCTATCAGCAATGTGACATGTCCCATGGTTCTACATTTTCACCATTTGGTCTTCTACTTGGTGTGAAATGATATCTCACTGTGGTTTTTATTTGCATTTCCCTAGATAATGATATTAAGCACATTTTATGCCCATATTATCCATTCATATACCTTCTTTTGTGGAAAGTCTGTGTAAGGTTTTTTGCCTGCTTTAGAAATTGGGTTGTTTATTAGTTAATGTGCATGAATTCTGTACATATTTGAGTATATACATGATATTTTTCCTAGCCTATGATTTTGTGTATTAATTGTTTTTAAGAAGCAAAAATTTAAATTTTGTTGAATATATTCATTTGCTTGAGCCGCCATTATAAAATACCACCAACTGCGTGGCTTAAACAACAAAAATCTTATTGTCTCACAGTCCTGGATGCTGGAACCCCAGGATCAAGGTAAGGTCAGGTTTGGTTTCTCCTGAAGCCCTCTGCTGGTTTACAGAAGACAGCCTTCTCTCTGGGTCCTCACTTGGCCTTTCTGCTGTGTGGGCATCCCTAGTATCTCTGTATGTCTTCATTTCCTTTTCTTATAAGGATGATAGTCAGTCTGGACTCACCCTTAGGCCTCATTTTCACTTTATCAGCTCTTTAAAGGATGTATCTCCAAACACAGTCACATTCTAAGGAACTGAGGTCCAGGACTTCAATGCATAAATTCTGGGGGATTTTTTCCTTTTCATGTTTAATGCCTTCATGTACTAAGAAATCATTGTCCCAAAGACATGAACCAATCTCCTGTGTTTCCATCAAGAAGCTTTATTATTCTAGCTTCTATGATTAAATAGGTGTTAAATTAATTTTCAAATATGAAGTGAGGTAGGACTGAGGTACATTTTTTCTTTCCATATAATATTTAGTTGTAACAGAACCATTTCTTGGGGGTGAAAAAGTTGTTTTCCCCCCTGAATCAGTTTGGTGCCTTGATTAAAAATCAATTGATCTTAAATCTTAAATACACTGTGTATTTTTGGACACTACTATTTCAATGATCTATTTGTCTACCCTTCTGCCATTCCTACTTTGTTTATTACTATCGCATTAGAATAATTCTTGAAATTAGGTAGTGTAAGCCCTACAATTTTATTTTCCATTGTCTGAGTTATTCTAGATTCTTTACATTTTCATGCAAATTTTAAAACCAACTGGAAAATATTTTCAAAGAAGCCTTCTGAGATTTTGATTGATATTCTACCAAATCTATACATCCACTTGGGGACAATGGACAGCTTAACCAAATGGATTTTTCCAGTTGTGAATATGGTACATCCCTCCATTTAATTAGGTCTTCTTTATTTTCTCTAAGTAATAGTTTGTAATTGTCAGAATAGAGGTTGTGTGTATCCTTTGGAAGATTTGTTCCTATGAATTTAAATAGTTTTTACAATTTTTTAAATTTCATCTTCCAATTTTCTGTCTTAATGGGACATCTGGTTTTACAGCACAGTCCAACAGTGAGCTCTTCAGGGTTGGTTCTCTCTTCAGTCCCACTCAGACTCTGTGCACCTGGGGAGATTTCTCTCTCAGCCACTCTTCCTTGCCCCACCCCACCCCATTTCAGAGGTCCATTGTTGTGCAGGTACTAGAAAGAGTACCTCAGAAGAATTTTTCTTAGTTCTTACACCCTAACACTAGCCCATCAAGGGCCACTGCCTTGAGTTTGGGAGGGCCCCAACAACTCAGAGACCAGAAGCTCCCTCAGTTCCTCCCCTGTCCCTAGCCTTTGGCTGAAGAATCCTATGCACTTGGGGAAAGGTCTGCAGGAAAGAGTCGGGGGATGGGTACAACTCTGGCTGGGGCTCTGTGGGACTTCAGCCTGTCATTCTGGCTTCCCATGCAGCCATTAAAAGTTCACCAAAGTTTGGCCTGGTTCCTCCATACCCTCAAATCTGCTGGGTTACTTCTACTGATGCTCTACCAGGAATGAACAAAGCTTCCTTCTGCCTTGAAAAGGCTCGAAACTTTCTGGAATTTAGTTCATTTAGATTTCTTTGCTTACTAATGGGATTAAAAAGCATCTAGGAGCATGGGAACCTCTTAAACAGACCTACTTGTCTTTCCATACAAGATTTTCTTCTCCTAGAAGTAAGATTATAAATTCTTCTGGTAAAGGGCCTATCAGTACATCTCTAAATGCTTCAAAGCACCTCATAATACTGCTGCATACATACAAGGACCTCAATAAGTGCACATTAAATAATCTGTGAATAAAAGAGTAGATTTCAATGTGCACTGATTTTATAACTGTGGAAATGGCAGTTTTCTAAAATAAGATGGTTCTAGTTCTTATCCCCGACAACCTTGAATAAACCTACATGATATGCTGTTCCTATCTTAGAATTGCTAGCATCCTTTCCTGTTTTGTTTTATTTTTTCTTGGTAAATTCATCTTAAGAATTAGCAGGAATTCATTGTTTAATTCTTATTAGTATGGCATTATTCCTATCTATACATCTTTCATAAGCACACACACTTTCTATTTACATAAGCATATACTTAAAGTCATTTTTCTTCAGTGACTTACATTAGGGCCTTTTAACTTAAGTACTTATTTCTTATCTGACCTTCTTATCTCTAATCCCTCATTGCTTTTTATTTATGACATTAGGGATTTTATTCAACATGTATATTCTGTGTGTTTCCAATGAGTCAAGTATTGTAGATGTTTTGTTCTTGTGATGGCCTAAAGCCAGCTTTTACTTAAAAGACTATCGTGGATGCTAGATCCAGAACCTACACTATTTCTCAGCCTCCAAATCACTGGAGAGAGCAAGTAAAATACATTTTCAGAACTTCCTGCAAAGGGATCATAACTCGGAAAAATCATATCTGAGCTTATAATTGATTTTATTTATTTTTAGTTAACCATTAAGTTTATTTTGAATTTTTGACTGAAATGTGCAGGGAAGGGATCTGGATGTAAAACAGCAGAGAGACACAGCTCCAAGCTCTCTCAGGGGATTAGGATCTGCTGAGTTGACACAAGAGGACATTTACCTTTTTTGTCCAAAACTCTCAAATCTGTGAGAAACTGTGCAAATTCTGTCATGGGAACAAACTTGGGTGATTGGAAAAGCAGCTCCTACAAGAAAGGTGAGCAGACGTCTTGCTGATGGCCACATGGTGGAAGGAACCATTCTGAATATCTATGGCATCAACAGCCTGGGCTGCTGATTGAAGGCAGCTTCACATCTCAGCTGAGCTCTGAACTGCCAGACAGCACCCTGGATACACAATTTCCCCCAACAGGAAAAGTTGGCAGTTCAGTAAACCTGAACCACCTGTTGAAATGCTTGAACAAAAACCCAGGAATTATAAATGAGCTTTCAGGATGGATTGAGCCCTACAAGATAAGTAGGAAAATGCACTCAGACCATCCTAAGTTATGCACAGAGGAAGATGCCATGAATCACAGGAAAATTCTTAGCATCACAACCTCTGAAATTTGAAAGAAACTAAGACTATAATATACTTACTAATAGCTCAGTTCCTTAGGAACATATGCAAGAGAAAAAGAGGTGGTAAAATTATCCATTTTAATTATTGCAATAGACTCAGTGACCACCTAAGCAGACTAGAGTTTTGCATGAGATGTTTGGTATTAAGCAAAGTACTCATTTGCTCTCTACCTGGATGGGTTCTCCGGTGACAGGATTCATCACTTCTTTTGCAGAAATTCTCATCCCCAGTGCAAAATTAGCCACTCTCTGAGCATGGCTTCCAACAGGTACAGGTACACCACCTACTACCATATAAGCATCACCTATTGTTTCCACCTGCCGGAGGAAGAAGAAAGGGTACTCAGAGGCTTCCCTTCATGCACTAAACATATCATGTAATATGTCTGCCGTTTTCTATTTATGTAAGAACATATTAGAGCTGGTGATTGAGTGAGTGCTGGGGTATGAGGAGGATGAGAAAGGAGATAAGGAGGAACATGAGGGACTAGGGATATAGCTCAGTTGGTAGAGTGCTTGCCTTGTATGCACAAGTCCCTAGGTTCAATCCCTGGCACCACAAGAAAAAAAAATTATGACTCGAGGAACAACCATGAGAGAGCCAAAAAGACTTTCTGGTGTTTGTTTGTTTGGTACTGGAGATCAAACCCAGGGTCTTGCTCATGCTAGGCAGGTGTGTATTGTTGAGTGACATCCCCAAGCCCCAAGCTTTCAGTGGTTACAAATCCCAAAGATGATGCTTCTGGAGTAGTCATATGATACTATGTTAGATAGTGTATTATTTGTATATAAATTCTGCTGAATTTAGGAGTAGGAGACTATTTTCTAGGAAAATAGTGTTTTCCCCTCAGAGCACCATGTTGGCCCTGGGTATTGCATAAAGATTCCTAGTAAAATAAGATTCCTAAAATACTCCCAATTCCCTTTTAGCTCTTCCTCTTCGCCCAGCTCCTGTTCACACCAAACCCAAGACTAGTGCCAATAGAGGAAAGACTTAGAGTCAAGAATCTGCCTTGCCACTGTCCACACAAAACCGCCACACCACACAGACACTAACTTTGTAGACCTCGTGGACGCCGGTTAACCTGTCAAACTTGGAGTACATGGAGTTCAGCATGTTCACTATGTGGATAGGTTCACAGGCAGCGCAGATGTTCGTGAAGGTCACCACGTCACTGAAAAGGATGGTGCAGGTTTCAAATTCTCCTGAGATAGAAATGGGAATCAGTGAAAGCCAAGGAGAGAGAATAAGAATCCTATAGATTCTGCATTCAGGTGCCTTTTTGGAATCAGACCTGCTTGTATCGTGGAGGAGACTATCTGAATGACATTGACCACTCAACAGTCACTTGATAGATGTCAACTGAGCACCTGCCACAAGCATATCTCTTGAGTTTCTGCTGTGACGAGGCATCGTGTGCAGAGAAATGAGCAGACAGAGCCTCTGCCCTTAAGGAGCCCCCAGTCCAGTGAAGGAGAGGTAAAAGTAAGTCAATGTTCCCAATAGGACGTGACAGGTACTGTGGGATGACAGAAAGGGACCCTAGCATGAAGGCCCAGGCTGAGCCTGAACCACAGGGGATCCAGAGTCAGGGCTGATAGGGACTGATCACTCACCAGGAAGTGGTGCATTCTTCTGTCTTCGTATAGTGGGGTAGCTACCATGTCTTCCTAACCTGTGCTCCAATTTCACCCTGGGCCCCACTCATGCTAATTTCTAGATGGTCATCCGATTTCCTCTTTTAGTCTGACTTACCCCTCTTTAAGTCTTAGAACCTTAAATCTTAGAACAAATTCCCAAATCCTTACCATGCCCTGCAACAGGGACTCCCTGTCTGTCCCTGCCACTTCTCTGACCACATGTCTTGACACTATCCCTCTGGTTTGCTCCACTGTAGCCTCAAGGGCCTCCTTGGGGTTTCTCTAGCAAGTTAAGTGCCTCCTGCCTCAGGGCCTTTGCACCTGCTCTCTCCTCTGTCTGACATACCCTTCTCAAATATCTACAGGGCTCTGTCCCTCACATCTCAGATGCAACCAACTCAGTGAGAATGTTCTTGACTTCCCTATGTAAAAATAACAGCCCCTAGACTCTCCATCCTCTCAGCCTTATCACATGCCCCCCACTTCATAAGACCTATGTGGCATGATTTTTTAATAGAATTCTTTATTTAGCTATTATCTACTTTCACCATTGAAATATTAAAGTTCATGAGTTGGGAGACCATTTTTCTTTCTGCTGTACCCCTAGCACCCAGAACAGGGCCTGGCATAGGTAAATGCTCAATAAACATGTATTAACTGAGTGAACTGATGACTCCTTATACACAAATGGGTACTTTCTGAATTATTTATTCTTTAGTATTCTCCCCTTTGTATAACTTTCTCTTCTGTTTGGCTTCAGGCCTATCAGTCTGTTTTTCAAATTCTTACCATCCTTCTGATCTTGTTTCCATCTTTTCCTGGCTTCGCATCCTCCTTAAATATTAGGTGTTCGCTAAGGTTCAATACCTTGCCCTCGTCTCACCTTAAACCTTTTGGATGATCTTACCAGCCTTCACGGGTCTATGATTAGCCATCACCTAGGCTGAAGCTGCTCCCAGACCTATGGCTCCATACTAGACCTTTCCCTTGAGCTCTCCGTACAATCCCTAACCACCTGCCAGTCATGCTGCATGACGCATCCCACAGACATCTCAAACTCAACAGTTCAAAACTGACCTCATCACCTTGTCTCGAGACCTTTTCTTCTTTCTGGATAAAGCATCATCAGCCCCCATGCCGTCGACCTCAGACTTCTCACTCGCTCCTGTCTCTGACCTTCCCTGTCATATTGGCATGATGGCTCCTCACTAGGCTGCCTGGTTTCAGGCTCTGACTGTCTCTGAATTTCACTCTGTCAGGCTCACAGTCCACCTGCCTCTACACTGCAGCCCAAATGACCTTTATGAACTAACCACATCACTCTCACTGCAAGAAAAATGAACTCCAATGAATCCCACCTCCTACAAAACAAAGACACTTTCCTTTTCCTTGACAACCCAGATCTATCACTACATCTCCTGAGCTTCACCCCTCCTCCCAGCCTCCTCAGACATCACTTGTCCCTGTTCCAGGGACAACGCAACTGGTACTTAGTTTTAGGCCTCCTTATCTTGGCTTTGGCCAGACCACTCTTCTGAAGTGCTTTTCCCTTCTTTCCTTGATGAAATTCAACCGCGAGTCACCTTGAGTGCCTCACACTTTCCTGAGGTGCCTTCACAACTTTGCCCTGCCACCTATGTCTTTTTCTTCTAATATCTGTTTATTATCCATCTCTGCGACATCTGTGTTCCCACAGTCCCTGGAAAGAGCTTGTAGTGGAATAGTATGGACTTTGGAGTCAGACAGACTTAATATGATGCATTTCTAACTCATAAGCTGGGGTGAATGTCAATGTGCTCAGCTGTACAGATGGGATAACACCTCCGTTATAGAAATGTTGAAAAGGTTTAATAAAACAGCATATGTAAAATACGTAACACAGTTCCTGGCACAATAATTGCTCCTTATTGCACATTTCCTTTCTGTTAGCCAGTCCCATCCCCATTAATACATTCTATATGTATCTGTCAAACCCAAAGACTGAGAACTCCTTTGGGTCCCCTGGATCTGGTATAGCACCTGGCACTTAGTTCACCGGGCATGTCTGTGAATGAACACACACCAGGCAAATGGAAAGTGAGTTCAGAGCAAACACAGCATTGCTCCCTCCAGAAATAGCTAGCACTTCCAGAATGGTCCTCAAAGGCACCCTGTGCTTCAGTTAATGTGTGGATGGATTATTTCCTGTTATAGTCAAGGTCTCTACATTTGGTCACTGAGTATTGAAGCCAGTCTCAAGAAACAGACTAAATTCTTAATATATAAACAGACTAAAACCTAATATATATGCACCTTGTTAATAAGCATTTTTCTCTGTATTTTACTCTCGTATGGTATTTCTAATTTTCAGTGTAGGAGGAAAGACTGAGGCAATGCAGGTTAACCAATGAACCCAAGATGGCGCCACCATGAAGTCAGAATTCAACCCCAGTATTGCTCAGCTTCAAAGTCCAGGCTTTCAACCCTGAAGGCACACTGTCTCCTGCTCCGAGGTCCCCATGAAGGGATGCCTTACCTGCAGCCACCTTTTTGCCCTCCTTTAGCTGGTTGGCCACATGTTTGGGCAGCATAGCATACAGCAGGGTCTCTGTCTTCTTCTTTTCTATGGCCAAGTGCTTGGACAGGACTCGCAGCTCCTCCTTCTTCCTCTCCAGCTGGTTGGACAGCTCCATCTCCGCCAGCCTCTGCTGGTTGAGGAGGATGAGATCCCTGGTGGTGTCGTGGGGGGCAATGTCCGAGAGATGCATCTTGCGCTCCTCCAGCTCTTGCAGGCTGCGGAGCTTTGGAGAGCACAGATAGATCATGCACCGCAGGGACTCCATCCAGATCATCTGACCTTCATGTCATGGAGAGAAAGGTAGAAATATAGTCTATCTCCAAGACTGGATTAGCTGAGACCTCCAGAGAAGTAAGCCTCAGCCACACCTTCTAACCATTGCATAGCGATACTCCTGCCTTTTCTAACAAATGTCCTGAGAATTATCTATACTTCTGTATCCACTAACTCATTTCCCCTCTCTTCACAACAGCTTTCTGTGGCTGCTTCTCTAACTTTGAGGTGGCTCATTCATGGCCTCCGAAGGGCCGGCTCCAGCACAAGTGTCAGCCTCATCTTTACTTGGCACTTCTGTTGATATTAACCTTCTATAAACCACTTTGCAGTCAAGAAGCTTGAGGTAAGTTTTTGTGTATAATTGTGACTATTTTGTTTAAGGATATACTTTAAGACATGAAAATATGCTCATTTTTAAGGTTTTGATACATATTGCCTAAATGGTGGTGACAATTTATACTCGCATCCACAGCATTGTTTTTTGTTTGTTCATTTTTCTTTACTCCCTATTAGGTATTTATTTGTGGATGTCTGTCCCTGAGCTCACCTTAAAAATCACTCTGCAAATCTCCTTTCATTTTGGTGGTGGGGTACTGGGGATTGAACTCAGGGGCTCTTGGCCACTGAGCCACATCCCCAGCCCTATATTGTATTTCATTTGGAGACAGGGGCTTACTGAGTAGCTTAGCACCTCACTTTTGCTGAGGCTGGCTTTGAACTGGCGATCCTCCTGCCTCAGCCTCCTGAGACACTGGGCAAATCTCCTTTCTTATTAATCCTTTCATCACATATACATTTAGTCCCTACTGTGAAACAGACACCCTGTTTCAGGCATTGAGGGATACAGCAGCAACTCAGACAAAATCTTGCCCTCAAGGACATAAATCAAATCTTTTCTCAGCTAATCACACCTTCATTGCCCACTTATCAAAGCAAGGATGCTAAGATTTATCCTAACTATTCTTTCGACCCCATAACCAGCTACCATGTACTGCCTTAATTATCTCATAGATCTGTCCCTCCCGTTGCCACTCCACTGCCTAAATCCATTCCACGTCTCTTACCCGCACCCCAGTGGTGGCTCCACTTAGCTTCCCAGACTCTGTTTTCTCTCCGTTTTGATCCATCCTTCACATACCTTCAGAGAGGTCATTCTAAACCTCAAATCTGATCATGGCAGACTCTTAATGTTTCCAATTGCAAGATGGAGCTCCAGTCCTCATCTTGCCAGCCTTCTGTCTCATCACTCTTCTTTCCAATTAACTCAGGCTGTCAGAACATGTGATTTTCCTCTGGGGTGCCCCCCGCTCAGTTCTGCCTGTACGTATGCCTGACATAACCCATCATCAGGCTAATAGAAGACAGCTCAAATGGTGTGTGTCTTGTACACCATCCCCCAAAATTAGCTCCAAATGAATCAGAGACCTAAATGTAAGAGCTAAAAGTACAAAACTCTTAGAAAAAAAGAAAGGAAAATGACATTGGATATGACAATAATTTCTTGGATGTGAAATTATTATGTCAAAAGCACAGGCAGAAAAAAGAAACATAGAAAAATTGGGCAACATCAAAATAAAAAACTTGTGAGCATCAAAGGACACAACAGCATGAAAGGGCAACTCACAGAGTGGGAGAAAATATTTTTAAAAAGGTAAGAAAAGAAAATGAGGATTTAAAGAGATATTTACATACCCATGTTCATTGTAGTAATCACAATAGCCAAATGTAGCCATTCAATAGCCAGAAGAATGGATAAAGAAAATGTGTATGCATACAACAGAATATTATTCAGTCTTTAAGATGGAAGGAAATTCTGACACATGGAGCAACATGGATAGACTGTCATATCAGTGAAATAAGCCAGTCACAAAGGGACAAATATTGTAGGCTCTTCCACTTCTATTAACTACCTAGAGTAGTCAAAACCACAGACAGGGATTAGAATGGTGGTTGCCAGGAAATGGAAAAAAATAGGCACAAGAATCTAGTGTGTGTGTGTGTGTGTGTGTGTGTGTGTATTCCATTTATGTCTAAATCAGCAATGGTTGAGGAAATATATTGTTTAAAAATAAAGCCAAGTAGAAATGTCATAAAAAACAACTTGCACTCAACCATAGTCACTGCCCAGATTTGGGGAAATTGGAAACTTGGCCTCTTCCCTTACCAATCCCCCAAACCCGCAGGGAACAAAGAGCAGGAGTGAATTGTTACCTCGGAGTTTGAGTGTGGGCTGATCTTTCCAAGCTTCAGGCACCATTTCTCTTCGTGTCTTCAGGACAAATTGACTGTTGATAAATTTGCAGATGCTGGAAATGTTGAAGGTAACTTGAGGATGAACGATGGAGAAATACTCATCTAATCGAATCTTCTGGGTTTGGAGTCCTGGGACATACTTCTGAATATTCACTCCAGCTTGCTTGACCCTCAGCTATCCACAGAGGAGAGACGTCAGACTGGGGAACAGAAAGCAACCTCCACCATAAACTTTCCTTTAGAAATAACATTTGGCCTTGCTTTGTGACTCGCTAGGGAGAAAGGGGTTCTGTAATGGAATAAACATCACGGAGTGATAGCTTTTCTTAAACAATCAAATCTGCAGTTCATGTCTGGAAGAAAGGCAAGAGTAAAGTAGTGCTCAGCATAAAAAAAAGTACATGAGGCTTTCAACTGGGCCAACAGTTCTTTCCTCACCCTCAAGATCTCTCTAGTTCCTTCTCTCACACTCACTAATAAAGCAACTAGCAAGTTCTGTAGCACAGGATCTGACACTCAGGCCTGGTGAAGGAGTCTATCTATCAAGGGGGTGGGGGACACACATCATGCTGTCCCCAGGGAACACACAGAAGGAGGAAGTAAAATGGGTATCCTTTACATAAAATGTCCAATGCCAGCAGAGTGTTCAGGGACATATAACTTTACTAACCACAGGGAATTTACTAGGTGATAGAAATCAACCTCATCTTTTCACATATGTATCATTAACTTGTATATATTCTACACTCAAAACTTAAAAAAGAAAGGGAGTTTCTAAGTAGGCCAGAATTTAAAATATTAATAGTAGTATTAATGAGAAGAACAAAAATGCTTTATGACACTGGAAAAAAGTCAAGGTGCATTACTTGATAACCATCTAGTTGTTTCATATAAGGGTGTTTTTTTAACTCAGTGAATTCATAATTTCTTTGTGGATGGAGAGTCTACTCAAATGAGTACACTTCATAGACTCTGTATCTAGCAGTCAACTGGTAGGTGATTTAATATGTCTATCGGTGGCAATAAATATCAGAGAAGATCACAGTGGCTGAGAAGCATTTTTTTAAATCTTTTTTTGCCAGGCGTGGTGGCACACATGTGATTCAGGAGGCTGAGGCAGAAGGATCATGAGTTCAAAGCCAGCCTCACCAAAAGCAAGGCACTAAGCAACTCAGTGAGACCCTGACTCTAAATAAAATACAAAATAGGGCTGGGGATGTGGCTTAGTGGCCGAGTATCCCTGACTTCAATTCCCAGAACCCAAATCTTTTTTTATTTATTTTTGCACTGGGGCTTGAACCCAGGGTGCTCAACCACTGAGCTACATCCCAGCCCTTTTTTATTGTTTATTTTTATACAGGGTCTCAGCTAAGTTGCTTAGGCCTCGCTAAGTTGCTGAGGCTGGCTTTGAACTTGTGATCCTCCCGCTTCAGCTTCCCAAGCCGCTGGGATTACAGGCATGAGCCACCACGCCCAGCAGCTCAAAAGCATTTTAACTGATTTTTTGGACCAAATCCATTTTGCCTACTTGCCCTTTAAATTCACAATCAATTTGACATATATTTTATCCAGAGAAATTGATAACAATCAAACTTAAATAGTTCTGCTCACAGCCCCCACAGAACATGGCAGGAGACCAGCACAGACTTCTCCCCACCTAAGATGCAGGAAGTGAAGCATGGTAGGACTGACACATTGAGAGTGGCCCCCAGGAGTGTGGGAGATGATGCTTAGAATCACCCAACATTGATGTCTGTGTGCGTAGTGAATGTTAGCATTAACGTCCTTTTGTATTTATTTATTCGAAGGATAAACTTTCCCATTCACTCACTAGTCAAACCTCCCTTCCGTTATCTATCTAGATGATCCTGAATCCTGGTTTCCAGAAGATGCCACAACCTGAAACCAAGACCATGATTCTGCCAGGCTAAAACTACTCCCCCAAACCCTGGGAACTTCTCAGGGACTATAAATCACCACCCTTGCCTGGATTATTCCTAACCCCAAGAGGGAATAGGGCTCTTACTGCTTCATCAAAGATAATGTGGAAAGGAAAAGCATCACAGAATGTCTTTGCTTCGATCCAGAGACTCTCAGGATAAATGGGCTCGAAGGTGTCCCTGAGGTGCCCTGGACATAGAAAGAGAAAGCCCTAATGAGAGGTAGCTCCTGCTGTGGCCCTTGAACAGAGCTGAGCTCGGGAAGGGGACAGAATCTTAAGTGTTTGACAGGCAAAGTGTGATCCCCACTCTTTAGCCCAAGCTCCCTCGGCGTCTCCAGATGGCCACAGCAATTCTTCTTCCAAATTAAAACAAACACAAAACTTGCTACCAGGTTGAGAAACCCTTCTGCCCCCTGCCAAGTTTCTGCCCGCCGCTGAAGAGTTACTGGGCCAATTGAGTATGTCTCGCCATGAAAACAGAGTCGGCATTGAAATGGTGACAGCCAGACAATGAGCTAGCAGAGCAGAGCGTGTGTGCTGGACCCAGCATCAGGGACATTTGCCATGGAGCTTTTTAGACTGACAGTTTTGGGTGGCACATGAAAATTTAACCAACAGTCCTATTTGGCAGGGGGTAGAGATTCGAAATGGAGCCTTTTTGATATGAAAATCTCCTAGACAAAGGATGTCAATTGCATGTTTGACTCATTTGCCACGGCTTGAAGGACTCAAAATGCAGTTCTTTGAGCCCTGCAGACCTTCTCCCAGATGCATGTCATCTGACCCATGGGGTCATGACGAGGAGCATCTAGCTCCCTTCTTCCAGTGGATTGGAGCCCTTGTTCTGACTCTGGCATTAGGTGCTGCTTGTTAGGCTGGCTTAGTACCCATGGGAGTGCCCTAGAGAGACTACTGCCCTCATTTTGCAAATGGAAAATTAAGGACCTTATCCAGGGTCATACAGTTCCTCAGAGACAAAGCCAGAAATCTTTCTTGGCTCTTGATCCAGTGTCCTTTGCACTACTGAATGACCATAGTTATTATCCATATATTTCCAGCCCAAAATGTGTATCAATCAAGAAGCCCTGGATCCAGAGGAGAAGTTAAGGAAACTCCATTGTTCTTGACAATACATCAGCTTCCATCCATCTTCCTCCTCAGTCACTAATTGGGACTAATTCCAATCCTCCCTCCAGTGGCTTAGGAGAGAGGAGGTCTCCATATTACCCAGCAAAAGGGCCGATGGATGGCAAGTTAGTATGACATTTTAAAGTTAAAAAACATGACCACCAAATCTAAGCTCTGCAGAAATCAGGGGGCATCGATCACCTAGGGCTCTGTCGCATTTATGCACAGGGGCTGCTTCCCCAGGGAACCAGGCAGTCTGATCTAAGCCAAGGCTGGGAGAACAGCCCACCTACCTTTTCCAAAAGTGACTATACTTCTCACAACATCCCAGTTGGATTTTTTCACAGGACAAATAGCGACCCTTAAATATTTTTCCTTCATCCTAAGGAAAGCTGCCTGAAGAGCCTGCAGAGAGAAGCACAGGTGCCCCGTCACATGACTGGAGATGCACACGCCCCATTTGCTGTGATTGGGTCTATCTTTAGAAGTAGAATGGTGTCCATGGCCAGTGGGACAGTGCGAGGTTTGTGAGATCAATGCTACCAGGATTTTTTTTTATCTAATTAATCCTCATATTGTTTCTCTACCAAAGGCAACAAGAACTTTTTACATCTCAAGAAGGGAGTAGGGGGATACCTGGCAGGAAAATCACACGCAACATCTTCTCTTTCTGTGGTTGAAGATTCTGCAGCGGACCTTGAGATGGGCTTTCAATGCCCTGAAACATAAACACCGTGTGCTCCAGGAATCACAGACCTATCTGGACATTTGTACAAGCTACATGGACACAGAAAGAATTGTTCTCCTAATGTGTATGGTACCTAAACTGGCAATGATCCCCCTATGAGTTGCAGGTGACGTGACCAAGCACAGAATCTGAGTGGACTCCAGGCCTGTGACTAGCATTGGGGATGTGAAAAGTCAACCTGTTTTAGGGAGATTGTAAAATAAGCCACCAAGTTCAAATTTCAAACCCTTTATCCTGGCATTTTTATGGGTAAACATCATTCAGGCTAAGGTACATCACAGCAGGTCTCTGATATCCAGTTAAATTTAACCCAGCAGTTTTCAACTAGGAGTGACTTTGCCCCAACACCCACCCTGGGGACACTGGGAATGCCAGGAGACTTTTGGTTGCCACAACCGAGGGGGAAAGGGCTCTACTAGCATCTAGTGGGTGGACGCCTGGGAAGCTGCCTCACCTCCTGTAATGCAGAGGCCAGCCCATCACAACAAAGAATGTTCTGATCCAAAAGGTCAGCAGTGCTGTACCTGGTGGCACAGGCCTTCAATCCCAGCCACTCAAGAGGCTGAGGCAGGAGGATCGCAAGTTCCAGGCCAGTCTGAACAACTTAGTGAAAACTTGTTTCAAAATAAAATAAGGCTGGGATTGTGGCTCAGCGGTAGAGCGCACGCCTACCATGGGTGAGGCACTGGGTTTGATCCTCAGCACCACATAAGAATAATAAATAAAAATAAAGTCTTAAAAAATAAATAAAAATAAAATAAAAGGGACTGAGGATGTAGCTCAGTGGCAGAGTGCTTACCAACAAGTGGGAGGCCATGGATTCAATCCCCATTATCACAACAACAACAAAAAAATGTCAGGAACACTCTGCCTTAACGCCACTATTAGAAGGCCCAGGTTCAATTGATTGTGTTGTTTGCATAGATTGTGCCAGGACTGGTAGCTCTACTTGGGAGAATCTTGCTTTCTGAATACACCGCAAACACCATACCTCTTGCTCTCTCCTGAGGTCCTTACTGTTCTGTGACCCGTTTGGGTTTGCCCTTCTAGTCTGCCTGAGAGTCTTCTGTACAACCAGAAACACAACATGCTCTTTTTTTCCTGTCCTCTCCTCTTCTTCATTCACATCAAGGATATGCATGGTCACATCCATGTCAAAGAAGTCCTTAGCCACAGCCTCAATGATACCTGTGCAGAAGGACACCTAGCCGTTAGGGACGACAGAAGGCAGTGAGTCAACAAAAATCACAAAATTCAAGTCATACAACTTCTGATGAATTTTCCAGGGTTCACAGGACCTTCCCAGGACCTGTCTCAACACAGACAGCATATGACAGATTAGTAAAATAGAAGCTTGCAGAGATTCAATTTGTACATGTCTGGACACCAAATATACCCTGCTGTTTCCATTTCTAGTTCAGCATCTATTCATTGGTTTGTTATTTCAGGAAGGCATGTAACTCATTAAACAAGCAAACTGGAAATAGGGTAAGCAAAATTCACTTGTAAAAGCATTAAGAATTGTGTTTGCAAAGTTTCTTTGGGAAACTATCCCAGTGTTAAAATACAAAATATGGAAAAAGAATTGTGTGAAGATGTTCATCACAGTCTTGTTTACAATAGCAAAGGATTAGTTATTGATGAAAAATGCAACAACAGAGGACTAGCTAAGATAATTACTATATGCAATATCATTCATCCATTTAAGCTGTGGTTTTAAAGACTATGTAAAAACATGGAGCCGGGTGTGGTGGCGCACGCCTGTAATCCCAGCACTTTGGGAGGCTGAGACAGGAGAATTGCGAGTTCAAATGGCAACTGGTGAGGTGCCAAGCAACTCGGTGAGACCCTGTCTCTACCTAAAACACAAAATATTTATTTATAAATAAAGAAATAAATATTAATTAATTTAAAACATGGAAGCCTGCTTTCTCTACCATGCTGAATTGTTTTCAAAAGGACTGATACAAAATAGTATCTGCTATAAATACCATAACTATGTGGTTATAACCTGCATAATTCAAAATGTTCAACAAAAACAAAAATTATTCTTCCTTTTGGCATTTTGGAAACTTATTTTAAAAGCTCAAGGACTTTGGAAATAATGATCAAGCTCACAAGGAGCCAGATATTGTAGGGGACAGAGCTCCCAGCCCACAATTGGCTCATGGCTGTCCTGGAGAGTTTGTGGGCAGTCCTCCTCACTCCAGAGGTCTCAGAACTCTGGGACTGGTTAAGCCATTGCGTACCTGGTACAATGTGGCACAGACCACGTCTGTCCGAGTAGTAATGGAGAAGCATTTCTCCATCTGTTCCTCTCTCCACACGAAACGAAGGTGCGTTCATCTCCTAATTAGAAGACACAATACATTTCTTCCCAGGGAAAACAAATTGTTTAAATTAGAGCATCAAGGCCTTGTGAACAGGACTTACTACTACAGCATGCAGAACTATATCCTAGCCTCTTTCCAGTCATATAATACCTGCCATGGTTTAACTTTATTTCTTTATATTCTAATAGTTGTGCTTTTAGCTAAGAAATGATAGAAAGTTGCCATGCAAATTCTTAGAATTTTAAAACGATTCATACTGAGCAGAAAGAAAGAAAAGGAGAAGGAAGAGTTGCTTATGAAATATCTTTTCCTAGCCTATCATAACACTAAGGACTTTTATATGCTATCTTTTTAAACCTGTACATCTGGCAGGTAGATTATTTTATTCCTATTCCTTTTTGTCTCTGTGTCCAGTGACTTAAAAATTGTTTAGTACATAGTAGGTACTCATTAAATTTTTATTAAATAAATAAGTGGGAAACAACTTGTCCAGGATCACACAGCTGGTAAGTTGTGGATCTGCTCAGACAGTGATAGAAGCCCATCTGGCCTCACTGCTGGGGCTCTTCCCACTCCCACTACCTCAAGAAGTTCACGTAACAACAATAGAACAGGCTCAAAAACTCACTCTACCTGAAGTAGGAGGTTTCCAAGCCTCTGATTCCTTATTTAAAATATAGAGAGAATAATCTTTTTCCAATTTTATAGATTTCTATAAGAGTGCATAATAGTGAGGTACTTTAATATACATAACTCCTTTTTATCCTCATGACAACCCTGCAAAAGTTGTCACCATGAACACTAAATCTAGAAATAGCAAAGAGGTTGGTCAACTGAAAGGTGTCCTAAAAATAAACTATTTTACGTAAATACGAGACTGTTACCACGATATGTGTAAATTCTACTTCACCTTTTCAATAATGCACTTTGTCCAAAAAAAAAAGAAAGAAAGAAAAGAAAGAAATTCTAGGCATTTGAATTTCCAATGATCTCTACAAAGAAGAAAAGCAAGGCACAAACTCCAGAAGGACATATCCCAGTAGGGAAATTAGTTTCTTAACACCTCAGTCAGTCACCCCATGGGTTAATCAGAGTTGGATGGTTTCCGACTCTGGTTCTTGGCCCTGTCAAGTCTTTCCTTCTGATACTTGAATAACATGAATCTGGCTGCATAAGCTGTTTATCAGCTCCATCCAGGCCAGGAAACCTTAGGAGAGATTTTGCAAATCCACTGAAACCTGACTGTTTTCCAGGCTTTGTTGCCGTTGTGATCAGCCTCCTGGATTTAATTCCAAGCCAGCTCTACTGAAGAGGCCATCCTCCATCACAAAAACTGTACTCCCTCCCTTTTTTTTTCTTTTTCTTTTTTTTTTTTGGCTAGGCAGTTTATAAAGGTGGCCAACAGGTATTTTTTTTTCCTTTTCTTTCCCATGAGAACTCTTACACTAGGGACCAAGGGTTCTGCAGTGCAACAGACAAGAGGCAGTTCCCTTCCATCCACTCTTCTTTCAGGGAGGGAGGAGATGACCTGGAACTACTAAGTATTTGCTTCCTTTCAGGATCACCAAGACCAGGCCCAGGTGGTCTTACCTGGTAAGAGAGTGCAAGGTAACTGTGGAGGGCATCTAGGTTTTCAATAAACTCCATGAGATTTCCTCCCAGTGTCCTCAGCATTCTGTCATAGCCAGACATCTTACAGAATTTAAAGAAGTATTCTCCAAAAAGTTTCAGAATGGCTTCCATGGACACACCTATGAAATCCAAAGCAATACTCTGCAATAAAAGACCCTGCAAAGTGTTTGTCCTCCCTTGATAATCATTTATTTTCAAAGTGTCCAAATCCTGGTTGTGTGATACTTTCTGAGCTATCATCTAAGTCTTCACCTTCCTCATCAGTGAAATGTCAACAATAACCTCAATGTCACGAGGCCATTTTAGGCACCCAGTGCAATCCAGGAACCTGGTGAGTGCTCATTGACCATGTGTCCTTTGCAATCCCATCCCAGTCTTTTTCATGACATCCATGGCAAATATTTTCCTATAGGCCAGGAGGGGATTCAGAACTATTGTTCTCCCTTGACCACTGCCTACAGTGGTCAGATCAAGGGCACAGAGCAGCCCTCTGCAATGTCTCCTACCACCTCTACATCTTCCAATACACCATCTAAAGTGCAAAGTGCAGCTCTTATAAGTAGCAATGCAAAAATAATCCCCCCCAAGGCTGTTATCCTAATTTGCTCAAAAGATGATAGCAAATGCCTGCAATGACTCCCTTTCTCTCTGGGCCTCACCAGATCCTGGTTGCCCTTCAAGGTTCAGTTTTCACCTTGCGTTCTCCATGAAGATCTCTCTGAATATCCCAGGTCCTACTGACTTCACTCTTCCTAAATATTGCACTTTTTCCCTTCCATTTCTAGGGTTAGGCAGCAACCTTGCCTTCTATGTTTTCTGAACTAGACACAAAGTGGGTGCTTGATGAATTTCTGGGGATGAGTTTTCAGCACTAGGTAAGGACCGCTGCCCAACTCTCCCACTCCCCACCCTCACTGTTTGTGAATATTTTTAAAAGAATAGTCTGTAGTTCCTGCGACACTCATTGTCAAAGTTATTTTACTCAATGCTTATCAGTTTATCGGAAGGTAGGTCATCTTATTATCATGTCCCTCTTTTTCCAGATGAGCCCATTGAGGCTAAGCATCTTTGTGAATTGACCACAGTCATGCAGAGTTGCAGAGGCCAGATTTGCTGAAGAGGCTATAAATCTAAAGTCCGTGCTCCTACCATAAGCCACAGTCTTTGGAGCAGCAGTTAGGGAATCAAGGGTTCGCCCAAGGCATAGCTACCTATAGGCTATCACCATTGGCAAAGGAGGAAGATTATCTATTCATCCCGCTGACCTGGAGCTGACCCGGAGCTCCTGTCAAGAACATTCTCGTACTTATGGTGGACTCGTGACTCATGCAAGTCCTGGGGGCCAGGGAGAATGTCCAGAATACTCAGATTTACAGGATTCACAATTCCTCCACTGCATCCTTGAAGGACTCTAGGATGCTCCAGCTGGATCTGGAATTCACAGCAGGGGGCATTCTAGGGCTGCTGAGCTCTCCGGGACTGAGTCATACAAGAGAGACAGGGGATGAGAGGAGATCTGGGCATTTTTCAGCCTCTCCTGGCTTCCTAAGATGGTCTGAACAGCAATTTCTCTACAGTTCCTTGTCCTTAGCTAGACCTCTGAGCAGATAATTGTTTTGTAATCTGAGCAGGACAAAGTCCCTACTGAGTTGCTATGGTCTTGTCAGACTGAGTTATATATATTTCACAATTTGTCAGTTCACATCTTCTGTATCTAGATAAAGCTTGGGATGGTAGGATGGGAGGTGGTTTTGGCCTCCCTTAGGTTCTTTGCTTGGGGTCCATCCTAGCTGGATACAGGCAGGCTTTTCTACACCAGGAGCCACCTGCCAACTCTTAAGTTAACTGAAATAAATTTACTCAGGTTCTTTCCACTACTTCTGAGTTCCTGGAAGAACTCCTGAAAAGTAAATGGACAGGTGTGGAATTGTTCCTTCCCCTCTTCTCCGCCTTTCCTTTTCTTTCGCTCTAAGTCTAGCTTATTCTGGCTAGAAAAGAAAAACATCTGTTCTGTATAGCCTGCAGCCTGAAGCTCTGAACAGGTGCATCCTGTTACCCACCAGGAAAAGCGCAGGTCCCCAAAGCCTTCCTTCTCCCCGGGACCTCTCCCAGGAGGACTGGGTTGTCTGCAGGCCAAGCAAAGTTATATTCAAGTGACAGTGGCAGCTTTGTGTAGAAAAACTGCCTGCTTGACTTTTCTTTTATATCTAAAAATTTACAAAAATCCATGAAGTTGCTCGTTCCAGACCCTGGTTATTTTGTTTCTGGGCACCCAGCTCTGTTAACAGGAAAGGACATCTGGCTGAGAGACTAACTGTTCCTTAAACAACAATCTTGGGCTTGGGTGTGGTATTTTCCATCTGTGTTGGGTTTGGGGCTGCTTCTAGGATTCTTGGTTCAGAATGCTTGTGTAGCAGAGAACAAAGGCCTCTTCTTGAATTCAACACCTGTCTTGGTTTTGATATGGTTTCACCTCAGTGAATTTAGAATCCCAGGAGCCCCCTAAGTCACAGGGTGTCAGGGACATATAGAAAATGATAAGGAAATGCAAGAAGGAAATAAGCACAAATCTTAGGTGCTTTAAAATGTTATTTGATAGCGCAATAGAAAATCTACAGTATGCATAGTTTTCTAACTTTTGTGTAAGAAAGAAAGGGAAATGAAAAATGTGATTCTATCTGCTTATTTGTGCAAAATTAAACACAAGAAGGATAAACCAGGAGCTATGAAGATTGGTTACCTACAGGACCTTAGTGGGAATGGGATAAAAAAAACTGTGATGCGGGGCTGGGGTGGGTGGCTCAGTGGTAGAGCGCTTGCCTAGCATGCGCAAGGCACTGGGTTCAATCCCCAGCACCACATAAAAAAAACCTGAACAAACAAATTAAAGGTGTTGTGTCCATCTACAACAAAAAATATTAAAAAGAAAAATATGATGCTACTTCTCTGAACAGAACTTTGAATAGTTTGGCTTAAAGAATCATGTTAACGTTTCATATGCTTAAAATAAGCAAGATCAATAAGGAGAGGGAAAACCCTAAGATGTAATACAATCAGAAACCAATTAACAGAACGATATTTCGGACTGAACAGTTTTGAATAACATAAATACCCAGGGGGGGAAAATTAACCCATTTATATTTGAACACAGTATTTAGATTGCTTCGTCCCCAGGATATAGACAAAAAGAATGGAAGCAAATATTTAACTGGAGTTCAACATTCTTCCATCATTTAGGTTAACAATTCTGAAAATACATCCTGAATATTCAAGAATTGAGCATATAAGTAAACATCTTATAGCCAGTGGGAGACAGATTTGTCCCTTAGAAAGAGGTTACAATTATAGAAAAGAGAAGAGAAATAACTCTGTAGTGTTACATTAGAAAAATCTAACATAATGTAAGATGATACAACTCGTCATTGTGTAGATACATAGATGATAGACAGACAGACAGATAGAGATGTATATTATTATCTGTTTTCCAGGTCTGTCCACTGAGAGAGCCTAAAAACAGTGACACCTCAGTTGTGATGAGGCTCACCTAGCATTCAGATCTTGGTTCTTAAGTACCACTCTGCTAAAAGAAGCCATTTATCTAAGTGGAGAAATGGAAGATTCCAGGACTAGGGCAGGGAAAGAATGAGATGAACCTATACCATTTTTTCAAGCCAGAAAGTAAAGAAGAGATCAAAGAATGATAGGGACATATCAAAAGGGCACAGAGGCCAGTTTCAAGGAATTCCCACTTGCTAGATCTTGGAGAAATTGAGCATCAAAATAAATAGTGAAAGTAAAGGATTACAACATGTTTTCTTAAAAAATTAAGAATCAAGAGTCTTGCTTTTCTAAATTGATAAAAAAAATGGGGAGGGAGAAAATTCTTCCTCATTGAACTCTAACTAACAAATGTAAAAGAAATTCTATACTTAGAATATCACCATTTTATCAACATTATAAGTATTGACTCAGATAAGAATCATAACTGAATACTAAAATCCCAGAAGGGGTTTGAGAAGTAGTAAGATATTTTCCCTTTGTAATGCACTATCTGAATTACAAAGGAAAAAATAGTAACTTTACTTTGGAGAGAGCTGGCAGATTCCACTTTCACCAGGTGATCAAAGTTGACAGTAATAATGGGACAGCTCAACATCTTGATATGATGAACTGGAAAGGGCAAAAGATCACTTCTGAGCCAGGCATACTGGCGGACACCTGTAATCTCAGCAACTCAGGAGGCTGAGGCAGGAGGATCTCTGGTTTGAGGTCAGCCTCAGCAACTTAGCAAGACTCTGTCCCCAAATAAAAATAATAAAAAGGATTAGGGATATAGCTCAGTGGTTGAGTGGCTCAGGTTCAAGCCCCAGCACCACAAAAACAAAAGGGAAAAACCAAACAAACCAAAAAGATCACTTCTGTGGTCTTCCTCCCAAGAAAGCATAATCTAAATTATATCATGAGAAACTATTAAATAATCAACTATTAAAAAAAAATCTGAATTAAAGAACATGCTACCAAATAGCTGAGCAGAACCTTCCAAAGACATCAATGTTATAAAACAGAGATTCAGTAACACTTTCAGGTTAAAGAAGAATAAAAAGACATGACAATTGACATCATTCAGGATTTTCTTCTGTTCTAAAGGACATTATGTGTCAAGTGGGGGAAAAAAGCTCCATAAAGTCTATAGATTAAATCATAGAATCATATCAATGCTCATTTCCTGAGTTCTCTGTTTTACTGTAGTTATGTAAGGTAATTTTTACCAGCAAAGAAGCATCATGTCTGTAACGTAGTAACAATTCGGAGAGCAGGGATGGATTATAGATATAGATAGTGAACAAAGACAGAGCCAGTATGGTTAGATGTGAACATCTGGAGAACATGGATGGAAAAATATATGGGAATTCTTTGCACTATTCTTACAAATCTTTTGTGGGTTTGAATTTATGTCAAAATGAAAAGTCTTTGCTGATTGCCCTGAAAAGACCTTAAGAAATCTTATATAATACAACTGCTTATCCAAGACCAGCTGAGATACAGCTGGAACCTGAACCTCTGTAATGTTATGAATTTTGTTGGATATAATCGGGGCATTATCATTACATTTTAAAATGTCTTTATCTTGTTAGAGACTCATACTGAAATATTTATGGGTAAAATTATGGGAAACCTGAGATTTGCCTTAAGACATTCCAGCAAAAATAAAAACAGAAAAGGGGCGGAGGGACCAGATAGATGAAATAAGATTGTTAAAATACTGACAATTAGCGTAACTGGGCTATGAGTCTGTGGCCTGCAGTACTCGACTCTCTCTACTTTTGCGTATGTATTAAAAGCTCTGTTAAAAAGTGATTTTGATTTTGTTTAAATGAAAGACTTCTTTGTTAGCAGAGAAATAACCATCACAAAGCATCTATACTTGGCTTCCCAGGAGCGATGTAGAGCCTCCTAACAGGCTTTTACGTTGGAATGATGTATGAACTTGAACTTTCTGACTTAACAAGCTTGGCTCTTCTGTGTTGCCAGGAAATGTTTATTTTTTGCTGGGTTACAGCTCTGGGGCCTGGAAAGAGCAGAGTTGCACTGTCCAGGGCAGCAGGAGAGGGGCCACCTGCTAAAGCCCCAGAGAGGACGGGCATGTGGAAGAATGCAGCAAAACCACTGCCACCTAACACTGAGCCTCCAGGGCAAAGGGGCTGCATGGGACTGGATGTCTCATAACCTCTCCCCAGCTCCTTCCTCCCAAGATATAGGCAACAGGAGCTATTCGTTATGGTGGCCTTCTGGGTCACCCAGAAAAGCACATGCTGTTCCCTAGGACAGGGAAACACATGCTTTACATCTTACAATGTTTTCCATAGCTTTACTAACTAAAGGGTGAAGCTTGAGGGAAAGGTCACAGATATCACTGCTGTTTTACCAAGGGGGAACTCCCACCAGGTTACCTTATGAAGAGAAGAGATGGCCAGGAGGCCTGCCCACATGTGCCTGACTCCAAAACCCTCCCTAGTGACATTGTCAATGTCTCCTCTAGTCTGTGGGATTCAGAACTGGCCTCGGAATCAGGATTGGAACCAAATTTTCAGTTGGTTGCCCAGTGTGGGTTACTTGTCCCGCCCTCAGAGGTGGGACATAGTAAAGAGCAAATGTTATAATGCCTGATTTCAGGCATTGTATATTTTAAATTTGTAAATTTTAAGTCATTACTCTTATTTTTGAAGAAGTAAGTGCAAAGAAGGGCTGTTGGCATTTGCTAAAGGCTAACTGTTGAAACCCACTACTCTGGGTTTCTTAGCAGGCGAAGTCTAGACAGACACAGCTGTGCCAAATGGCTGTTGGGTGTTGTTTTGAATTTTGTCACTTCAGATCACTAATAACCCACTTACACACTAAGTAGGCACTTATTCACATACAGAACAATTCCTTATGCAACGCTCAACCTGCCATCTGGTCCCATCCTGAATTATGCTAATTAGAAAGCACAGAGCTATGCAGTGGCAGAGGGGTCTGGAAAAGTCCCAGCAATTGCTTCAAGGTAGGGAAACTGCATCCTGGAGCCCACTGAGACAGCAAAGCACTCACCAGTGAGACGAAGCATGCTTTCTCTTTGTCAAAGGGAGCAGTTGGCCTTAACTGACCAGTATATTTTATTAAATAGTAAAATGCTCTTCTTTTGAAGTCTTCCTTTGGCTGGGCCTCACTCTCTCCGAATCATGAGAGTTGTATATACACAGAGAAACCACATGGCCCAGGCTTCCTAAGGCCATCCTGATTACAAATCCCAACCTTTTATTTGAAAAATGCATTCTACCATTTTTAAACATGGGCCAACATGTTTTGAGAATAAACAAGAAAAAGGTTTCTGATATTCTAAGAGAGGCAGAAAGAAATCACAGTGATATAACTTGGCATTGAATAGAAAGCCAGTCCACACATGGGTCTATGAACTTGCTGCTGCCTCTAAATGTGCCAGTTGGGATGAGACTATGACTCCCACAGGGCAGGTGTGAGATGGCATTTCTCTGCTAAAGGTGCCACCACACCCTCAGTGTTCACAAGCATGCACAATTACAAAAACAGACTGGGAAGATACAAGACATACAGGATATTTCTTTCTGGAGACCTTCTATTTTAAGCCCTGGTCACATAGTGGTCTCTCATGACAGCTTAACTCTACCATTTTACCACAAAAGGGGCATAGACAATACATTGAAAAAAAATGGGCATGGCTATGTTACAATAACACTTTATTTACAAAAACAAGTAGAGGCTCAGATTTAACCCATTGGCTCTAAGTAATTTGCTGACCACTGAGCAAAGGACTTGGAATGTTATTATTTATCACGGCCATTTGGAGGGAACAGTAAAGCCTGTGTCTACTTTTCAAGGACAGTATTAAGAGGTACAAAATAGAAATAACCCCTGCCTTCCTTTTAGATTCAACATCAGCTTGTATTTGCTGAATTCCCATATTTGCTATCACTCTGCATATTACAACATGCCAACCTTTGTTATGTGATTTAATTCATTCCTTCCCACTATGATTTGAGCTATTGTTCCTTTTTGAGGAGATCAACTCTCAAGGAAATTCTAGACCAAAGTCACACAGCTGGTATGACAGAGCAGAATCCAACCCCTCCTGCTCATTCTAGAATAACAACAAGCTGCCCTTTGGCAGAGGGCTAGGAACCAAACCAAGTCAGCCTGATACAGACACCTATCTCTTCCTGATGCTGGGATCCCCTGAAATAAAAGCCAGAATGATTTGCATTAATTTTCACCATCAATTCCCAGATCTTTTGCCCTTTTATATTTTCTAAGCTCAGTCCAAACTCCAGCTTTTCAGATCAGAAATAACCGCCTCTCATCACAAAATTGTCAGCTACTATTTTGTATTCTTTCCATGGAGAGAAAATAGATGAGAGGATGGAGTTGTAAATAATTGAACTTACTTATGGGCCACCAGCTCTCACTGGGAATCACAGAGCTGCAGAGCAGTAGCATCTGGGCCTTGCCTAGGTGGGGTGGTGCACATTAAGATCAAGAAGGAGTCTGACTGTGTGGTTTGGAAAAGCATATGTGACATCATATTTACACAGTTTAAATTGTTTAAGAAAGCAATGTCTAAGAAAATAAAGCAGAAACTCTTTGGCAGGTGCGTCAAGCAAGAGCTCTGACAGGTACTATATGTTGAAAAAAGAAAGTGCTGCTGAGGAGACAGAGCTGAGGCCTGAACCCAGGTCCCCTGGCTCCCAGCCCAGAGGGGACAGTGTGGCACTGTAAAGAACATATACCTTGGATTCAAGACTCCATGTAGAGAGCCTAATGTCATCTCCTTGTTAATAGCCCATGCCCCACACAAACCTCCCCTGCTGTCAGTTGTGGGAGAGACAAAAAGAAAAAAACCCAGGCTGGGCAGGAAGGAATGGGGTTGCGGATACTATGAACGCCCGCAGTGTCCAGCCCAGCTTTTCCTAGAATCTCTCTCTGTAAGATTCTTTGGAATTTTAGAGGGTGCAGATGCCGAGCTGTTGTGGCTGGGAGGCCACAGGAGCCTGGTACTGTGGATGGAGGCGGACACTGGTATTAGGAGGGTCCCTGAAGTGTTGCTGCTCTTGGAGTCTTAGTTCCGGAAGCTGAAGGAATAAACATCTGTTTCACTCCCATTTACTATCTCTAATCTCAGGCCCAACCTTGTCTAGTTTTATGAAATGTGCAAAAGCCAAGTGACTAGGAGCTACCACACATCTGGTTGGACATTATTTTAATGACCAACTGGTGCCTGGATTCCTCCTAACTCCAATTGCCATCATCCTGCCAGGCCTCATTGGCCCCTCTGACCCCTCTGCGGCCCCACCACAGCCCACAGCAGCCTGATCAGCCAGGGCAGCAGGTGGCAAAGTTGGCAAGAGAAGCAGGTGACCGCCTCTTGCTGGAAAGGACTCTGATTGTCACGTGAACCCAGCTTCCTAAACCTCAGTGACTTCCCTCTCCTGGCTTGGCAGAGACTTTTGGCCTCTGTTGCATGCAAATTCCCGGAAGGTATTCTGCATACAGTAGACAACTGGGAACATGAGAAGAGATGCAGATGTCTGTCAAATTACCATGTGAAAATCAAGGGAAAAGCCCTCTAATCCATCAGTTCCAGGTGCATGAGTTAAAATCAGTCCAATCTTTTTAATTAGAAAATTTTTCTGAAACTCCAAACAGAGGGCAATAAGTGCAATGCCTCACCCAGTACAGGCACATTACTCATTACTGCTGTGTTCTGGAGAAGCCACCTGTCCCTATAGACTCAGGGTTAACTAGCTTCCCAGGTGGGTTCTGAGTTACACCTGCAGGGCTGGGGTTATTGCAAAGGCTCAGGCACTAACTGGTAACCATCTCACAAATTGCTCTTGAGATAGCAGTCAGTTTGCTGGGATCCCAGAGGCACCAGGAAAACTACCTTAAAACCATAGCCCTTGCTCCCTGACCCTTTGTGAGTTGCAGCCCCTGAGTGACGGGACATATTTCTTGAGAAAATACTATGTGCCACATATCACACTGGATATTTTCACATACATTATCTTCAACCTCAAAACAACTCTGAAGGGTAGATGTTACTATTTTCATTGGACCAACAAGAAAGCTATGACTGCTTAAGTAACTTGTCTTGGGTCATTAAACCTGAAAAAGACCAAGCTAAAACTTGCTCTTATCCTGTACCTCTTTCCCTTGGGGTCTGGGGAATGAACTCGTTCATAAAATAAATAATCCCTGTTGATATATCAATGGGAGAAACATCCCAGGAGTATATGTGCATTGTTAGCAGGACCCCAGTCCCCCTCATGACCCTATCATGGCATTTTCGTATCTGGGCAGATAGACAAAATGAACCATGGTAGAGAAGGTGAGAGAAAGGGCCCTCAATACCCTGCACGGCTTACTATACTAAATGGTGGCGAACCATTTCAAAGGTATCACGGTACCTGCCAAAACTAACATCAAGGACAAGAATGATGTTGGTGGTGCAGATGATGAAACTCAAATTGATGCACATAATTTAGTTCTATAAGAAATCTAGGGCTACTCAAATGGAAAGTCTCACACGGGAGTCCCATACTGGGCTAAATAGTATCCCCCACCTTTTCTGCCTATCAGGAACATACTGTTGTGAACTTATTTGGAAATCAGGACTTTGCAGCTATAATTAAGCTAATAAGAGGTCATTTAGGGTGAATCCTAGATCTAATATGATTGGTGGTATCCTTACGAGAAAAGGTACATTAGACATATAGAAAATACACAGAAAGACACAGCCAAATGAAGACAGAGACAGATTGGAGATTGGAGGTCACCAACACCTGGGGCCCCCAGAAGTCAGAAGAGAAAATGATTCTCCTCTAATGCATTCAATGAGATCTTGTCCTGACAGCAACTTGGTTTTGAACTTCTGGCCTTTGAACTATGAGAGAACAAATTTGTTTTAAGCCACTCAGTTTGTGATACAGTCGATCCTCATTATTTGACTATTCTATATTATTTGACTATATTTGTAAATTTTTCTGCCTGCTAAATTTTGCTGATAGTCCTAAAATCAATACACACAAACCTGTCAAAGTCATTAATAGACACAAACAGAGTGATGAAAAATGTGTACGTTCATCATAAATGTTTGTAGCTAAGGCTGAATGAGGCAATATTCTATGTTCTTATTTTAGCTTTCATACTATAAACCAGTATCCTTGCTGCAATGTGTTGAGGTTCATGGTTTTCACATTTTTCTGCTTTTTGTTGGTGGTTTTGCTGGTTAATAGCCCCCCTCAAGTGTAGCATCAAAGTGTTGTCTAGTGGCCCAAAGCATAAGAAAGTTGTGATATGTTTCATGGAGAAAATATGTATGTTAAATTAGTTACATTCAGTCATAAGTTATAACACTATTGGTTATGAGTTAATGTTAATCAACTATACATGTATATGTATGTGTGTTTATATGTATATACACATATATATATAATATGAAGTCTTTAAACTGAAGTACATGTAAATTAGTATTATACATTGATCAGTTAACAAAAAAATTGTGACTAAATATTTTCAGGAACCTAGCCTTGTATTTCATATTTCACTGAGGAGCAGTGATTCAGTATTCACTAATTCAGAATCTGCACAACTTCATAAAACATAACTACCATGAATAATGAGAGCCAACTGTATTTTGCTACAGCAGCCCTTAGGACCCCAAACAAGCCCTTTCCTACTTACCCAGAACTTTGCAGGCCTCTTGGATGAGCCTAATGGTGATGATGTCATCATACACTGTGTAGGTCATGAAGGCATCTTGAACTTCTGCAGAAGCTCTGGAAGGCAAATCAAGGTGCAGTAAACACCCAGCAATGGAGTTTAATTCCAGGAATGTGTACACTGACCCAGCAAGATATGGTACAGCCACTCACTCCTGATAATAAGGCGCATAAGGCATTGGAGTGCATGGGTGTCAACTTGCACAGGACTTCCCTGCACACAGTATGGACCAACAATCTAGGGGATCTTGGGCCCAGAATTGAGAATAAATGGGTTAGAAGTTCTCTGAATTTCCCTCCATCTGTAAGATTTCCAGTTTTGGTCCAGTGGTTTCTAAACACATCACATGTAGTTGTTCAGAGGTGCCAGGTGTAGACCCTGGGGCAGACAATGAGTGTCATAAACTATCACTTCTTTAAGTGGGGTGGTCTCTGCCATGTTGGGACAGGAAATTTCTACTGGCTCCCGAGGGACCGGTAGGCCTTTATAAAACAAAACAAAACAACAGCAACAACAATACTTGTGCCCTCCTTCAGTGCCTATGAATAGAATAAAGATACAATGGGCAAAACCCCAGCTTAAACCTGACATTGTTGTCATCTGTTCTAAAGACCCCAGAAAGAATGATGTGCTCTCCAGGACCCTTGGGAATGTATCAAATTCTACAGCTCTACCCAGCACTCTGATGGGGCCACCCATTTGCTCCCTCTAGGATGGGCAGCCTGTTCTTTCCTGTAGGCTGAACTGATCACACTTTGGTGTCAGATATTTCTTGGGGCTTGTCTATGTGCTGCACGTTGCTGGCATGGCCAGGCTCACTCAGACTGTTAGCACCACACAGGGATCGCCAGCCTCCTTTACTGATCTCCACGACCTTGGCACATACATCGCCCTCAGTCAAGTGCTCACATTCAGACAGACTCATTCATACCACTTCGGTAAAACAATATGTTCACCAAGAATTTATTTAAAAAACAAACCAATCCACATTTCCAATAAGATGGCAAAGTTTCTGCTAAGAAGAAATGAAGGATAGAAAAATGACTATCAGAAAACATTTTGAAGACATTGGGAGTTGGAAAAGCAACAACTGTGAGAAATGAAGTAAGAGTTCAACGTTTCCAGCTCACACAGAGAGGAGCATATTTCTTGTAGCGTGAAAACATCAGCTACATAGGTGCTCACGTGCACACAGGCAGGAGAAGGAGGAGTCAATATTTAGTCAATATTTAGTTTATCGTGTTCTTCTTTAGTTAGTTCCAACTAGGGAAAACCAAAATACCGAGGCAAGAAACCAAGGCCAGGGTTGCCTGTACCAGAATAACTTAGGGAGCAGGATAAGCACATGAATTTCTGAGCCTCGGGAAGTTTGTCTGCAGTTTGTTGTTGTTGTTGTTGTTTTGGTACTGAGAATTGAACTCAGGGACTCTCAACCACTGAGCCACA